>RCWM02000153.1:702500-1902500 GCA_003667255.2 Euschistus heros | reverse complement strand
ATCATATCAAAATGATACAATGAACGGATAATTATATTAGTTGAATTTATAATTCACTAAGTGCTCTGACTGAAAAGAATGACCTCTCTATTCTTCTTATGGACGACTGATGAACTAGTCTTCTTATGCATTTTTTCAGGAATGTGCAGGGGAGATCCCCTGAACAAGTAAAAGTCCCTCGAAATTCCGATGCCGCTGGGGGGCTTAAAATGTTCTATTTTTAAGTTCTTCGCTTATAACTCGAAAACGGTTCATTGCATTGAAAACCCTTTCTAGTACAATATGAAAGCTTATTAAATTTGCTAAAAGTTTAGTTATATGCATTATTACGCAAAACTAGACCGTTTTCGTAATACCGGCTCCAAGAAGGCGATAATTTAAAAAAAAAAAATGTTTTTCCGTATATTTTTGTCTTTTAGATCCTCACTTGATCATTTTAGGGGAAAATCGTCAGGATAAAACTTCTACAACATTAAACTTCCTACAAGTATTTGTACTGAACACGTCGCAACTTACAGCACTTTTAAAATTTCATCGAAAAATCTTGATTTCCCAATTAAATTTTGATGGTCAATTCAATGGAAACATAAACAGCAGAAATTTATACAACAGCTAAATTACACTCAGTAGGCCATAGGCATTAACGAAAAATGATCTAATCGGGCGAGTTTTCAAAACTGACACGGTGAAACACTTCTTCAAGCATTTCCCTGCGAAAACACATGTAACTCCGAAACTATTAGTTCGATTCATAAATTTTCTTTTCCATCTGAAAGCTTGTTAAATTTACTATTAGGCCCCATCATAAATGAAATTTTTATCAAGTCCCGTAAAGTTCCTGAGAAAAAAAATAACAGTTATTGTATACTCTTTATCTAAAAATAGGAGGACAAAAGTGTCTTCTACTCTAACTGGATTACACTCTAAGGCACTCTAAAGGTTTAGTGACAAGGTTTATTGATGTATAAAAATGTTACGGCACATCTTTTGCTGCAGTTTTAGTTCTTACTCTATCAGTGCAACCTTGATATATCAATAATTTGACGGTTCTAATACCATCCATTCTTTGGAGATGTTAGTACTTCGAATTACTTCTATCATTCACTGAAAAGTATTAGCCGGACTGGGAGGTGTGAGAGTGGGAAGATGTAAATCATCTTTCTCTCTTGTGTGCTAAGAATAAAAAAGTGATGAATAGGAATTGCTCGATCTAAGTAAGTTATCATTCCTTATATCTCGAATTAGTGACCATTCTACGAATATAAATTAAATAAAGCTCATAAGTAGATCGCCAATGTCTAATACATATAATAAATAAAATCCAAAAACATTATGGTCTGCGTTACGTTCAGATCACGTTGGTGAACATTCAAAACAACATCCTTTAGGCACTTAAATGCACTAAATCCTTGACCACAGATTAAGATGAACTATGCTGAATATCATGCACTTAATAATCAAGTTGATATCCTAATTTTTATTACGAAAGGAAGAATTTGGTGTGTAGATAGAAACTGTTGCTCTTAGTTGCAGGTGACTATGATCTTTCACAGTTCTTAGAGCCAACCAAGAACAAGGACCATTGCTGGGTTAGAAATTATGCTAAATCATCAAACACATCATACTGTATGTAATCGTAGTTCTCGGAGTAAACTTGGTATATGTTAAGCTTTGAAATCTCAGAACTACTTTACTCCTTTACGTTAATCGGAAACCGGAAAAAAAAATTATTTATACATTTTTAAATCTAATGTCGCAGATATACTTGCGAGCCTAATCGAACCAAACTGCTTACGAGCCGCTCGTGAATATCAAGTTCGCCAGTTCTGACGATGTTCAGGAACTTACCGCGGACCGCTTATGGCGATCTATCTTTTGTCGGTTTTTTGAAGAACCATCAAAGGATTCGTTTGTTCATGTTGAGCCGTGCTGGTTTGTATGCGTCCGTTGGATTGTCTTAAGTTCGTCGGATGTCCATGGAGAAAATAATTCCAACGTGCGTTTCGGCGAAGGCTCGGCTCGCAAATATATATGCGGTTAAAAACAGCGAGAGTTATAAAAATCTTCATTTATATGTTCTACAAAAATATAATTTCTTATCTTTCAAATGATCACACAATATGACAGTAAAATACACTAATAAAACAGATAACGAGCTGGATGAAAGAATATCAATAATTATTAGTTACTATTATTGGTTACGGTACTTACTATCGAGTACCAAAAAAGGGAATTGCCTCGATTAGTGTACCGAATGTTGTATTTACCATGGATGACCATAAAATGCACTAATAAAACAGAAAAGGAGCGAGATGAAGACAAATAATCATTACTAGCTATTAGCTATTATTATTGCTATTAGTACTATTCCGTACCATATAAGGGAGTTATCTCGTCTAGTATGCCTAATGTTGTTATTTATTTTGTTATTATTTCTTTATTATTACTATTAGAAATGCGTCAAATAAATTATATTAATTTTTTTTTAATTACTTCAAAACATATTTCTTTAGAATGTATATTTTATGTGTAGGTTCCTTAACAATTAATCTCAGAATAGAATACTTTATGTTGAGCAACAAAAGAATAAATAATAAAAAAATAAAAGAACACTTTGATTATACATTTAATGGTATCGAATTCAAATCCTTAATACTCCTTTATTTGTCACAAACAAACTTATCGTAAAAGATCTTTGAGTACCTTACGTTGCTGATTTAGCCCAAACCAGATAACTTTTATTTCATAGTAAACTCCATAACAATTTAAATCCACTAGTATCTCAACTTGCTTCTATAATAATAATAATAATTCTATAATTCTATTATAGATAGTTTCCGACGTCAATACTTCCTAGGAGCACTCATATTTCAATTCTTGAAAACCAAAAAACCCACCTATATTCATGACCTTACTCAGCGCTCTTTCATCCACCTCTTAAATACTAATAGGTTGTATAAAAAAAAAATGACTGTTTCTTAAACAGATATTTGTATTATTATTTCTTTGATATAAAATATAATTAATACCCAAAGTATAGTCCATTGTTATCTATCGTTATTACCCATTTGCTAGCCAATTGCTCGATGCCCCGTTGATACCATTTCTTGGGATGGCTGTCATAGAACTCTTGGACAGCATTTTCAACTTTCGCAAAATTATCAATTTTTTTCCCGGGAAGAAAATGGTCCATGGATCGAAACAAGTAGTAACAGTAGGTGCGAGGTCTGGACTATATGGTGGATGAGGTAGGAGTTCAAGGAGTTCTACAGGTTTTTTTCACCTTCCCAGGGAGAGAAGATGGCGATTAACAGTATCTTTCGACACACCGCACTCCCTGGCAAGTTCGCGAGTTCTTCTGGACGGATTTGACTCAACAGCTTCCTTCAGAACCTTTTCAATTTCCATTAATGGCCGCTCGTAGCCCTTCTTCCTTTCCAGCATCGTATCTTCACTTCTAAATTTTTCAAACCAACGCCGCGCAGTGTGCTCTTCAAGGACACCTTCCCTTTCATATTTAATAATTTCACGAGTTGCTTCAGTGGCTGTGACATTTTTTTTCCAGTAATGTCTTAGAAATTACGAGAATTTCCTAGGACACTGTCACGTTTCTTCTTTGAAATAAACAACTGAACTAATGTCTAGTGCTGGTAAACAAGCTTAGAGAATGCTCTAGAGGGATTATTAAGTATTGATAAATAATAAATAGCATTAAGATATTTACAGACTTTTGAACTCTGGAATTTGATAAAACGGTTATTTTTTTTTATACACCCTAGTAGAATCTAGCTCAACCTGTACACTCCAGCGCATCGAACTGCGTCCTTCGAAAAATCTTGTATTATCCTGTAGAAAAAGCTCCACACTTACTTCGTTTAAACATCAGCTACTTTTTTACCTCCTGAATTTTCAATCTTCCGAGCAAATTTTAAACATGAATATCTATGTAATATACGATATAATAATATACATACAATTTTTATTATTTATTATTAATAATTGTCATAGTCAGACGATTGTCCTGTGTATTGTACTCATATGATATTCTAAGTTGTCCTAGTATAAAGTTAATTTTTTTCTTATTCTTCAAATAACCATCTGATGCGTCTGAAAAGAAGATGGTCTCGGGACCTTCTAATATAGAACTTTTATTATGCTAAAAGTGTTAATATCCAGGTTGTGAATCCACTAGCATCGATTAATTTGAAAGCAACGATAAGTAATTTTATAATTTCGTTTTTATGAGGGAATTGATAGTAAACAAATATTTTTATGTGATGTTATCGATTTCAACAACCAACTAAATCTATTGGACCTGAGCACTACAAAGCTGCAGAGCTGTTAATAAATGGCCGCCGGGTGAGACAGCCCTTTCGTTCTGGCGGCTGGGAATCTTTTGGTACCAACTGTCAATTAAAAAGCTATGAAAAATGGTCGATGACAGTGTCTCTTATGAAAAAACCAGTTTTGAATATAAACTAAAATATGTTTCAATCACAAGAAATACTATGGTAGATCAGTAACAGCATATATCATACTTATTATAATATTATTATGCTCTGAATATTATGGCCTGAAATCCACCGAAGCTGGAAACGATTTAAGAAAATTAGGATGAAATCCCGCTACTTTGAACAAGAATGATTTTCACCTCTAAAACGCTTCTCTCGGAGTTTTCTTCATTCACCAAAATTTTTTGGTGTTTTTCTTTTTTTTTGTCTTGAGTCGAAAAACTTTGAAAAAAAAATCACTATTCAGTAAAATTCTTCTGTAAACCTGTTAATTGGGTTCACTTCATCACCAGAATTGTTGAAGAAACATTGATGATAAAAATGAATATATTTTTGGACAATGTTGATAGATTTTATAAAGAATATATCTATTAAATTAATAACTTACAAACTACTTATTAACATAAACTTGATTTAGTTTTCAGGGAACATTGGTCCTAACCAAACAAAACACACAAGGAATATTTGAGAGGAATGATAAAATTACTAAAATCAAAGTAACAAAAGTGCGTATGTAACTTAAAATTTCCAATTAAAATTTAATTTTTTTTTGTAATTTTATTTTATTGTTTATTATTTGTTTATTTTACCTGTGCCTGATAAACTATATTCATTTTTGTTCATCATCAAATCGAAATAAATTTTAAGTATGTAATAAACGAATAAATACAAAATATTTTTAATTATAAATATGAATGAAAATAATTGTTAATATTCACCAAGTACTAAAACAGAAAATATGTTTTAGTGTACAGTGTTTAAAGTAACACGTCAAAGTAGCCTTCCAAGTTGCCTTTTTTTGTCTAATAGAAGACATAAAATTAAAAAACTAGTTACAGACATGAAAAAAAAAAGTAAATGTTGCTGAATAGATTTGTAATCAAGGTATTACTCATATGAAACAATCCTGCAACCACCTACGCAAGGCCAGTTGAGGTTTGGACATGTTTATAAAAACAGCAGTTAACACTGATACCAAAAAAAGGCTTGCATCGGCCATGGGTGGCCAACATGTGCTCTTATCGCGATCACAGCACGTTTATGTTTAATCCCTAAATAGAGGATACTAGCTTGTAATTTGAATCCGTCAGAAGGATTTTAGTTTTAAAAAGTAGCCATTGTTTACGGTATATAACCTTATCTAAATATAAATGTAGATGATCTGATCTCTTGTACAAATATTTAAAAATTAATATATATATATATATATATATATATATATATATATATATATATATATAATATGTATGTGTAGATAAGAAATAGGATTAGCGTGGTGAGGAGATGCTTCAATTTCCTGAAGGGAGGATTCCAACGAAGGAAAGAAACCACAGTGAAAAAAAATATATATATAAAAGCATATTCCTTCCTGCATTCACTTATGTCAGTGAGGCATGGACTCTCACAACTAACCTAAAAGGTCGAAGGGAATAAAAAAAAGAGACAGAATGAGGAATACTACAATTAGAGAGTGTTATACTAATAAGACCTGCCGAAGAAGTAGTAGAAAATCGCCAGAGATGGTATAGACCCGTCTTCCAAATTACGAAAATTCGCAAAACCTAAGATTACCTTCAAAGCTGTCGTAGAGGGAAAGTAGAACACTTAAGAAAACATGGGAAGAAGGATTGAGAGAGGCATTAGAGAAGCGAGAAATGCAGTGGAGAAGGAGGAACCAGAAGGCATAAAGAGAGTCCTTTGAACTCTATTGGAAGGTACCTCTCACTGGGATGCGGTAGAAGAAGAAAGAATAAGAAGATGTAAAAAAAAATTACCTAGTATTTTGAATTTTATTATGTTTTTGGAACTAAAGATGAACGTATAACAACTGAAATTAGTCTTCGAATAAAAAATACCAATTGAAGTGGCAAATAACTCATCAGTTCCTAATTGTATAGCTTCTATACAATTTTGAGTAACTCAACTAATTATATTTAACGAACAAAAAAGAAAAAATGTTTTAGATTACATTTTGCCAATGTTCGATAAAATTGCTCGACACAGATAAATAGGTAAATCTCTTTTATTGAGCAGATCAGATAAAAAACGAATACTAAATCGCGAAACACAAACAATCAATATAATGGAATCATTAGAGCAATAAGTAGGCATTACGCTAATAGCCATTTTGTTACATATCATTTGATCGCTTGTTCTGATAGTGTATCCATTTATGTCAACTACTGATATATTTGAGAGCAATTGAGCAAAACCTAATATTCTTATACACGAGGATATATGAGGTTTTATAAATATATATATGTGTGTGTGTGTGTGTGTGTGTGTGTGTGTGTGTGTGTGTGTGTGTTTAAAAAATTTAATAATAATTATAATAAATAAATAATTTGAAGATTCGTTTATATATAGGAAAGTCATTTATACATGGTTCATGAAGTGCTCATGATTATCAAGAATATAAGTTATACAAAAAAATCAATTAAGAAGATATTATAGCGAAAAGAAACTGCTCGTCGTTACAGACTACTTCAACATTTACTAGGCAAACGATCAAAGCTCCCAATTCATTACCAAAGACTTATTTACATGAATGTAATTAGACCTATTTGGACGTACGGAGTTGAGCTTTGGGGCCCCACTAAACCATCCAATTCAACTCATATCCAATCCTTGAAATCCAAAATCCTTCGAAAACTCTTCAATGCTCCATACTTTTTCAGCAATAAACTTATCCATAAAGATCTTAATGTTCCATATGTTGCTGATTTTGCCCAAACCAGTTACCTATTCTTTCATAGTACGCTCCATAGCCACTCAAATTCACTACCTTCTCAACTTGCTTTCTACTCCATTCCCGATAATCCTCCAAGGCATCTGAAAAGAAGATGGCCTAGAGACCTTTTATTGTAGATTCTATTGAAGTACTACTAGTGAGTAGTTCTTCACAGGTTATTTACATGCCATTGTAAATTGTGTCACAGTCAACACATTTACTTGTTGTATATTATTTTGTACAGTTGTAAATATCAATAAATGAAAAAAAGAAAAAAAAAAATTGAATTCAAAACGTCAAATTCAATTTACCTCACATGTCCCATAACATGAGTTGGTAACGTCAAAGGCGAACAATTTCTTTATTTCTGCAATTATTTAATTTAAATTATCTTTATTTAAGCAATTATACTCACATATCGATTTTTCAAAGAAGGTAAGTGCAATTTTTGTTTTATTTGCTGTAAAGTACATGTTCCCCTAACAGTGCTGTGCTCCACATTTTTTTCTTTTTTTTTAAAATGCACGTTGTATTGTTAACCTCAAATTAATCTCAAAATTCTATTTTCCCCCCACACTACTAAAAGTGAGGGAAATAGATAACAATAGGAACCACTGTATTTGAGATAAGATAAAAAAAAGACCTTTTATATATATTTTTTCATTGTTTAGAATCAATCATTGAAAAATGGACTTCCAGCCCCTAAACATTTACATTTAAAGTATTTAATAATGTCTTACCATTTTAATTTTTTCTGATATTACTTTTGTTTTATGTTTAAATGTTTATTTATTGTTAACTAATAATATATTTTAAATCTCTGATTGATCTCATACTTATTAACAATTCATTTGTAATGGGTAATATAAATATTTTATAAATTGAATTTTGAGTATTTTCTATTTCCCTCACTTTCATGATTTCTAACATGATCAAAGATATGCATATAGACTACATTCTATTTGGAATTTTTTGTTAGTACTATTACATTGCTATTATAAAGATGTTTATGGAAAAAAAATTATATAACTTTTTTCTAATAGAATTACGATCGCGAAATTCCGACAAAATGAAAGAATGTCCCATATAACACCGTATCTTTTTAACCTCTCTCGAATGGTGCTCGCCACATATTTGTCGCTTTTCTATGGCAATATAATTGAAAATATTAAAATTTTATTGTTGCTGAACCTTCCTTGATCTACGAAGATGATGTGATTATAATTTGGTACAGATTGGTTCAGTAGTCCTTTTATATAATTATATAGATATATGGTATTAATAAATTATACAGCACAAATTAATATCCAAACTTGTAATAATTTGCAATTGGCGTTTGAAATGTGTTTGAGATTTATGTGACCTCTTAAAAAACCGAAAAGATTCTTGGTACATAATGAAGTAAATAATTAAAAATGCGAATAAATTTCTGAAAATAACACTTGTTCCTCTAGGTGTTGTAATAAGTCTAAAATCACCCGCCCCGTCCCAGTTCGAAGTAGATATAGTCAAATTAATTGAAACATAACATAAAGCAAAAAACAAGTGATGACTGATTACCGATCCGTGACTCAGGATAGTCCTTTGTCCTCAGATAGGGCTCCATGCCTTCTTAATTATATTATACCAACAACAGCCAGTGGATTACCTGCTATTGATCACTATCTGGTAAATAATTTACTAAACCGCCTTCAATAATGTGCCGCTGTAAAAAAGTAAATCTTTATCGTCTCATCATAAAAAAAAAGAAAGAAATATTAAATAAAATTAATACAGGTTTATTATAACTTGACCGTGATAAGAGCAACTATATGACGTATCGTGTAAAGATATTTTTGATACATAAATTGGACAATGGAGAATCGGCCTTGTTGTCTTACAATTAGTAGACAAGGCAAAACACTCTGACTATACAAGATACAAAATATAATAAGTAATAATATAAAATAAATTAGTTTAAACAAATAGAGAAAGAGAAAAAATTATTACCATCACACAATATGTGACCGTTCTCTGCGTGAAGTACTTAGATAATTTTAAATAATTATTGAAGTTTTATTTATTTATCAATAAAATTCATTTAAACAAAAATGTCGAAATAATTTCATAAGACATCCCAAGAAACTACATTTAGAGTTTTGATTCCTGATATTATAAAAATGATTTTATTGTTAGGGGTTCCAGTTCTGTAAACTCCTGCATATTATTGACCGTAAGATAAATAGTCAATCTGAAGATCTACCATAGCTTTTTCCTAAGTAAGACCTTGTGATTTATTAATTGTAAAAGAAAATAAGACTTTAATCGTAAATTTTAATTGTTTGAATTGAAATAGTAGATCAGAATGATTCATTGGGGTTCTAGGAATAAATGCGATTTGATTAGTTGAATAAATACATTTGAGTTGTTAATGATCAAGTAAAAACATAATGGACATCCAATTTTTAATAGGGCAACCATGGAACATGGGATCCACATGTAGCACCTTATATTTATCTGTTATTATTAACAATGTTATTGAAAAAAAGTAAATTTTCTTATCGCTTTCAAGAAGAAGAAAATGAACTTTATTCTGGGACTACTTGTCCCCTAAGAATAACATATGATTACAGTACATAGGACAATCATCTGGCTTTGATAATTAATTATAATAAATAATAACAATAGATAATAATAATAAAATTGATAAATAATTAAATTATATGTTACAAAATAACTGAGACATCTTGTAAAAGGATACATCTTATGTATACTATTATAATGTATATTACATAAATATTCATGTTTTACATTAGCTCGGAAGATTGAAAATGAAGGAGGTAAAGGAATAAATGATGTTTAAAGGAAGTAAGAGTGGATATTTTTCGAATTGTGATGAGCAATGAATTCCATAACGAGGAAGCACGGATAATAAAGGATTTCTCGAAGGATGCAGTTCAGTCCTCCATATACTACGCATCCATAGTCAAAGTTAGAAAAAATGAGTGATGATACTAAAAGTTTTCGAGTACTTAATGGTAATGAATCACGGTAAAGTGAAAGTTGCTTAAGAATAAAAATAGATTTCCTCGTGATTTGAGAGATATGGCTATTCCATGCAAGATGTTGATCGCAAGTTATTCCCAGATTTTTAATGGAATTTTGGAAATGAATTGGACAGTTTTTTAGGAAAAGCAGTGGATAGTAGGGTAGAGCTTTTAGGTGAGGTTTTGACCCAATGAGAATAGCCTTTGTTTTTTCTGGATTTAGACTTAATTTATTCTCCACTGCCCAAAGGTTAATGCTATCTATATCTTTCTGTAGCTTCGCCTCTAGCACATATGAAGGATGAAAGGATAAATATATTTGCAAGTCGTCAGCATAAAGATGATATTGGGAGTAGTGGATGCGATTCGGCAAGTCGTTAACATAAATAGAAAATAGGGTTGGTTAAAGAGAAGATCCCTGGGGGACTCCTCGCGAGAGTGGTAGTGAAGATGAATGAGGTTTTCCAGGTATAATCAAGCTTTAGATAACACAATACTACTGCAACCTAGCTTGCACCTATCGAACAAACCACTACAATCCACATATTTATAGCATTTTTGTTATAAATTTAATTGAAAATCAGTAAATTTTATAATTGGTAAACCCTCCTTCAGCAATGAAGATGATGTAGTTAAAATTTGGTACAGAATGGTTCAGTAGGTTTCATGCTTTTCATGCATCACAAACGAAAACCTGCTGTTCCTTTTATATAGTAGTATGGATACATACAAGCATCCCAGGAAACCCCCTAACCAAGCTTTTTCTCCAACTTATGAGCGAAGAATAAAATAACTCTAATAAAATAAATATTAAATATTTACAATAGGTCTCGAGGCTATTGCCGTTTTAATCTGCGAGGTGGGTTATATTCATATGGATATATGGAACTGGATAATGATTGAGCCAGAGGGTTAGGGTTGTTGGATCGTTTTTGATGGGCTTTCGAAATTTTTTAGGGGCACTAGGTAAAGGTCAAAAGGTGAATTGAGATCATTATGTAAGGTTTTGTTGAAGAAATAATATGTCACTTACAAAATGGTACGAAACACTTGATTGAAAGGATTTAAATTACTGTTACATGTACGATGATGAGATACATAGTTTGGTGAAGTATTTTATCAAGAAAAGAAGAAAAAACTTCTTTGATACTGCAACTATCCAAGCAACCATGCAGCTTCTGGGATTCAGACCATCCAAGGATGAAATATTGTTCAGTAAACTAATTTAAAACTTTTATTGAAATGCTACTAATGAATAATTCCCGTTCTTCTCATAATTTTTTATTATAAAACTAGATGTTTTTATTGTTATTTAATCTGAAATATTTATTTTCTCTTGTAAGAAGGGATAATTTAATATCAAAACATGAGGTACGCGACGTTATAGAAGACCGATATAATTCATGAATTAATTGCCACTATCGGAATTATTTTTATTAGAAATCTAATTTCAATTTAGATACCAAATTTAACCAGTACACTTTCCTTCCTAGTCCTATGAGTTCATGTACAGTATAATGGAAATAATTTGTCCTGAGAGTGTAACTTTACTTGGAAATTCTCACAAAAAGTGGCGGACATTCTGATTTGTTTACGGTTTTGCTCAATTCGTCCCTAAAATCAATTTTAGATCATACTTCATTATGAACGATTTTAAAGGTATGTTTGCTACAAACCTAACACAATATAGAGCTACTTCGGCCAATGCTTCTATATATAAATGGCTGGCTAAAACATGTCTATGCAAAAATATTAGTCTGTAAGTGTATATAAAGTATGTTGATTGATATTTACAACAGTATACATCTTCGGTACATCTCCCGTTAATACGAGCTTTTGGCTATTCTGCCCTACCACTTGGTCCCTTAATGGTGGGATTAGTGAGGTCCTTCTATACTGATTAAATATTTCGTAATCATTCTTCACATATTGAATTAATATATAAATTGTATACAATTGTAAATATCAATAAACAATTCCTTCCTTCCTTCCTTCAAACGGTGTTTCCCTTCGTTGTTTCCGTCAGATCAAACATCCTTTCCACTGTTCCCTGTCCCACCAATGACCGTCTCTCAGACCTCTTCCTGCCATTTCCTCCGCTATTTCATCCTTCCATCTCCTTGCTGGTCGTCCTCTCTTTCTATTTCTCGGAGGGTCCCATTTTCGCACCATTTCAGGCAATCTTCCAGGAGGAATCCGACCTACACGTCCATACCATATTAACTTCTTCTTCATAACACATTCCGTCACGCTCTCCGTAATTCCCATTTTCCTCCTTATTTCTTCATTTATTACGCTTTTTGCACTGGTTTGGATACACCTCCTTCAGTAGTCCATCTCAACTACATCTAATTTATCCCTAATACTGCTTGTGAGGGACCAATTTTCTGCGCCATATGTGAGGATGCTATCAATCAATGATTGAAAAATCCGTATGTTATTCTTTTAGGATAAGGTCCTGCTCCACAAAATCGGAGCAATTAAACAGTTAAAAATTAAAAAATATACTTTACTCATTAATTAATCTTATTAAAATCATTCTTATTCTTATTATCATAATCCTTGAATAATGATAAGAAATAAAGTTTTAAACCAGAAGAATCTCGAAAAAACCCTGTAGATTCACTCGCTGATTTCAAATTACAAAACTGATCACAATTTCCCCTCCCGTCCGGTCCAGCAAAAAGACAAATCAAATAATAACACGAAAAAGGAAATAAACCAAGGACCTTTCACAGTAATTTATAAAAATATCTATTCTGTTAGGGGCCTTTCGCCTTATAGTTTTAGATAATAAATCTTCCTATAAATATTTAATGAGTGGTCTAAGGGGTAAAGTATGGTCTGCCTTTGAGACCGAGGCTGTATCGATGTAATAGAGTGATTAGAGGTACAGCCAGGTGATGACCATAACAGTCACCGCTCGGTCAACAGACTGTACTAGTCCCTTGAGAAGATCGGCAGCGAGGTGGAGATAACATTTACAAATATTTATTATAACCAACTCCGTCAACATTAAAGATAATCAAATTTAAGTCAGGTAACTCTTCAAAGCATATAAATCTATTACTTTTTACTAAATAAAAAAATAAAATACTTAACGAACGGGTCAGATTCATCAGCATCAACCATAGAGCCAGCTTCTGCAAGGAAACATCATTGTGGCAGAAGTAAGTCAAACATAATCTTCAAAACTTCAACATCTCTGAATCCCACAACAGGCAAGCTTTTCGAAAAATTTTTAAGGAAAACCCACATTTGAAACTTAAGAAAGGGCAGAGAACAAAGAGATCAGAAGCAGCTAAACAACTACAAAGTCAGAAAATAAAGGGGATATGGGCTAGGAAGAGGGCTCTCAAGAAACTAACCAATCCCAACTCACTTAGCTAAAAACCGTTTTGGCTAACTTAAGTGGTACATAGTTGGCTCGTTCGAAAAAAAAACTCAATGTCCATTTTGAATTCGTGTTGAACAAACAAATCAGAATTTCAATGCAAAATCTGTATTATTTAAATTATATTTTAAAAAATGGAAAATTAAACTTAACAACGGTAAATCACAATATGGTTCATTCTCAGTTCCCATCAGTTTTAGGGTTTCTCTGAAGTATGTCTGATTTTTTTTTATGAATAAGGTGAGGATTAGTAGAGTAATTGTCAGCAACAAATATGACACTATTTGAGAGCCAAAAAAAATCCTAACATCACATTTTCGTTCCCTTACTCTGTCTCAGCCAATTATTTTAAACCGCTAAGCATAAGTTAAAATGAATAATGTTTTGGTTTCAGTATTTTTTTGGCTGGAGATTCCAAAAATCTATAAACCGAGAATTAAATAAATTCACAAATAAAACAGCGTGCTAAAAGCGTGTCACAGAGTTTCGTTTCATTCCTTGCATTTTTTAATTAAATGTTATTCATTTTTTTTTATTCTTCCTGGAAGACATTTATCAAAATTATCTCATCCAAAAGTCAAGCATGCAGATGAGCTGCGAGTATAAAATATTTACAGTTTAACATGTAAAAACGTTATTTGAATGATTTTTTTATAATAGTGTAATGTTTCAAATCTCCAGCTGGCCATTTTAAGGAGAATAGCCCATATGTCACTTTTAAACATATAATTATATTGTTTTAAATATATGCTTACAAACTAAACTCTCAGGCCGAGGCACAGCCATTTTAACGCCACAAGATATTAGTTTTCCTTTAGAAAAAGAAATTGTTCAATGATGTTCATCCGTGTGGAACGAGAGTACACCAAGTCAATTGTTTATTTGGTCTTAAAATTCTTATGTACAAGGGAAGGAAGGATGGGTTATCCTGCAGGTTACCAACCTATTCTAAGGTGGGAAGGTCAAGACCACCATGTAAATTGAAAACTATTTAAAAGTGTATTAAGCTACGAGCCACATCGGTTCGTTCCATCCTTAAAGGTTGCTTTGTGCTAACTGAGAATAGGCCTATTTCACTCACTGTTATATAATAACTTAACAATCACCACGAAGAAGTAAATACTGTGATGAGATATAAAGTCACAATGAAACATATCTTGCAATAATAATGTCCCTATTAAGTACTACATCTAAATAATTCAGGACTTGCACCCGATGTCAACAGAATTCCTTTCCAAGAATGGGAATATCTTAAATAATATATATCTATATAATTCAAAAAAATGAATTAGAATATTTAAAAATTTATGCATAACCATTGGCGTTGATGACCTTATGGGTTTCGTGCCTAAAAAAAAAAAAAAATAAATAAACATTAAAAACAAATAAATTATATTTATATATATGGCTTAACGTTACAGGTTACCAACCTATTCTAGCCATGCTGAAATGGTCAAGATTATGGGTCCGCCAAGAAACAAATTTTAACCCACCCAGGTAGGATTCGAACCCACGACCTTCAGTACCAAGCGAGCTGAGACCCTTCCCCCAACGCTTTCGGCCAACGAATCCCAAAATTAAATAATTAAATTAGAACACTAAAATTATTAAACTTAAAATAAAATATTTAAATTCAGCAGGCTTAGGATGTTTTTTACTGCATTTTTTTTTTTATAACCATCTGATCAATAACTCTCTGCAAACTGTTACATAGAACAATTTTTCTATCGTAATTAAGCAAATGTATTTAACAGCTAATAAGCATTGCTTATTTACAAAATTATTTATTGTAAATATGATTTAATATTGTACGGGTGGTATTTTTTCTCCAGACCTCAACCAAAGCAGTTCACCAAGACCACCTAAAAAAAAAAGTAAAAAAAACAGGTAAGTTCAACTTAAAGAGCATACTAATTAAAGCAAATAGAGAGAGAGGGGGAGCCGATGAAGACAGAGCGAGACTACACCACCTGCCCCTGGATATTACCATAATTACATAGATCTAGAATCGATAGCCCTTGTCTCTCGGTCCTAGATAAAGACATCAATATTCGCCTCAATTACCAGGACTCCCCAATAATCTGAATATTCTCCTCGGTAAACACCGATTTATCACTGCCTCTAATTTGGCTTCCCCTATGGCTGGACCATTCTCAGGCATTCTTCCCTAATTCATCACGCAGTAGCATGCCGAAAAATGAAATTGACTAAACGTATGCTATTAGTAGATAGGATTGAAGAAATTAATTCGGCATTCGTGAACTATTAATGTAAGAAACCTCATTTATTAGAAATTAAAAAAAAATATGAAATAGACCCATTTTATCTGTAGTATTATCATAGCTGCCTTAAAAGAATAAAATAAGTAAAAGCAAAGAAAAAATAAAGATTACAGAAATGTTTTCATTAATTTTTTATTTTCGTTTCCGACTACTCCAATTACTTGACAAGCGTTCAAAGCTCCCAAAAAATTACAACAGACTTATTTCGAACCCAATTTTTAGACTTATTTGGACAAACGGAGTGGAGCTCAGTGGCTTAGTAAACTCCATACCCACTCGAATCCACTAGTCGCCCAACTTGCTTCACTCTTAATTCCCGAAAATTCTCCGAGGAGCAAAAAAAAGATCTTTTATTGAAGTACTACTAGTGAGTAGTTGTTTACATGTTATTGACATGTCATTGTAATAATTTTCCTCAAATTTGCTTGTATTTATATTCAAGTATACAGTTATAAATAAAAACTAACAGTTTTTCGGAAATAGCTTTTAATTAACAAAGGAAACCGAACCTATATTTAGGAGTCAATCAAACCATTTTTATAACTGCTGTTAAAACATGCTAGAGAATTTTAGTACAAAGATATGTGCAGACATTAATTTAATTGAGGTAAAACAACTGCGATCATTGAAGACCAAGACGCTCTTAAATCCGAACGAAAAAACAAACTCAAACTTAACGTGTAGTTTAAATAAAATCAATGGTGCGGCACTCGGACAGAATCGACTCTTAACAGGTCTATGATGCTTCATAACTCCAACAATTACATAACGATGTAAAGTAGTGAGATGCTTATGAGGTAATGAAACATTTAGGAGAGAAATAATATATATTAACATCCATACAAAAAAAATAAGGGGTCACCTGTGGTGTAGTGGTTAGCATAGCAACCTACTAAACCCAAGATCGCGAGCTCGCAGCCCGGCAGATGACCTTAGGATTTTTTAAAGGGAGTAAAAAATCCTTAGCTATGCCGTCCTTCGGAAGGGACGTAAAATGGGGGTCCTGAGCCTGTGCGATGTCAGGTACTCGTTAAAGATCCCTATCCTAATTATACCTGGATAGGCAAAATTTAGGACTCCCACCGTAGCATCGTCCGATTAGCCATAGCAGCATAGAAGTGACGTTAAACGAAATAAACAAACAAACAAACAAAAAAATAATCTATTAAATTCACACATTTTATTACTCAAAGGTATAGTTTACAATAAGAAAGCCCCCATTATTTTCCTGAAAACCTATATGGTTATTTATTTATTTATTTTTGTTATATGATACAGGTTTTTAAAAATAAACGGGTCTGGTAGTTGTACCTAAATTGTGAGTGACAAAAAACAATTTTTTTTCAGATTTTATATATACAATAGAGTTCCCATTTGAAAAATGTTAACTTTTAAGAGCTGAAATTTTGAGAAATTATCACTACCATAAATACCAATTATAGGAAAAACTAAGAAAATAATACGAGCGATAACACTTCCCTTTCTTATACCTTTCGATAATATAATTTTAAACCAATAGTTGATTTAAAACGATATCCTTAAAACCCTATAGTATTATTTATAAGGTGAGCTTTAGACCAGCGGTGTAGCTTCTGGACCGGGAGTCCAACAGAAGATAGGAAAATTTAATATCTGTTTCTTCACTCTTGGATCGACTTCAAGGGGGCGTACAGTCTTTATAAAGTGGGTACCCTTAATTGGGATAAAACTTGGTAGCTGAGTATGACCACTTCAACTCCTTGTATAACCGTAGGTCAAGAAACAATGCTTATCATGTACCAAAGCCAAGCCGATAAAGTGGCACAGAGTATATATTTTAATATATTTTTTGATTGGGGAGTTTCTTATCTGTGTTTATAAAATGGCGTTGTAACATTATTACAGTCATTATGTGAGGTTTATAGAGCTTAAATATCATCAATATCAAAACCGACAGTAATGTTTAGAGTCTTACATAGTTCCATGTCATCAAGTAATTGCCAGTTTAACGAACCTTTGGTGATGTATAATCCATACATAATTTTAGTTAAAAGCACTCGGAGACGCATTTTCGTGGAGTGTCCTTAGTAAACGAGAGATATGGATAAATATGGTGTACCTCGAAGCTTTGTATGGCCTTGGGCGATGGTGAACAGTACATTTGTAGTATCATAAAATTTATCGAAAAAATTAGATTATATAATTTTATATAATATTCATTTATTAATTTTCTTCCCTTAATGTTTTTTGCCGTAAAAAACAAACAGTTAAAAGTACAGAAGTCTAAAAACGACCCTGAACAGCTAAACAGAGAATATATAACATTACAATAGTCACTGGTTCATGATTTGATTGACCCTTGTGGAATATGAGCTTCCGATTACGTTGTTTTTCTTCTGTAATATTATTGTCAAGCCTTGATTCTAATGTTCCGTAGACAAAGAATAGATAAAATCACATTGCTCTTATGCGGCTATTTCAATTACCTGCGGCCTGATGGGAGAACGATGAGGTAGAGAGGATGAAGACATGTCGCCGGAGGGTTGCCGTGTATTAAGACATTACCCAAGGGTAACACCTATAATTCCAAGCTGCCCGGGGGGGGGGGGGGGGGGGGTAATAGCAGCGACGGCACGATAGTCAGTTATTAGGGTCCTGATTGCCGGCAGCTGTCACCTACCTCCTAGTCCTATCCGCCTCTGTCTCCTCTAGCCATTTATAGGCCATAATATCAATATTTACAACAATAGAAAAGAACAACAAGCTCAAACATCGATTGCAAAAATGTTAAATAATAGGAATGTGTCGATTCCGAATATCAATTCTCGAGAATCATAGACCAAAGTCGATTCCTAAAAACCGATCGATACTGTTAGCGATAGTTTTATAAAGCATAATTATGTAACTATTATACGTACACCGATTTTTAAATGCAACATTCAAAACATCTTTATATTCTACCATACAGGTGACTAGAAAATAGATGCGGAGCCCGTAACAGGCTAATCTAAGTCGATTTTACTTAAGAACTACTGTCCGGAAATTAGCCGTTTTCGAGTTATTCTAATTTTTAGGATATTGTAAAATTAACGTCCTTTCTACGTTAAACAAGTCATAGAAATTAATTTTTTTTTTTTTTTTTTTTTTTTTTTTTTTTTTTTTTTTGTGGGGTCATATGAAAACTTTAGTATCTGGTCAAAACCCTGTACCCACAATAGAAGACCTCAGAAACAGGATAATACATGCAGCACGAGAAATTCAAGCTTCTCTTAGATAATCGGCGGTAGTAAAATCAGCTGTAATAAGAACTATAACAAATTATAGACCCCAGCCTAAAGACCATGTCAATACAAAACAACACAACATGAAATTTGGTACACATCGAATCACCATATTTACAAGCTTTTTGTCATATATAATATAATTGTGGAAAACAAGTATTACATTTCTATACAAGATCTTAATTAATAGATTTGAACGCACAATGGCTTGTAGATTATATATTAGATCTGTAACCCTGCCATTCTCAAAACCGGCTTAAACGTATCCTGAAAGATCAATTTTTATTAAATTTTGTTTTACATTGATTTTCACTGATATTTTTAATTTATCGAAGACAAATTTGAAATACAATCTCCAGATTTAAGAGGAAACTCAGAAATAAATAAATACATGTTCTTGCCGCGTTCTAAATAAAACAAAACATAATATCGCGAGTTCAAAAATTAGTTATAGCTAAATGCTTCATCCATCAATTAATGTCTTTGAACGTGATTCCAAAGCCTGACCATAATCAGTTAGTTAAATTATCAGAAACATTTGTCCACTTTGGTTCTACCCTATAAACTAATTTAATTGATAGTTGAATTCGGTTGATAGTTGAGAGATTTTGAATAATTAAAAGACTCATTCACATAATATATACAATGATATAAAATAAAGTAATAAAATTAAAATAGAATATAATAAATGATAATATAAAATAGGTGATAATTATTGAAACCTTATTGTAATAATACGGTTAATTATTGTATTGTAATAAATAAATAAAAACAAAAATATAATCTAATAATAATAATAAAAATTTAGGTAGAAAATAAAAGAATCATACTCTATATACAATATTTACAATTTGGAGGGCAAGCCGGGCTCGGGGAGTTCCCAGCGCTCTCAGCTGCGTCACTAGCAAAATCCATTGGAGGCTGAGAGAGAGCGCTAT
The DNA here is from genome assembly GCA_003667255.2 of Euschistus heros. Taxonomy (NCBI): domain Eukaryota; kingdom Metazoa; phylum Arthropoda; class Insecta; order Hemiptera; family Pentatomidae; genus Euschistus; species Euschistus heros. The sequence goes on along the minus strand of RCWM02000153.1, from coordinate 1,882,358 downwards.
GGCACAGTAGCACAGGACATGAGTAGAGAAGCTAACCATTGCCAAAACTCCAATAATAAATATTTACAATAAGTCTAGGATCCATTGCAGTTTTAATCTGCGAGGTGCGTTATAAGGACGCGTGGAACTGGATAATGAATGAGCAAGAGGGTTGGGATGATTGTAAAGATTTTGATGGAATTTGAATTTTAAGAGGTATCAGGTCAAGGAAAAAAAGGTATATAGAGATCATTATGTAGGAGACTAGAGATTTTAGTTATAAATCTTAAAATTTAGTAATTCTAATGCTGACGGAAAGGTTCTAATTAAAGTTTCTTAAGATTCTTTGAAGGAAAATACGTACTAATCCCTTTTTAATTATTTTCTACGAGTATATGTAAATTTATAATCACGAATTATAGATGAATTTCGAGATGAACAAATACTATTTTAGAAGATAAGGCTAGCCGGTGTTTTAATAGGGTTCGGTTGAAACAATAAAGACTGTTAGGGTACTAATAACACGGATGGGAGGAGCGAAGCTTGAAATAATTACCGAGGCGCGGTGTTTAGATGTTGTGTGAACTGATTAGAGTTGAGTCACGGTTTAGTGTAAATCTATTAAACTGCAGGCCGGGCTCTGGTCGTGCTCGGACACTCCCACGGCATAAATCCACGTCTTCTTAAGTCCAAAGCCCTCTCTCTATTTACACCTCTCCTCGTGCGGTTACCATTCCCATCTTTTACTTTCAAGGCGTTCGGTTCTCTATCAACTGACATAACGGTGGATTGAACACAGTAGAGGACTTAATCGCGAGAAGAAAATTGTCTGTGTTTTCATTAATTACATACATGCTACTTCATAGTTCAGTTTGGAGTCGTAAAACACTCAAAAGAGGAAATAGGGGTTGTCAATTCAATCGTTTGTATTGATAAAATCTGGTATCGTTAAATTGTAATCTATACTGCTAAATAGAAGGACAAGCCATTTTTCGTTTGTGATAACTAACCGCGAAAATTACTGAACCAATCTGTACCAAATTTTAACTACCGGTAAAAAGGGGTAACTTTGGGACACTTTTCAAAGTTTTTAACTGATTCTTTCTTTATTTTTTAACTTAAAATGCTGAAAAAAAGTATTAATTTATAAGGGCAGTCTTCCCCTTAAGAAATATGGCAGAACAGTAAGTCTAGAAACAACAGTATTTTACTTAATAAATTTTAAATTCGTCCCAATCTTACTCCATTGGTTGGGGTAAAATTGAGACAGTAAATTATTCCATTAGGAACATGACTTTGCATCAATGTTACGTCATAACATTTTACAGGTTCATTACTTACATAAGAGTTTGTACTAAATTTATCCAACAATACTTTTTTTAGGTACAAATAAAAACAATAAATTTGTAATAACGGGACAAAATGGTTGCAAATCATAATTTTTTAAACGAAATGTTACAAAAGTAACATAATATGTAACAAACATTAAGCAGCTCTTTCAATTTGAAAATTTATCGCTAGATAAAATTTTACAAAAGAAAGTAAATCGAAGGTGTTTACTGGAAATACATAGTTTGACATGACAATATGCGCTTCGATCTTATCCTCTTCTTCCATTAAAAACCAAATGGGATTTCAGATCCAGTGTATTTTTGGATATTCCGTACTCGGAGACTGCATTTTGTATCAATAGTTTCTTATTTCTTATTGCTCGGAAGGCTTCTTGCAAATTTTCTTTTGTATATTTTTTATGGCCTTGTGTCAAGTGCTCTTTTAGGATTTCTAGGCATTATTTTCCGGTAAAATCATTAAAAATGAACCAATGAAAAAAAAAATATGTTGACCATAGGGTAATTTTGGGATTGCCCTTAAGTTACCCCTGTAACACTAGAAAATTTACAATTTACAGATTATGAAACAAAATACTTATAATAATATGATTCCTTTTACATGAAACACTTAAGAAGATATCAATTAATGTGTATACATAGCTGAAGGTAATCTGATGTTCGTAGTTCTTAAAGCACAAGAGAAAGTTTCACAAAAACAAAAATTTTGAAAAACTGATGGAAATAAATGAAATCTAACTGTACTACGAGTGTAGTGAGTTAGCGTCCCAAACTTCTGCAATATTGCAGCACACTACAGGTCCACACAGAACTCTTCTTTGTGACTGACCAACACAGTATTTTCTTCACGGAATTCCCACAAACTATAATTTACCAGGTGTCCCAAAGTTACCCCATCTTACGGCACACCATCTTCATAGTTTAAGGAAGGTTTACCATAAAATTTATAGATTTTCAATTAAATTGTCGTAAAAAAGTGACTACAAATATGAGGTGCGCGGTGAAATTTGATAATCGAAGAATAGGTGGTGACTACTATTCGAGGGAGGTTACAAAGATATGGTGTTATATAGACCTTTAATTTACTTATTTTTAATTAAATTGTTATTAAAAAAGCTGTAAATATGTGGTGCGACATGTGGATACCAGTGAAGTTTGAAGATTAACTGATATTCGGTTAGCACTATTCCACAAAACTACTGAACTCAGTACCAAATTTGAAACATATATGACCTGATTTTCATAGTTCTAGGAAGATTTAGATGTAATAAAATTTCAAACGTACAATGTTGAATGGCAGAAAAGAGTTTTGCCAAAGTATATGAAAGACTTTTATGGCTAGAAATAAAAATAAAACCAGATAGAATTATTAAAATAATTTCTTCTGAAACAAAATTATTAGCAAAACAAAATGTGGATCCTTTGCTTTTTCTTACTGTTTGTAAAAATATAATCCATCAGCTTTTAGCAGTAGGTATTGGAAATGTAGTCAATTACCCGCCAGAGTTTCTTAATAGTCTCTGTCCATCTGGATTACCAAATCATCATTAAAATTAAAAATTAGAGATCAAACTAGTCTGTTACATTATCTTCAAACACCTAATCAGTGCAATTTTAACCAGTTTAAAAATTACTGCTGCGCGTGAAAATATTATCAAAGAAATAATTCTCAACTGTATTCGATAAAAAAAAATTTAAATTCCTTACTTATGAGAGCTGGCTAAACCGCGAAGGGTGATGCTAGTCATAGATAAATTAAACGATTTAAGTACTGCTTAGAGTAAACTTTCCAACGATATATAATTTGTAAATTAAATAATATTTGATAGTTGTCTTAAATTAATAATTTAAATTAAAAGAATGTTAGGAATTTTAAAGGAAGGATTTTTAAACAAATTTAGGAGTATCTGTTTTCATGTTTTGTTTTTTGTTTTTCTTTGTATTATTAGTTATTAATATTTACAATTTTTACTCTCTGAAAACCAACAGAATCACCGGATTCCCCAGCTATTACTATTAAAAAAATACCCAGAAAAGCTGTAATTTTAACTACTTCAATTTTCAATAGTTGCTTACGGACTGGTTATTTTCTTAATATTTGAAAGAAGGCTGAACAGGTACTTATCCACAAGCCAGAGAAAAACACCAAACGAATCAGCAGTTACAGGCTTATATAATTCTCTTGCTAATTTTAGTAAACTTCTGTAATCAATTATAAAAAGGTGTCTATCTTCTTTCTTTCAAGAAATAAAAACTACTACAGAGTTTCAATTTGGCTTTCAGGTCAGTTACTTAAAAGCTCTCCTATCAAAACTATCGAAGTTTCGTAAAATTATAGTTGTCAAATTTTTAGATTTTTATTTCATTTACGAACTTAAAAAAAAGTAGATACCACAAAATATCTATACGATATTCTACTTTCCTTTCTCGATAAACGAACTTTTACTCCAATCCTCTTCAACTTTTACCTTCACGATATCAAAGAATCGTCCTTTACCTCCATAGCTATGTTTGCTGACGGCGGTTTTTTCTCAACACGAAGATACAATTACAGCCAGAATACGCATTAAACTCATCTCAACGAACGTAAAATATTTTAACAAATAGATGATCAAATTAAATATCCCAAAACGTTTTACTATCAAACGCCGAACAGAACTGGTTTAAATGGTAACCGACTGCAATGGAATCCATCTAAGCAGTACTTTGGTGTTCATCTCGATCGTTGCTTTACCTGGAATCACCACATTAATATTAAACTGACACAGTCCTATGCAAGACAGGCAATGTTGTACTCTATCATAAATAGAAAACCTAGTCTTTAACGAAATTCAACTGTTTTAGTTTACATAACAATACTCAGGCCATTAATGATGTACTGTTGTCAAGTTTGGGAAGCTGCATCCTCTACTATACGAGAAAAAAATCACAAACTTTCTAAAACAAGATCCTTAGAATTGTAGTATAAGCCCTCTGGTTTACAAGAAATCGTAAGTTACGTTATGAATTAGAAATATAAATAATTCAGTATTTCATTAAAAACAAAAACAAAAAAAAGAACGAAGAGTAAATATAGTGGGTTTTTTTCAAATCTTTATGCAACCTTCTATTACTGACGTATCAGGGTGAACGTTTTATGATTCTTAAAGCTTTAACTGAAAAGTTTGTAGATTTTCCTGTACCGAAAATCTGTGATGCGTAGGTTCATAAAGTTTTCAGTAAGTATAGTCTAGTCAATAAATATATTGTAGAGTGCTTAAAATATGCGATTATTTTTGACTTTACAGCTTCGTTAGCAGTAGTTAGATGGTAAACATACTAAAAGTCCCCGCCTCTGAAAATCGATAATTATCAGGTAAAAAAAAAAAAAAAAAAAAAAAAAAAAAAAAAAAAAAAAAAAAAAAAAAAAAAAAAAAAAAAAAAAAAAAAAAAAAAAAAAAAAAAAAAAAAAAAAAAAAAAAAAAAACCTCGCTTTTTGTCAAACATTTGCTTTTAGTGTCTTCCACGATCGTTTCTCAGAAAAAAATGTCAGAATCAAAGTTGTAGAACATTAAATTTAGTTTAGTTTCATATATACGTTTCTGGCTCTTAATTGACAAAAAGTGAGGTAATTTTTTTTTTTCTCGAAAATTATTGATTTTCAATAAGGTATACAAATAAATAATAAAATTAAAACACATTTTTTTTCTATAGCTGAAATTGTCGAATATAGTTGTCTGACATTTTAAAATAAAAAGTAATGAAGTTTTTCTATACTATCAGGTTGAAATTCAGAACATCAACCTCTAGCACAAAATGCTTCAGGAAAGAGATAATTAAACTAATAAAAACATTTCATAGACCTTTTGGGCACAGCCATAAAATTTCCAGTGCCTCATAACTAATGCATCACGTCTTTAATTAATCACAGGTTACAGCCTGACTAGAAAGTCCTAGAGAGGCTAAAACAATTAGGATATTCAAACGATTTCGTCACAGGCTGCATGCTCATTTAAATCTACTACTAATAAGATTTTCCACACCTGGCTGAACAAATATCATTGTTTTGCTGTTCATAAAAAAATTTAAATAAAAAAAGTACATTTTTAATACAACGATTTAAAACTTAAAGTAAAACGAGTTTTTCTATTATTTAAATTCCTAGAACTTTCTAATTATCTAGAATTGATTTTCATGCTTCATCCACAAGTTACTAATGCATATAGCATCAAATTTATATCTCAAACAAAAGAAAACAAAAACAAATGTTAGATAAAAAAAGAAAACCTTACAACCATAATTATTATTACTTATTTATTAAAATTTACTAATTTACCGAAAATACACATCCAGTAAATGTGGAGATAAAATGACATTGGCTTGTAAAACAACTACATATACACTAGAAGGTCCCGAGGACATCTTCTTTTCAGACACCTCAATTGATTGGTCATGGAGCTTACTATTCTGTATATCTGGAACTGGAGTCGGTATATAAGTGGTATATAGGTATCCAGTTTGTGCCATCAGCATCATAGGGAACATTAAGGTCTTGATGAATAAGTTTTTAACACAGTAAAGAGCGGAAATCACAATTCTCGACACTTTTTGAGAGAATTCCGAAAATTTGAAATATCGTATCTTATGTCTCCAGTTAAGCAACGGTGCTTATTTTCTGTTCAGAATGCAGAAAAATGAGTATAGTTTAATAGAATTTTGAATATAAATAGGTTTTCTTTAGAAGCAACTGAGCAGCAGATATTTTGATGAAACGTAGGAAAGGTCGAAATGTTTGACGCTTTGATGGTACCAATTAGCGAGCGGTGGCATTTCAAGGTCCAAAATTTTGATTTTAGCTCACAAGAACTAATAATATATAAATAAATGAAAACTACCCCACCTTTCGCACACCAAAATGAACAATTCTGCTGTACTATTAGGGATTCCGTAAAATTATTGTGTACCTCTAGCGAGAGGCGGATTGTAGCGAGGTTGTACTGTATACCTGGTCATACATTGGATTGGAATTGGTCTTCGCAAAGGAAGGTTTCGTTTCAAAACGAATTAACACCAATTCACCACTTTTTGTCGATAATTGTTCAGAGAACGAAAGTTTCTTAGAAATAAGACTTTTATGACAACAATAAAGCAAAAAAAAAAGTTTTGAATAGGACAATTCTTTATTTTCAAAACTTAAGCTATACTAGTATATAAAAGGACAAGACATTTTTTGTTTGAGATTACTTAACACGAAAACTTCTAAACCATTGTGTACCAAATTTTAACTACATCATCTTCATAGTTCTAGGAAGGTTTAGCAATAATAATAGTAAAAATCTGAATGTACAATGTTGATTGTACATCAAGGTTCGCTACTCAGTCATATATTTTTATGGTTAGAAATTAAAATCCAACCATATGAAAACAATAAAATTATTTCTGTCAAATAAAACGTGACGTTATTTACCAATCGAAATGTCGATCCTTTGCTTTTTGATGCTAATTATTCTAAGAAAGTTTAGAAATAGTAAACATTTAAATGTACAATGTTGAATGACGGAAACCAGGGTTGCCACGTTGACAAATACTTTCATGGTTTAAAATTAAAATCTAACGAGATGAAATCAATAAAATTATTTCTGCCAAATAAAAATGATTACCAAATCAAAATGCTTATCCTTTGCTCTTTGATAGTGTGTGTAAAAATATGATTCATGAACCTTTAGTTGTAAGCACTGATAATGCAGTCCATTATTCCCAAAAGTTTCTTAATAGTCTCCGTCCTTTTGATTACTAACTCATACATTGGATTTCCAATTATAATAATAATAACTTTATTTGTTAAAGAAAATGTTCTTGTACAAATATTTCAAAATATAAACAATTTAGTACATACTTCTTGTGAGTAGCTGGCCGCACATTTTAGTAAAGTTTGCATTGTAAAAAAAATATTACTACTGCTATATACATACTAAACTTTATTAGATTCTGTTTTAAATGCATAATTTTACATAATTAAAAATTAATAATTAATATAATTATATATACACATATATATGCATGAAGAACATAAAAATAAAATAAATAGATATACTGATAACTCATATCCATAAAGCAAATAATATTCCAATTATAACATCAGAGTAAGTAACTAGTTAATTAGAAATTTCGGGAACAGTGTATATCTTAGCAACTGATTATAAAAATAAGTAAATATAATTTTCTTTTTCAATACTGTCTGTATAGAGAATGTTCTCTATATTAACATAAGGAGGTGAATCAGCTATATATTGCTGTAGATATCTCTCTATACATACATTGGATGAGGGGCACAGGAGAAGAATATGATGTAGGCTATTAGATATATATTGCTTACAGGTACTGCAGATTTCATCTTGAATAGTGTAGGATATATTTTTTAATATATATATTTAATGCGTGTGGGTTTAAAATTCTTAAACGGCTGACAACTCGTGTTTTGTGGATGCAATTATTAAAAGTTAGATACTCTTCTGGAGAAAAATCCAGACGACTGATAGTTCTGTAGACTGGGATTTCCAATTATGCGTTTACGTGATCTTCAAACACCAAATCTTTGCAATTTTATCCAGATTAAAAATTGCTACTATGCGTGAAAATATCAAGGAATAATGGTAAATTTCATATTTCAATATAAGAATTTTATAGATAAACAAATAAAACTTCAGTATCTAGTTAAAATAAAATTATTTAAGTTCCTTACTTATGAGAGTAAATCCGTGACGGGGAATGATAGAAAATTATTACAGAATAAGATATATTATTAAAAAATTATACTCAGTAGACAGATGAGACAAATTTAATTTTTGTATTAAGTTCAGTTACGTGCCCACAGTTTAAGGACAGAAGTATAAATTAAATTAGATTAGACCATATTACATTTATGTTTAATAATTTTCAATTTACGGTGGAAGCGAAGCTATAACATAACACCAGAGGAGGCAGTTCCCCCTCTCCCATCGACATTTAGCCGGCGTAATAATTTTTGTCCGAGACTAGTAATCATGAAGCGACTCCTGCTAAATAAGAAATAAGTTGAGAGGTAATATAGTGGTATAGTAGGAAGTAAGAAAATTGAGGTTTTATGAACTGGGGGAGGTGGTGTAATTAGTAGCTTTCATGTTTCCACTTAATGGCCTATACAACTTTTCTCGGAGCGGCTGCTCCATTTTGTTTTAACTACAATTTAGACACATAACATTAAATCATTCTTTCAATTTTCTTTGATGCCCTCCATCTGGAAATTGTTTTAATAGGATCAATTATTGAATTTAAAATCATTTTAATAGGGAAGATTAAAAATCGCTGCATCAGGCTCAAGTTTGGCTTATTATTTTCCAATTACTGGTTCAAAAAAAAAAATTTTTTTATAGCTTTTAAACGAAACAATAAAAATCATGACTACTATAATTATAATAATCATAAGATAGCGGAACATTATTTAGAAAATAAACATAAAATTAATGTTTCAATCAACCAAGAATCAATGAAAACATTCAATGATTACGGATTCTATAATAATCAGTGGTGTCGAAACAGACATTTTTCGTTTCTAGATGCCTCAGTTAGAAAAAAAGTAAAGACAAAAAAAAAAAAGGCAACCAAATCTATCAATAAAAGATAATTATAAAAATACATAAATTAGTGCACAGCGAATAGCATTTATTAACATCAAGTTAGAATCACAAAAACAGTGCCTTAATTTCTTCATGTTTAAAATTTAATTTATTTTGAGATTTGATTTAATTTTTATTTTAACTGTAATTATTGTTTGTTTTTTTATATCAATATTATTTATTTTATCGATTATTTTTATATTTTTTCAGATCATGTATTGTATAGCTTGAGATACTTTGTTTATTTTTGTTTCTCTCTTTAACTACTTATTACATTATATACTATGAGATTCTTTACTTATTTTTATTAATTATTATTTTTTTTTTTGTTGTCTCTTCTATGTATTTATTTCGTATTGTACATATTGTGTGAATGGATCCACTAAGCCATAGATATTACTTATTGCCCACATTGAGGTGGATTGTAATACGTTCTTAATAAAATAATAAATTTAAAAAAAAAAATTCCTAATAGCTCTATTAGTTTGCTTTCTCTCTCTTCCAAAATTGACATACTAACAGAACAACAAAACTTATCTGATCATCAAATTGGATTCCGCTCATCACGTTCGAATATTGTCAAACATATTTAAGATGCAGGTCAAAATAATGCAGGTTTTGAACATTCATTTCATTTTATTCAGTTTAGGTGTGTTTAAACATAGATAATTCTCCAGTCTATTTACGGAATTGTGAACAATGGTTATTAATGTCGTTTTTTCCCAAAGATTAATTTAGTTTGTGTTACCTTTTCCTTGAGTGAAAAACTCTAAATTTCGCCGCCATGTCAAAACAAGATTTACGTCAAATTAATTTTTATGAATTCAAACTTAGCCGAAATGCAACCAAAACCGCGCGTGACATCAATGTTGTTGGGGATGAAGGAAGATTTTGATCTTAGAGATTTTGATCTCGAAGACAAGGATCGTCGCGGAAGGCTTTCTGTTGCTCTTCACAACTATCTAAAGGCTTCGATAGAAGAAAGCCCTCGAAAAACTACTCGGGACATTGCGAGAGAAGTTAGTGGTGATTAATCAACTTAGAAATCAGAAAAATTATTTATCACATATGAAACCTTTTGTACCAATCAAGTAGAATTTCTATTTTAGAATAGAATTAAGATACTCATTGGAATATTTTAACTGATTTTCTAGAGATTGTTAAGAAAACAGGAATCAATCCGTGCTGCAAAAAAATAAGGCTTTTTAAGTCAGTCCTTCTAGTGATCCTCAACGGAACTGAAAGCTAGACGCTTCTCGAAAGCCATGATAGCAGAGTAAATGCCACTGAGATGGGATTCTTTCACTCAACAATGGGATACTTGAGATCGTAGGATAGGTTAAGAAAGGAGCTGGGTGTAAGAGCCAGTAAACTGTATGGTCACATTATTACAATGAAAGATGACCATATGGCCAAGTGCTTTTGAGAATCGAGACTGGAAGGAAGGCGACCTCGAAGCAGACTATTCATGTATCTTAAATATATTGAGAAGCTTGACTCAGCGAAAAGTATTACAATACAGGAAATGAGATGACTTCCACATTAAAGGGACATTTGGTCACAGACAACACCTCTACGCTTAGCAGCAGAAAGCAGACAGAGAAAGAAGAAGTGTCCTTAACGTTTTCTTTTATTTGTAAAATTCATTCAATATGTTTTAGTATGAGCCTTCAGTGGATGTATTTTATCATTAAACCATCGGAGATTAACGATTAGAATGAAAAAATCCTCTTTTTAAAACGTAAAACTATGTGTTATCCGATCTTTCCAAAGTGAAAAAATTGAAATACCGTTATTCTTGTTAGCTTGTTATCCGATTCCTCAGCTAAGTAATATAATCTCTAAACAAATATAACATAGGAAGAGGAATATAAAACTAGGTATGAAAGAGAGATGGGATAAATGAGGGGTTAGGGCGGGACTGGTAAAAATTGAAAGGAGCCAAGACAGACCGTGATGGATAGGGAACTGCCGGAGACTAAGACGTTAGCTCGCCTGTAATTACCAGTAATCATTATTTATTACTCTAATAACCGGCCTCCAAACCACCAGTTAATATTTTACTTAGGGCGATTCAACTCGATCACACTTCTGGAGCTTCATTTTTACCCGTCTCTTCTCTTCGAGTCCTGTGTTTAGGCGCTGAGATTTAGTATGGCGGCCGCCTCTCCCGTCACGACTCCCTTCCCGCTGTCACACCCAACTACCTAACTTCATCGGGCTGTTTTCTCATGCTATGTCTCAATTTGTGACCTCACATCTATCTCTATCCGTTATTTTGGGGCTAACAGCAAAACTTATGAATTGTACCCCAAATTCATCATAGTGACCCGGAATGCTATATAAATAGTGAAGAAACCCCATACATCTCCATACGAGCGCTCACGTAAAACAAAATTTTCTTGGGGATCAATAAATCACATAAAATCATATTGATTTGAACTGAAAACAGATGTTTTCAGATTCAACAAAAAATAAAATCCCAACATAGGAATATCGAACAACGTTTCAAATTTCATAACAAATAATAAAATTTAAATAAACTATGTTAGATTAGTAGATAATATATGTTTCCGATTCATTGATAATAAAATTGTTTATATCACAGTATAATAAGTTATATTATTGTACTTGTATTTATTCCTCTTTTATATAGGTTTTTATTTACTCTTCCTACTGATCAGTTTATATCATGTAATACTTATTAATAGTTGTAAATATCTGAACATTTAAAAATACTCATATAAAATCTGTACATTATTATTAGAACAATACTGATTCAAAAAATTTAAAATTAAACCGATTGCAAAATATTCAAGATTACAGCTACCATCCAGCTTTTGTAAACTATTTTCACATACAACAGAATATCAAAATCGGTCAGTTTAGACACAAAGTTGAATAGAAGGATGAACTAGAATTTAAACGTGAAAAAACAAAAAAAAAAAAAAATTAAAATAAGGCTAATTTCTAATAAAACTTAATTAAGGCAGTAATACATCAGTTTCAACTTACATCTTCAATCCTCACGAAGGGCGCGGAAGAAGGCCACTATAGTCCATTCTAATCAACTTGAGATTGCAGTACGAACAGACAAATTTTAACTGTCGGAATACCTGTCGGTCAGAAAGAACAGTTCTGTAGTTGTTTAATGGAAAAATCACTTAAGGGGATTCACTTCCTTCAGTTGAAAGATCATTTTACGCAGATGACACCGCCATTTACACTAGTTCCTACAGGATAGATACAATAGAAAACAGATAAATGGAAAATACAGATAAATGAACACAAAACTGCAGCAATTATGTTTACAAAAAGAAGGCCTTTAATAGCGGAACATATCATTCTTAATAAAACTCGAATTCCTTGGGCTCAAACTGTTACCTACCTCGGACTCGAATTAGATAAACGTTTGACATTCACACCCCATATTAATAATAAATGCTGCAAAGCCAAAAAACTTATTAGTACGATGTCACCATATTTCCGAAGAAAATCTCCACTGTCAACCCGCAACAAAATTATTTTATATGAATCAGTCATTCGACCATTATTAACATACGCCTCTCCAGTATGGAGCTACACATGTGACTCCAATTACAAAAAAATAGAAAGGATTCAAAACCTTTGCTTGAGGATCATTAACGATTACCCAAGGTACACAAAAATAACAGATGTGCTGCACGACCTAAATTTTCAATCAATTGAACGATTTATTTACGCCCAGACCCAGACCTTTTTTAACTCAACAATAAATTCAGAAAATCCCATAATACAAGCAATAGGCAATTATAACAAACTAACCTTAAGAAGATACGTACACAAACGTACCAGACACATACTACTCGAATAAAATTTTCTTAGTAAGACAGTCTTAGAAATTATTAGTTTTAGTAAAAATATATTTAACAAATCAAAGTATTGTATAAGGTCATTTATTCTTTTATTATAATTATTTTAAAGTAAAAACGTTTGCTTGTTTTATAGATCTGTTATTTATCTATTTTAACTTTATTACATTTATTATTATTTTATTATATTTTTATTTTTATTATATTTTATTATTTTTTTTATATTATTTTATTTTTATTTATTTTTTTTTTAGTAGGTTGTTTTTTTGTCAGTTTTTTCTACAGTTTTAAAAAATGTATCCTAAGTTTAACTTCGTTACTAAACAGAAATTATAGTGTGAATTGTTTTAATTACCAAAACATGTATTATATAAATATGTTACAAAACTGTAAATTGTAAAATTGCGTGAAATAAAGATCTTTTATATATTATATATATATATATACTTAAGGGGAGGACAATCACTGCCTGATCTAAAATTCTGATGATAAGAAGTATGTGAGTTTTACTTTTTTCTGTGAGTAAGATTTATTCAACCCTCAAAAGGACGATAATTATTTTGTCATGTAGGAATAGCCAACGGAAATGATTTTATCGTCCGCAAAAAAATTGTTAGATCCTGGCAGACCTGAAAATATTATCATTTAGTATCCTATGAAAAAGATTAAATGCGAAGAGTTTCAGTCTTTTTTAAAAGCGAAGATTTATTCAAATATCAAAAGAACGGAAGGAAGGAAAATAAAGAGTGGCCAAGAATATACGTCGGTCTTCCAAAATCGCTAGATCCTGGCAGATCTGAAAATAGTACTCTTCAGTTTACTGTAAAGAGGGTAAAACAGTTAAAGAGTGACTTTTAAAAAACGAAAATATTTAACCAATTTTTAAAAGGACAACAATGGCCGAATATCCTTCGACCGATATAAATCGTTAGATCGTGGCAAATCTGAAGCTAGTATACCTTATTGTTTAGAATGTTTTTTTTATTTGAATTAATAAAACGTTGTGATTTTTTTCATATTGTATTTTTGTCCTTCTTTTAATTGTAAAAAAAATTGGTCGCCTTAGTATAAATGCCATATGTATTAACCTGCGTGACCTTGGTTCTTGCGCAAGAACCAGAATGTCAGAATAGACAAAACATTTTCATTTTCACCTTTTATAATACTGAAAAATATAATGTATTTTGCTAAAGAATATCCTAGAAAAAAACAGTATTCAATTGCATGTTAATAGTAGAAATGAATCATACTGGCCTCCAATAAATTTCATCCACCTAGTATCTCAGGTCGAGCATTGAATCATTAACCACTCAATGAAATAGATATTTTCAATTCTTCAACCAGTTAGTACTTGAAGAAAGAAATTAAAATAAAATAACCTTCAATCCTTTATCAAAGAAACCTGATTTTATAAGAAATATATTCATCACTTGACTCTGTATGGCCAACTCGTCATAATTTTTACAGTTTCTGACTGTTTTAGCATCCGAATGCCCATCTTCAGCTATATGTCATCGAATGGGAATAAATCATACGTGACACCTGTCAATATGTCACTTTCCTCAGGTAAAATATTTCATGTTAATCAGCCTATCGTGCCGTCTCCCACTAACACAGAAACGATCAATAAAACAAACTCTACGCCTTACCACTTATTACCTATGACCAGCTATGAACGGCGTTCGAGACAACTTAAGCATTGATAAATGATTGTTAGTTAAATCATAGATTTTGATGGTTCGGAATCAGAAGTATTGTTTCATATTCATTCATCAGTAATTAAAAATAAGATGTATTTAATGTTTGATAATTACTTTATATAAATAAAAACTGTTAAATTGATGTATTCTTGGACATGTCTGCTGATAATTATAATGAAATTAATAAATTTTGGACTTCAATACAACAGTGAGAGAAAAAAATATCAATAAAGTCAAATTTCATGAATAGAATTATAATGACAAAAAACATACATTATGGAAAATGAACAAATAAAAACAACAATCAAATCACTATCAAATACAAGTACAAATCAAATTAACCTTTAGTTTTATTTTTTATTAATCTCAAATTAAATTTTTAATATTTTACGAACTTCGCAACCAAAATTAGTTAGTATGCTTTTAATTTATTTGGCCATCCCTAGAATACTTCTTTGCTCTCCCCTTATATAATAGTAACTGTTTTCTGTCTTGGTTGAATGAGGAGAAAACTTGCACCTTGCGGTTGAAATCCTTTTATTAATATATTATTTAGTCGTTCATGATCAAATAAAGCCATGCGCCTATAATTATGGCTTAAATACAATAGGTTACTGCATTATTTTATATTTTGAGTTTGAAAAATACTACCCACATGATAATTTCACAAATATATATATATATATATATATATATATATATATATATATATATACATATATATATATATATAGTGGATAAGGCACCACGCTAGAGAAGTGGAGACTTGGGTTCGAATCGCAACCGGGTCAAATCTTTGCTCTTCAAAAATAAAAAAATATATTTAATGAAATAATTATTAACAACCAAGAATTATTTCATATTTATAATATATATGACGTATGTCAATAGATCCATTTAACAGTAATGTTTAAATGAACATTCATTCCCGAATTGTACATTGCAATTGCGAGTGCCCGGGGGTATGGATCAGTGAAGAGAGGGGATTTCCCTGGTTCGGATACGAGCTCGGTGGCCTAGTGGATAAGGCACCACGCTAGAGAAGTGGAGACTTGGGTTCGAATCCCAACCGGGTCAAATCTTTTCTCTTCTAAAATAAAAAAATATATTTAAAAAAATAATTATTAACAACCAAGAAATATTTCATATTTATAATATATATGTCGTAGGTCAATAGATCCATTTAACAGTAATGTTCAAATGAACATTCATCCCCGAATTGTACATCACATTGCCAGTACCCGGGGTTATGGATCAGTAAAGAGAGGGGATTTCCCTGGTTCAGATACGAGCACGGTGGCCTAGTGGATAAGGCACCACGCTAGAGATATAATAAAAAATAATTATTAACAACCAAGAATTATTTCATATATATATATATATATATATATATATAAAAAAAATATTATTACAACCAAGAATCATTTCATATATATATATATATATATATATATATTTTTTTTTTTTTTTTTTTTTTTTTGTTAATTCAAGGGTAAAAGTTTAAACTGCTGAATAACATTTATTCACATATAATATTATGGCCAAGTTTTTTTCACCACATCAAAACAAAAGCATCAAGTTTAAAATATCATTTGAACCATTTATTCACAACCGATAATCAGCTTTGTTAATAGAAAATGCAAATATAAACCAAGAATCATTTGCTTTTTATTTATTAACAATTTCTTTAAATTAAAAAAAACCACGTTTTAAAAACAGGTACGCATATGGTCTGTCAGAGGAAAGTTTCATTTTTACCAAATATACAAGGACTTCGAAAACTGATATACTAACAATTTTCAAAATAAAAGCTTAATAATAATGTTTTTTCTTCCTACGTTTTCTCCTTATATGCTCATATGAATACCATTTTTAAAACTGTAGATATTAGCAATTTTATCCCTTTTTTTCTATAGTTATATAGATTAAACGCTTTAGCCTATTGGGTTAAACGACCGACTATATAGCGATTTCTTTTCGTATTAGAATTACTAAAAAAAAACAGATAGTCTGGAAGATCATATTTTTAATGTATAATAATAACAATATATAGTAATAACGTGGTTCAAGATGTTTAAATGTTTAAAAAATAACCTTCTTCGATAGATTAATTATTGATAAAATATTAATATTAGGGTTAAATTAATTTTATTTAGATTTAATTTTGAAAATGCACTTTTTCTCGCAAATCTTCAGTAACTAAGAAATATAGGAGGTGTTTATGACTTCAAAATTAAAGACAATCAACTTGCTTTCTCCTTTTTTAATCCCATCTTGGAAAAACCGAATATAGTTAAATGAAGTGATTTTTCGAAAACATTTGTTTGTGACGATTACCTAAAGTAGCAGAGGAAACATAAGTGTAAATATGACCTTACTAATTTTCAATGACAAATTAAAGGCGATTATTTTAACTTTTACTCGAAATGTTGTCGTGTGTACCTAATTATATTTACGTCAATCAAGACAATTGGAAAATCATTCAGATCATCAAGAGATATTTAAACAATCATTAAATAACTAATTTGCGATTGTTCATTGACAATTAAGCATCGCCAAAGACGTAATTTAATTCCTAATCATCATCAAGTAATATAAAAGTGCAAGGAGTTAGCCTTGGAATAATTACATTTATGATAAGAAGAAAAAAAGTTATGGAATCATAGAGAGTTTTAATAAATGACAGTTTAGTGGGGTCCAGAGTATGACTGCAAGGGCCCACAATACCACAGAGTTGTCTAAAATGCTTTATTCCTTTGAGATTTAAAAGATTCAATAAGTGACATAGGTAAAACAATAGTAATCAGTTTGACTTGGTCTTGTATGCCCTTGTTGCAATTATAGGAACATCATAAATGTGTTAATTTGAATTTCATGTATGCCGGCCCCATTCTTATCAATATCTGAATGGCGTGGACTTCTTCTGCCATCTTTCATATAGTACTGACAAGGTAGAAGTAAAATATATACAGCAGTGAAAGTTATATGAAGTAATATAACCACATACCTTAAGAAAAACCAAGAAGTTAAAGGAAATCATAACTTTTCCTGGTGTTCTGGCGTTGACTTACAAGTCGAGTTCTTTTGAATCGGAACGAATTTTTAAATTAAATTTTTAAAAATCAAAATTTTTCATTTTTTACTAAGTATTTACACGCTCGCGCGTACACACACATTTTTTATTTCATTTTCCTTAAATTTTTCAAATATTACCTATGTGTACAAAAAACAAAATACAGGTTTTCCAGACAAATGAAACTATAAAAACCAGATTTTTAAAGCATGTATAGAACACAATTATATTTAATTCAAATTATTAAAATACAAATATTTTTCATAAACATATTATTTGAACACTTCAACAACGGCGTAGCCCACATCTATTTAGAAATGGAGATTTTGAAGCAAATTGTCGTAACTCTCAAGATTCATTGTTGGAAACATTTTCTATAAAAATAACGAAAGAGTTATTGAAACTCCATAAAGGGCAGAAAATTACAGAATAATTCATTTTCGGGCCGACTTTCAAATCAAAACCCGTTATGTTCAATACAAAATTGAAATTTTCTGCTTATGCAAGCATGCATGGCATTGAAATTGAAAATTCACAAGTTTAAGACCACTTCATAAACACGATATTGAAGATAGGTTTAAAGTGTAATCAAGTTTTTCTTTTCCAATAATTAATATTTTGCAATTTTTTCTTCTCCTCTAAAATTTTTAATAACGGACCTAACGGGTTTTGATTACCCACAACCTTTCAGAGGCAAAATGTCGTAACCATCAAGATTCATTGTGGGGAATATTTCTATTCTCTTCTCCGAAGTTGATAGGCTTGATTCTGGCTGTGAAAAGCCGAGTCGCTGACGAATACATCTCAGTAACAAGGTAGTAACCCTCAGTCATGACTGAGGGTTACTACCTTGTTGCTATGCCTCCTGTCTGGTTACGAAAATGCCTAAATGAAGGTAAAAGAAGAAATGTTTTGTATTGTGAATTCACAATAATCGTCCGAACAATGTAAGCGATGCATTTACAGAGCTCATTAAGAGCCATATATTTAATCGTTTCCCAAGCTGGGACTCTCTCGCCACCAATCCTCGTTTTATTATTAAAGAGGTACCAAGAATGAAAAGGTTCATTTTTGCCCAAAATTACTCACTATTCCTCCCACTGCAGGGAAATGGACAACAATGGCATAATCCGTGCACTTGACTACGTTGTGAAATGAAAGAAATCACTCCAAGTGTTCAGTACATTGTAAAATCTGCTGAAAAATGTGGGTTATCGCATATTTGAGTTACGTCATTTTTGAGGTGTATATTTTATCTAACAGATTTTTGCCGATCGTGTATGATCTAATTTTTCAAAATTTTTAAGACCGTTGAAGTTTTACAACAAGAACTCTTATGTGCAGTGTATTAAAAAATGTATATTTTGGAGCATGCAACACCTTTCAAAAATGCTACTGATTTTGACCTATGAAAAGTACGAAATATGAAAAATAGTCAGTTATTAAATAATAGTGATATAATTATTAATAATATAATCCGGTAAAGAAATCAGATATGGAGGAGAGAATAAATAGCTATAGGAGTGAATACAGCGTCTGCCGCACCCGGTCTCCGATAATGTAAATCTCTTTCACAGTAAACTGATATTTTCCAGCACGCGAGCCTTGTCAAACTGTTAAATGAATTCTTTCCATGCTCGGGCCGTACACTGCTCGAAATAGAACAAGCCCACATTAGTCACCTGCATCATTTTACATTATGCTGATAGTACCATTTCATTGATATAGTCATTAAGTCGTTTGTACTTATCTCCATTGCCAACCTTACACGATTTTCCAATTCGGTAATATTTAGGTCCTAAAATACTTAATGATATAAATTAAAAGATTTAGCTGCATGTCATTATAAAAGATGATTAATTAACTTACAAGTTAAAATGTTATCTAAAGAAATATTATCTAAGTGTCAATCCTCAAATTATGTAAAAAAAAAAAAAATAATAATTATAAAATGAAATTTATTTATAGTGGTGTAACCCTTTTGACCCTAATAATATACTGACAGGCCAAAAATTCCCATAAAATTTTGTTTTTAATTTTCTTTACTAAATGTTTCATTTTTCATTAGGTGTTACCGTTCTCATATTCTTTAATTAGGGCATATGAAACGTATTAGGATTATTAAAAACATTATTTAAATAATAGCAAGGGGTATTTTGAAATAAAATCCAAATTACGAAGTTTTAATTTGTTATAATTTTTGCATTAGATGGGATATATCTCTCAAAAACGTATTCAAAATCAAATTAGAACTACACCTCATCGAATATAAGGCGTTACGAACGAAAGGAGTATCCGCCCTATTTAATTTAAAATTCTGTAAATAAAATTTTTGGTTATTTTTTTTTAAATAATAACTTGCTTTAAAAAAAAATAATTTTGCTTTTGTTTAAATAATTTTTTTTATAATCTTATTAGGTTTCTTATTGTCTGGTCATAGTATTAGGGAATCTAAACCACGAAAAAAAAGAATGAACTTTTAACCGAAAAAATTAAAAAATCAATTTTTTTTTGCCTATGATAAACCATCCAATTGCAAGGTAGAAACCTGAAATTCGAATTGAGCATTCCGAAAGTGTAGGGAAAAATGTTAATGTGTATTATTACAAACAGATCCACTGAGGTGCCGTAACCGCTTGTTAGAAAATGTTGTCTTGCGCATTTTATACGAAATTTAGTCTTTTATATATATATATATATATAACTGACTTCTCCGGATAATGCAGAGTTTTCGGTATTTTACGAAATAAAAAACAAATCAATTAAAATTCGGGCTCAGCAACCTGATAGTCCAGTCAATAAACATACTGTAGAGTGTAATTTGTTTTTGCAAAATATGACAATTTTGACATTTTCAGTGGGCTGGCTTAGGTTTATTACGTGACTAAATCAAAATTTCATACATAGGCCTGATATTAAATTTAATCAGATTTCAGTTGAAAAAAAGAAGTTTCAGATCGGACAAACAGTTTTAGAGTTATAGTGAAAAATGTGCTAAAACAAGTTGGGTTTTAAAACAGTAAGCGGTTTTTAGCATGCTGGCGTGGGTATTTTACGGGCTTTGATCGAAACTTTATATAGGATCTTATAGTAAATTTGTCCAGCTTTCATAAGGAAATAAGAAAATTCGGATCTACAAACGTGTTTTCACGGAGAATGCGACCCCAGTCAAAAAGTGGTGTAATGAGGGGTATAGAGTGCATGAAATATCCGATAATTATTGATTTCACAGCTTCTTTAGGAGTAGTTAAAAGGTAAGCATACCAACATTCCCAGCCCCTGGGGGGGTGAGCTTACGGTGGAGGGGAGGGTAGAAGGTCCCATTTTTTGGTTTTTCGATTATATCTCGAAAACGGTGGACCCTAGGAAATATGCCACGGATCAAAAATAAATCTAATTAAATTTCCTAAAAAAAAAAATTATATGCATATTTGTCGAAAATTCGACGATTTTCGAGATATACTTTATTAAAAATCG
The DNA here is from genome assembly GCA_003667255.2 of Euschistus heros. Classification (NCBI taxonomy): domain Eukaryota; kingdom Metazoa; phylum Arthropoda; class Insecta; order Hemiptera; family Pentatomidae; genus Euschistus; species Euschistus heros. The sequence continues at coordinate 1,861,295 of RCWM02000153.1, read as the reverse complement.
ATAATTTTCGATTAAAAAATAATGTTTACCTAACTTTTTGTCTAACATTTGCTTCAAATGTCAGAAACATATATATGAAATTAAAGTAAATTTAATGATCTAAAACTTTGATTCTGACATTTGTTCTTAAAAACGATCGTGGATACTAAAAGCAAATGTTTTAGCAAACCTTCTCCCCTCCACCCCACCGTTAGCTCACCCCCAGGGGCTGGGAAGTGACTTTTAGTATGTTTATCTTACTACTCTTAACAAAGCCCTGAGGTTAAAAATAATCGCATATTTCATGCACTCTACACCCCTCTTTTCAGCACTTATTGACTGGACTTCATAAACTGTTGAGAAAAAAAAATCACAATTATATTCTGAAACCGTTTGATTTAAGCAACGATTGATTGGGCTAGTCTTTTTAATGACATGTACAAGCTGAAACATCTTTTTTTTCTAGAAGATCATAAAGATTGTTAAAAAAAGGTAATTTAGTGGCTATTCAAGAACCGCGGAAACCTATATCAAGTTTCTAAGAAATAAAGCCTTAAATTCTAGTAATATAGAGACCCTCTATGTGTTTTAAAGATACATTTGTTCCATGAACTGATCCTGATATCGTCTCACCGAACCTTGTTATTACCGCTTCAGTCAACGCTAAGACCATAACGGTTGAGCGAATCCGTTCTCTTAATAGCACAAGGTGGAGGTGTAGTTTTTATTTATCATAGCCAAAGGAGCAATAACTATTAAAGGACGAGGCAGTAAGATAGACTGAGCACGGCCATAGGGAGAGGAAAGATAGAGCGAGCGTTCGGAAACGAAAGGGACCAGTTATTGAAATATTTGTGTTATTAATCAGGGCTAAAGAGGAGATAGGGTGGGCGTGGCCGTCACGGCCGGAGCCGAAACAATAAGTCCCTTTATTTACAACTAATAGTCTCCCGGTCAGTCGTGATCCTACCCCCCAACTCCGACATCTTTAATTAACCCTACTAACAACTTAGTGACGTACGCTCTTCACGCCCAACACGCTTCCTTATCCCAACCTATTGATTTTAATGTTTTACACATGCAACTAAACACTTTATACTCTAGACCCGACACTTTATTGAACGATAAATTACTGTAGCCTTACCTCTTCTCTAGTTAAATTACTTAATCAGTAAAATCAATAGAAGCATTTTAAAAATAATTGTACAATTACACTATAATTTTGAATTTAGAACCACCTCACTCAACCCAAGTAGTAATTGAAGTCATTCGAAACATGACTTCAATTATCTTGTTGTTATAATCCAGTGAAATGAGGCTCCAAAAGGCCGTTTTCAAGAAAAAAAACTGGCGAACTTTTATTCCGAAATCAGACCATTTTTCGCGACGATGTGGTGTTGGGAAAAAATGTAGAAATTGGTCAACTTGCGGTCAAGCCTATTTCTCCGCGAACACACGTTTGTCGTACTCTTTAGGCTATAACTCCGAAACTAATCGTCCGACTCGAAATTAATTTTTTTCATATAGAAGCTGGTTTAATTTACTGTTAGACTATGATAATATATATATATATATATATATATATATATATATATATATATATATATATATATATATATAAAACTATGATTAAATCACTCGAAATACCCACGCTAGCCTACTGAACATGTCATAATTTGCCATTCCATACATATTTAGCGTGCTAGTTTAGTTGTTTCACGGATTCAGCACCCTAAAAAACTTAAAGCTCCGTTGAGAATAAAAGTTCCGCAGTTTTTTTTTCGCCAAACCCTTATTTTACTATTATTTAGTCTTTGAGTAACTTCGAAGGGGCGAGAAAAATGTATCCAACAATATCTCGATTTTTTCGGATTTGTTTCTTTGCGAACGTTATTGGGACTTAACTTTCTTATGTACTTCAACTAAGGCAGGAAGTACGTGTTATCCTAAAGATTACCAAACTATTCTAGCAAGGGTGGGAAGATCAAAATTTATATCATGGATCCACCACGAAATAAATTTTAATCCGCCCAGGTGGGGTTCCACGAACTTCAGTTCCGATCGTTTTTTTTTCGCGTTTAAAGTCTATTTTTTTTTATTTACCTATCAAAGCTACCAATTAACTGCAGAATACTTATTTACATGATTGTGATTAGACCTGTTTGAACGTTCAGAGTTGAGCTTTTGGGCTCCACTAAACCATCCGATTCATCTCGTATCCAATCCTTACAATCCAAAATCCTTCAAAAATCCTCAATGCTCCTCACATTGTCACAAATAAACGTATCCATAAAGATCTTAATGTTCCATATGTTGCTACTTTGTCTCAAACCAGATACCTATACTTTCATAGTGAGGACCATAACCACTCAAATACACTAGTTTCTCAACTTGCTACGATAATTCTCCGAAGCGTCTGAAAATTAGATCTTCTAGTGTAGAATTTTTATTGAATTGCTACTGATGAGCAGTTCTTTTCAAGTTTGGACATGTTATTGTAACTGTTATTAACGCATTTACTTGATGTATATATTTGTACAGTTGTAAATTTCAATAACAAAAGAAACCTAGTAAATGAAAGGTTTGTTGGATAATGGAGTTGTTTTGTAGTTAAACTGATTAAAAAACAAAATACGATTTGGAATAATTTATGTTTTATTTATGTTTTATGTTTTATTTATTTTCATCCACCGAACCCTTCAAATGGATTATGACGTTCACAATAATATGTCAACTGCCTCTAAACTGGTTTCACTTCTATAAAAGTTTTGTATGAGGAAGTCCCGAGCCAATATGAGGGTTTTCGGGAATAGAATGGGATGTTGAGAGACTAGTGGATTTGAATTGTTATGGATTTTACTGTGCAAAGATAGGTATCTGGTTTGGTCTAAATCAGCAACATACGGAGCATTATGGTCTTTAAAGATTAAAGATTAAAATACTCTCTGAGGACTGAAAAGGAGCTGGATAAGGAATCTGCTCAAATAGTAAATTAAGTATACATATTTAGATAAAACTTGCGTTTTTTTTTTTTTGTTTTTTTTTTCATTTTCGACCTCATACAAATAGTGGTAAATTATGGTATTAGTCTGGCTTGGAATAAAATTTTCCGAATCATAATTTTTATTTTTCACAAATGTATGCTATAGCTATACAATCATATGCATTGATTTACTTATTTAAAAAAAAATCAAGATGTACCTAGAATACGACGCAAGAGACGAAGGAAACAAGGGCTTCTTGAAAATAAATATTTCATGCGATAATGCTAAGTAAATAGCATGGCACCGTGAGAGCGTCAGTAAGGTAGGCGCCCACATTGTGCCTCCATTGACAGAATAGATAATGCCTTCGGATAAGGGTAGATATAATGATCGTTAATGTCTTACTTAGAGTCCTCCTATTGTCTAGCAACACGGATTTAACCCACATGCCAAGTTCCCAAGGCATGTATTGTCTTTCACGAGGTAATTACACATTTGTGTTTTGTTACAGCATACAGTTTAGGGCTAACGCCATCATTTATCCTCAAGTAGTGTTGCCGCCACATTCATGAGTAATTAAAAAATAGCTCTGCATTGCTGTGTCGTACCCAAGAAGGAGAATTAAACCATGGTATAATGTAAAAAGGCTCTGAAACATATCACCATTCAATAAAACAAAATCTTAAATGTCTATAAATTCTTATAACAATGAAATAAATAATTGTGCATTTCTTTTTTTTTCAACTGCTTATTGATAGTTAGAGCTGTATACATTATATACAACAAGTAAATTTGAGGAAATAATTACAATGACTTCTCAATAACATGTAAAGAACCACTCACTAGTAGCACTTCAATAAAAAAAATCTATATAAGAAGGTCTCTCGGCCATCTTCTTTTCAGCCGCCTCGGAGGATTATCGGGAATGGAATAAAAAGCAAGTTGAGAGATTAGTGGGTTTGAATGGTTATGGAGTTTACTATGAAAATATGGGTATCTGGTTTGGGCTAAATCAGCAACATGGCACATTCAGGTCTTTATGGATAAGTTTAAAATAAAGAGCATTGAGAATTTTACAAAAGATTTCGGATCGTAAAGATTGGATTCGAGAAGAATCGGAAGGTTTAGTGGAGCCCAAAATCCATCTCCGTTGGCCCAAATAGGTCTAATTTCCATCAGGTATATAAATCTTTTGTAAATTATTGGTAGCTTTAAACGCTTGTCTAGTAAATGTGTAAGTTTTATGAAATGCCGTTACTTTTCAAAGCCATTTCAGAAAATATTTATCCAAAACTTATAGGTGTAAATAAATTCCGATTTATATTTTAGCGTTAATGAAAAAAAAACGCTCTCACTCACTCTCTCTCTCTCTCTCTCTCTCTCTCTCTCTCTCTCTCTCTCTCTCTATATATATATATATATATATATATATATATATATATATATATATATATATATATATACATATATTGATGAGTAATGTATATAAATGTTATTTGCGTAATAAAACTGCAGCATCTTCATTGAGAAACAAAAAAATTAACTCAAAACGTCCCCTGACTGTCATTTGGCCTGCAATCACTAAAAGCCTAATATAAAATCGTTGATGATATGTATTCGCTTGACCACTTACAAAATAAATGCAAGCGGTCTCGAGAAGCAGGAGCGTAATGGAAAATACAAAAAATAATTTAAAAAACTGAATAAAAATGAGAATTTTCTATTACAAAAGAAGAATTTGACTTCAATAATATTAATTAAGTTTGCTGAGGCTAAAGTTCGCGTAATAATTTAAAATAAAATTGCTTTATGAATTACATATATGAACCTACTAGCTGAAAGTACCCTGCTCCCCTACGGTTTAATATCATTAGGATTAAGGACAACTTAAATTTGTAAAAGTTAAGCTTAACGCTGATAATTATTATTACTTAAATAAACCTAAAGAATTCCATTCTTAGAATAATTTCAATAAGTAAATTTGACAATTTGCAAAAGTTAATTTTATATTATTTTAACAGTCCTCCCGTGAAGCTTTAAGGCAGCAGTACCATTTTACCCAACTGATACCAGACCATCAGCTTTTCTTATGGCATACTTTAAGTGAATATAGTCTCAACTTCTCAACTTTTTTGATTTTTACGAATAAAGTTTTGTCTTTCTGTTTCTATTTTTACGAACATATCAAGCATAAATTGGTTGAGGAGATTACGAAATTAAAATAAATAAGATTCTTTACCTCCTCGCTCCTTAAGTTGTGTATTATAGTTCATAAGAATTATCTTGTGGCCGGAAACCTGTAGGAAGAGTGGTTGGAGACGAACCTACTAGCAAGGTTGGTGGGTTGCTCGTAAGGAATATGTACATCGAACTGGCCTTACATGTCATCACCAGAGAACATAAGTCATTTAACCTCCTCTTTAACATAGGTCCCAAAACAATCCAAACTTGTAATGGTACACCTCTGCAGCCACCATGAGTTCACAGAAAGTACCATATTATAAGGTTTCGACATCGATCGTATTTTTGTTTGTAACAACTATAACAACTACAAGGAACTTAATTTGTGGTCAAAGTGTGCGGCTTCAACATCTAATGTATTTTTTAACTTAGCTTATCTCCAAACACCATATGACAATTAATCGACTATTATTCACCCAATAAAAATTGTAATCGCATTTTTCGTGAATTAGCTGCGATCCGGGCCGATTTTTTAAAATTCCTTTCTTAGTGAGCACCTAAGGCCCTAGAGGAAGCTTCATATCGAATTTCATTCCAATCCTTTCGGTGGTTTCTGAGATTTCGTGTTAAATGAGTGAGTGGTGTTTGACAAATATATAGTGGATTATTTTACCATATATTCATTTTCCACAGATTTCAATAACAAAATTATCTATTTCCAGAATTTTTTTCAATAAAGGAGCATTAATGTTAATTATTCCATATTCTTTATTTAGCTATACTCCTCACATTTACAATTACTATCCCGTTACATGTTTCGGGACTATGGTCCCATCTTCAGACTTAAATATATTTTTCTGGTAATATCTAAAGGACGTGGTGGTTAACACCAGAAATATATATTTAAGTCTGAAGATGAGACCATAGTCCCGGCACATGTAACGGGATAGTAATTGCAAATGTGAGGAGTATAGCTAAATAAAGAATATGGAATAATTATCTAAATCCATTTTTAGGTAAACCTGGAAGATTATTCTATACTCCTAAAATGGGGGCGTAGAAGAAGTGAACCACCCCGGTCGCACGAACACCTTGGAACGCCTCTGCTTGGACATATTGTGTTATAACAGAAGCTAAATAGGTTTACAACAGTGCTCAAAACTGAAGTTGATAATGATTTTAAATTTTAATCTATTTATTGAAATTTACAACTAAAAAAAAAAAATAAAAGATACATAAAGTTAATGTGATGAATAATCTGATGACATGATTGTCTTGCAAAGTGTCCCTATTGGTAGTATTGCAATAAAATTTATACATCTGAAGGTCCTAATACCAACTTATTTAAATAATGGAGCGATGTTTTCTTGAATTAATATTAGAATGTGCTTTACTTTAGGGAAATAAGTAATATGGATGACAAAGAATCCGTTCACACAACATGTACAATGAAAACAAATAAAGGAAAAGAAAACTTCCAAGTATTAATTATAAAATAAATTATAATGAACATTAATAAAAACTGAAATGGAGAAAAATAAATTTAAATTTTATAACACATTATTTAAATGTATTCCGGAGAACCCCGAACCAAGCTTGTCCTACTGCTCTCTTTGCTGCGCCAATCGTGACAAAATCTAGTGGAGGTTGAGGGAGAGCGCTATGACACTTTCACTCAGTACTTGAGCGGCGAAGCAGACCATCCCAGAACTCAAACAAAATACATATTTATAATACGTTTTAGGATTGGATAATGAAGAGCCAGAGGGTTGGCATGGTTGGAAAGGTTTTGATGAATTTCTTTAAATAATAATGATAAAATAATAAAAACGTAATATTAAGTGCTCTTCAATTCAACTACCAAGAGCAGTGTTCTCAAGAAACTCAAAAAAAAAAAATTCCTCAAGGTTCAACACTGTTCACTCGACCTAAAGAAAATAAAGAGTAACTAATTGAAAGAAAAAGTAGTGCTCTATGAATGGCAGTTTACTCTTTAAAAAAGAAAGGAAAGAAAGGGAAAACAATAACAAATCCATTACGTAACAGTATCAATATTTCTATCTGGTTAACAGGTATGTTGAATCAGATAAGTGAATAGAAACAATACTGCAAAATGTTTAACAAATTCAGAAATAATGGACAATTTAAAACAATTCCGGTAAAAAGGTGAGACTAATAAAAAATCTGACTGGTGAGGAATATAGCGATGGTGATTAAGACCTCAGAGTTTCATGCCAACCGGCCATAAGCACTAGTGCCGGCAACCCGTCATTACTCAGGCCCAACTAAAACAGCTGAATTCATAAGCAGTTATTGAATACGACCGCTGCCTTAAGTCTACCCCAATTCCCTTCAACTCCGTCCTTTCAAATAATCGCTTGTTTAACACAACACAATTTTCAATTTAGTGTTCTCAGAACTGCTTTTAAAATAGCGCAAGTCGATTTATTAAAATGTGTTACCACTTTACATGTTTATTACTAAATTACTTGTAATACAAAATTGGATTTTTAATTCCAATTTGTGTAGAAGCAGATTTGGTTTTAATAATATAATTTTGTAAAATTGGGCAAAATTAGGAGAGTACCACATTTTAAGTACCTGGGCGAAATCATACAGGAAAGTGGAATCGAAACAAAGGCTAATGAAAATAGGTACCAGAAACCAGGAACAGCGTATCGTCTCACACAAAACATGTACAACAAAAGATTCATTTCCAAACATAAACAATTACACCATTACAAAACAGTTATCAAACCGGAATGTCTCTACGGTTCAGAAACACATATCCTGAATAGGAAAACATATACTGACAAAATTAGGAAAAAATAATGCAAAAAGATAAGAAACATTCTTAGTCAGAATGAATATGAACCGAAAAGTTATTTCATGAATATAGGAGCAATGCCATAACATACGTCAATTGGATGGGCGAAATTAAAAAGGACCTAAAGCTAGCTGAAGAAAAAGACATCCTAGAAAGAGACATCTTAGACCTAATATCTAAAGTTAGAAAGTTGACCGAGAAGAAGCACCTGGACAAACGAAAAAAAGAAGGCCATTTGCAAGAGAATGAAGGAAGTATGGGCACAGAGGAAGGCAAGGAAACGCATGATGTCCCGATTGGACTCATTCGCAATTTAAAAAAAATAAATAAATAAAATAATTTGTGGACACCTCATTTCTCTTATATTTCTCAACATGTTTCGGGACATTATTCTCCCCTTAGGATTCTCTTAACTGTGGTTTTTATACATTGTCATTCATTTAAAGTCTTTATATATATAAAGACTTTAAATGATTGACTGTAAAAAAAAAAAAAAAAAAAAAGTAAAGAGAATCCTGAGGATGAGAATAATGTCCCGAAACATGTTGAGAAATAAGCTAATTGCGCAAATGAGGAATTGTGCCACAAAATTATATATTATATAAAATTATAGATTTTTAATGTTCTCCCGAAACATCGAATATTTGTTATCAAAAACAAAAATATTTCATATCAGCAACTCAGAGGGGAAGTTCACCCAGTGTTGGTGGAAGACCACAAAAATCAGTGAAAGATGCAGAGATAGATAGCATCACAGAAGACGAACGAAATTAATCCCCTAAACCTGGTCTTGAAGAAGCGTAAAAATCTTAAGAAGTTATATAGTTACTAGATAAATCTCTGCATTAAAATAATATTTTTAGACCGTGGTGTTTCAAACACTTAGGTTGTATCAAAACCTCTGCGACAAAGATTCGAATCCGGCCTAAACATTTATTTCGGAGAGAACCCAAGGATCAGACATCCTACTCTGGCAATAATGTGTTGATAACTTGTTACATCATCCGTCCTTCCTGCCCTAGTACAACAAGAATTTAAGACTAACAAATAATGTTGCAACAGAGAACGTCAAAATCGAAAATTTCTTTAAGGCTTAATGAACAAAATATAAATTAATTGTAATTTGAGTTCAGTTCTATAAGATTTTAGTGGAGAAGTGGTAGCTCAAGGGAAAATGGACTAGACTGCCAGGCTCCCGGGTCCGAGTTCAAGCCCGACTGAAGGAAGATTTATATTCTGTTACTTCAACCAAGGAACGAACCAGAGGTCGAGAGACCCTCCTAGGGCACAACCACCCTCTATAAAGTGGGTACCCTTAATTGGGGGAAAATTTGGTGGTTCGGTCTGCCAGATCTCCCTCTTTCAAATCCGTTGGCTTAATAACAGTTCATCATCACCTAAGTTCTGAACTCGAAACCCTTCATGGATTGTAGTGGTACAGTTTTATTTTATTTATTTTTTTTTTTTTTAATATATACGGTTTTAGAGAAGTTCATGTTTGAGTTGTTTGAACAACGTGGTTTTCCCTAATAGGAATGCTAAGTCTTTAAGAGTCTTCATTATTGGACAGATCACAGAAAAAAAAAAATGCTAGACTGTTTCTTGGATCTCCCAAAAGCATTTGAAATAAATAAGAAAAAGAACATAAAGGTCAGGTAGAATTTAACAAAGAACTATTTCTTGCAATACTCCACCTATTTAGTGGAACCTTAAAATAATGAATAAATTGCATTGGTACTCCAATGAGTTTAGAAGATTGCAGCTTGAGCCCACTTATGTTTACTTCAGTTCTTGAATCCGCTATCCCTCATGCTCCATTTGATTTATAGGTGCAATGTGCCTTATAGGAGAGCTGTATTAAATACCGGTTGGGAAAAAAAAAGTTTTAGGTATTCAAATTTGATCCATTATATGTAGATATTGCTGTAATTATCACTGTTTTGTTATACTACTGTTTGTTTTGTTACATCGGTATTTACTAACAGATAATGTTTCTGATTTCATATTTTCCAAGCAAGGTTATTTCATGACAAATGTTTACACCTTTTCCTATATGCATTATTTTTTTAATGACAAATTCTTGGGCAAAATTAAATAAAAAAGGAGAAAGAGAATCTCCTCACGGTTTTATTTAATTTAATTCTAATATAATGTAATCATTTATTAATGAATTATTAAATTATATTGAAATAAAGGTATAACAAAAAATGACAAGAAAAAAAAGATAATAAACCCTTCGCACTTATAATTTTCAAAATAAAAAAATTATAAATTTGAAATAGCACAATTTTTCACAGCTTATTTCAAAATACACCTTTGAAAGTGTCAGGTAACTCCTACATCATTTGTATTAGTTCCCTAATAATTGCCTCGCTCTGTGTGTCCCTTAAAAAGAAGCATTAATCTTACGACTGAAAGGTGATTGAAATCTCACACGAGTCACCGTCTGCCTAAAGTCCTTTTTTTTTCTCCTCTTCACATCTTGTTTACATTATTTTTTCTTGGTAGAGGGAACGTATAAGATGATGTTCGTTGTCAGTCTTCGTACTGACCATCTTAATATGTTGTGTGCCATATTTCTTGAGCATGCAAGAGCGATCGGAATAATATTTAAAATGGTTCGGCAGCTACTTTACTTTAATATTTAATAATAATTGTTTAAAATATAGAAGAAGCTTTTATTATAATTTTTAAGATATTTATTGTAGAGGTATATTAATTTCGGAATAATAATTTATAAAGTTAACATAGAAATAGTTAATATAGTTTAAATAATAACAAGAAAAATACAAAGAAAAATAATACTTCTGTTATTATTTTATATGTCTCTGAAAATATACTCTATACAACCTGATTGAAGGAAAGTTGTCTTTTACTCTTTTATTCCCAGTGTTTGCGCCCCTATATTCTTTATCCAGGGTATATTAAACATGTTAGGATTATTTAAAACATTAATTATAAAATTAAAATAAAAAATTGAAATGATAAAATTTTAAATTAATATTTATTACAGTTTTGCAATTGGTAGGATTTATTCAAAAACACACATATATACCTATACCCCATTGAATGCAAAGGGCGGATATAAACCTCATTAATTAATATTTTCATAAATTTAAAATGCTTGGTAATTGAAGAGTTTGGTGGAAGAAGGGGTTTTGTAACAAAACACAGTTTTTCGTAATTTATCTTTAAAGTTTTTTTGTTTTGTTTTTTTTCATTTTGCTTCAGCAGGAAAATGTTACATCGCCCTCCATCTTCTTCGAAACTCTTTTTCTAGTTGTTTTGAAATATTCAGATTTTGCTACCTAACACTTTTATTCACAAATTCTTTATCCAAATATATATATATATATATATAGATATATATATATATATATTTTTTTTTTTTTTTTTTTTTTTTTTTTTTTTTTTTTTTTTTTTTTTTTTTTTTTTTTTTTTTTTTTTTTTTTTTTTTAAATCTGACCACCCCTTCATCCACCAAACACTTCAATTGTTTCTAAACACTACTTACTTTTATTACATCATTCTCTTATATGATCGTAATAAGTTTCATATGGCGTGGTTAATGTACATTCGGACGCTAACGCCTAAAAAAGGATGAAACTTTTAGCTGAGAAAATTTAACCAATAAATTGGGTGGATTTTATTTTTATCTTTTAGTGTATTTAATATAAAATAATAACATATGCTAACTGACTATTTATATATATATATATATATATATATATATATATATATATATATATATATATATATATATATAAATTACTTTACTGAACTTCCAACTTACATATGAGCTGTTCAGTTGACACTCTAACTAAGTCCACTTATTGCGAATATGATACTATGCCTTTATTTTATAACTTATATATGAGTGACTATCCAAGAGAAAAATTACAGCGGCTGATTAAATCATCAAAACATTTAAAATTTTAATTGAAGTGATTCACTCGGAAGGAATTGAACTTAGTCAACTTGTCAGCAAATTCATTTCCCTCTATCTTGCCATGCCCCTTTATCTATTTTAGAAAGCTAAAAGTGGTCTACCTATTCCAAAAAAAAAATATATATATATATATATATATATATATATATATATATATATATATATATATATATATGTATATACATATATATATATACATACATCTGAAACCAAGAAATAGAAGATTCAAAAATGGACTCATTGTTGAAAATCATCACCTAGCCTTTAAAATATATATCTGATATTACCGGCCAAAATTACAGTAAACTTAAAGCTAACCTTCACAAACTGAAAGAAATATTCACCGAATACGGTCAGACCAAATCATCATTGAAGGATTTAACTTGATACTAGGCAATAATTTTAACCTGAATGGACAAGAACAAATCTCTAAACCCATAATTTATCGGGGGGGAGGGGAGGGGTTATATGACAGACATTAGTCTAAATTTAGGACTAAAAACATTGATATTGACAGACTGACAAGCAACTGAGAAAGTAGAAGGGTTTCTTAAAGTTGTTAAAGTAGAAATCGCTGGAATTCTATCGTGTTTTATGTATTATTAATTAATTCTGTCATATATGTAAATATCAAGTTGATATTAAATCAACTGTGAATGTATAATGAGTAATAAGAGCTTAAATTATGAAATCAAAAATTGTCTCTCATATTTTGGTACACAAACTACGGGGTCTTAATATAAGATTACTAAAAAGAAAAGAAGAAAATGGTGCAATGAAATATTGAAAATTAAAAAAAAAAATGTGTCCAATTAACGAGAAAAACTTATATGTATATAAATAAAGATTTTGATTTTTCCATCAAACGGACTTAAGTGGGAAAACCTCATCTTAAACTAAATTATTTATAATAAATTATGCGTGGTTATGTATAACATGAAACATCATAAAAACCATTGCATGACAAGAGATCAGTGATGGCAGAAGGTACCGTAATGGGTATACTCTCCCTTATTACGAATTTTAATTATATGCAACGAAAAAGAAATGAGAAAAAAAAACCCAATATTTAACACGACAGGTGCTAAAGTGAAACAGACGCAAGGCCTAAAATTAAATTAATAAAATTTTGCAACATTAATAAGACCAGTACACTTCTGCACTCCTCTACAACAAACAACATACAAAATATTTTATACAATTTTTTGGTGATTAAAAACAATGTTAACAGGTAAAAATTTGTTATAGTCATAGAACTTATTATTATTATTTTTTTTTTTTAAATAAGACGTGAACAGGATTCTATCTCTCTCTCTCTCTCTCACTCTCTCTCTCTCTCTCTCTCTCTCTCTCTCTCTCTCTCTCTCTCTCTCTCTCTCTCTCTCTCTCTCTCTCTCTCTCTCTCTCTCTCTCTCTCTCTCTCTCTCTCTCTCTCTCTCTCTCTCTCTCTCTCTCTCTCTCTCTCTCTCTCTCTCTCTCTCTCTCTCTCTCTCTCTCTCTCTCTCTCTCTCTCTCTCTCTCCTCCTCTCTCTCTCTCTCTCTCTCTCCTTCCGTTCCTCAGGCCTCTATCTAGCACAAATTACTCTGATGGTAGCCGCATATTAAAAAGTGATTTAAATTACATCAATTCCAGGTGTCTCAGCCTAATAACGATATAGCAGAAGATGAATGATAATTTTATAAGGCGTCCGACGACCAGTACATCATTCCTAAGCATTATGTAATCATATCGGTACTCCCTGATATAAATTTATATAAAAAGACGTTCCTAATTGCATTTTGTCAAAAACTTAAAAAACATATTTTTTGTTCGATTTTAACCTTAGAAGGCTCATTTTTTTATTTTTTATGGCGTAAAAAGTATATATGATGTAGTTAGTGATTAGTAGTTAGGGGAAACAAATGTATGTCATTATTTTTCAGAACTATTCAGTTACTATTTTATTTAGATTTTTGAATTCACACGAGCGACAAACGTAAAGCTTTCAGAAAGAAATATAGTATTACAAAAAAAAAAAAAACAGAAAACTGTTGTTGTTTGAATACCACCAATAAACTAATGAAATCAAAGCCAAAGCGGCTTCAGCGGAGGAAATTAGAATGAGGGGATGCCCAACAAATTATAAGAATTTATTTTTGAATGTTAATATAATAAACTATCGAACTGTATGAAAATGCAAACTATTGGTCCTCTTGCTGCAATAGTTCGCATACCAATACCAGTACCTGTACTTTAAGTTTAAATTAATTATTTAACAACACACACCATGGCAGAGTTATTTGTCTTTTTGAGTTGTTAACATAGTTCTTTCAATCAAGAAGCTGTACTTCAAAAACATTTCTCCATTTGATAGCAGGTATATTACAAATTTGAATGTGATCCTGCACCATTATAACTATCGAATATCATAAAAGTCCTTACAGGAGAAATGACCATTATCTATACATTTACCTTAAGAAAGAATAAATTTATTTTTTATAAAGTAGGAAGGAAACATATCGCACACAACACATAATTCTGTATTTTTTATTTATCTTCATGTTCTTCTTTTGTCTTCTTTGAAACGTCAAAAATGTATCGAATTACCTTCGAATCCCTCCTGATACAACTCACTTGCGGTTGGGATTAAAGGATAATTCAGGTACACTTTCGATATTTCACACAGGACTGTGAGAATTTCAGCTTTTTTTAATGCATGTTTTTGAGTTGCCACACTTTAGAAATACAGGAGCAATATCTATTCTTCCAATAGAAGTGATTGCTTATGGAATCTCATTATATCGTGTTCCGCTTATTTCTAGTTTCAGATTTATACAAAGCTGCTGGTCCCTAAAGAAAATCCAGATAACTAGTAAAAAAAACAATTTATTTCAGGTAAGTAGTTCGTATTATTTGTATGCTCCAGATCACTTAAATGTTATTCGTTCTTTCATATTATAAACCGTATTCGTATTGTTTTCAATTGGTGATAAGGTCGAAATAAATGTTTTCTAGGAATCACGTGATTCCTATGAGTGAGAGAGACGTTTTCCATGAAATATCATAATGTATTTCGCACCCTTTTCGCTGAAAGAATATGAGGAGAAGGGAGGGAAAAACTCAGGGAGGGAATTTTATTGATCTGATGATTGATTTTCTTTACTACCTACAAGTCAGCCTTGTTTTCCCTAAATTTGTGAAACTTTACCTTACCTCCGTTAACTTCTCAAATAAAGAAAGAATAAATTTATTTTTTATAAAGTAGGAAGGAAACATATCGCACACAACACAAAAATCTGTATTTTTTATTTATCTTCATAAATTCTGATGACATGTCATATGTCATAAGCATAAACGCCCTGGCTAGTGGCTGTAAGTATATTGACGTTTTAAAGTTCACAATCAAAAAATGTATATTTTTTCTTTTTCATGTTTTGTAGCACCGATGATTAGTAATTTCCATTATTTGTACCAAACCATCAGTCCTTTGGCCATATGAATTATTGGGATTCTGCTGTATTACATTCTTCTTTCTTTGAGTTCGGCCATCTGTGGACCACGTTTAACAATCCATTCCTTACTCTTCCGTTCCTTCCAATATTTCTTCATCACCTCTGCCTGATGTTTCCCCTTTCATCTTAACACTGTCTATTAATTTGTTTTTTAAGTATTTCTGGAAATTTTATCTTGCTCACTGCTGTCCGAAATTTGACTACTGTCCCACATTAGGTCCCGATGTATATTTACCACCAACATTTGGTATGGTGCAATGGTACTAAATATTAGTACTATTGCACTAAATTTATATAATTGGTTTCGGCATAATTTATATTATTTTATCAGACAAGATACATTATTTTTCCGGTTAGTTTATATTTCTTAGCTTTGTTTACTGTATTTTTTTCACTGATTTTTTTTTCCCCTATTTTTGTTTTCGTAGCTCATTTTAAATGTTCTATTCTAACCTTAAGATATACTTTATTTTTTGTGTGATATTTTAAAACATGTAATATTAATTTTATTACTTTATATTGTAATTTAAATTGCTTGATTTAATTTTAATTGTATTTTTCTTGCTTTTATTATAATTATAAATTATAATACTGCAGCTAGCACCCCATTGATTGTTCATTATAATTATTCTTAAGGCGCAATGGCCCCAGAATAAAACTTATTTTCATTTTATTTCATCATGTCTTCTTTTACCATCCGTATCCATGCATTCGTTTTCTGTGTTTAGAGGCTGTGTTGAAAAATTTTCTTTGTCATTCTTCTCTCATCCATTCTCATTAAATGTCCATAAAATGTCAATCTACTTTTCCTCATTGCAACACTTAATTTTTCAATGTTTTGATATTTCTGTATTACTTTTTAGTTTAAACCTTCTTCAGTTTCTTCTTGGTCCGAATATTTTTCTCTCCTTGCTTTCTATATTTTCAATTTCTCGTTTTTTGTTCAAAAACAAACATTCAGAAGCATATAAGCTTTCAGGACGACCAACTGTTTTAAAATGACGCAATTGTATGATAATTTTAAGAATTGTATAATTAGCTAACAAACCATATTATTCTCCATTTATGTTATTGTTACAAAACGTGTGATTCAAATGAGTTCAAGTGATGTTAAAGGAATAAGCCGACGCTGAGTGGATAGACATAAGAAAGGAGCATAAAGACCTTGGACAGGAGGATTGGAATTGGATTAGAGGGAATCGAAAGAAGATGGAGGTAATGGAAAGTCAATAGGGACTGGCTGAGGTGATTAGTTATAATGGAGATGTTGCCTCCTTGACAGGAGATATTTATTGCCGCCCGCTTGAGGTGTGAACTTATTAACGCCCTCGTTACCTTCCTTCGCTTCGCCATCACACCACCGCCTCGCTATGGAGAAATACAATGGCGTGTTTTTACCTCTAGTGCAACGGGATTAAATTATGCCGGGTTAAAAACCTTAATGGAAATTTATCTTCAGCATCAAGAAATAAGTTTTTCTAATATTTAGAGAAATGAACTAAACTACATGGAATATGCAGAATCTAAGGACGATAGCCATAGAAACTAATTGTTTCATTTGATAGCTATAGTGTTCATAGATAAATACTGACAGGTAAAAATTATAGCCAATTGATTTTTCATTTTCTCAGCTACAATACGCATTAATTTTTACGTCTCCATATAATTTAAACAGAGAATATGAAACGTATTAGGATTACTTTTAATACGGTTTTAGTAACTTCACCTGTACGTAACGGAATCTTGCATCGTAATTTTCACCAATTTCCAACTATCTGATTATATTTGCATACTATATGAAAATTTGCATACTTGTCAAGGTCCAATGACAATACAATAGTTGTAAAACTTTGTTTTAATGTTCTTACTTACAAGGGGAGGATACACTCGGTCTCTCACGGATCTTGTTGGTAATTTTTTTTGAGGTTCCTGGTCATGGGCCCTAGAACCCAAGAAAAAAAATAATATTAAAATATTTTATTTTATATCTCGAGTTTAAAAAATGATATCGACATGATTCTTGTACCAAGGTTTTTATTTTTGATTGCGAATTCAAGAAAAAATACAGCCGCTCCATAGATTTTGCTTTAGGTTATTTTAGTTCTAAAAAAATGATTAGATTTTCAAGCAAACTACCTCTATATAT
Source organism: Euschistus heros (assembly GCA_003667255.2). Lineage (NCBI taxonomy): Eukaryota > Metazoa > Arthropoda > Insecta > Hemiptera > Pentatomidae > Euschistus > Euschistus heros. The sequence continues at coordinate 1,843,737 of RCWM02000153.1, read as the reverse complement.
TTTTTAACACAAAAATTGACGACAGATTCTAATTCAGTACCCTAAAAAATATTGAAAAACGTTTATTCAATAAAAACAAAAAATATCATTTTTCACCCTCTTCAAGGTGAAGAAATTTTTAAAACGATTATTGGTTACTTTCCTTTAAATAGCTAATACTTAGTCATGCAATTCATTCATTGATATCGCTGGGAAGAGGAGGGCCTCAGCTTTCTTTTGATGTATATTAATGCAAATTTCGATCAACAAAAACCTATTTAAAAAAATGGCAAATCCGAAAACCATATTTAGTTTTAGCTTGAGTTTAAAATTAGATAAGAAAATGAAACCAAAGATATTTCAAGAGTGTTACCACCCTATATTTTGTATAAAAATATAAAGTTGGTACGTTAAACCATCTAAGTGTAATTCATGTTTTTGTTAATTTAAACAAAGATTGCCTACCATTTGGTCAGGCACATTTTGAAGCTTACGAATTTTTATTTTTATTTTTAGATGAAATTTTGTATTTACGGGTTCTTTTTAATGCTGAATTCGAATCCGATGACGGTTCTGAACGTAGTTCAATGAAAAAATGATATTTTTTGTTTTTATTAAATAAACGTATTTCAATGTTTTTGAGGGTGCTTAATTAGAATCTGACGTCAATTTTTGTGTGAAAAAATTTATAGAGGTAGTTTGCTTGAAAATATAATCATTTTTTTATAATTTAATTAACCTAAACCTATGGAGCAGCTGTATTTTTCCTTGAATTCGCAATCAAAAATAAAAATCATGGTGCAAGAATCATGTTGATATCATTTTTTAACTCGAGATATAAAGTATTTTAATTTAATGCTATTTTATTTATTTTCTTCAGCTTCTAGAGCCCATTGGTCGGAACGGCAAAACACGTGTCTAATATTTTTTGACCAGGAACCTCCAAAAAAATTGCCAACAAGATCCGTGAGAGACTGAGTGTGTCCTCCCCTTGTTAATCCAGTCGAAAAACCCCCTAAAAGCGGGTCTGCCTTGCTGTATTAGAGTGAGTAGATGTAGGTGGAGTAGATGTTTTTTTACGATGCAGATAAGTCCTGAGAATAAAATATCAAAAATGTGACTACATTTGATAAGGAGAAACTTTTTGGAGGGCGAAAAAACCCAACATTTTTGCAAAAAAAACTTTTTGTTTACAAATTTTAAGTGCATTAAATTGTGCTTCTAAAGCACGCTTCTTAAGCTGAATTTGATTGAGGCGTTTAGCCACAATCGATTGTCAAAAATCGACGAATTTCGCCAACTTTCTCAAAAAGTTAGTTTTGGTCATGTTTTTATATTCATATTACATAAATTTATATCGAACTTGATCACAAATACTTTTGATACTGTTTAGACTAAAAATTAAGAAAATATATTATAGTTTAAAAAACTAAAAAAAAACAACACGCGTTGATAGAAAACCGAACGAAAAAGAAGAAAATAATTTCTATTTCATAAAAGTTTGTGTTATGGCAATAGAAAACCAGATAATAAATTATGATTAATTAATTTGGAATAAAATTAAAAAAAAACTTATGTTATTAACAAATTCATTCAATTTATAGTAAAAAAAAGCTTGAGGTGCGTGAAATTAAATTATACAAAAATTGTATAGGTAAATATTTATAGAAGTAGAGTTATTATGAAAATAATAATCATAATAAAATCTCAATGATGTACCGTCCCTCCGTAACAAACATTTGTTGCACCCCACGCTTTTTTTTTTCTATTAATTGTATTATATTGATAATAACTTAAGTTTTACTTTAATTGTATTCCAAATTAATTATTCATAATAAATTTTCTGGCTTTCTATTGCTATAACACAAAATTTTATGAAATAGAAATTATTTTCTTCTTTTTCATTCGGTTTGCTATTAAAGCATGTTTTTTTTTTAACTATAATTTATTAAAAAATAATTAAAACAAGCCCTATTTAAAAAAAAAAAAAAAAAAAAAAAAAAAAAAAAATCATGTTACTATATTAATAAATATGATTAATTTACAGTTTTACATTAGATGGGGTATATCTCTCGAAAAGTAATTCAAAATCACATCAGAACTATACCCCAATGAATGTTAGAGGTATTAAGCGCGAGGGGAGGATATGAACCTAATTAATATGAAATTTTTTTTTAAATTCTGCTTTATTTTAATTTATTGATATTTTTAATAATTGGTTTCATATATTCTGGTTAAGGTATAAGGACGTAAACACTTAAAAAAGAATGAAACTTTAAGACGAGCAAAAGAAAAAAATCAATCTTTACCTCTCAGAGTGTATAAGGGTTATATCACATTTTTAAAAAATGCAATGCAGAGTGCAGAGTTACTAGCAGAAGTGTTAGGTACCGAAATTTGAATATTTAGAATCACTTAGAATAATTTAGAATATTTATATCACTAGAAACAGTGATATAAAAAGATGAAGGAGCTATGAAACATTTTCCTTCAACAAAACATTAAACATAAATTACTTGAAAATTGTGTTTTGTTACATAACCCCTTCATCCACCAAACCCTTCATATATATTTCGTCGGAATCTGAAATACAGTTATTATCATTTGGAAGAGAAAAACAAAATGCTGTGATGCACAAAAGCATGTAGCTTTATCCTAATTTTTTTTTTGTTTCAAAAACATAAATTCTGATATATCTTTTATATTTCTGTGTGACCTGTGAATAGAGTGTAAAAATCATATTTTAGGAAAAATGCAATTGGAAGTTTAGAATTTTTCTCAATGATTCCCGAATGAATATTTATATATTTAATGACCGTGTAACTATGCCCATTAGACAAAAATAGAAAATAATAAATAGGGTATCTAGTAGTATCCATAAAACAAAACTCACAAAATTTTACTTAACACACTATTCACAGGTAACCCAGATTTTATATTTATTCCTGAGTTGAAGGGTTTAGTGTATGAAGGGGATATGTATCAAATTACAAATTTGAATGATTTATAACATTTTTTTTGTTTTTTACTTTTTCCTTTAGCAGGAAAATGTTGCATACCCCCTTCATCTTCTTATATCTTTTTACAGTTGTTTTAAAATATTCAGATTTTGCTATCTAACACATCAGCACACGAATTCTCCACCCAATGAACTAGATTGTATTTGTAATAAAATGTGACATAACCCCTTCATCAACCAAACCCTTCAATTCTCATAACTAAATAGAGAGTACTATCCTAACATCTGGAATACGAAAGCATCATAGTATCTCCGTGACTATAGATACAGATGCGTGAGGATGATGTGGAAACTGTTCGGTTTGCCTGGAAATATAGTTAATCTGTGAAACATTCCATCTGAATTAGAGGGCACAGCTCTTTTTACTGTCCCAAAGCGTTCAATCTATTTTTTTCTAACCGCCCTCCTTGCCTCACCCGAATTTTATTGTCTAGAGAATGTTAAAGACACGCACTTATCGAGTTCGTGCCAGTAGATTCTCATTTTAATGAAAACATTCAAGTTAAGTTAAGAACAACTTACATACTGACATCTAATTTAAAAACTAATTTTGATCAAATTACAAAATTTAATGTTACAAATAAATTGAAATGGAAACAATTATGTTTTAGCAACCCTTCTAAAAAAGATTTTTTATCCATCAAAATTGTTTTTCTTAGCTATTTATAGAAATTTACAACTGTACACAAAATAAAAAAAAAAAAACACCTAGTAAATTAGACGATAATGCTCATATACATTGGTAGCACTTGAATGAAAGTTCTATACTAGAAGTTCTCAAGGCAATATTATTTTCAGACACCACGGAGGGTTAGCTGGTAAAGAGGAAGAAGCAAGTTGAGATACTTGACGATTTGAATGGTTATGGTGTTTACTATGAGAGGATAGATATCTGGTTTGAGCTAAATCAGCAACGTATGGTACATTAAGATCTTGATGGATGTTTACAATAAAAAAGTATAGCTAACTAGCATACCCAGCCGCGGCTTCGCCCGCTTTCATAATTTTCATTAAAGTTTTATATATTTATCAATAAAATTTTTATATTGTAGTAACATATATTTTTTTATTTGGTTTATTTACCGTTGTATTCCACGAGGCCTACCTTGTGGTAAAATGCTAGAAATTCGTGAAAATTACATTATAGATTTCGGTCTTCTATTTGCTGATCAGATTAGAAATTTTACCACGAGACCATGTAGAATACATCGGTGAACAAACGGAATGAAAAAGCGTTTTTTTCGAACTCATTAGTTTTACTTGGTGTCGAAGATATGAGACAGATAAGTAGCTGACATGTAATTGTGAATGAACATGTCTGTAAATACAGAGAAGTTTCCTTTTCGTGTTCTTGCTTTTATATTACTTTTCATATAAATGTAAATAATTAATATTTTTTAATTATGACACAAAATCAAAACTGAAATAAAAATTAATAGTAGGATACGTAAGTTCATTAATCAGTATTTTAAAAGTTATCGAATCTATTTTTTGTTCATAATCTTAAAGTTCTCTGTTTTTTTTAAAAAGAGCTCCTATTCGTGGATTAAATAACGAACTGTAAAGATCAATCTAAAAAAAAAAAAAAATGTAATCAATATATGTCATGTTTTAATTTCAATCAACCTATTTTTCAGCGTAGAGCTATAAATTAATAAAAATGGCCAACCAGTCGGTGGTTTTCCCGCCTAATCGCCGACTAGAGAAGCAGCCAATTAGTAGGGTTTCCCAACTAGTCGGCCCATCTCTAATACGTACGCAGCAATACGGGACAAGGACATTGACAGATTGAAACCATTATTAATTTAGTTTTAAGTCTTATTTTAAAAACGCATAAATTAAGTGAGTAATAAAGATCTATTTTTTTTTTTCTCAAGCGATTAACATATTTCTTGTACATTAGGTTGTTAAGTTAGTTGAAAACGTGTTGTAAAATAATAAAAATGTTAATTTTAATCAAGATAAAAAATAACTTATTAATTACTAGTTTACATTTCATGTAGATTTTCTCAATATTTAATATTAGCGCCAATGAGAAGCGGGCCAAGCTAAAGCTATAATAGAAAACAGGTAGAAGTTCCCATATTAGCATATATTTACATCCAGTCAAATCCCCTAATAAATAGGACCACATTTATCAAAGCCACTTGAAATTTTACCACGCCTTCTTCGTATTCTCTTCGGATATCAATTATTTTCACGGGATATTCAATCCACTGAGACAGAGCTGAGGTTCCCTATTATTAATAACAACCAGTTCCGATATGATTATTTTCTTCAACTCTTCATTAATATAACAACTCATCACTTATAGACTGGTTTTAACTTTTTAATCTCTTTTATAACGGTCCAGTATTAAGATAATTGATAATACCAGTTCTCCAGGAGCTGTAAATTGCTCTACTTCAGAGTATAGAACAGTATTACTATACTTCATTGTTGTAAATTGTAAATATAAAGAAGGAATCTGAGATGAAATAAACATCTCTTTAAAAAATTGGTAGAAAAAACTTTAAGTGAATGGAAAATATGTTTTACATGAATGTCTTTTGGGGTCTACAGTTTTTCTTTGTAAGATTTTTTTTTCTTTTACTCTCAATTATGTAACGTTTTGGCAGGCTCTAGCTCTGTTTGTGTTGCTAGGATTAAAAATTTATTGAAATTTCCTGATTAGGAATTAAATGAAAATATTTTTATCTATACAACATTTGTCGCTGGGACCTACCGTTTAGCAGCTATATTGGTTTGAATGAAAAAAGTCACGGTTTACCTACATTTTTTAATACGCTTTTATGTTGTTCATTATGAAGTATGCTATAAACGTAGTTTTTAAAGACGTATATAGTAAAACCGTAAAAAATCAAAATTTCTACCACTTTTTGAAAGAATCCCGAAAATTTAAAAGCTTTTAAGTCCCCGTTTAAGTTACAGAGTTAATTTGCTGCTCGAATTCTAGAAAATTTAGTTTAGTTTAATTTTGAATATAACACGGTTTTCTTTATGACAAACCGTGCAGCAGATATTTTGAAAAACTTAGAAAAGTTCGGTACCAATTAGTGGCACTTTAAGGTCCAAGGCTTTTTGCATACAAGAACAACTCTAAAAATATATAATTGAACAGTTGTATAGGACTGTTATAGATTCCGTGAAAATAATCCCCCTCCTCCCCCCCCCACCGGACTCCCTGGGACGTTCGGATTACCCGTAGAGTTGGACTAGCGCGAAGCGGATTAGTAAGGTTCTTCTGTATGCCAGCAAAAGTAGTGAAACAGGTGATTGATCTTCCTATTCTGTACCATTTGGGGAAAACTAGATGCTGTACCATTTGGTTTCTATCCATATTGGAGTCCTACGCATCATGTATAAGTAGAAAATTTATGTCAATGGTAACCTTTTATACCATTGACATTACAGCTCGTCTACTTTTACAAGATGTGTAGGACACCAATATGGATTGCTCAAAATATTTACCTTATTGTAGACAAAAATGCACTTATCTAGTTTTTCTCAAATGGTACAGTATTATACTCTGTCGACAATAAACAATTTTAAAAAACTCTATCTTGATTAAAATCCAAATACAAACGGCCAATGCAGTGATCTGTTAGATTTGATTTTAGGGATATTTAAGCGATATCAGAAACAATCATTGACAGATTATTTTAACAACTTTAAAATTCATGGTAAACACGATTATCCATAACCTCAGTCCCCCTTATGTCCCAAGAAGAATAATAGTAAATAAATAACTGACATTTATTCGCGCTAATAAAATACACATTATAACACAAAGATTGCTTATTGGGAGCGACCATAATTTGGTATAATATTACTAGGGACTTGGCTTGCCCAAGAGAGGGCATTCTGAAAACAATAAGCCGTAGGCGTCTCTCTCGGCAGTTAATTGGTCATGAATATTTAGAAAGAGTTATTAATAAACAATTGAGCCGCTCAGGTAATGGCCGTTCCTTTGAAATGGGGGAGCGAGTCTTGTTATGTCTTAATTTCCAGTCATCTCACACCTCTCATCTTCCTTTAGGGTAAACCAATTCCAAGTTAATTGGTTCTTGAAAAATATATCAAGAATTAATTTACTCTGAGCAAACCGCTAAATTAGAAGATTAATCTCAAATCCATCATTCGGGATCTTGTGTGTTGTTAGAGTATGTTCAAACTACCAATAGAGATTTCTCAAACCTTATAATTATTATCAATTATATGCTGGATAAGTTTTACGGCATAGAACTTGATAGAATCAAACAGTATGTAATGCCGCGTTTTCCTAGTATAGCTGCGTGTTGTATTCCGTTACGGAATAGAGCAATCATGCAGAACAAGTCACACGAGGCGGAACTCAATACAAGCAAAGGACCAGTCCTATCGGAAAAGTAAAGGTATTAGGTAAAACTCCCTGGCTGGATAAAAGATAGATCATGGATATGTCTACTTATAATCCACTGTTTTTATAATTACTGCTTCTGATAAGGAAATTGTCGGCAAATTTTCGATCAGAGCAGCACCGACCGAGCTAGAGCGTGTTAATTTGTTACATTTTTGAGTTTTAAAAAATGTTACACCAAAAATGTATAGACGGCCAGCCAAAAGTCATATTCAGGTCAATAATAGATTTGCATGATTGGGATTAACCAAGAATTTAAAAATAAAATAAAATTAAACGACATCTTAGAGTGTTAGTCTCGTAAATGTTGAAGTATATAACAACGATCAGTTCCTTGTCGTTTTAGTCTTGTATGTATTCTTAAAATTTGATAGAAAACTACTCAGTAATTTAGGGAAACAATAAGTCCATGTAAACAGGATACAGCGGAAGTTTTTTTAAATTGTTACTTTTGGTTCTATAGCATCCTAAAATATGTAAATTGAGAGAGTAAAATTTCTATAAATAGAGCTTTCTCACGGTAAGGGTTATATTGTATGTACAGTACAATCTCGATAATCCGAACCTTAAATAATCCACAACCCACAATAATTCGGCCTTCATGGTAAGAGCTTTCTTCGACCAGCCTCTGCCGGCGAGTGCTTATTCGAATGGTCCATTCAGGTGCGGCGGTGATAGATTTCAATTTTGGAGAAAATCTAAATGAAACAGCTAAAGCGTTCTACAATAAAATCACTGAAAAATACGACTTTAAGACTAGCGGCGTATGCCTAGAAAAAATTAAAAGTCGAATTGGGGTAAGATTTCTGACTGTTACTGGAGAAAAAACTGTCACAGATCATCCAGCTGTAAAACCTTTCCAAAATAAATTTGCTTCTAAAATTCAGGAGTTGGGTCCAAAACAAATCTACAACGCCCACAAGACAAACTGCCTCTAATCTACTACCAAACAAAACTTTCTTACTTAGGAATAAAGATTCCCGACAGAAAATTATCAAAAGATTGCTTGACTCTCAAGTCGCGTGCAAATAAGTACAGTTCCTTAAATTAGATCTGCATAGATAGATTTTTGTTTTTAGAATAATTGTTAAATATTGGTTAAAAATGCAATCCTTCATCGTAAACCTACGACATCATACAGTATCCTTTCTCAATATTTCACTAATCCTGTTCAACTGATTCGCTACCTAGGATTCAATCTGGACAAAGCTTAACTTAGATTCTACGTACAAATCTAAAAAAACAACAAACTGCTCGTCATTTTCGACTTCTTCAACATTTTACAAGGCAAACGCTCTAAGATGCCGATTAATTAAAAAAAGGATTATTTACATGACAGTAATTAGACACGTGTAGACACACGAAGTTGAGCTTTGAGGTTTTACTAAACCATCTTATTCATTTCGTATCCAATCCTTGTAAATCAAAATCCTCCGAAAAATTCGTAATGCTCCTTATTATATCTCAAATAAACACCTAACTGTTTCATATGTTCCTGATTTAGTCCAAACCAGATACCTATCCTTTCATAGTAAACCCCATAAACATTTAAATCCACCGATTTCTCAACTTGCTTCCAATTCTATTCCTGAAAATCCTTCGAGGTGTCTGAAAAGAAGATGGCCTCGAGACCTTCCCATGTAGACCTTTTGTTGATGTTCTACCACTGGATAGTTGTTTTACAAGCAATTGTCATGTTATTATGTACGTTATTATTAAATTTACTGGATGGATGTTTTTTTGTTATATACTTATATAAATAGATAAATAAAAACATGCAATAATTTCGTTTTTGTTTTTTTTTTACATCCAGTAACCCATTGGCACTCCTCTGGATTATCGAGACTGTACTGTAATAATTTTTTTTTGCTAAACTACAAACCGGCTTGTATGATTGTGGAGCTGAAGTAAACGGTAAGGAGGCCGTGGAAATGAAGACATTAAAACAAGGAGAAGGGGAGAAAGAGGCAGGTGGAGAGAACAAAACAGCTCTTCATTACCCTCGCTACTAATGCCCCTTTAATACCTCTAATCAACCCCTCCCCCCCCCCCCCATCATCTCTACCTCAATCAAATCCTCATACCATCTGCAGCACATACCTCTTTCTTCTGCTTTGCTCCAATGTCTGTACACGACAGGAAAAGGATAAAGATATGTTCTTAGGTATTATTGAGACCTATATTATTAATGATAAATTTGTTATAGATGTAAATTTGCAAAATATTTTTACATTTTGGATTGATGAACTAATTGCTACATCTATTGGAAATATTTTTATTTGAAAACTAGTTTCGAATCCTTACATTCATTACCAATTCTAAAACACATAAAAATTTCAAAACATCAATACTTTGCTACGTAGATTATATATGGGTGGCTTTCAAGCGAAGGGCAACTTTTAGGTGGAGAATTTCAAAAAAATTACCAATTCCAAAAATTCACAATAAAATTCCTGATGTGAGCATTAGATGATTGAGGTGCCAAAAACGTATTTTGCCGAAGTCAAAACTTATGCTTAGGCTCATCAGCTATTAACAAGGGAAAACTAAATTACCGAGGACTTATATAAACCCATGGTATTTTTACATTTTCTGCCTTGTCTTATTCAAAGTCAATTATATCGATGATAACTAATTTCCTAATAAAATAACCAATAGATTGTCGATAAATAATTCAAACTTTAATTGATGATACAATATGCATATAATAGACTGATAATTACCTAAGATAAAAGCATCCATGGTAATTACATTTTAAAAGGGGGGTCACCTGTGGTGTAGTGGTTAGCATAGCAACCTACTAAACCCATAATCGCGGGTTCGCAGCCCGGCAGATAACCTTAGGATTTTTTAAAGGGAGTAAAAAATCCTTAGCTATGCCGTCCATCGGAAGGGACGTAAAATGGGAGTCTCGAGCCTGTGCGATGTCAGGTACTCGTTAAAGATCCCTATTCTAATTATACCTGGATAGGCAAAATTTAGGACTCCCATCGTAGCATCGTCCGATTAGCCATAGCAGCATATAGTGACGTTAAACGAAATAAACAAACAACATTTTAAAAGGTGAACAATTGTTAACCGCAGTTTCATGTTAATGGGACTATTGGAAATATTCATCAGATTATTTAAACAAAAATCTGTATAGGTTTTAAATGATGTTATTATTTTAGACTATTTTCTACTTGATGTGTTACTTTCAATACCGAGGCTTTGTTTAATTTATGGTTAATTTCATTAAAATTTATAGCGAAGTTGAAATCGTGCGACTTAAAATTGTATGCTCTTATAATATTTGATTTACTGGTCGCCCAGTTTTTTCCATGGTTTAACTTCAAATTTGTTGCATTTTAGTCCATACTCACCACTTTTTTGGAAATGTTCCAAAATATTTTAACAGCAAGAGTAAAATTGTGAATTGTCGAAAGCATGTGCTGCAGCAATAATGAACAATATTGTATATTTTCAAGAGCGAATAACATATGATCAACAACAAGATCTTGTTGAACAGTACGATACCTCATACTTCATACTTCATACTAACTGATTAAGGAATTAGTTGACATTTAGGTCTAGATACAATACGTTTCGAAATATTTTTCAAAGGTTTTTGAAGGGATGGGATAGAGGCCTACATTTCTTTATAACGATATATTATTAGGAGCTTTGTATGATTTTAGGAAAAGTAATATAGTGTTATCACATCAGAATCAGTTTACTGTTACGTATATTTGATATTTCTTTTCTACCGGGTAACAAGTACGTAAGAGAAGCAACGATACCATGAAACCATATTTCATTGATTTCATATCATTATATTAATCAATCTATATTCAATTTTCCCCTCTCGAAGCCTCGAGTGATATGTTTAATGTCCAGATTAAAAATATTTTGGATTTTATAATATATTGAAATTGTATTTTTGGTTTATGATTACATCGATATTTTAAACAATCTACGAGTATATTCTGTAATAACGCTCTAAAGACCAATAACCATTTATGAAATATCCCCGTAGAAATAAATTGATTAGACTAGGACATTATGAGGATCAAAATGTATTCAATTACCAATTATTTATTAGTCTTTATTTTTTATTTATTTATCCAGAATTTGTTAAGATGGTAAATTAAGATCTTGCCAATTCATTGTCTTTGAATAATTTAATAATCAAAACGGCATTTAATTTTAAAAATATTTATTTCATTATTTTTTTTTTCAATTTGAAATGTACAATTATTCGTATTTTTTAATTTGATAAAAATCTGATGAATTCGTTAAACCGTTACAACGGAAAGCGTTGAAGTATCATAAGATATTGTAACTTCCTTAAATAAGGTGAAGATCAAGCTGTTCTTTTGGTCCCACGTTTGTGTAAATTCAAGGTTACACGTACCTTGCTCTTGTAGGAAATTTAATGCTAAATTCGAAAATGTGGTCAAAATTTGAAAAATGTTTAAACAAAGTGAAGATATTACAGTTTTTATGGCAAAAAACGTGTTCCTCAAAAAAGTCGTTGAATACAATATTAGCAACGGATTCTAATAGAAAGGAAAGTAATGTACGTGGCATTTTTCTTCATTTTTGATCCAGTTTTACCCAATTTTTTTTTTTAGACTAAGAGGTACTCACCCTGTATATTAAGTTCAATTGACTTATAAAATTTAATCACTTCATTTTGATGATTGGATAACTAAACAATTCACTTTTCCTTGATGGTATCAAGGTATCAGGTTGTAAATTGAAATGCAATTTGCAACATTGCTGATTACAGACCTCTGATGTCGACAAATGTATAAGTACCTATCTTTATTATGTGTGCACGTACGAAACCACCAATCTCTGATGTGATAACTTATATGTGTAAATTTCTAACTACATATTACTAATTCGATTTTTTCATTGAGTCATGAAGCCAAGGTTGCTGAAGGTTGTCGTGACTCTGTTTTTTATCGGTGGATAAAAGAGCAATGTTGTTTTGTTTTTTTTCATTCGGTTTTTGTAGAGGGGACCGAAGACTTCGGAAGTAATTTCAAAAACTCAATTAAGTAGCAATTATCTCAGTGACAGTAACTTTCTTCATCAACCAATTTATTCGTAGATGGAAACTTTCTAAACGATAAACGGATGTTCCCCTCCGTTTCATCATTGTCTTAAGTTATCAAATTTATGAATTACTGGGCCTTAGAGACTGGAGAGTAATCGGATTTTTCACATTAAATTTTGTTTTCCTTCAATTTTTATATTATATAAAAATTGTATATATTTCTACTTTATTTTTTCTGATTTATGTTTGCCTTTGCAGTTTTATATACCGTTACAACGGAAAGCGTTGAAGTATCATAAGATATTTATGTTTATACACAAATATATCAAAAGATATATGATATACATATATGTATATATATATATACATATATTCCATAGTAAACTCCATAACCATTCAAATCCACTAATATCACAACATGCCATCCATTCTATTCCAGATAGAATCCAATCTGTCTAAAAAGAAGATGGCCTCGGGATCATCTAATATAGAACTTTTATTACATAGAACTTTTTAAGTGCTGCCAATAGGTAGTTTATTAACTAGCAATTGACTTGTCATTTTAGCATTATCATAACATTTACTTGATGTATTTTATATTATTGTGTTCACTTGTATATAAAAAGGATATTGACAGGAATATAAAACTAAACTATAACAGATGACAGCTCCATTATGCATCAATTAAAAAAATAGTGTAAGATATCTTATACCTTAAACACTGGAGACAAAAAATAAACATGACCAAAAATGAAGGTTTTTTTTTTTTTTAATTTACTAACTGAAAACCTTTTTCCTAGAAAATAACATTTGGAAAATTATACTACAATATTAATCGCAAAATCCGTTATATAATTGGGGATAACATTTGACGATAATCTCCTATTAAAAGGACATGTTAATTTAAAATTACAAAAAGGCTGGAATTGGATGTAAAGAACTTTCCCACATTTCAATTAAAGAAAACAAAATTTTCTTAACAAAATTTAATGAGTTTAAAAACTCATCTTAATATAAGCCTGAATTATAAACGACTTTTCAAGATACTTCAGTATAAATTGTTGTGACTATTAAATAATTAACCTTGAGATACTAAAATATTTCTAGGAAATTTTTTATTTGTGACATTTCTATTGTTTTAGAGTGACGCAAGAATATTCAATACTATATCATGTTGTATGATTATAAATAAAATAAAAAGTTAAATATACAAAAAACACACAAGAAGTATTTATTGATAATTCAATATCTTGTATTGCTTTTTATAACTCTCTAATTCAATTTTTACGAAAATTATTACTATAAATTGTAACTTTACTTTAGAAGTTGTATCACTATAATTAAAAATAATAATAGTAAAAATATTATTTTTTTTTTTTTAAAAGCTGCTCCCCAAATTCCTACGAGACCAAGTTCTGCAATATTCCGCCCTGACAAGCCTTCACAAGCTCATTTCAATCGCCACGAAATTATAACATTAATTAAATTAACCTGGTATAGGTCACGCTATTCAAGGTTTGCATTTTAAATTCATTCAATTCACTGGTAATTGTTAAAACAGTTTTAAAATGACTAATTATAAATAAATAAATGATGAAAACAATATCAAATTTAAAGTTGAAATGAGTTAACCGATGGCTAAGATCTTCCAATGTCGGCTAACATTCTAAATATGATGAAGGAAAAAAAAAATTTATATAACCTGAAGATTGCTCCAGAAAATATTATTAATTATTCTTAATATTTTGTTGATCGACAATCCTTGTATGTTTAAATTTATATGTGTGAGTGAGAGTTTATAATTATTTTGTGTATAAATGTATACATATATATTTAATATATTTTTAAACTCTAGAAATATGTTAAATCTATTTTTTCATATTTATACGTTGGGGTCATTTAGTATACTCCATATATTTGATTATTGGTCGGGATTGAACTGTATTTGAGCTATGGGTTGCCTGCCGTTGGATCATGGAAACCAGTGATGTGTAGATACCAATTTTTTTCGATTCTCTGTAGAAAAATCGGTACCTGCCTCCTCTAAAAATAACATATTATTATAATATTACATAAAATAATTTAAATGAGAGCTAAATAGCCTTGCCAAACCTTTTTAAAAAAACAATAATAGCCCAAGAAATAAGTTAGTTAACAGCAAATAGCATTTCTTGTCCACAATATTTTATTTTTATTTATATCAATTTATTGAAATTTACAACTGTACAATTATATACATTAAGTAAATGGGCTGATAACGATTGCAATAACATGTCGAAGCTTGAAAAGAACTACTCATCAGTAACACTTTAATAAAAATTCTACACTAGAAGATCTCTAGGCCATCTTCTTTTCAGACGCCTCGGAGGATTATCGGGAATGGAGTGGGAAGCAAGTTGAGAAACTAATAGATTTGAGTGGTTATGGAGCTTATTATATAGGTATCTGGTATGGGCTAACTCAGCAACATATGGAACATTAAGGTCTTTATGGATAAGTTTATTTGTAACAAAGTAAGAAGCATTAAGGATTTTTCGAAGGATTTCGGATTGTAAGGATTGGATACGGGAAGAATTAGAAGGTTTAGTTGAGCCTCAAAGCTCAACTCCATATGTCCACATAGGTCTGATAACTGCCATGTAAATGAGTCTTTTGTATACTAAATGACCCCAATGTATAAATATGAAAAAATAGATTTAACATATTTCTAGAGTTTAAAAATATATTAAATATATGTATACATTTATACACAAAATAATTATAAACTCTCACTCACACATATAAATTTAAACATACAAGGATTGTCGATCAACAAAATATTAAGAATAATTAATAATATTTTCTGGAGCAATCTTCAGGTTAATATAAATTTTTTTTCCTTCATCATATTTAGAATGTTAGGCCGACATTGGAAGATCTTAGCCATCGGTTAACTCATTTCAACTTTAAATTTGATATTGTTTTCATCATTTATTTATTTATAATTAGTCATTTTAAAACTGTTTTAACAATTACCAGTGAATTGAATGAATTTAAAATGCAAACCTTGAATAGCGTGACCTATACCAGGTTAATTTAATTAAGGTTATAGTTTCGTGGCGATTGAAATGAGCTTGTGAAGGCTTGTCAGGGCGGAATATTGCAGAACTTGGTCTCGTAGGTATTTGGGGAGCAGCTTTTAAAAAAAAAAAAATAATATTTACTATTATTATTTGTAATTATAGTGATACAACTTCTAAAGTAAAGTTACAATTTATAGTAATAATTTTCGTAAAAATTGAATTAGAGAGTTATAAAAAGCAATACAAGATATTGAATTATCAATAAATACTTCTTGTGTGTTTTTTGTATATTTAACTTTTTATTTTATTTATAATCATACAACATGATATAGTATTGAATATTCTTGCGCCACTCTAAAACAATTGAAATGTCACAAATAAAAAATTTCCTAGAAATATTTTAGTATCTCAAGGTTAATTATTTAATAGTCACAACAATTTATACTGAAGTATCTTGAAAAGTCGTTTATAATTCAGGCTTATATTAAGATGAGTTTTTAAACTCATTAAATTTTGTTAAGAAAATTTTGTTTTCTTTAATTGAAATGTGGGAAAGTTCTTTACATCCAATTCCAGCCTTTTTGTAATTTTAAATAAACATGTCCTTTTAATAGGAGATTATCGTCAAATGTTATTCCCAATTATATAACGGAATTTTCGATTAATATTGTAGTATAATTTTCCGAATGTTATATTCTAGGAAAAAGGTTTTCAGTTAGTAAATTAAAAAAAAAAGCTTCATTTTTGGTCATGTTTATTTTTTGTCTCCAGTGTTTAAGGTCTAAGATATCTTACACTATTTTTTTAATTGATGCATAATGGAGCTGTCATCTGTTATAGTTCAGTTTTATATTCCTGTCAATATCCTTTTTATATACAAGTGAACACAATAATATAAAATACATCAAGTAAATGTTATGATAATGCTAAAATGACAAGTCAATTGCTAGTTAATAAACTACCTATTGGCAGCACTTAAAAAGTTCTATGTAATAAAAGTTCTATATTAGATGATCCCGAGGCCATCTTCTTTTTATTGGATTCTATCTGGAATAGAATGGATAGCATGTTGTGATATTAGTGGATTTGAATGGTTATGGAGTTTACTATGGAATATATGTGTATATGTATATATATATATATATATATATATATATATATATATATATATATATATATAAAACTGTAAAGGCAAACATAAATCAGAAAAAATAAAGTAGAAATATATACAATTTTTATATAATATAAAAATTGAAGGAAAACAAAAAATTTAATGTGAAAAATCCGATTACTCTCCAGTCTCTAAGGCCCAGTAATTCATAAATTTGATAACTTAAGACAATGATGAAACGGAGGGGAACATCCGTTTATCGTTTAGAAAGTTTCCATCTACGAATAAATTGGTTGATGAAGAAAGTTACTGTCACTGAGATAATTGCTACTTAATTGAGTTTTTGAAATTACTTCCGAAGTCTTCGGTCCCCTCTACAAAAACCGAATGAAAAAAAACAAAACAACATTGTTCTTTTATCCACAGATAAAAAACAGAGTCACGACAACCTTCAGCAACCTTGGCTTCATGACTCAATGAAAAAATCAAATTAGTAATATGTAGTTAGAAATTTACACATATAAGTTATCACATCAGAGATTGGTGGTTTCGTACGTGCACAGATAATAAAGATAGGTACTTATACATTTGTCGACATCAGAGGTCTGTAATCAGCAATGTTGCAAATTGCATTTCAATTTACAACCTG
The DNA here is from genome assembly GCA_003667255.2 of Euschistus heros. Lineage (NCBI taxonomy): Eukaryota > Metazoa > Arthropoda > Insecta > Hemiptera > Pentatomidae > Euschistus > Euschistus heros. The sequence continues at coordinate 1,826,474 of RCWM02000153.1, read as the reverse complement.
ATACCTTGATACCATCAAGGAAAAGTGAATTGTTTAGTTATCCAATCATCAAAATGAAGTGATTAAATTTTATAAGTCAATTGAACTTAATATACAGGGTGAGTACCTCTTAGTCTAAAAAAAAAATTGGGTAAAACTGGATCAAAAATGAAGAAAAATGCCACGTACATTACTTTCCTTTCTATTAGAATCCGTTGCTAATATTGTATTCAACGACTTTTTTGAGGAACACGTTTTTTGCCATAAAAACTGTAATATCTTCACTTTGTTTAAACATTTTTTAAATTTTGACCACATTTTCGAATTTAGCATTAAATTTCCTACAAGAGCAAGGTACGTGTAACCTTGAATTTACACAAACGTGGGACCAAAAGAACAGCTTGATCTTCACCTTATTTAAGGAAGTTACAATATCTTATGATACTTCAACGCTTTCCGTTGTAACGGTTTAACGAATTCATCAGATTTTTATCAAATTAAAAAATACGAATAATTGTACATTTCAAATTGAAAAAAATAATGAAATAAATATTTTTAAAATTAAATGCCGTTTTGATTATTAAATTATTCAAAGACAATGAATTGGCAAGATCTTAATTTACCATCTTAACAAATTCTGGATAAATAAATAAAAAATAAAGACTAATAAATAATTGGTAATTGAATACATTTTGATCCTCATAATGTCCTAGTCTAATCAATTTATTTCTACGGGGATATTTCATAAATGGTTATTGGTCTTTAGAGCGTTATTTCAGAATATACTCGTAGATTGTTTAAAATATCGATGTAATCATAAACCAAAAATACAATTTCAATATATTATAAAATCCAAAATATTTTTAATCTGGACATTAAACATATCACTCGAGGCTTCGAGAGGGGAAAATTGAATATAGATTGATTAATATAATGAGGAGGCAGGTACCGATTTTTCTACGGAGAATCGAAAAAAATTGGTATCTACACATCACTGGTTTCCATGATCCAACGGCAGGCAACCCATAGCTCAAATACAGTTCAATCCCGACCAATAATCAAATATATGGAGTATACTAAATGACCCCAATGTATAAATATGAAAAAATAGATTTAACATATTTCTAGAGTTTAAAAATATATTAAATATATATGTATACATTTATACACAAAATAATTATAAACTCTCACTCACACATATAAATTTAAACATACAAGGATTGTTGATCAACAAAATATTAAGAATAATTAATAATATTTTCTGGAGCAATCTTCAGGTTAATATAAATTTTTTTTTCCTTCATCATATTTAGAATGTTAGGCCGACATTGGAAGATCTTAGCCATCGGTTAACTCATTTCAACTTTAAATTTGATATTGTTTTCATCATTTATTTATTTATAATTAGTCATTTTAAAACTGTTTTAACAATTACCAGTGAATTGAATGAATTTAAAATGCAAACCTTGAATAGCGTGACCTATACCAGGTTAATTTAATTAAGGTTATAGTTTCGTGGCGATTGAAATGAGCTTGTGAAGGCTTGTCAGGGCGGAATATTGCAGAACTTGGTCTCGTAGGTATTTGGGGAGCAGCTTTAAAAAAAAAAAAATAATATTTTTACTATTATTATTTGTAATTATAGTGATACAACTTCTAAAGTAAAGTTACAATTTATAGTAATAATTTTCGTAAAAATTGAATTAGAGAGTTATAAAAAAGCAATACAAGATATTGAATTATCAATAAATACTTCTTGTGTGTTTTTTGTATATTTAACTTTTTATTTTATTTATAATCATACAACATGATATAGTATTGAATATTCTTGCGCCACTCTAAAACAATTGAAATGTCACTAATAAGAAATTTCCTAGAAATATTTTAGTATCTCAAGGTTAATTATTTAATAGTCACAACAATTTAAACTGAAGTATCTTGAAAAGTTGTTGATAATTTAGGCTTATATTAAGATGAGTTTTTAAACTGATTTATAAAGTATTTATTAATTTTGTTAAGAAAATTTTGTTTTCTTTAATTGAAATGTGGGAAAGTTCTTTACATCCAATTCCAGCCTTTCAAAATTCAGAATTTCAAAACAGGTCGCGGTTTTTAGTGTGCTGGTATGGTTATTTTACGAAACTTGATCATAACTTTATATATAGGTTCTTATAGTAAATTTAATGAGCATTCAGATGAAAAAAAAGAAATTTCGGATCGAACAATTAGTTTTGGAACTGTAAGCAAATGAATGGTGATATAGGTGTTTTCGCAGAAAAGTGCGACCCTAGTCAAAGAGTGTTGAAATGAGGGGTGTAGATTGCATGAAATATGCGATAATTTCTGATGTCACAGCTTCGCCAGGAGCAATTAGAAGGCAAACCTACTAAAAGTCTCCGAACCTGGAGGTTGAGCTAAGGTTGGGGGGGAGAAGAGAGGTCCCAATTTCGTATTTTTCGATCTTATCCCGAAAACAGTGGACTCAAGAAAAATATGCTACGAATCGGAATTAAAGCTAATTGAATTTCCTATAAAATTTATTATATACATATTTGTCGAAATTCCAACGGTTTTCGAGATATATGTTATTTAAAATCGATAATTTTAGAAATAAAAAAATGTTTACCTCACTTTTTGTTAAACATTTGCTTCAAATACCAGAAACTTATATATGAAATTAAATTAAATTTAATGCTCTACAATTTTGATTATGTAATTTTTTCTGAGGAACGATCGGGGAAGGTACTAGAAATAAAAGTATTACAAAAAGTGAGGTAACATTTGTTTTTTCCCCGAAAATCACCGATTTTCAATAACGTATATCTCGAAAACCATTAGAATTTCGACAAATTTATACATAATCAATTTTATAGGAAATGTAATCAGCTTTAATTTAGATTTGTAACATATTTTTCTAGAGTCGACCATTTTCGAGATATAGTCAATGTCAAAAATAAAGTACGAATGTGTTTTCGGAATCAAACGTTTCAATAATGTTTTTAATAAATTTATTCATACAGCTAGCCGTTTTCTGATTGTAAGCTTGTAAATATCAATATATGTATATTCTCTCAGCAATTTAGTCACCAAACAGAAAAAAATGAATAAAATGGAATCATAAGGGGAAAAATATACTTATTTCGCAGTAAAGGGGTTTTTAAAACGTACACACTCCCTTTTGCGATCAAATACCTTATTAGATTTATTGTAATATATTTATAAATATTTTCTTTGTCTTTGTAGCCTTCCGTGTTTGTTGACCAAAACAGGGGCCCGAATAGACTAGAGAAAAGAGGGTATGCGGAAAATAAATAATTTTTAAAAAATAAATAAAAATAGTATTTACGAAATCAAATTTTTCCCAAAATTACTTCTTATTTAAATCAAAAGGTTTGTAATGAATTACTTCTTATGTCTAACCGTTTTCAAATGTTAAGCAGTAAAAAAACACATTTTTTCTACAATTTAGACCCCGGGACGTAAAAAAAATGTGGGACGTTTCTCATACAAAAAAGCTTGCAATTATTTATTATTACCTTTACTTTGAGATTAGGGTTTTGAAGGAGGAGAATAGTCAAACAAGCCGATACTGTGTGTGATATGTCGAATAAATAAGAAATGAAACTACTCTTGTGAAACAATTAAATGGATTGATCAAAATTAAAAAAAAAAAAAATTCAATTTCACAAAGAAATGGTTGCAAACATCTTGTCCTACCAGACCATTGTTGTTTGAACCTACGATAGTATTAGAAATGTTGATATTTCCTTTGATCCTATGCCGTCTAGGGATTTCGCGTCTTTTCTACCTTCTTCTTTTTACCCGAACCTAGCATAATCTAGACTGTGGATTCCTATGGCAAAACGTAAGATAGAAAAATGAGTTTTATATCTCAGGAATACGCGCGGCAGGAAGGAAAAGAAGGAAACTGCCTATTTAAACTCATTCAATTGAAAAATTCAATAACTTTTTGTACTCATCACTTTTATATGAAATCAAAAAAAAAGAAGAAAAGTACTAAATCTTTTTGATTTGGGTATTAAAAAAGTAAATAATTTTAATGAATACAGCTCATAATATAATTATTCCTTATTAAGAATAAGCAACATTTATGCAAAAATAATATATCATATTTTCATAATATATATATTTTTTAATGTGCAATAATATAGCATAAGTAATTTTAATTTTATAATTAGTAATAGGAATAGATAATACTTAATCGTTTGTGGATTCCTTTTTTTTTTCAACTAGTTTTATATAAATTAATAATAAAATAATGTTTTTATTTATATCCTTTTCCCGTTATATATGAACAATGTTACAATTCTAGTCAATAAAATCATCATTGGGAAAGTGAAATAGAACAAAAGTTGTAGGACCTCCAAAATAATGCTTCATAGAGCGTCTTTATAGTCCAGTAAAATAAGACTCCAAAAGGCCGTTTTGAAGAAAAAACTGCGGAACTTTTATTCTCAACGGATCTTTATGTTCTTTGGGGTGCTGAATCCGAATCTGAAGTTTGCTACCACGGCAACCATCGGCTTCATATTCAAAATCGCAAAAAACCGCCAAAAAAAAACATTATTTTTGTTTTTCTATCTATAACAAGATAACGAACCTTTTTTCGAAGGAAGTCTTCAAATATTAATTGTAGCTGGAACTAGTACCTATATAATGAAAAAACGAAATCCGAAATCGGACCATTTTTCGCGAAGTTACGTTATTGGGAAAAAATGGAGAAATTGTCCAATTTGCCGTCAGTCCCAAAGCTCCGCGAAAACACGTTTGTCGTACTCTTTTGGCTATAACTCTGAAACTATTTGTCCGATACAACATTACTTTTTTTCATCTTAAAGCTGATTAAATTTACTATAAAAATAAATTTTTAACCAAACTCCGTAAAATGTACATGCCAGCCCGCTAATAAAAACGTACTATTGTAAAATCCTAGTGTTTTTTGGCACATTTGTCCCTCTAACTCCTCAAATATTTGTTCGATTCCAAATTTCTTTTATCTATCTCAAAGCTGATTAAATTCGCTATCAGATGCTATATATGTAAATTATATTAAATCCTGTAAACCACCCAAGCTAGCACGCTAAATGTGTGTGTTCTGGCAAAATATTTAAATTATGACATGTTCAGTAGACTGGTGTGGGTATTTCCCGGTGTTAATTATAAGTTAGATATATAGGAGCCAATAGTACGTTTAACCAGCTTTTAGATAAAAATATTAAATTTTGGATCCGACAAATGGTTTTGGTGATATAGCGATAATGTGCCAAAACAACATTTATTTTACAAAAGTAAGTGATTTTCAGCGTGATAGCTTGTGTATTTCAAGAATTTTGATAAAAATTTCATATAGAAGATCTAATTGTAAATTTAATCACCTTTCAGATTTCAGATCAAAAAAAAACATTTTGAATCGGACAAATACTTTCGGAGCATTTGTTAGAAGACTTTCTTCGAAAAAAGCTTCGTTATGGTGTTATAAATAAAAAAAAAACGAAAATAACGGTTTTTTTTTTGCGATTTTGAATATGAAGCCGATGGTTGCGGTGGTAGCAAACTTCAGATTCGGATTCAGCACCCCAAAAAACATAAAGATCCGTTGAGAATAAAAGTTCCGCAGTTTTTTCTTCGGCAAACCCTTATTTTACTGGACTATTATAGGAGGGTAGGGGATCAGTGTTTATAATCGCTTATCCTCTGCCATACTTCTAACGTGATTTTTCCTAACTCCTTCTTATATTTTGATGCACTCCGCATTTTTAAATATATTTGCAATAAGTATGCAGTGTTTTTGGTTATATAGTTTAATTATTGTTTACTTTTATAATTTTTCGAAATTTTCATTTCGGATCGTGTAAATTCTATTTTGAGTCCCAAAACAACCTTTCGATGGAAATCTTATTTTAGATTTGTAGTTTGAGGCTGCTATAGTCATGATAGATGTAGATGCTACCTGAAAAACAAAACAAAAAACATTTGCATAGAAATTCGTATTTATGAGTTTCGGCCGATGTTGCTCGTATAATTAAAATTTTGTTTTCGCCAATATTTATATTTTATTATTCTACACTTGCCTATTAGTTGACTTTTCTTTAAAAAATACTAGAAAGTAGTTTTTTTGAACCTAAAATTGTAAATATCACATATATGGCCTTTTAAAATAGATACATCAGATTCTACGGAAATATGGAACAAAATGAACTTTACAGAACCAAAATCGGATGATCTGTTGAGATTTGAGGAGGAATCTAAATTTTGTTTATTTTGGCACGCTACGTGGTGGTAACATTTGGTACTACAGAGGGGACATTTAGCCTTAAAGGATACTGTAGGACAGGAGGTCGTAGGTTTACGACGAAGGGTAAAGGTTATTTGGTGAGATTTATTAGGATTTATTTTGATTCTCCATTTTTGACACCATTCTTGAAGGTTTAGGATATGGGATTGGAATGTTTGAGAGGCAATGAAGGGACCATTGTTTACTGATAACACACATCTGTCAACAGCGTAAGTGGTGAGGACAGTGGTAGGATGAGTTGGAATGTCTTTGTCCACAATATAAAATATATAAATAAATTGCAGTTCAAACAGTGTAAAAAAAAAAAAAAATTATATTAACTATTATTTAGCGTGAATGTAATCATGAAGTCATCTATATTAGGTATTGCCCACAGTTTTGGCAGATTGTAATAATTACTTTATAAATGTTTAAAAAAAAACTATTATTTAAGAAGTAGATATTTCATATAAGACATTCCGAGATTCAGGATTTAATTATTCAAGGAAGCGCAATTGTCAGTAAACATTGTAGATGGGAAGATGCAATAACATTTCTTAGGATGTTTATTTTAATAGTATATTATGTTTTGAAAAGCACCGTGAGCATTTAATGGAAAGAAAAAAAACAATTCTGGGATTATAAAAATCCTTTATCGTACTTTAAAATAAACGTTGTCTGGCCCCATTAATATTGGGAATATTAATCCAATTGCGAATGCATAACTTCAATAATTATAATTTGATAATTTGAAGTATGGGCTTGCAGTAGCAATGCTAGATTTTTGATTAAGTATATGAATAAATAAAATATCTAGATATAAAAGATATTTCAGACTTAATTATCTTACATTTTTTTTTTTTTGTTTTCAATCGTAAGGGAAAAAATCGGTGTATTTATAATAATTACATAACTATGCATTACAAAGCTATTTCCAATAGTATCGATCGATACCTAGGAATATACTTAAGTCATCAATTGTCGATACCAATTTTTTTTTCAAGGATCGGTAGAATCGAAAATCGATATTTGGAATCAACACACTTCTAATGGAAACCATGGATCCCTGAAACGATAGGCTGCCTAAACTCACATTAACAATGAATACTTGTATGGAGACGATTTCTATCATCCAAAAATTTCCAAGATCTATAGTGGCAACTGAAAAAAAAAAGAATAAAGAATAATAATCAGCTGTTACAAGACATTTCAAACGGATTACAAGGAAAAAAATGGATTAAGGCGGGCCTAAAGATTAACTGTCCATTGTAATAAGGAGATTGAGCGGTTGAGAAATCACTCTCAGAAATAACTTCATCTGAAAACGAGTGAGTACATCAGTCAACGTGTGAGAAATCATTCTGACAAAATGACTTCTAGATGATATATTTTGCTCTTTTGATGTCTAAATTACATTCGAGTAGTACAGCATATCAAAGGCTTCATAAATCATAAATACCAATCCATCCAATCGTTAGAACTTGGGCGCGATGGGCTTTCATCCAATGGGGTGTTTATGCAATTATTTCTCATAATTCTTTTAAGCAAAGCCAATCAGTAAATACATACTACCGTTTAATTGTACAGTAAAAAGGGGAAAATAAATGGTCAACCGTTTTGTAAAACGATACAGTGCCTCAATTAATTCAGATATATTGCAAAAATAAAAAAATGTGGTATCCTATGAGATAATAATTTGATTGATGCCGATAATACAATTCGGAAATTCTTTCCTCCTGAAGAATAATGTTAATTCTTTTGAGAATAATATTAGCGTGTAATCTACTAATTGTCATTCAACTAACCGTTCAAATTAACCGAAGATCAAATACAATCGTATAAAAACTCATTTTTTTTTTAATGTAGAAAATAAGACAAAGATATGATACGTATAAAGTAAAACCAAAAAAATCGAAGTATACAGTTAAATATTTTTCTGGAAATAAAAAATACAGAATAAGTGTTAATAATTCTATTAAGTATCATAAAGAGAATTTTCCTTTGAAAATATCTATATCTTTATATTGAAAGTTGGGACAAAATGGTAGTTCCGACCTGAAATCTTCGAAGTATAGGGTGGATTGAGATGAATTTGCCTGGTTTAAGTGACTGAAGTTGGCTGTTGTCCTTATCCATTATTTTCCCCACTATCATCGCGGCATCCCAACAATAGATAATTAGGTTTGATGAATTAATTGCCACTTCTATTGGAATTATTTTTTGTTTGAAAACTAGTTTCGAAGGTTAAACATTCATCGCCATTTTTAAAGAGGCAAAACGAGAAGGGCTTCTGAAAGAGCTGACTCCAATGATAATTAGTTGAGGAACATTAAAAAACCTATGCCATCTTCAAGATGAATGAAATCTTCCGAGATTTTCTTTCAGATACAAGTTCCCAACCAAAGACCAAGGAAAAATAATTTGTAAAATTCCGCTATAAAATGAAAATTTAAGTTAACAAACCACTGGTTTCATAAACGTATGAGGGTGGGAGATTCCTGACTCCAAATAAACAAATGTGGACGTGTAAGATGCTGTTCCTACCACTTATGAAGAGACCGAAAAATATTGATTCCTACCGATTTATAGAGTATTTTGAGAAACCGACAAAAAAATTTAAATTATTAAGAGTCGATATTATAAATTGTATTTAAATTTTAGGGAATTAAATTTAAGATTCGTACTTTTAAAACTTTTAAATTATTTGGAAAATTAAAAAAAAAAAAAATCAAATAATAAATCTTTAAGAGTTTCTATCCATAAATTGAGTATAAGAATCTATTTCAATAAGGTATAATCATCAGAATGAAAGAAAGAAAAAAAAAACAAAGGCAAAGTACATATGATTCAATCAATATGCTACTATGTAGGACTAGACCTAAATGATGATGACCTCAGTATTACCTTATCAGCAACTACATTACCTCTTCCTCACACTGCCTTTTGTTTCCTATTCCGTCGTTATTTTTGAGCTGTTTGTAAGCGATCGCGTGTTCCTAATGCCTACATTAATCATTTTCTAAATAACAATATATCTTTTTTTTTCACAAACTCCAAATAAATAGTTATTGTAGCTTGTAGATAAATTAGTTTACATGGTACCGCTTTCGACCCTATTTTATTGACAATAATTGCGGCATCCCCTCAATTTTAGTTACGATCTAACTTATAGTTAAATTTATTTAGTTATTTAAATTTGTTTCATGGGCTACAAAGTAATATGACCTACTACATATAAATGAGTATTTACAATATTATCTTTTCATAATTCATCATTCGTATTATTAAGATCTTTTAACACTGAGCTAAATCGCATTTATAGAAAGAAAACCAATAATCCTCACAATAAATCACAAGTGCTCTATATTCTGTAATAATCTCGTCAAATTTTTACTATGTGCGATCCTTTAATAGGCTATTTTTAATCAAATTTACAACTTCTATAATAACTTAAAATATTGTTAGCAGATCTTCACCCATATCTATTGAAACTAAAGATTTGCCAATGATTGTGCACTATTGCAGGAGAAGCCACTTTTCAAAATATTATTGTCAGTAGAACATTGTTTTTAGTCTTTTGTTTTACTCCGTAAATTCCTTCCTCCTACATACTTCATTATTATGCATTCCTACCTCAATGATAGAACATTCAGAGTAAGTCACAAATCCGCCCATTCATCCCTCTACTCAGTCTGCCGGAGTTCCTCAAGGAATTATCCTAGCTCCCATCCTCTACACAGTGTATACAGCTGACATCCCGACCCGAACTAGCACTGTCCTCACCACTTACACTGATGAAACATGTTTGTTATCAGTAAATAATGATCCCTTCATTGCATCCCAGGCACTCCAATCCCACATCATAAACTTTCAAGAATGGAGAATTAAAATAAATCCCATCAAATAACCTTTACCCTTCGTCGTAAACCTACGACATCCTTTCCTAGAATATCCTTTAATGATATTCCTCTAATCCCTGTTGAACAGATCCGCTACCTGGGACTCCATTTGGACAAATGTCTCACTTGGAATCCACATAAAAGACTAAAACGACAAGAAACGGCCCGTCTTATAGAAGACTACTTCAACATTTACTGGACAAACGTTCAAAGCTTCAAATAAATTACAAGGGGCTAATTTACATGACAGTTATTAGACCTATATGGAGCTTTGGTGCTCCACTAAACCATCCAATTCTTCTCGTATCAAATCCTTGCAATCCAAAATCCTTAATGCTCCTTAGGTCATTATTAAATATTGTTAGGGAAAATAATTTTTTTTTTTTTTTTTTTTTTATTTAATTTTACAATGTAAGATCATTGAGTTATTTCTACTTTACAATATGTTTTACTCAAAATGAGCATGTAATGTTTTGGGTTTAACAAACTAGTCAAAAAATATTAAATTAATTTACAAGAATTTACAAATACAGCTTCACTTACAGCCTCAATTTTTCTACCGGTTATATTACATAAAGCTATTCACATTTTGATCATTATAGAAACTTTGATAACCATTTGGTAAGGAGAAAAAAAAAAAGCTGATGTGGTTCCACCCATTTTCACAAAAGTAGCACTACAATTAAAAAGTCTAATATAAAATCAGGTTTCAATTTCTATTGTTGTCCACTTCAATGATGTGATGCAGGCTGTCTAACAAAAAAAAGGGTACCCAAATCTTGGAAAAAGAATTCTTGAATATCTGCAATTTCGAGGTAATAATCGTAATATGATTTTTTAAATTATAGTGATTGTTTCATCATGATTAGAGTGATGAAAACAAATAGGGAAAGATTGAAGTAACTAATTACTGATTGATTAGAAATCTTGAAAACTTCAATTGATCAACTAAGAATGAAGAATATCCTAACACTTTCCAAACTGGATTTAAACTACTTTAATCCATAGCTTTATATTCCTAGATCAAAAATGAATATCATATAAATGAACATTTTTCAGGATATTTCCATTATTATTTAGATGGGGTTCTAACTGACACATATATCAATTAAACTTTAATACAAAATAGTTCATTAGTTAAACTTTTTTTCTTTAATGCCTATGGTTTGTTAATTGGAATTTAACATCTTTATCTACTCCAACTACAGGATTATCCAACAGGTTACCATCCTATTCTAGCCCGAAATGTTAAGGTCAAGATTCATTCTGCGGATGCACTATGAAATAAACTTTTACCTCCTAAGAAGCTATTCCAACCAGGATACAAGAATGCTCAAGTACATAACATTCCGACCAATGACCTCCCTAAATGTCAATTATTTTCAATGTTCTGTTTATTATTTAATTGCATTGATTCAAGCTTGATTGATTATTACTTGAAAATGATGACTAAAAAATGAAAAAACTGAAGTAGAAAACAGATCAATGAAGCAAATATCAGCACAACATAATTTCTTAAATTTCAGTAATGAGAAATTAAATTTCTTCTTTAGTAATATTCTCATGAAAAAATGATTTTCTAACATACTTTAAAATCATTTCCAAGAGCCTTAAATTAAAGGCAACTAAGGAATCCTATTACAAAATATGTAATTAGGAATCTAATTAAATTGTAATTTCTATAGTCAGAATTGATCATTAAAATTTTCGTTTCAATTTTTAAACCGAGGTCCAATTTAAGTTATAAATCATTTTATGAAGCAATTACTGAACCACTATTAGACAATGTCCTAGCAGAAAAATATTGTAAAGAGTATTTTCCTAATTCAGCATTTACTCTCACACTTTTTAATTAGCATAATTTTAACTTAAAAACTAATCACCTATATAAAAAAGCTATAAAAAAAAAAGAAAAGAATAATTTAAACTGTAATATTCTTCTACAACAGTAACTGATACCACCCGCCACTGAACCTTGTTAAACCCTTAATCTAAATTATCAGACAAACAACATGTTCCGATCAGTGTCTCAATTCACCTTTTGAATATTTTATTCAATCTTATACTTGAAAATTATCATATTTTTAAATTCAGCTACTATTACCTTTTTAGTGATTTTTTAAACTATAGAATCCAAGAATTTTAAATAGCATATATACCTTATTTCAATTACAATTATAGGCTGTATGCTATAGGATTTCATTCTAAGTAAGTATCAAAGTTCTGAAATAGATTTATTGAATATTGACCAGATTTAATGTAATCTAAACATGCATATCAAAAAGTTTTTATATAGATACCGATAAGTATACATTTTTCAAACGTAAAGCACAAAATTAAAATATATTTTATTTTTATAATCTAAAATATTAAACTAAAAAATAGGAAATAGTATAAACAATAATAGATTAAAAACAGTTAAGAGATTAGCCCAAATTACTTATTGTTTATAGATCTCCAATTTAATGTTTTAAGATATGCTTTGACTATTTTCTTACTTCTTATAGTGCAAGGACTTTTAAACTATTTAAGCTACAAGACAAATTAAATTATTACATTCATGTTAAAAAGCTAATGAGAATAACAGGGTAACATAAGATAATAGACAGAAATCTAAACATAAGATTTTTTTAATATACATATTGCAATCTTTACTTGGTATAAGTTTTAAAAATTCAACAAATTTTCAGGTTGCTCCACTTCATGAATAACCATAAAGTTCTCATCTTGCACCATTCTGGCAATTGTACCTTGTCATTTTCATTTCTAATCCAGTCGTTTCCAATTCATAATATTAGCCCAAATTACTTATCATCTTCAAAAACATAGGAGCATGTTTAAGATGATAATTAAGGGACAAAATTTAAAAATAAATGTATACAATACTAAAAAGCATTAACAAATCTTCTAAAGATCTCTGCCCTTATTGTTATTCCCTAAGTTGTGCAAAGACAGTGAAAAATTATAAGAAATGTACAATAAACTGGTCATTTCTTGGTACTTTCATTTTTAGTTCACCTGAACCAGGTCTGCATTTGCACAATCCTGTCTAACGGTAACATTCCAATGTTCCCTGAACAGATGAATCAAGTAAATCCACTGAATTTCTTTTCTTTTCTTTATTTGCATTCTTTATTTATTTAACATTCTCTGTTATTGAATAGCAACCAAACAAGTATCTGATATTTTGTGCATTGGGTTAAAGTATTATATACCTAATCTTTCTGTTTTTACATTAATTTTAGAAATCAAATCTATGATTCAATTGTAATGAAGGTAAATAGACTAAACAAGATGGGTTCCAGTATATAAAATTGTCTTTAGAAACTAATGAACAATATTTTATTTTAATAAATATATTGTTTTTAATTATATATATTTTTAAATTGTCAAGAACAAATAATATTTTTAACTATTAAAAATTCCAAAGGGGTAATATAATTTGTTTTAAAAATGAAAAATAAATTACAATTAAATTATTTGTTATTTTATTTGTTTACTCCTTCCCATGTTGATGAAATATCAATCTTTTCATACTAATATAAGCTGAAATTCACAGGCATTGCATCAAATGTCTATTCTAAATAGAATATATACAAAAATTAGTAAGAATTTGTTTTGAATAACAATTAAATCTAATTTAATTTATAGAAAATCAATAAAAATATGATGCAAACATAAGAAATCCAACTTGTGCATAAAAAATATTGATCTATCATGTTTTTGCTTCCTTAATTAATTGTTGGATAAAATGAACATAAATAGTTATGTGGTTTGAGCTATTAGTGGTTTGAACTATTAGTATATTGTATGGAACACTTCAATGAACAATGGTACCAAAAATTCAAATCGCTCATAGAGAATACACTATATAAAAACCCTTTAAGTTTTCTATCTTGAATTACTCATAAATAAAGACAACTTTGTGAATTCTGAAATAAAATAGAGATTTTAAGGTGCCAACCATTGTTATTATGGCTCACAATCAGTGCATACTATAGAAGCCATTCTTTGTCCACCTCTTATAAAAATATAAGGGCACCAACTCTCTTAAATAAAATAATTATTTGCTACTAATCCTCCTATAGAGTAAATGCTCCAGTGCTCGACATCCGAAGCTCAAAACTTTACATTTTTACTTATATTGATAATTAATTCTGAAATCTTAGCTTGCAGTTTCGTTTTTCCTGACGACTATTTTTTCATGACCCTCTGGTAATTTTTTTAAAGGTAAAAATTAAACATTTACAACTTAAAGACCCAGAAAATCAAAAACTGATTTTCGCTTCAGTAGTCGACACTGTCGAAAATCCAATGAGCCAGTAGCTGACACGGGTCCTTGGAATTTAAAAAGGTGTTAAAAAACAATAAAAAATCTGTTTATTTATCTATAAAATATATATTAGAAAATAGTATCTCAATAAAACATTTAACAAACAAGCAATTAAATTGTTTATTTCAATAATCTACTGTGACTAGTTCAGGAAACTGATATCTGGTATTCAGGGGTGTACTTCCAAAAATCAGTGGTGAAGAAACTTCTTCTATAATTTGGTTTTTGTTAATCATCCTTAATTTTGTGTCCCGTTTCATAAAAACATTACGGATTCCCTCCTTAATTATGGGCACTTGTTTTTGTGCCTACAGTACTACGCAGGCTATTTGAGGTTCTTGTAAGTTTGACAGTGGCTTTTCTAGTATTACTTCAAAGAGAGGTTTTTCAATTTTATCACCATCTGTAGATGCCATGTCGATTATGTTGGTTTTGTTGCTTTGTTGTTCCATATTTTGAAAACACACCAATGGTGATAAAATATCGTGCTTTGAAATAATTTCCAGAACCAAGCAAATCAGTATCGGAGCTCTTTCCTGATAGTACCCACTCTTCTTCCGATGATGAAGACTCTATAATTTTCTTCTTGGCTTCCTTTCTTCTTGTTATGATCTTCTTTTCTATTTCTTTCCTTTATTTAATTTCTTCCTTCTCTTGCTTTTTTAGACCTCTTTCTGCTGCTTTCTTCTTTCTCATTTCTTCCAAATTATTTTTCTTCTGCTTGTTCTTGGACTTTTCTCTCCATGATTCAGAAAGTACGAATCCAGAGTAAGTTTCTCCCCAGACTTTTTTTACGGAAGTTCTGGGCAACACAACTTGAACTTGAAAGGCTTGGTAAGTGACACTGTGTCGAGGTAGATGATTGAGGATCCAATGGACAAAAAGCTGGCTCTCAGGAAAAAGACTACGTACTCTCAGGAGTACGTTGAGAAACAATTGGATTCCTCCTCAAAAACGTCTTGGTCGACCATTCTTACCAGATTCTTTCCTTCATTTGGAAGAAGTATCTAAGGCGGTCTCATGTTTCTCTTTAAAGGAACCATTCCTCTCACTTTTGCAATTAATGTAGTTCTTGGAACCCCATGAAGTTTGTTGCAGTGGCAACAGCTATTCTCCTTTTCACATTATCTACAGCTTTTACCATCTTCTCATGATCATATTTAAGAATATTTTTCCCTCCCACCTTTTTTGGCTACCCAGAAAGTGAAATATTACAGGTGTTTTAGAAGTCGACATGAACTGTGTCAATATTCGACACCCCTGTCGACTACTGAACATAGCTTCCAAACTTTAAAAAAAAAGATCGCTAAATAAGTTTAAAAATTTTTATTGTATTTAATAACCAAATTTTAAGCCATAAAAGAAAAAAATAGAATGAGCCAGTTGTCGACAGGGGTGTCAACCACTGAAAAAGTGAAGAGAAATATGCTCTAGTAGTCGACACCCTATCACATTATAAAAAATTGAAAAATAAAACATCAAAAACTACAAATTAAAAGGAAAATAACCTAGCATTAATAAAAAACAAAAAATATATGAATTATAATCAGTATTGGCAATAGAAATCAAATTTATTCATACCACTCTTAGCAGTCGTAAGTTACGTTGCAACCACTTTGACAAGTGACCAAAGGTGCTGAGTCAACAATACACACTTATAAGTAATTCCCACCAAAATCTCCATTGTTACTTCCGCTTCTGATTCAAAAGGTACTGAATTTTCGGCCAAAAGTAAAACTGGTAAGAAGAAATTACCTGGAAGATTATTATTTGGTTCTAAAATCCGAAGTGGTGACTACTAGTACAGTGTCGACCACTGGAGCATTTACCCTATGGCTTAGAAACATGGACTGTCTCTAAAACTGGTGAACAGAATTTGATGATCTTACAGGTTATTATCAACCATCTGGGCATTGTACCTGGCCCAACTTAAATTACTGAGCCTCATCGACTGGACCATATTTGATTCGTTATATAAATCTTTGAGCTCCTGTTTTGTTTGGCATCTCTGTACCCAGCTCACTTTCACAACTCCAAATATTTTAGCAGAATCTTCTTTTAAAAGATTTGGGCCAGGTACAATGCCCAGATGGTTGATAATGACCTGTAAAATGAAAATAACAATAGGTGATGGAAGAAACAAGGCCTAG
Source organism: Euschistus heros (assembly GCA_003667255.2). Taxonomy (NCBI): domain Eukaryota; kingdom Metazoa; phylum Arthropoda; class Insecta; order Hemiptera; family Pentatomidae; genus Euschistus; species Euschistus heros. The sequence goes on along the minus strand of RCWM02000153.1, from coordinate 1,809,818 downwards.
AGGAAGACGGTTAATGATTGAGAGATGGTAAGACTGGTGATGGCAGGTCTATGTTGAATTTGAGGAACTTGATAATAGTAACGCATGATCGGAACAATTGGTGGAAGCCTGTACAGGAGGCTAACATGCTATACATTTTCATTATATTCTCTTTATTAAAGTTTCAGATATTTTCAAGCATTAACTTGCCTATAAAAGTATGCTATCTTATTAGTTTCTTTGTGTAACTTAAAATGAATCTATCATTATCACTATTTGTTACTATAATATCGTAAAGACAGGTGATAACATTAAACAAATTAATGCAATATGGCCTACAATTATGACCTAGGCACTCTCCACCTCCATTTGCATGGTAATTATATGCATGAATATTTATTTGCTTTTTACATATTTCATCATGTGTTTGTGAATGTACAAGTCTATTGAATTTTAAAGAAAATAAATAAGATGAGATAAGAAGGAAAGAGAGGGATATAAAATTATTATTATTATATATTTTATAATATTATAAAATTCTCATGTTTAGGAAGAAATTAAAATATGATAACTCAAGTGCATTCGTAAAATATTATAATCAAAGAATTATATTTATTTACTGTTAGATTCCATTCCATTGTTATGTTTATATTAATACATTATTATTATTACCTTTCTTGCTATAACTTATTATTGTCCATGAAAGATTCTTAAATGTGCTGTCTGTAACGACACAAATACAACTTCAATAAAGCATTCCGCTCAATACGACACTCTAGAGTAGAACATTTATTATATGTAACTATAAAATATTGAAGCTTCTAAGCATTTATGCTTTATTATAGCATTTAATAGTTTCATAGATTGTACTACCTTGTTTTGGTAAACCTTAAAAAAAGTGATTATTTTTAAACACTCCATTAGTTATACATTGTACTTGTACTGTATTTAAAATAAATTAAAATTTATTTTAATTAATTTTTATTAATAATTTTTTTATTATTTTTTACTTAATAATTTTTTTTTAATTAAAAAAAATAATTTTAATTTATTTTTAATTGCTGTGTATCTAGGACTACATACCCTGACTACCTACATCTTAAAATACTTCTTAGTCATCTAATGCCACATTAATACATTGCATTTTATAAACTGATGGTTTTTATGTCTTTAAATTAAGAAATATTTAAATAATTTCTTAATAATCACTGGTAAAAAACAATTAAGGTACAGGAGTATATCAATTGTTTAATCAAATATATTTATTTTTTAGTTTGTGTTTTCGCTTCAATCCCAAAATTTTATTGACATATATAAATCAATTTATTTTTAAATATAGCATTATTGTTATTTTCTAATGATAATAATTTATTTATAATCACAATATATTTATATTTGTAATGACTATAATGAAACAACTGATTCATTAGCAAGCTGCCAAGCCAAAGAACTGTTTTCCCCTAATACAAAAGAAGTTGAGGACAAAGTATACTAAAGAATTCTTCCATACTCTTAAACACATATTACAAATATTTGGCAATGTTTGGAGATACAGTATACAGATTAAATCTAAATACCTTCTGTTACACATAAAGATGATATAGATTTCATTTCAGTTTCAATTTAGACAACTCTTATGTTATTTATTGTTTCAACCTGTGGTAAATAATTCCTTAATTATTTCTACCCTTACAACCTAATTATTATATATGTAGCATAGCAGTGTATATTTTAAGAAATTTTGACTGGACAACATACGGGACGGCAAAAGTACCGGGGGTAGGGCGGTGAGTCCCGGAAAAATTTTCAGAATTAAGTGTCAAATGATGCATTTTTAGGCCATTTTAACTCTTAATTAACATGGTCCGTGAGGTTTTGAATACCGGGAACTTCCTACTTCAATTAATGATCCCAGGCCCTTTGACAATTAATTTGGTCCACTCTATGATGTATGAACCCATTTTTAAATTGACACCAGGGGCCTATTTCATAAAGATAGAAGTACAACTCTACAGCTACAATTCCAAAAAAACCTTGACATTTGAGCTCCCATTGGTCGGTTTCAAGGTTTTTTTTAATTCTAGCTGTGGAGTTGAACTTTTTACTACTTTTTTTATTATTTTGAAAAACTGTATTTAAATTGAAATTTTTGCTCCCGTAAAAATTTGCCGGCACCAGCTACGTTCATTTGGTGACAATGTCATGAAACTGGGCGACACAAGTGTCGCCCAGTTTATATGTTATTTTATGCTATGTAGCATAGACTATAATTATCTTTGTTTAAGTCATAAAACAATGAAAATGATCTTTCTCATAATAAATCACTGATGTATTTGAGTTTATTTTCAAGACTTTTATTTTCTAAATATTTTGGCAGTTTGGTTCAAGTAGATTCAAGTAGAAAGTTGGACATTGAATTTACATGGACAAATAAAAACAATTTTTCATAGCCAAAAATAGCTCGATATTAGTTTTGATAGTAAATTTACTTAAAGGCAGCTGATCAAGAATCTTCATCAAAATTATTTGTAATGCAATTAACTAAAGAGCTGAACACCATACCAAGGAGAACAAATAAAAAATCATTTATTGATCTGTATTGTAAGTTTTGCCAATCTGAAATGAAATATTATTGTATGACCTTCATTTAGGAGTCCAAGAGAATACTGAAGATGCTTGGATAAATAATAATCTAATGTCTCCTCACATTAAATTAGGTAAAGAAAATTTTAAAATACCTGTATAGGTTCTACTTTATTATAATATAAATGATATTTATACTCAGACAAATATTGCCTCCTGAATAAAAAACAAAACAAAAAAACCAAGCACATAAAGTGAGCTTACAATTGTAATAGCAAAATAACTAAGTATTCTAGCTTATAAATAATAGGAAAAAAATTTTGTTTAAAAATATGAAAATAATTGCTATGAATATGAATCTACTAATATAAGAATGTTATATTCTAAGAATATCAAATGAAAATAAACATGAATTAAGTAATGTGTATTCCATAAAGAGGAGGAAAATAAAGTTATTCAGGAATATAGAGGGTTTAGTATTCTCCTAAAGTGGTAAATAAAAGGGGAAATCAAGTGCTACAGTCAGATAGTAAGATAAATCCCCTTAACTTGGTATAAATATGATTTAAGCTGCAGAAAACACTAAATCCATGGAGTTATATACAAGTATAGTACTATAACTCCATGACTAAATCATAAAAAAGTATTCATCAGCTGTTATAATCACTTCTGAAGCTGATCAGACAGTTCATGAATTGGACAACTGCTGTTAAAATATGATTTTTGAATAGTTCATCAAGCTTTTTCACTAAGTTTTAAGTAAAAACAGAGCCATTGTTGTGAAAACATGAGGACAAGAAGGTCATAATATATTAATTATGGCAATTGTAAATAACTAGTAAATAAGGTATAACTGAAACCATAAAGATATAGTTTAAAAAGAAAGAATATCTCTAGGTATAATACAAGATAATAGCATAACAATATGAAGAAATGATATAAAAGCTAGGTTAAATGAAATAATTTATACAGAAAAAAAATACAAAGAATAACATGTAAAAATAATAATAAAGAAATAAAGTTACCATAAATTGTATAAAAAATAAGACAGACTATTGGAATATAAAGAAGAAAAAAAGGTTCAATATTAATAAGAAATAAGAAGGTAAAAGGGAAAATTTATAAGAGAGAAACACTATTCAAAAGATGGCTCAAGAATAACAGTTATTTGAAAAAAGGCGGAAAAAGGATAGTGGTAAAGAAAATAGTAATGACTTGAATAAATTGGCGGCAACAAGATGGTGGCAGTGGCAGTGAAGTGTGGCGCTAAACAGTGGAATAATACTGAACTAATAAGAGCAGGCGGGAATTTGGTGAAAATTTAATTAATAGACTTTGTGAGTAAGAGAAGTGGAAAAACTAGAGAGAATAAAAAAAGGGAAAAATAAACCTCTTAGAATGAAATAATTAAAAACAAATAGCTAGGCTTAGTTTTTCAGCCTTCTTCTCCCCTATTTTTATTCAGTCAACTAACCTATTATAAGAGATATGTTAAATAATAAAAAATTACCATTTTAGTAGTTTAAAGGAACCGCAAACACTAAAAAAACTTTAAAGAGAAAATAGAAGATAATAAGAATCACCTGTTTCTTTTAACAAATTACTGACTGCATACAAAAATTAACAAAATAAATTTAAAACAGTTTAAAAAGTAGAATTTCAGTTAGATTAAAGTCTAAGTTGCCATCTCTATCTACAGTAAAACTATGTGGTCACAAAAATTTGCTAGTCCAGGACTAAACTATAGGTTTTAACAATTAAAGTAGGTCAAAAGTGGTTGGTAAGTTAGTAGATGCTCATAGAATCTAACGGTTACTGAATGGTTGATAAGCTATTGGTAAAGAATTTTACTTTCTATAGAAGTATTGGTCTGGAGAATTCGAAGGATTAGAAAAGTTTATGAGCTGTTTAAAGAATCTAATGTTGTTAGAATAATAAAATTGGAATGCTAAGCTTGGCAGGACACGTAGCCTGGATGGAGAGATCTGAGATCCAGATATGAGTTCTCGAAGAGCCATAGCACCGTACAAGAAGAGTTGGCGGACCAAAATTGAGATGGGTAGATGGTGTGGCAGCTAAAACAAGAGACCCCCTAGTAATGCAGCTCCTTACAATAGAGATAAATGGTGAAAGCTTATTTAGGAGGCCACAATCCATAAGGATTGTAGAGCCAATTAGATAGATAGACTTTCTGTAGAAGAGAATAATAATTTTGTAGTACTAGTAATACTTTATAACCTAAAATGAAAGCAGTAAATTATAAATTAAAATAGTTAGTGTATTCTAACATTCAGCGTACATTCAGCAAAATATTAATGAACCTTTAATTAAAATTAATGAATTCAAAACAGAGGAGATTTTTTCAATGAATTCAAAACAGTAATTCAGTGAATAAAATAACTATAGAGAGACTGAGGATACCATATATAGGGTTTCTTATATAAAAGAAAAAATGTAGTTGAAATATTGGAGAGCTTTAGTGAAATTCCACAAGACCTAGTAACAATTAATGATCTTGACATTATCAAAAATATGTAGGTACAACAGCATTACTATGCACTAGAAAGTACTATAAACAAATCATTAAAAGTACTCGAATGGCTAGAAAAAACAGTAAAAAAAAAAAAAAAAAAAAAAAAAAAAAAAGAAAGAAAAGAAATTGGAAACACCAACATTCAAACATTATTCTGATAAGAACTAATAAATAGTGTTGGATTTATATATGTTTGGCTAATAAAGATGAAAAGAATTCTTATCTAAGTTTAAAACATCACTAAGAAGCCAAAATTGGCACACTAAAAGCAAATTCACTCTGCAACAAAATGTTAGACACACACCAGTAAATAAGAAAAACTTTTTATAATTTCTTTATTTTTGATTGGTTTTAGTTTCTTAAGCTTGATGTATAAGTTAAGATATTTGAAAAGGAGACAGAACTATCAGACCTTCTTGAATAGTTAAAGCCAATAATAGTATATTTTAACTGCTGAAGGGATAACAAATTGTCACTTTGATTTTTTTTAGTGACAAATCTTCTGGTCATCTGTTTTCTAGCTATGAAACATGTACAGTATGCTTTGGTCTTCAAATGATAGATGACAGTTAAGTAACTCATAATGTTTCATTTTCTTGAGATGGAATGGGTAATGTGATTTTGGACATTATTATTGTGTGGACCTTTTCTTAGAAAACTATGGAACCCCTTTTCTTAGCAAGAGATCTTTTTACTTTGACAATCCATAACTGATTTCATCAATATTTCAACTTAGGACTCAAATTTTAAGTTTACTTAATTTTTACTGAATGATCACTTTAAAATTATTTTCACTTCAGATGAATAGATACTCCCAAGCTCAATACTGATCCTGCTAAATTCTTGGTAATTTTCTGATTCATAGTTTCAGATCATTTGTGATTTTGAAAACAGCTGATCGAATTAGTGAAAGGTGATTGTTTTTAAATTGTGTCCGCCTAATATAACAGTTTTCATTGGTAAAAACAGGTAATTTTTAGGCAAAAAGTGTTAATCTAAAACTGTAGTGTACCGTAGCGAAGAAGTTAGTTAAAATTTCGGGTATGGCTGAAGCATCCCGAGATACGGAGATGCCAATTGATGATACGCCTACTGGTGCCCTTAACCATGATTCATGGGAAGTTGTCATCGGAAAAAAAAAAAAAGACCAGCAGCTACAGCAGACCCCAGAAAACAGGCTAAAAAGGTCAGTGATATAAAATTATCAAATCAGTTCGAAGTTTTGTTCCCATCAGAAAAACAAAATACTCAAGTACAGCAAACTAATATAACTCCTGTTAGTAAGAAGCCACCTCCAATATATGTACGTGGTATTGAAAACTATCCAGCCTTTGTCTCATTTCTAGAAAAAGAGGTAGGCATTAATAATTTAACTTTAAAAACAACAAATAAGGCCATAGTAACATTACTTCCGAAAACAGCTGACAGCTACAGGAGTGCAGTCAGAAGCCTAAGACAAGTGAACGCAGACTTTCACACATTTCAGCTGGCTGAAGAAAAAAAAATGCCCGAATAGTTATAAAAGGTTTACACCACTCTACTCCTCCTTCCATTATAAAAGATGAGTTGTTGAGAAATGGATACGAAGCAATAAATATTACAAATGCTATTTCAACAAGAACAAAAACCCCACTACAAATGTTTTTCGTTGATATATCAAAAAATTCATACAATGAAAAAATTTATGAAATTGAATTTCTATATTATACTCATGTAAAGATAGAAGAACCAAGAAAAAAACGAGATATTCCACAATGTACAAGATGTCAGGGCTTTGGTCACACGAAAAGCTATTGTAACCATCAGGCTCGGTGCATGCGATGTGGCCAAGCCCATGAGACATCAGTATGCCAAAAAACCAGAGAAACACCCGCGAAATGTGCAAATTGCGAAGGAGCTCATCCAGCTAACTACAGAGGATGTCAGACCTTCAGAGAATTACGAGCTCAACGCAGCAACAGAAATCGTCCTCAGCCGGTGGTTGTAGAGCCTCCTGAGCCAAGGCAGTTTCCACCTTTGCAAAATCGTCCTCTACAACAGCAGCCCAGTGTTCCAGAACCGAACTATCAAGATCATGTTCATTCAAATATTATGGTACAGCCACAACAGACTTGGTCAGGCATGAATCATGTAAGTACAGTTCAAGCACCGCCTACTAATTTTGATCCATCAGAACTTATTTCTGCCCTAAATAATCTTAACAACCTTGTCCGACCTCTTATCAGCCTCATTACTAAATTAAACCAAATAACACAGACAGTATGCCCCCAATATGGCCCCTAATTCTCTGACTGTGGGCTCCTTATCAATCCTACTATGGAATGTTAACGGACTTATACAACGAAAGACTGAATTAGAAATACACCTCCATCACAAACGCATAGACATAGCCTTACTGACGGAAACACATCTGACACCTCGAAATAAACTTAGCATCTCTGGTTATACTTTATACAGAACAGACCATCCTGACAACACTGCACACGGCGGTACTGCCATTGCAATCAAATCGACACTGAAACATTTTTCCATTCATCTTGACTCTACTCCTCAGATACAAATCACAGGAATACACTTACAGACCAAACACAAGAACGTGACGATAGCTGCAATTTATTGCCCCCCAAAGTACATAATTACAGAGCAAATGTTTACAAAAATCTTTGAAGCTCTTGGTAGTTCGTTTTTAGCTGGAGGGGACTATAATGCAAAACATCAGTACTGGGGTTCGCGACTGTGCACTCCAAGAGGTAGGAACCTTAGATCTGTTATTCATCGACTGTCATTAGACGTGCTTGGTCCAAACCAACCAACTTACTTACCAAATTCTAGACACAAGAAGCCTGACATATTAGACATATTTGTGACGAAAGGATTAAGGACCGTACCCTGTTCAGTGAAAACCGAAGCGGATCTTGGCTCTGATCATTCCCCTGTAAACCTGATAATGGGCGTCGAAACATTTCTTAAGGAAAAGAGGCCTTCATTAACAGGTGGTATTATGGATTGGGACCAATTTAGAGTGCAACTAAATTCTAAACTGTCCATCCCAACTGCTCTCAAAACAGAAAAAGAATTGGAAGAGGCAGTTGAACTCTTTACAACATCAGTACAAGAAGCTGCATGGTCTTCGCAAACACCAAGGTATAAAGAAACTATCCATTTACCTAACTACCCTCAACATATTAGGGATCTTATTAGAGCCAAGAGACAAGCGCGCAAAAAATGGCAAAAAGACCGATTCCCTTCTGACAGACAGACGTATAATAAACTCAATAATGACCTTAAACACCAAATACGAAAATTTAAACAAAATAACTATGACAATTATTTTTCAAACTTGACAACCGATGATAACAGTCTATGGAATCATACCAAACGCCTCTTGAAGCACCGTGAACCATCGGTCCCACTGAGAAAATATGATGGTTCCTGGGCTGTCTCGGACAGAGAAAAGTCAGAAATTTTTGCCGATTATCTTTCAACTGTATTTAGACCACATGATGACTTAACTGACGCACTCCATGAGGAACATTTAGAGACAATCTTAGACTCACCCCTACCAATGTCACTTCCTCCCAAACCTTTCACTCCTACTGAAGTGCAAAACCATATCAAGCAATTACCAAAAAATAAAGCTCCTGGTTATGATCTCATCACAGCTGAGGTACTCCAAAAACTACCCAGAAAATCATTAGTTTTTCTTACAACCCTTTATAACGCTATTCTCAGAACAACAAAATTCCCCTTACAATGGAAATATTCCTTGATATTAATGATTAATAAGCCGAACAAAGACAAATACACACCTTCTTCCTACAGACCTATTAGTCTTTTACCGCTCTGTTCTAAAATACTTGAAAAATTACTACTGGACCGTATTACTAAATTACTGACTGAATTAAATACAATACCTGATCAACAATTTGGATTCCGCTCATATCATTCAACAACACAACAGTTACATAGAGTCACAGATTACATATCCGCTGCTTTAGAACTAAAACTTTACGTTTCTGGGGCGTTTTTGGACGTTTCCCAGGCTTTTGATAGAGTATGGCACCAGGGGTAACTAGTAAAATTGAAACCGTTACTACCACACACTTACTACCTTATCTTAAAATCTTTTCTTTCAGACCGCTTTTTCTCTGTTCGCCAGGGCTCAGATATCTCCTCCATCAAACCTATTTTAGCAGGAGTCCCTCAAGGCTCAATTTTAGCACCTTTTCTATACTTAGTATATACCTATGACATACCGACGAACAATAACGTATTAACTGCTACTTACGCAGATGACACTGCAATCATGACTAGAGACGCGGACCCTACACAAGCCACCTTAACACTTCAACACAACCTCAACGAGATTCAAACTTGGTGTAAGAAATGGAAAATAAAACTTAATTATGACAAATCCCTTCATATTACATTTACACTGCGACGCAAGACCTGCCCGCCTGTTTACATTGACAACCAACCTTTACACCAAACTGAAAAAGTGACATACTTAGGACTTACGCTTGATAGAAGACTGACATGGGGCCCACACGTCAAGACAAAAAAAACAGACGTTACAGTTAAGACTGCGACTTCTATACTCAGTACTTCACAGACGCTCAAAACTACCTTTAAAACAAAAACTTAACATTTACAGTTACTTGATTAAACCCATCTGGACGTATGCATCGCAAATTTATGGACCGGCCAAAAGAACACATATTCAGAAAATACAGACATTTCAATCTAAATTCCTAAGACTGATAACAGACTCCCCTCCTTATGTGTCAAACGATATACTACATACAGACTTACGTATTCCGACAGTTAAGAGCCATATTCATAAACTTTATCGACAATTTCATGAGAAACTACGTGGACACACTAACAAACAGATACATAATATGGCAACAGTACAGATACCAGACATAACTCGACGGAGGCTGAAAAGGAAGTGGATGAGGGATCTCCTAGTCTAATCGCTAATAATTTAGTTTCACGCCTGGAGATTGTACCACTGGGTGCTGACTCCCTCATGCCTGATCATGTCTGTTGTATCAATGTAAATTTCACATTCACTGGTTGTCCATTGTGTACAGTTGTGAATAAAGTTATTATGTTAAAAAAAAAAAAAAAAAATTTGTGATTTTAGTGCCCTTATTAGAGTAATGGAAATATTTTAGATAATGCCTTGAAAATAATTTGATAATTAATCATTTTATAGAGTAATGTATAAGTAGGACCTTTAATCATAAAAAATGAGAAATACAATTTTTTGTTTTTAAATTAGGTATTTATTTGTGATGAATGGTTTTTTTTTTTTTTTTTTTTTTTTTTTTTTCATTTATATATTTTTTATTCTCACTGAAGTTTGTTCCTGTCTGAGACCACAAATGGATTAATGTTAGACAGATTATGTATCAAAATGGCCTCTTATTTGGTAAAATAGTTTTCAATTAATGGTTGTGTTGTGTCATGCCATGTGCAATGTAATTATATAGTTATATAGTAAAAAATTATCTGTATTTGGTTTAATTTCTCTACTCAACTTTTTTTCTCTGTCTTTATTTTCCTCTCATTATGTTATTCATTTTATAATTGTTAAAATATTCAGAATTATTAAACAACATATTTAAATAATTAATAAATAAAATTTTATAGCTCACATGGCTAGAACAAGATAATAAATAATATGTGGTTTATTCAGGATTGTTATAAGAGGCACAAAAAGTAAAATTTGTGCAGCAACAATATAGGAATTAAATAAAAAAGAGAACATTCTATCAATATCTATCGAAAGAAACAAATGGACTTTCCTTTTGTTATTTTCTGCCATAATAGTAGAAAGTTGGTATGTTGGAGTGTAAGTTTGATCAAAATGTGAGCAGGGTAAAGTCCATGAACCCTTTCTTCTGACTTACTTAGTTTCTTTCTATGCCAAACTATAACTACTTCCTAAAGGCACATACATTTCAACTCTTGTTAGAGGTATTCTGGAAACATTGTGCCCTTCATCGTGAAACTGGGTTTATGATACTGCTTCCTAACCCATTCTTTAACTATATAGAATTTCATATTTGTGTTGATTCCTGTTTACAATCCTTCAAATTCCTTCTTTTTTTTTTTTTACTTTTAATTTTTTAGTCATTTTCATCTTTTTTATTTTATATTTATCATGTTTTTATAAAAAACAATCCTTCATATTAAAAAATTCTTTGTCCTTTCTTTTAAATTTATTTGTTTTGCACAGTTAATGCTAACTTTCGCTATCCTCACATCTGCCCCCTTATTCTTTCCTTTTTTTTTTTTCCCACTATGTATGTTTATAATTATTTTAGTACTTATGCCCCAATATTCATCATTCCTTTACTTTCATGTACTTCTCATTGCTATACTTTAGATATTTATTATCATCTATATTATAAACTTCCTACTAGTGTTGTTAATCGTTTGTATTTACTCAATGACTTAACCTCATTAAATCATTTACTTTGTATCTACTGATTAATATAAAGCTTTTTTATATGTAGCCATTAATTTGTTGTATTTACTCATTAACTTTTATTTAATTTATTTATTTGAGAGTTTTGGTGCGTAAAATTTATTGGTCATCAACGCTCGTCTGTTCTCAAAGGAAATTTATCTATATTTTGTAATATAGCTTTTGTCTATAAAGGAGGGCTATTACTTTTTCAATAATTTTTTTGTCGTTGCCAAGCGCCGATGTTTCGAGGTATTCCTGATTCGGCTAGCTTTTTGGTGTAGTATGGGCATTCAGTAAACATATGGTTTATTGATAAAACTTAGCCACATATTTCACAATTAGGAGGAGCCTCTTTGGTTATTAGGTTAAGATTTGCTATTCTGGAGTGGCCAATTCTTAATCGCATTAGGATCACTTCTTCTCTGCGATTATTGCGGTAGGAACTGCTCCATGGTTTTATTTCCTTCTTAATAGCCTTGAGTTTACTTGGTGGGCTGTGATCCCACAATGCTTGCCACTCTTGGGATATCTTCTCTCTAAGTATATATGGCAAGTTCTAGTGCCGTTAGAAAAGTTTTGCCAGGTCCTGGGAGAGTTAGAGCTTCTTTTGCTGCTTTATCAGCCATATCATTACCTTTTATACCAATATGACTTGGTGACCAGATGAAGTAAACCAATTTTCCTCCTTCATATAGTTTCTTGACGAGATCCAGAATGCAGTGTATTCCTATGTGATCTGAATACATGTTCATCATAGACCTCAAAGCGCTGAATGAATCTGACACCAGGACAATATATTCAATGGGCGAGTTTAAGGAATATTGAAGAGCCATGGCGATTGCATTAATTTTATTTAATTAAAATTCATTTTAATTCCTTTTCAATTTAATTATTAATTCAATAGTCTTTATGTATTGTCTTCTTGGTCTGTACATATTGCCTTTATGTTATAGTCTCTCATACAGTTATTCACTTCATACTTTTTTATACTCTCTGAAATTTTGTCATATCTTTTTGTTTGTTTTCTTTTTCTTCTAGCCCTGATGAAGGCTTGCAATGCAAGTTGAAACGTTGGCATAATAAATTAAAATTTATTTTTAATTGCTGTGTATCTATTGCTGCACACCCCAACTACCTACATCTTCAAATACTTCTCAGTCAACAAAAACCCCATCAATAAAAAACAATAATCTTTTTTAATAAATTAAATTTGATTGATCAACTGATTCATTAGAAAAACTTTCGACAGTAAAAACATACTTCTGGATATATTTTTTACAGTATTGCTACTTAATGGAAATTTTTTTTCAAAATAAAGTATTTTTTTAATCAGTTGACTAAATAATAATATGAGTAAGGACTTTACAGTAGATATATTGTAGTAAATTTATACATATACGATGAGATTAGTAGCAATTTAATCATTGACCTCTATTTTGATTATTCTCTAAAGATTTAGCACAGAAAGAAAAAAAACATTGGAGAGAAAGAAACCTATTGAGTGGCAGCAGAGATATGGTAGTGGGGGAAAGAAGTTGAGCGACCATCCTATAGGTAACGCTGGAAGAGTTTGGAACTGGAATTCTTGTTGACAGTCTGTATTCGTGCTGGTTATAGTGTGTGCTCTCTGTTATCAAAGCTAACAAATGGAAGTGTACATTTAAATGCGTAAGTAATATCATCCTTTCATTCGTTTTTTTTTCGTAAATATTAACCTTGCTTGATTTATGCCTGATTATTATTGTTCTTCGTTGTGAATGTAAAGTGAGTTTATTGATGATATTCGTTTAATATTATTAAAGTTTTATGTTATTAGTTGAAATAACTTTCTTTATTAGTTTCAATACTGATAGCATGAGTTATAGTTTTGAATACACTGTCAAATGGATCAATTTAGATCTGATTATATATCCTTATTGATTTTGGTGAAGTTCATTCTTGTTTATGTTGCTACAATAACTCATTTTCAGTTAAACCGAAAAAAATGTTGTACTTGGTTACTAATATAACTGAAATCAATGCCAGTTAATTAACTAATAGTGGACATTTTAAAATTAGATCAGAGATTTTAATGCTCAAAGAGTTTCTTGTTAAACTTGATTTTCTTAAATTGTTTACTTTTGAACGTCCCTAGTAATTGATATTGACCGAATACATTTTTTAAAAGATGATTTAAATTTCTAAACTACATGACGAATTCCTATTAGTCCAGTTCAGTACAATTTAAACCAAAATAATCTACAAAAAATAATGAATTTAGTGTGATACCGTTGTATTTAAGACAAATTAATTCCAAATTTCATTTTTTCTTAGTTAAAATTCGTATATATTTTGTTATCAGTGACAATAGTATCAAATTATCAAGTAATTTTGGTATATTTATGTTAAATATATAAATATTGTTTGATATTATTTAGCTTTTTTTTAATTGATAAACACTGGTTAGTCCTAAAATTAAACCAAATTCAAAATTTTGGCGCTTTAATAAGTAGTCCGCTGGTCTGATGCGTCCTTAAAAACTTAGTCCCCCAATGTTCCCATTGATGTTTTTACTTGTTCTTTTCAGAAAGTTAAGGGAGTTAATGGTAGAAATCTGAAAGTGCGATATTTAAAGTCCGTTATGTATTCTATATCAAACTATGAGCATTTTTAATCATTACTGCTTGCTTTCTTGCATTATTCTGTTTATAACTTATAGTGAAATCAAAGATCATTTCTCTACTAAGTTGAAAGATATTTATACAACGGTAAAACTGATCGATTATTGAAAGAATAAACATTTTCTATTTTGAGTTATTTTTGCAAAATTGAAGCACAAAGATATCTAAAATTCAAAAATTGGAATTTGCATTAAAAAAAGAACTGCTCATGAGTCAATGTAGTCAAAGTTCCAGACCAAGCATGATCTATCTTTTAAATTCTTGTAAATTAGAATTATTATCCCACTATTCTAATCATGAGTGTTTCAATTTATAGTTTTTCTGATTGTAAATTCGCTTATAGTGCCTGCATGTTTATTATAAAATCTTGTCTCGATTATCATGTCGAAATATATAAGTTAGTGTTCAGGATAAATAGACAGACTTATTAATTATATGGTATAAATTACTAATATTTGATAACAAGTTGTCATTTCTCAAGTAATGGACCTTGCCCCAGTAATTTAATTGAAATAAAACATGTAATTTATTTTGAAAATTCAATCAAAAGCCGGCGAACCTTATAGTTATACTTGTAAAGAAATGGATCAAAAATAACGAGTTTCTAAGCAGCTATTCATCTCCTCTTGCACCAAGAGCTGATGATCAATTCATTCATCATTGTGTATCATTTTTAATATTATTATTTATTAAATTCATTTATGAATAATCTAATACACTTATTAAGAGCACTTAATCAGTTAACAATGAGAGTAATAATTCAGACTAGAGACATTTGTTATTAGTTAATTACTGGTAGATTCCAAAACGAAACCTAAGTCTTAAAGTTATGTATTCTTCAGTTTTTGTAAGGTCTAATGGACAAAACGATCAGCGATTTGTTGGTAATAGGTATTTGAGATACTAGAGGTTTCTTGTTGGAGTCTATTAAATGTCTGAAATATTAATTAAAGTTGTCAAAGTTTTTTGGCCCATTTTTCGCTGTAACCCTGAAACTAATTATTCGATCCATATTTTCTTTATTTCATCTCAAAGCTGGTTAAATTTACTATCAAATCCTATACATCTAATCAAAACAGTGAGTGATTCTCTAGAAGACAAAAATACACAAAAAACATGAGTGAAAAACAATGTTTTCGAAAATTACAACTTTTCCGGAACCGGTAGCACGAAAACCGTCCGATTTTTCGTAAAAATGTATTTTACCAAACTTGTATAAAACTTAATAAGCTTTAATTTTGCACTGAAAAACGTTTTCAATGCAAAGCACCTTTTCGAGTTATAAGCGAAAACCTCAACACTGGAACATTTAAAGTCCACCTTCTCCCCCCTGCGGCACTGGGATTTGGAGGGACTTTATTTGTTCTTGTTCAGGAGACCATTCCCTATGCATTCCTGAAACAATAGAAATTAGTATTTTAAGTTCCTTTTTTTTTTTTTTTTTTTTTTGCCACTATCTAAACGGAAACGGAATCTGTGGAAAGCTGGTTTAATAGGCTTTGAAAAAAATGCACTTCTTCTAAGATTACCAAAGGTAAGTAACATTGATCGTTTAATAGGCTTTGATTTAAAATTAATCGTACGTAATTATATGCAAACAAGATCAATTTCACTTTTATCTCTACAGTGCCACTTTTCCCTAATGCATTCTAAATATTCTTAGGTACTAATGCATTGGTAATGTGATATTCATACTTGTATCGAAGTTAGTATTACTAAATATACCAAGGAAAACTGATCCTAAGTCAATGTTGGTTACGAAGATCTATCGATTGCTGCCTATGTTCGATTCTTACTGCTGTATCTGAGAAGAAAAAGACCTCCTGAGCTTGAGCCTCCTATTTTTTTTTCTGTCCCTTCTTTAACTGTGGTTCTACTCCACTTGAACTTATTTTTTCTTCTTCTTGTATTGTTTAAGCTTTAAGAACCCGATTCGTTTCTCTCACCATTTCTTCTTAAGGTCATTTCTCTTTGTAAGGTAAACTTCATTTTGAGGGAAGCATTCAGTTTTTTATGTCTATTGGCTCGAATACTATTCTTTTGTGTTCATTTAAGCCTTATTCCTTGATTTTTTATTTTTTTTTTCAACTTTCTAAATTACCATAGGTTGAAAAGGTATGATAATTGGTAAAAAAAAAGTTTGAGGTCACGCATAATTTTACCGTTCAAGGGTCCTCTAGATCCTAAAAAGTTGTGTTGAATAATTTCGTGATCGTCCCTGGCTTTTTAGTACCCCTTGTTCCGTTAAACAACATAATAGTTTTGGTGATTCTCTAGAGACATATCTCTTCGAATATACAGAATCATCTAGAACTCTTAATTTTGAAAGCAAAATTTTTCCTTGAGTTGGGAAATGGTCGTCAACAAAAATAACATTTTAGATTGATAGCTAAACTTAACCCAAATCGATGTTAAACGACTTTATTAATTAATTTATTTTTGTTTGATTTGTAAATTTTCACATTGAACTTATATCAAATAATTTCTGACTCAGATTGACAAGCTTTTATAATTACCTTAAGCATACTTTTTTTAAACATATTTTGAGGTTTCATTTTAAAATTCAAATATCAGGGCATTTTGACCAAAATGTTTTTGAACAGAGTTCGATGAATCTTAGAATATTTTTTGAGTTGATTAAAAAATAAGAATTAAAAATTGAAAAGTTCAACGATATACCAAAATGCTATATCTGTAACATCGCTTATTATTTTTTTTAAATATAACTAATTCATCTTTGAAATTTAAAATAAGTACGTTATTGTTTGGAAAAAAAGGAACTTTACTATAAATAAATAAATAAATATTGTTATTGTCTATTTATTTATTTCTAAATGTCATTATATAATTTATCTGTTTGTTAAATTCATATTAGATCCACTAAAGAGCTTTTATTTAATATTATTTAAAAATAATTAAGGAATGTTAAAAGTCCTTACGCATATAAATATGTGAGAACTTGCTCGTGTGAACATACATTACAAGCCTTCACCTTGAGTTATTCACTTTAAATAAGATGGATATCTAGACCAATGACCGCCCGTGGTGGATAAGACTGGCCCTTTTGTCAAATATTGGTATTATTCCCAATGTGTTCGAATAGTACTCTGTAATAATTGATAAATCAGTGAGATGACATGAAAAGTGATCCTAAAACATTTTCTAGAAAAATTACTACATTAATATACCAACTCCAAAAATTACTCTAACGCACACATTCCACTGAACTGAAGAGCTAAATGAAACAATTCTAATTATGATTCCGTCAGGACAAACTAAATTTCTTCAGCACAATCTTTCATGACATGGGCATCAACTCTCTTTCATTTTTATTTATTACCATCTAATAACTGGAATGAACGAAATAAAAATATTATCTTAATATTGTTTTTTTTAATTTTCATTTTAAATATTAGATAGTGATAAATATAAAAAAATAGAGGAGGAAGTCTTGTTTTTTTTTCTTAATCGTCTGACTCAAGACGATTAGTTCGCCTCATCATCACTCTCAGTCTTAAACTACGTCATGGAGATGAAGCTTCTTGTTTACTTCTTTTTTCTGTCTCACCTTCTTGTAGCTGTCGTTACAAGCTCGGATAATTCACTGAAACTACTTTTCCTACTTTCGAAGTTTACTTAAAAATACTCAATATAATATATTTTCCTTCTAATTATTTCTACCTCCATCTATTAATAATGTTATGTCTACAGTTCGACGATGGACTTTCTTAAGATTTCGGATGGACTCCCATACGTCGGAAACAGCATTATGAATGAATGAAAAATAAATTAAACCCTAAGAATAATAATAATGCACTATTACATGTAAAATTGTAATTACGGCATATATTGTCGACAGGAAAAAAAAAAAATTACATATAATATAATCGTATATGAAAAGATATAATTTTAAATTTACATATTTGCGGAAGAATGATTTTTTAAAAGCTGAAAAAAAAAAAAATTTTCAAAGGAGGTAAGGGAAGTAGCTTTACGAATAGGATTGGGTAGGGAATTCCAGAAGGAGGTAGCAGGAATGATGAGGGATTTTTCAAAGGAAGCAGTTTTATGTGAGGGGGTATAAAGGTGAAAAGGTTGGGATCTAGTGTTTAGGTGGATAGTAGAACCCAGAGTTACTAGATCAAGAATGTAGGAAGGATTTTTGGTTGTTATAGATTGGAATAGGAAAGTACGCAGAAAGTATTGCCGTCGGACTTTTGGAAAAAGTCACCCAAGCTCCAGAATATCGGCGAGTAACATGTGAACGCCTGGAGATCCCGAAGAGATCATTATACATCAGCATTACTCAAATGTCTTTATGAATCAACAATACTCTTATTCACAAATAAAAGTTCATATACGCATCATTAATTCCCCAAAATTTTCATCAATGGCTCATTAAGATCTGGATGAAGAATTACTTTATGTCTTCCCTTCCTCTTCATTTAAGCCACATTTTATAGGCAGTTTTATATGACTGCATATACGCTGATTTTGTCTATAGGCGTAGGTATATATTAAATGTTAAAGCGAGGGTAAATGTTTGTGTAATGAATATAACCGCTATGAAATAATTTCATTATATTGGATACCGTAATTTACTTAATTAATTGAGATAATTTAAAACAACTACAGTTGCTGCCAATTTAAGATAGAGAGAGGAGGGAGTATGATGGCAGTTGAATATCACTCCTTAACATCAAAATGAAGTAACTTTTTTTTTTTTAGAACAATAAAAGTATATATAAATTTTCAGATCTATACATATTAGAGATACACTGGATTGGCCTTGTTCTAGGCAACCTGAAACTCAGGTCTCGTATTGTTTGACGATAGTAGAACAGGTGTTATGACACACCGTTTGGCTGTAATTTTCTCCTTTTTTTTTCTTTTTCTTTTTATAGAATGTGGGCCGAATCCATCCATCAGAATTAGATTTAATTTATATATATATATATATATATATATATATATATATATATATATATATATATATATATATAATGATTTATTTAATTTAGCAGCTTTCAATTACAATCTGTATTACAAATAGTTACCATTTATACTTGTAATATTTTTAAATATTAGAGGAAAAGGTGTAAAAATGGGCACTTTTGTGTTTGAAAAAATTTGTCTTTTGTTTTTTATTTTAAGTTACTTTCAATTTTTAAAAAATCTAGATTTTTTCTTTTGTTACTACTATAACAAATTTCCTAAATGCGAGAAGGCAAAACAATCATTAACATTAATTATTTCATTCCAAAAACGACGATTTACAAAAAAACGTTTGAAAATGCAACTAAACTCTTCGAAAAAGTCGCAAAAATAGTTTAAAAACAGGATAAAACAATTCAAATGGGTATAGCATTTATTTATTACAGGAAAAAAAAATATTTCCAGAAATCGCAAACATAACTGGCTCTTTCAGCCCCGGCACAATGTGCCCACATTCGCACGTTGGGCCCACATTTCACCCACACCTCTCGCCGAGTGTTTTTAGAGAACTTTCCATCACAGAAGATGCAAGTTGCATCACTTGAGTCTGATTTATAATCAACGTTGACATCTAGATTATCATCATAGCTGTCCACAAGGGAAGGGTAATTGTACTATGATGAGTCCGATGATAAATTGTGATCGTTGTGTGGGTCCAATTTTCTTTCTTTTTAAGACCTTTCGTCTTCCCACTCCTGCCTCCTGGCTGGTCTCTTACCCCGGGAAAACCCAAGGAAGGCTTCTTGAGAGAACTTTTGTCAATTGATCCTTCTATGGTGCTCCGGTGACCTTGCTGCTTTGGGTCTACGAGTAGTGATTATCTTCTTAATGTTGGGAACATGAGATATGCCGAACGGAGGAATTGCACTTTAAGTTCGTGCCCTCACTTCCAAACACAAAAGCCAAATCCAAGCCATGGAAATGCGCTATTTAAGAAAAATAGAGGGGAAAAAAAGCAGAGATCGAGTGAGGAACACTAAAATAAGAACGAACTTAGACCTCAGGCCTGCAGAAGAAATAATACAAGAAAACCAACTAAGGTGGTTTGGGCACGTCTCGCGAATGGCTGAAGACAAATTTGCCGGAGTTACCCACGAGGCCAGAGTAGAGGGAAGACGACCACAAGGAAGACCTGGGAGGAAGGAATCAGAGAGGTCTTTAACAGAAGAGGAATGGACTGCAGGAGGAGAAGGCAGCTGGTGTAAGACAGGGCTTCTTGGGTCTGGCTCTATAAGAAGGAACCTCACACCGCTCAGCGGTAAAGGAGGGTCGGATTAGATGAAAAAAAAAAAAATGAAAAAAAAGTTCTCGTGGAGATGGGTGCCCATGCTAACACCAAGAAAGGGTGCTCATATTTACACCAACCCCACCTAAGATAGATGACCACTATCACATGTAGCCTAAAAGCGTGCGTGACTAAAGGTGTGCTTTCAAAGGTAGCTTAAGATCTCCGCTTTCCGATATCATAAAAATTATTTTTGACTAAACATAAGAACATGAAATGAAAACGATTTCACTAACTTTTCAAACGTTTGCAGTCCAGAATAAAAAGTAATTTGCACGATAACTCACGCTACATCCACACTAATTGAAATAATGGTTCCAACAGCTCTCTGCTATCTTATTTTAGCAATGACTCCATCGACACTCCTCACCGCCAGTCTTCAGTACCTCCTATAGCCACTAGGGAGGGTTACCCATATTTACACCTGTGCCCGTTTTTACACATTTTCCTCTATTTTATTATCATCAATTTTTAGATTTTTATGAAAAAGAAAAAGATTAAAAAATCCTTTCCTCCCTCCTAAAACTAGTATGAAAAAAATCATTAGTTCCATCATGTTTGACCGTCATGTATTTTATGTATTTTACTGAGCTTCACTTGTGCGACTGTGCATGAATATGAATTAAAAGGTTTTAATTGAAAATATGCAAATGAATCTATTTTTGCAATTGTTTAAAACGTATGAAAGCTTCGTATTAATTTTGTTGCATCCCTATTTTTCACTCATCATTTAGACTTATTTTCTTTTTGTTATTGGAAGTACTGTTTCGTATTGAACATTTGGCAATTCATTATACCGACACTAAAATAGTAGGTTGCAAAAATACTTTGTTATTATTTCGATGGTTACGGGGATTAAGTTGGTCCGTCGAAAAATTTCAAAAATGAGAGTGCTCTTTGATCATCTAAGCTGTTTTTTCTGTAGTACCTATCTTCATTTCCTTTAGACCTCATTTAAAAGATCTTTTTAATATGAGAAATATAAAGGCTTCATTAAATTAAATTTTCTTTAATATAATTAATTATCCCACTATTTTGGTGACATTGATGTCAACAAAAACTTATTTTTTTAAAAACTGGACTTAAAGGAAAGTTCACACACAGTGCTACCCTAAAAAGCTGAAAGTTTTTGCTTACCTACTTATTCCCTGTGACTTCTGATTTATGAGTTAAATTTTAAAGTTATTTATAAGTTGAAAACAATACATGCCTTTTCTTATCCAGTTTTAATCGTGTCAATAAATTTTCTATTATATTATTATTTGACATGATCTTCGTTTTAAGAATAGCATCTAGCTATTTTAGATACTAATGTTAGGATTTTTAAAAATTGGATGTAAGCTATTATCTGTTGAAGTTTAAAATCTGTACCTGAATTTCAATCTCACTATCCCATCAAAATTTATCTTTGCGATTACATCTGTTGTCAGAAATACTTTTTTTTTTACTGAAATTATAAATCAGGAAGCCCTACACTCGTCGCATTTCACAACTCGTTCAATTGGCTTCCCTAGGCCACCTGGCCTCTAATGATTTACTTCTTACCATTTTTTTCATTTATAACATACTATTTACTATTTTGTCTGATTTTTTGGATTTAAAAATCGATAAATTTTAATTTCAAGCCAATAAAGTCAAAGTTTATATATCGAACTTAAAAGGTTCCTTGAAAACTGATCCAGGCTCTGCAACGGATAACCTCGGAATGCATAAGCGGCAGAAGAGTTTTTTTGATGATTTACATTTTCACCCATTTCAAAAACTTTTCATCGATTTTATCAAACCTTAATGATATAAATTTTTCTTCACCTTTCCTAAACATTTTCAGAATCACGTTGTTTAGGGTCAAGTCAACACTGTAACATAAAAATCAATTTAAAAAACATTTTTTTTTAGTCTTTTCCTTCCAGCAGTAACCCTGTTGGAAGGGATTTTATTTTTTTTCGGTAAATACTATACTTGTACAATGTATACAATATACATGTAATTATTATTTTGATTTGATTATTATTTTACATATATGTACACATAGATAGTACATGTGTTGAAATGTTAATATAAAAAACAAACAAGAAAATGAAATAAAATAAAGAACAAGTTATATAACATAAATAATTCAAAATTCACCAAAATCAAGCAACAAAATTATATAGAGAAAAATTTATAAATATTAAATGGTTTAAAGATATTTCATATTTATATCCTCTATTTTAATGATTGAATTTTTAAGAAATTTTTTGAAATTTTTAAATAAATTGTTCATCAA
Source organism: Euschistus heros (assembly GCA_003667255.2). Lineage (NCBI taxonomy): Eukaryota > Metazoa > Arthropoda > Insecta > Hemiptera > Pentatomidae > Euschistus > Euschistus heros. The sequence continues at coordinate 1,787,036 of RCWM02000153.1, read as the reverse complement.
ACATTGACCATCCACCGGCCAATTTCCTAGTTTTTGTACTGTTTTTGACTGTAGTATAATTCCATAGTCAGTGAGTAGTCTGCATTCATATATGATGTGGTGTATATTTTGTTCTTGAGTGAAATCACAAGGACATAGGAAAGAATCTCTTATTTTAAATCGATAGAAATAACTATTTACTGCCGCATGTCCTGTGATTCCTTGTGTAATGTAAAAGTTAGTCCATGAGTTTGATTTAATGTAGGTCCGTAAGTCTGGAATGAAATTATGTAGATGTCTCCCCTTGTGTGTTGTGTTCCAACGTGTCTGCCACTGGTCTACAGCTTGTGTTTTTAGCATGTGTTTTAAGTGTTCTTTAAATCTTAGGGAATATAATAGAGGAAGGGAAGGATCCTTTGAAGCCCCTTTCGCAGCCTTGTCAGCCAAGTCGTTCTCAGCAATGTCGGAATGCCCTTTTACCCACTTGAATGAAATTTGATGGTTACCGTCAGTCGTCTGCTTATTATTTATCATATAAACTGTCTTTAACCTTCATTTTATGGTTGAAATAATAATCAAATTATTCTTAGAAGATACTTTTTTAGTTATCTAAAATCACAAATTTGTTACAGTGTGCACAGGGGTACATTCACAGTCACAGTGTAACAGCCGCATACAGTATAACAACAAGGGGTAGACTACAACAGTAGACTAAACGAAATAAAATATTAAAAGTCGTTACACTGTTCCCCACTTGACTCTATAGATTTTTAACATCGTAATTTTTCGCCTCATATATATTTTCATGATGCAGTTTTTTACAGACCAAACTTTTATTTTAGACTCTTGTTAGATAACATTTTCACAAGAAAGACGAAATTTCAGGGTGAAATAATTTTGCTCTATGTTAAGATAGAGATTTGAGTATTTAAAATTTCTTCATCTGAAGCAAAGTTTTTCCTAAATTTCCATTTATTCGTGAAACAGTGATTAATTATAATCCGTTCTTATGAAGGTACTCCAATTTTCCAATTTTATTAATTTTGTTAACTTTTTGTAGATAAATTTTATTTGTTGTTCATTGTAATGTAATTTGTCGTCGTTTTTATTTAAAAAACTCAAGGACTCTTTTTGCGAGTAGAATGTTTTTATTTATCTTTGTTATTCTTGTCGAAGAACCGAGAGATTTATTAGGAATATTGATTATTTAAGTATTGATTGATTTTGCATCAGGATGATGGTACAGAGGTGCCACCATTGTAATTTTCATGGTTCTGATGACTGTGATATACTTCAATAGATCACGCATCTGAAGTAAAAAAATAAGGTATTTTATGACATTTCTCAAAAAAAAATAATCAGAAAAGAGAATGCCAAGGAACAAATAAAGAAGTTCAAGCTGCTGCATGCGTTCAACAAACTATAACGGAACCTCTTACCCCGTCGGTTGCGGATCGGTATGAAGATGGAAACGGGACTGTTCTGTTTCAAACTGACCGCAAATTGCCTGCAGCGGATGACCTCTTTGGCTCCTCGCAAGAATTCTAATTTACGTGCAACGGTTTAACATTCGATCCATTTTTTTGTAAAACGTCCTTTCATGTGGAATAGGTTTTTACGAACTCTTTTAAGTAGTGTCTCTTCTATATTAATAAGTATTCTAGACTGTTGAAAACCATGGTATTGCTGGATTCTGCATATGATAATTTTTCCTGATGGATAAAAATCTAAAACGGCAAGATATTCTTCAAGTCCAGGGCCAATAGGCAATGAAACTTCATTAAAAATGTTCTCATTAGTTAAACGTATTATTATGAATTGGTAAAATAGCAACTCTTTTGGGACGATTTACTATTGATATAATTCTTCAACTTATTAAGTGTATTCAAAACTTATTACATACTTTAAGCATTGATTAAAGGAAATTCATTAATGAAAAAAAATATTTCTCTTTTAAAATTTTACAGATTTCTATTTAACAAAAATACACCAACAGCGCATTTGATAACATATATTATTATTGATTTATTATTATTGGGTTGTTTCACATGAAATGTCCGATTTTATAATATTTGAAATACATAGAGGATTTTGCGAGTCTTGTTTACTTCCAAAGTTCACATATCATAATCAAGCAGTTACTAATCGTCTACTTTTCTTTTATAAACATTAGCTTCCCAATCAATTACACACTGTTTAGTATACCTTCAAATCTGAACATGGAAACACGCGATTTTCGTGTAATATTTTTTTATGAGTTTAAACTAGGTCGTTCGGCAGCTGAGGCTGCTAGAAACATCTGTAAGGCGTTTGGGGAAGGGAGTGTAAATGAACGAACCATTCGCCGTTGGTTTGCTAAGTTTTCGACTGGGGATACCAACTTGGAAAACCAGCCCCGAGGAAGACCTCCAACTGTAATTAGAGAGGTGAGACCATTACCTCTACAACCTACTGCAATGAAATTGGCCAAATGCACGAAAAATTATTGAAAAAACAACCTGGATTGGTAAATCGGAATGGCCCTATACTCCTACACGACAACGCTAGACCCCACGTTTCAAAACTTACCATGCATAAATTGAAAGAGCTGGGGTACGAAGTTCTTCCGCACCCACCATATTCTCCCGACTTGTCTCCAACAGATTATCACCTTTTCAGGAATTTAGACAACTTCTGCAGAGGAAAAATTTTCGCAAATGATGCTGAAATCAAAAGTGCGTTTTCAGATTTTGTTTCACTTCAAAGCTCAGAGTTCTTCAAATCCGGGATAAAAAAGTTGTTGTCACGTTGGGAAAAATGTGTAGAAAAAGAAGGTAAATACTTCGAATAAAATTATATTGTTTTCATATTGTATTTTTACTAAAATCCCTTTACCTTGAAAATGGACATTTCATGTGAAACAACCCAATATTACTCCAATATTTGTTAGACAACCGTTCAAAGCTCCCGATTAATCACAAAAGCCTTATCTCCATGACAGTAACTAGGCCCATTCGTACATTCGAAGTTTAACTTTGGAGCTCCACCAAACCTTCCAATTCTTCTATTATCCAATCCTTACAATCCAAAATCCTTCTTAAAATCCTAAATGTTCCATATGGTGCTGATTTGGCCCAAACCAGATACCTATCCTATCATAATAAATCCCATAAACCGACTAGTCTCCCAACTTGTTCCACAGTCGATTCCCGATAACGCTTCGTGGTGTCTGAAAAGAATATGGCCAAGAGACCTTTTAATATAGAACTTTTGTGGAAGACAGTTACTTAACATTTTATTGACGTATCATTTTAATCATATTATCGCACATTCAGTTATTGTATATCTATATATATAAAAATGAATGTGTGTCTGTCTGTACTCGATAGATTCAAAAACCATACACCCAATCGCCGTGAAAATTTGGGAAATTATTAGGTATGTCCCCGGAAAGGTTTTTGACAAAAAAATTTTAAAATCAGAGTTGGGTTCCCGAACAAGATATTTTATGTATTATATTTTATAAATACTACTTTAGTGCAGGTGTTTGTTTACAATTAGAAATAAAACATATGTTTTAAATTAATCTATATCTATACTATTACATAAAAGGACAAGCCATCATTTGTGATCACTAACCGCAAAAACTACTGAATCTTCATAGTTAAAGGAAGATTTAGCAATAAGAAAATTTACATATTTTCCATTAAATTGTTGCTAAAAAGCGGTATATATGTGGTACGCTGTAAATTTTGAAAATTGACCGACATGTGGCGAGTGCCATTTAAGGGAGGTTATAATGGTACAGTTTTATATAGAGCTAGAAATTGGTAATAAAATTGGTTCAATTCAAATAAACTGTTATAAAAAAAGATTTGAATATTGAGTGTGACGTGTGGATCCTAGGGATGTTTAATAATCGAACGATATGTGGTTAGCGGCATTCTGCAATAGAGTTTGCAACGGTAAAATTATCAAAATTTCAATGATTTCAAATTCATTTTGATGTTTCAGGTTTATTTAATAAATCGTACCATTGGTTGTGTGAAAGAGCAGTAATTATACCTACAAATACTATAGCAGAGAATATTAACAACATTATTATAGAAAAAATAAACTGTGACAGCCGAGAATATCTCTATTGATAGGGTTGTAAGCACAGATAATAAAGACCATTATCCGCCAGAGTTTCTTCCTAAAAAGTCTGCCCAACTGAATTACCAACTCATAGATTAGAATTAATGTTTGAATATTCAATAATGATTTTAACTAAATTTCAACCGTGTAATCATTGCAATAATACCGGGGTAAAAATTACAACTTTGAGTGAAAATATATAGAAATAATGTGAGAAAATAATTCTCAACTGCATGATAAGATTTTTGCTGTAAAAAAAAAAAAATTCAATTATTAGTTAAACCTATCGAAGTTCTTTAATTATAAGAGCGGACGAAGCCGCGACTGGGGATGCTGGTATTGTATAAAGTTATAAATAAAGTATTAGAAAAAAATACGACACATATTATGATACAGAAAAACTTTATTTAAAAATAAAGTTGAGAACTAGTTTCCGTAAATAGATAATAGTTATTGTATTTTATTATTCAATACCTATGTTTGGTTTAATTATGTCCCTTCTTCATTTTCATTTTTACTTGAAGGCATACTTTCCTCATTTTAATTGAAAGTTAATTCGTTCTTTTTGTTAAAACGAGGAGGAGATCCGAGGCTGGTAGCGAGTGCAGGAACTGTGAAACTGAGACGTGCCAGGTGTTCGTAACAGACATAGCCGTGACTTACCAGATTAGATAAAAAAAGAAAAAGAAAAAAGATTTGTACTGCATTCCTTCTTTTTTTTTTTACGGTCGTGCTTTTGGGCATCCAATTGAAAGTACTTTCACTTTTCATTAATCAATTTTTCAATTTTACGAGGGTGTTTGAAATTATTGAAGATTCGATGCTGTTATATAATTTTTCGAAGACGTGAAAGTAATGTTTGTATATATCTTTTTTACGCTATGTTTTGTTATGTAAGTTCTTACTGTAATCTAAAAATAAAAGTATTATCCGAGTGATAATACCGTGACATCATATCATTTAAAAATTGTTTTTATAATACTATTTTATATATATATATTTGTAAATTGGTGACTATTACCTTCGGCTTTAGTAATTTTTAGTCTTTCAAGGTTTTCTGAAGGCTCTGAAGGTGAATACGATGACGGGCAATATCTAAAAACAATTCTCCAATATAATATGGCATGATTTTTTTTCCGTTTAAAATGGAAGAATATAATTCGAATTAAATATTTGTTATAAACTTCTCATTACTTGTCCTACTTCTTTAGGAAATGGATTCAAAATCGTTATTAGAGAAAAAATTAAGGTTTAAATTTCGTCCAGGAGGTTCAATTTACTTTTACTGTATTTAAAGGGATACAGAATTATTGATAGAGGACTAAAGGAGAATTATTTTTTTAATTATTTTACTATCAAGGAATTGAATTTTTCGTTAAAAACTAATTAATTTGTTGTAATCGTATTATTATTATTTATTTTTTTTTTTTAATGTGATAGTATAAATTCATTCCTAAAACTATAGAAGGCTATAACTAAACAGAATCTAACCAAATTGTATTTTAATTTTGAGAAAATTTTTAAATTGAATCAAATAAACTTATTACAATTTTATTGCGGATTGTTTTAATTAGAAATTTTAGTTAAAATTTTATTTTTTAAAAAACCTTGAATTACTAAATTCCTCGTTTATTTATATGAGCATACTCTCTCTGATTAAGTTATTCTTTTCAATATTTTCAAATATTTCCACTATTATGGAAGTTAAATATTTTTATTTTAAAGATATTATAAATGGCCCTAATGGCATTCTTAACTGATTTTTAGATAAGGAAAATCACTTCCGTTCTATCCCAAACATTCTACAGGAAGTCGTAACCCGAATTGAAAAATGATTAACACATTTTTGAATATTGCAAAAATGTTATGTCTATGTATTGAATATTGCAAAAAATAGGATAAAAATGTCAATAAAACAGAAAAATGTTCCACCTCTTCAGTTATATATTTAATTTTTCTTCAAAACATCTTGATTTCAAGACAATGCAAACTTACAAGTATTGGACAATGTAATGCGAGAAAATGCGAAATCAAAAAAGCTACAAAAGAATGGTATAAAGCAGAATTTACTACAGATTCTGTTAAAATCGATGGTCTTAAAAAAATTTTTCTTCTTCTGAACTATAAAATGTATTTACAGGTTTGGTTTCTACAATTTTAATTTGAACCAATCTTACATGTATTCTTGGCCAGAAACAAAATGAGCCTGTGCGTCTCATGAGGTTGCTTTAACATTAAGTAAAAAAATTGGAAGCATAAAATTAATATTAATTTTAATAAAAATTTAAATTAGGGCAGTTGATTAAGCTGTTAAACAATTGATTTGATTGATTTGTTGTGTCAATCGTTTTTTAATTTATTTTATTCAAGTCATTGCAGTCCACCAAATAATTCTGATTTCTTCGTAGCAGAGCTTATGCCCGAAAAATTAGTACTTGAAGAATGTTGATATCTTCTGCCCAAAAAAATTAGAAGATTAAACAAACAGGAAAATAAGTGAAAAATAAGATAAGATAAATTGGCTTACCATCGAATGGATAAGATTGGAAATAATCGATCATTTTAAAATATTCTTTTAATGTGAATGAATTCATGTAATCAATGTTGTAAAAAACATGAGATAGACATTGGGTGAATCCATTTTTATTGATGTGGGATTTTTTATTTTCATCTTGCACTATATTAAGGGAGATAAAAAAAGTTTGATTTGATTAAATATATTTTCCGCTTGGTTACCATAAACACCGTCATGATTTCGAAACAAAGGAATCTATAATAGTATATAATATATATATATATATTAGTAATTATAGTATTTTGATCCTTTTTTGTTTTTGTATATGATGGAAAAATGTTTAAGAGGTGACTAATCCGATTTTCAACTTTGCCACTACGAAAATAAATCCGATAAAAATGGAGACTTTTCACTTTTTTCTTCCGAAATTAAAAATTTTTATTCAAAAAATTAAAATAAATTAATAAAGATCTACAAAACTGAACTACATTAGATTACCTACAATTTTTTTTTTTTTTTTTTTTTTTTTTTTAATACCGTTCATGTTACTGTTCACTAACATGTTAATCAACAGAGGTAAAAATAAAGATTTTTTTTCTTGACTCATTTTAATAATTTGAGAAACTGAGTCAAATTTTAACTTATTCAACTTTCTGAAAAAATGACCTACAAAATATACATATTTTTTCAGTTTTTGCTGTGATGTAAAAAAGTGATCTTAGAAATAAAACAGTAATTATACAAGGTATCCTACAATATAAGGTATTAAATTCCCTACAAGATGTTTCGTACTGTTTTTTTTTACTTTATTTTATTTTTCTGTAACAAAGGGGAGCGAGCCTTCAGGATAAAATATGGCGAAAAACTGAAAATTTATTTTCATCATTTCATTTCAATTTGTTATTAACATATTGCTTACTATTATTTTGAACTTGGTGGAGTATGAACCAAGATGATATTGAAAATTAACTAGGCCAAATTTTGTCTTTTCGGCTTTCCGATTGTTATACATCCTACCTACAAAGGTTTTGCCCACTTGGTTTTGAGAAAAAGATATTAAAATAGAAAATAAAATTTTGTTAAATCTATAATGTTTCTCACTATATTTTTTTTCTGTTTTATCATCCAATTGGTTCAGGGGATGTGGCTATTAATCTAAAGAGTATGTGAAATTTCAAGTTAATAGATATCTTTTTTCCATGAGTTCTTGAATTTTAAGCACTTTTTTGTGTTTTCGCCCCATTGTGCTTCACTGTGCATTCAATTTAAATGCATGAAATTAGAAGCAGCTAGAAGTCATCGCTAGAAGGTGGTTAGGGGTTGTCACACCCCCCCCCCCCAGTATTTCAAATGCCAATAAGCTGGAAAATTTAAAACAATTGAGAACTTCCAAATGCAAGGATTGTGGTACAAAAACTTTGGATAATCCATTCATCAATTTTTTAGTTGAATTGACATAAAAAAATAAAATAATAATAATGAAGAGGAGAAAGTATTTTACTACTATTATTTTAAAATAAAAATGCTCATGTTTTTATTTGGAGGCAAAAAACAGAATTTTATTTTGGGGGTTTCACTTTTTCTGGGTGACAAATGAGCTCACCACCCCAAAAACAAATTATAAAATACCTTTTACTCGTTACTTTATTCTTAAGTACCAGTTGTAAATTTTTGAATGTACCTACCAAATATGCATACCTCTATAATTATAAAACATAAAAATAGGCTCATTCCGTGAAGTTTATAATTTAGTGTTCTTAAAAAAATTCAATTAATCTTTCAGAAATTTAAAGGTATGATGTTACATGGCCCATCGACGGAAGAATAATCGAATTTTTTTCTGCTCTTTGATATCGATAACTTTGGTAAAAACTGTAAGATTTTTTATTTTTATTTTGTATTTTTTTTTTTTTTTTTTTTTTTTCGAGGTGGCATAGTAGAAATTCGGATTTAGCACCGAAAAAAACATTTGAATTAAAATACATTCAGAAACAAACTTGTTACTTTTTTCCCCAGGAAACAGCCTGGTTGCTGAACTAAATGTAACAATTTAGCATTGAATAAATGGGTTATAAGAGCAGATTTTAAATTTTAGTATTGTCTCTAAATGTTTTTATTTTCTTGCTAGAGAAAAATATGCAAATTATTATTAAAAGTACTTTCCTGATAAAGTTTAAATTGTTTTTACTCCTTCTGACAACGGAAAGGTTTACAAGCGGACAAAACTGAAGGCGATTCAGTATATATTCGTTTTTTAACCCATAACTTATATTTTATATTGAATTTGTTAGAAATCATAAGAGTTTTAGGTGGCGTTTTTCGGTCTTTTTTTTTTTAGGTTTTTCTGTTTCTCAAGTGTTTTATGGTGATGTCAGTAAACCTAAAAGGCATAAACCATGGTTCAGATAAAAAAACAATAAAGATGATGTGCGTGTGGACCGGAAGAGAACTTCCTCTTTGCCAGAGGTCACCTGACACCAACCGTAACGTTATGCTTCGAACACCTGGCCGCTTTAATTACGTGTTTATGCCATTTCCTAGACCTTCCTAGCAACTACAACTGAGGACATTACATATAATTTTTAAATAACCTTCCTGAATAATTGATAATCTTTAACATTTAAATTATCTGATCTTAAAGTATCTTTAAAATTAAAAAAACTCAATTTGTATGTTATTGGGAAACTTGACGCGTTTACGAATCCATGAAGAAATAGTTGGGTTTTTGTTTTCTGTTGATAACAGATATAAATTTTAATTTCGTATACACTAATTGGTGAATTCTTGATGAAATATAAATTAGCATAAGCCTACAACACGAAGGTGGAAATACCTACAACGGTGATCTGCCTAAACCTGTATTAATTTAAATCAATAATTTCCAATGTGGAGATATGGCAGCTCATATCAATCCGATTCTGTGAAAGGAAAAATAAATACTGACAATAAGGTAAAGTTTTTCAAACTGACCAATCTCTGGAATTTTTTATCACACTGCCTTCCTCCTAGCACCAAAGAAAAACAATTTTGTTTTGATACAGACCCCATTGTAACCTTCACAGTAAGCCGCTTAAAACAGTAGCAAAGAAGGTTTCGATATGTGCAGGCGCGTCTGTTTCTATAGTTATGTTTTTTATGGAGGTGACAGGACCTAGTGACCTAAACCGCGAAGGCAAAATTATTCAGTAAGGTAATTCCTATATACATTTTCAGTCTGGTGAGAACCTTATCTATGTCAATTTCTAAGCATGAACCACTATTTCTTTAATTGACTTATAATTGATATTTTCTTAATCAATGTATCATCGCCATGTATTTGTGAAAACTAATTTTTAGAGCTAGTTTATCATGATAAAATTAGGTCTACTCAAGTTTATAATAAAAATTAATCATGTAATTTGTGCTCTTGGGGGGCAAAGGTGACCACTTTTGGGAATTCCAATTACCGATACACCTCATGCAAATAAAAAAAAGTTAACAGACTTTTTCTAACTCTTCCACTAAACTCTTTATTTTTAATAATTTATTATATCAATTTAATTAATAAGTTTATAATAATTATTAGTTAACGAAATTAAAATAGTCGTTAACCCGGTTAATGAAATTTTTTGAATTTATAATTTTAGAACACGATTAAATTTCAGAGATGTTTTAGTTTTAACACTGTGTAGCTAATTTTTTGAATTTATAATTAAGTTTAAATTGGTATGCCTTAAGTTTTGTCAAAAGCGTTATTTGATATAAAAAATTCTATGGCAATTTATCATATTTTTTTTTGTTTTGTTTTTTAGCCCAAGACTTCCATTGAAGTCCTATTCTGGCCTGGGTGGGACGGTAGATCCGCCACGAAATAAATTTTTACCCGCCTAGGTGGGATTCGAACCCACGACCTTCTGGTTACGAGCGCGCTGAGACCCTCGCGTTTATCATTTATTTATCATGTTAGGAAGTCAATTAAACATTGTAGTTTATTAGTAAAAAATCTTATAGTATTTCTTCATATGATAGGGGTTTTAACATGCTCATTTTTTCTAGCTATTGGGAATTGGAAACCGAAAAATAATCCGAAATACCCATTATAATCTCACTCCGTTCTACCCATCGTTTATGTTAGTTGAAGAGAAAGTTTTAGCAACCTTTACCACCTCGCTAGTCCTCTTTCAACTTCCTCCGTCCGCCGTCGTCATCAATTTTAATAAATAGATAAGTTTTATACAACTTACTTTTATGGGGTCACCTGTGGTGTAGTGGTTAGCATAGCAACCTACTAAACCCAAGATCGCGGGTTCGCAGCCCGGCAGATGACCTTAGGATTTTTTAAAGGGAGTAAAAATCCTTAGCTATGCCGTCCTTCGGAAGGGACGTAAAATGGGGGTCCCGAGCCTGTGCGATGTCAGGTACTCGTTAAAAATCCCTATCCTAATTATACCTGGATAGGCAAAATTTAGGACTCCCACCGTAGCATCGTCCGATTAGCCATAGCAGCATAAAGTGACGTTAAACGAAATAAACAAACAAACAATACAACTTACTTTTTATAAAATATTTTATAATATTTATTATTATTATTTTTTTATTACTATTTTTTTTTTTTTTTTTTTTTTTTGCTCACAAGGATTTATAGTTGAAAAACTGGAACTGCTTTCTCGAATCGTAGTAATAGAAGGTACGTTGAAACAGTAATCGGTAGTTGGTTCTATACCTGTCACGATCAATACTTCGTCGGTTTTTTTTGTCTCCATGGAAAAGTTTCCGGTAGCCGTACTCTTGAAAGTTTTATCAATAGTTTTGATTCATTGATATAATATTTATAACATGGTATCAAACACATCCCATTATAATATTTTCATGAAGTTCTTGGTGGCTTCATAGTTAGTCTATTCATTTTTTTGGTGCAACATACTACATTATAAATAAATTGAAACGAAATGAATTTGTTAATGCATGGAGAATCAATATGAATTTGAAAAATTGCTGTATCTTCAATTTTGCAAATGGTACGCCTTCTTAACATTCACACTCCATTTAAATTCATTAGATAGTGTGGACGTGATTCCAGAAGTATTTTATTTTTTAAAAAAGGATACATTTGTTTTAAATTTCATAGTTCATTAAAACCATTGCTTCTGCCTCCTCTTAAGCTTTTACATTTTCATCCTAATTTGTATTAAAAATTGAGCTTACTATTTCTTCTTCGTTTGGTACTTTTGAGTTCCAAATATCAACCAAGCAATTTTTCTTCTGGAGAACGGAACATGTATTCGTTTTCCAATTCGAGAAATCAAGATTGTTGTATGGATTTCCTAAGTATATGGCTACTTTATGAATTGTTATTTTGCACCTTTCAAAATGCTTTTCGAACATACTTTAAAAAAAAAATAATAGTAAATAAATAAATTACTAAACTAACATTTTATTTCATATAAAATTACGGAAAATGAGTTAAAGACCTTCTAACACATTGTCCGAAAAAGAAGCATATTATTTTATTTAATTTTAATTATAACTTTTATTTTTTTACTATCTTAATAATTAGTACTATTTTCATCCTCCCTTTCGATAATATTCATTTCGAAATTCCTGAACTTAATTCAACCTCTTTCCTCACGATAATACTGGTTTATTAATAAATATTTATGAATACTATTGTTAATACTGTTTGCAAGCTTAGTGTTTTCTAATACGTTAGTGACAAAGATAGGTTTGCAGTAACAGTACAAAAGCTATCTAGTCTATTTACAAGATGAGGTCTGAATGGCGGATTTTAAAAATAATCACTTTTAAAGAGGTTTTTATTCCTGTTCTGAAATGTTAATTTATCACTCATATATTTTAATATTTGTCGCTTGTATCACAATGCTCATAGAAGCCAGTTTCTACCAAGATTACATAATCAGCTTAAGCGATAGGATCCGAATCTTCTCTCCAAATATTAAATAAATATTCCCTTCTGTTTAATAAATTTAATGTCTGTTATTTCTGTTTAATAGCTGAAGTATTCTTAAGAAGGAGAAATATAATCGCTTAATGGATAAGATCGTTAAGAGAAATGATGATGTGAGGAGTCGGCAACAATTAACTAGCCATGACTTGCAGATTTGATTTTAATATGATCTCTCTTATACCATCGCTTGTTTTCAGTTGGGAGAAAATAATTTTTGTTTAGTCTCTTAGGTTCATTTCTTAGTTTAAAATGGTTAAAAAAAAAAAAAAAAAAAAAAAATACATATACATATATATATTTAATTGTATTGTAAATACAATACGTTTTTATTGTGGTAGCGGAGACGTCAAGAAATAAAATAAATCATTATAATCTTAACCAATGCTAAAACATTGTTATATATCTTTTTTATAAAATTATATTTTATTTTATTTAATGTAGAATGATCTTCCCACGTATACCATCGATTATTTTCTGCAGGGCCGCTGACGGGAAAGGGGGGGGAGGGGCAAAAGCACTAAGAGACAACTTTTAGGAATTCCAATTACGGAGACACGGCATGCCTAGAAAAAAAAAATTAACTGACAGTATTTTTCACTGACACTTCCATTAAACTCTTTATTTTTGGTCATTTTTTTTAGCAATTCAATTAACAAGTTTAATTATAATTACTAGTTAACGAAATAAATAGTCGTTAACCCGGTCAATGTAGTTTTTTGAATTCATAATTTTAGAAAACGATTAAATTCCAGGATTTTTTTAAATTTTATTTTAACACTTTGTTGCTAATATTTTTATTTCTAATTAAGTTTTTATTTGTAAAGCCTTAAGTTATCATCTCATCGCAGGTGTTATTTTTTACTAGCATTCCCCTTCGCGGCTTCGCCCGCTATCATAAGTTAAGAATTTAGATAATTTTAACTAATAGTTGAAGTTTTATTTAATTATCAATAAAAATCTTGTATTATAAATATCATGCAAAAAAAAAAAAAAAAAAAAAAATTCATAAGACGTCCGAATAAACTACATTTCGAGGTTTATCTCCTGATGTTATGAAAACGATTTGATTGTCAGGGTTTCCATTTATGGAATGCCCTACACATTATTGACCGTGAGAGAAACAGTGAATCCGAAGATCCGCTACAACACTTTTGTAAATCTGGCCTTGCGATTATTTTATTGAAAAGAAAGTTTAATTGGAAATTTTATTAAGTTGAACTGAAATTGTAGATTAGTTCTTCAGTTGCTGTTCCAGTGGGAATTATACCCTCAATATCTCCAAGCGTAGCTGTAATTTTTGACCTGATACCATTGCACTGATTAAGTGGTTGAAGAGTACTTAAAAGTATGATTGGAAATATAATATTTAATTTCAATGGATAAGTTGGTAATCGATTTTCAAACTTAAGTAAGATATGCCACACCACATATTTTTCTCTTTTTTTTTTTTACTAACAATTCAAATAAAAATAAATTAATTGCATTATCAATTTACAGGAGATAACCATAACTTTGAAACCTCGCTGGTGCTCCCCACCAATCGGTCGATTTCCAAACATCATTGGAATCCACATATTTTCGCATTTTTATTAAAAATTAACTTTTATTATTGTCAAACTTTTCTTGATCTATGAAGCTGATGTAGTTAAAATTTGGTATAGATTAGTTCAGTGGTTTTCGTGGTTAGTGATCACAAACAAAAAATGGCTTGTCCTTTTATATAATTGTATAGATAAACGATTCTATGGCGATTTATCCTATTAGGAAATTAATCCAACATTTTTATTTATAAATAAAAACATAATTGTATTTTGTTTTATATGGTTGGGAGTTGCTGGTTACGGCAAATTTATTTGCCCCGGGGCACAGTTCGGCTCTCGGCTGCTATGGTTTGTTATTTATATACATTTTGGCTTCTCTTGATTTGTTATTTTCTGTACAAGATGTTTACGATAATTTAATTTAATTTAATTTTCTTGGTTAATGCATTGTATGCTTTCATATACTTCATTAAGCAATGAAGCAGTATTTGTTGGAAGGAAAATGAGTTTTATGAAACCACTCTATTCTCTTCCTAGTGGGTCGGACAATTTTTGACAGTCAATATGATATCCCAATTTTACTTTGCCCATTCATCCCATTCCAATGAAATTTCTCTAGTCACCATGGGTCGACTGGTTAATTTCCAGCTTTCAGAAGATATTTTTATGAGAAACACTACTTTCTAAACCCTCTATCATCTTTACCATTCCAGCTATAGAAAATGATCGATGTCTTTCACTTTTACTTTTCAACACAAATGCAAAAGTTAATAATAAAAAAAAAACCAAAATGGTGACGTCTGAAGCTAAATACCACTGTAAAAAGTACCACCAAGAAAATTACATAATCAAATTTAACAATTTAAGATAAATTACACTATATCATGACTAGGAGGCAGGTTCTAATAAGTGAGCTTCTTTTGACTCTGTTTCTCCTAATACGAAATAAAAAAATTTAACCTGGATTTCAAAATTTTCGTTTGAATAAAAATGTCACGTATGAAACCTCTATTTTTAAGTGTAGGATTTTCTTTTTTATTTTAATAATAATCATTATTTTAAATAGTATAAAATGTGAGAATAAACAATAAAAAAAAAAAAGGAAGAGAAAAATCTCAAATGAAATTACTATCATTTAACTGAAAGAAATAAAGAATTGGATTAGTCATATAATAATATTATATTATATTATAATATAATAACAAAATTTTATTTCGTTTTATCGCTTTTTGTGTATACAAAATTACAGTTCTTGGGATATAAACAATACAATCATACAAGTAAGCGGAAAAAATAAAGAACATAAGAATAGACGGTCAGCAGGACTAAGCTATTTAACTTGAAATTTTATCTCCTACAGAAAACTGAATCACAGGTAAGCGAAAAAAAAATGGAAAGCGTATGAGCATTGACGGTCAAGGGAACAACCCCTAAAACATGTTCCATGTTATTCTGTCTTTAGTTGACATGCTCAAGGGTGCCATTTGTTTCATCCGCTTATTGTCGCAATTCGAGTGACTGATTGGATTAAAATATAAAGAAAAAGAAAAAAGTTAATAAACAAAAAAATTATTTGTAAATAAAAAAATTAACCAAAGCAGTGTACATGAGCATTACCTTGCTTATATTATTATGAATCGGTGATTTACATCCGGTGATGGTAAAAGCGAGTTCTGCTGTTATTTTAACGAACACAATGGGACCTCCCTTTTTCCTTTTACTGTAATTTGTAATCAGAAGGCGGAAGACTTGGGAATTTATCTTATGATGCTCTTCATGGCCTATGCCTCCAATTATTACCCAGTCTGTGTTATAAACAGTAACCCATAGTTCACCATTAT
Organism: Euschistus heros; assembly: GCA_003667255.2. Taxonomy (NCBI): domain Eukaryota; kingdom Metazoa; phylum Arthropoda; class Insecta; order Hemiptera; family Pentatomidae; genus Euschistus; species Euschistus heros. The sequence goes on along the minus strand of RCWM02000153.1, from coordinate 1,771,100 downwards.
TAGCGGTATTAGGGTTGGTGTAGTAACAGTAACAATAACCGTCTCTAATGTTTTTTTTTCTTACCAAGAATCGATTTTATGCTTCAAATGATCTGTAGAGTTCAGGTTAATCGATATTGATGGAAGTTGTTTTCTGTGTCTGTCTATCGTATTGGAGTTTTCTGCAAATTATTCCTCCACTTAAATAACATACAAAACCATCTAAATATTCATAACCACCATGTCCCCTAAAATCAAAGCCATCTTACTTTTTATTTAAAAACAGCGGAGGAAATCCCATATGTTTAAAACACTAATTTCTCACAAAATATAGAGTATTTCATAAACTGTGACTTTATGAATTACAATTTATATTTCCTTGGCTTAAATAACTGAATAAATAATTATCTGCTTGATCCTAACTTCTGAGTTACGAGTCCAGTGCCTTACCCACTGAGCTCCCGCTCTTCCATTCAACTGAAATAAAGAACTTTATTAGTTTTAAATTTAAGTTAAATTAATAAGTCCGAAATTTTGAATTTTGGGCATAAGTAAAATTACAATCATAGATCACTTATCAAAAACCACAAATCGTCTTGTAAATGACTGATCAATGGTTAATGTTACATTAATTTATACTTATTAAAATTCATTTCCTTTGTTATAACCTTTTTGTTAAAATCATATGTTTATCTATTACCTGAGATTATATGTTATTTCAACTTAACTTCTCATTATTTTATCTATGAAATTGTAATACGTGTTTAAACCTTAATTCTGTTAAATATAACCTTTGAAAATCTTTAACTATGTGTCTGATAAATGACGATAAGTGTAAGGGAAAAGGTACGTTAAATATATCGTTGATTATACTTTTTATATCACAGTTTTATGGTCACTGACCAGGAATTTATAAAGTTGTGAGTGAAATGTTTACAGTTTAACAGAGAACACCAAGACTAACCTAGTTAATGCCAGTTTCGCTCTAGTATTAGGTAATTGAAAAATAAAACCGCATATTTCCAAGTTGTTCAAACTGTTCTTAATTTAGCGTACTCAAAATATCAAGCAACTTTGAAGTAGTCATTGATGAGCTGGTAGCGCCTACGCGAATTGGCTTAAAAGGAACTCAATACCTGGTTATTCGTTGCCTTACCTCTCAACGTTTTCCAAAAGCTCCTGATTTTATTTAAGTACATTAATAAAAGAAAGAGCAGATTGGAGTAAATAATCTAGCCATAAAATATAGAATAAAAACCTAAGCAATTAATGTGTTCAACCTCTTCCATTAGCCAAGATTGTAGGCAAATTACGAGTTGAACAGATCAAAGTTCACCTGTACATCTTAATATTTAATTTTATCTGGAATAATCCTCACCAGATTATGAATGTTCTATTGAATTAAGAGAAAATAAGCTACTGAAAGAAATGATACCTGCCAAATATTTTTAGAATAAAGTAATTTCCTAGATCTTCACTCATCCTAGGAAATATCAATACCCGTTACAAAACCCAACAGTTCTGTCAGAATGTATGCAGATTTCAAGTCATGTCTCTTGGTATTACTTACATAAAGACCATCAACACATATTAACCCAGATCAAATGAATTATATATTTAGGCTATACAATAGGCAAAGTTAAGTTCAGGCCAATATTTTTTACTCCCTTAATCAACTACTTCACAGGCACACAAAATATAAGAGGTCTAATGAATGTAAAATAGCTGTTTTCATAACTAATATGAAAATATACAGCAAAAGAAAGGGGTCCTTAAACCTTTTAACATTACCTTCCACTTCAGATTGAAAAGGGATGACTTGAAAAGACCAATCAAGATGACTCAGCAAACATGAAATGGATTATAATTAAATCAATAAGGAGGAAAATATTTAATTATTATTTAAGCTGGATCTGTGCCAATTGACACAGGCTCTCCAGGTGTGTGATAAGCTGGATAATTATAGTGTGCTATCATCTGTATGTATACAAGAATACATAGCTATAGATCTCTTATAGGAAATGAATGAGCAAGTTGAACAGTGAAAAGCATTTCAGTTAGAAATTTGATGATGAGGAAGCATATAGGTTTGCTATACCCAAAGAAAAAAATTGAATTAGTTAGAAATATTTAAAAAAAATCCATATTCAATAATTTTTTTTAGATTAATTTTAATTTGTTTGTTTGGGCCTATGAGGACCATGAGACTTGTATTTTCTCTAGGGTAGAAATAATTTTTTGTTTATAATTGATAATTGCCAAAAGGTTTATTTTAAAATAAATTTAATATTTAAAAGAAATATTTTTTTTTTCATTTCTTACTTGCTTCTTTTCTTCAGGCCATGGCTGGTCGGTTCCACAAGGCTGCTCAGGATGGCCTTTTGGAAATTTTAAAAGAAGCAACAAAAAAAGACACAAATACCAAAGATGAAGATGGTATGACACCAACACTCTGGGCTGCTCACAGTGGACATCTGGATGCTCTGAGATTACTTGTTGGAAGAGGGTGAGTGAGTAATATTAATGTTATCATTTATTAACTACTAATTTAAGTGAGCTTCTAGAATCTAAATATTCTATTCTAGTTTACATAGAATCTAATTTTTATCTTTTTCATAAGAGCTATGAAATATTTTACATTAAGAAGGTTAATTTTATATTAAGATGATTGTACAAAAATATATTTTTACTGAAATTCGATTTTTTATAAATTCATTTCAATAATTTACAAAACTTGACTTTAGCTCATCAAACAAATTTATTGATAACTAAGTTTGTATACATTTTTATATCATTGTATGTTAAGAGATATATTTTTTTTTTTTTTTTTTTTTTTGGATGTCCACCTTATTCCAGCCTGAAACATGTGGGCAGGTACATGGGAGTTAAAAATGATTTGTATGACATTGAATTATTAAATTGTTTTTTTGGTTTCCCCCACTCCACCCCCTCCATGAACATAATATGGTATTTCATTTTCATTAATATTTTATCAAGACCAGATATAAGAAAATTCTTTATTTAGTAAAAACGTGTAACATACACACTTTATAATACTTCAGAACTGTTTTGAGAAATAGACAATTTTTTTTTTTTGTTTTGTTTTTTACATAGTTTAGGATTACTACCAACCATTTACCAACAACATTTTAATATAATGTAACACATAAAATAATATATACACCTCAGCCTTCAAAGTGTGAGTTAAAAATAATTGTATTAATATATAAACTATTTACAAAAGCATAGCATTTTGCAATGAACATTCATTTATTGTCTTATATAAAAAAAAAAATAAACTAAAGATGAAACAATAGAATATCAGTCTCAAACAATTTTTTAGATTAATAAACTCTTAAGAGAGAAAATAATGCAACATTTTAAAACATATTAAAAAACAACAATTAGTGTATTTTCAGATACAAAGATTGCATTTCTTTAGTAATTCAAAATTATTCGTAATCTTTTACATTGATTACAAGTCCAGAAATCAAATATCAGTTGAAATTTGTTTTATTTCACCTTCACTCTTTAGATTTCCTGTTTTTTTTTTAACTATACCAACTCTATTATATGGAACATAACCTTTTTCATCAGCTTTAGATGCATAGATCCAACTCTTTTTCAGTTCAGACTTTTTTGTAGTCATTTTATCTCCTTTAGCAAATGAAAGTTCTCCTTGTTGTTCAGCTTCAAAATCATAAATCCCCATAATTTCTACTTCTTCCTCATCTTGAACTTCTGCAGGTAACAAATACTTGTAGACTAAAGTAGGTCCAATAATCATTGTTCCAAGAAAAGCCAGAATAGGCCACTTTTTGGAGCTTCCTTTGAAACTAGTTATTTCGGTCTCCTTCCAACTATCATCCATTCCATTTACCTTACCCAAAAAAAATAGAATTCTTCTGTAGATCGAATACATTGTTTTAAGTATGGCAAAGGCAGATAGAAACTCAATTATTGCAGTTCTCATTTTTGACATGTTTTCAGCAACTCCCAGAATAGCTCTGAATGACATGTTCATAGCTTGGAATGTTGATTCTAACATCATTGTAACCGAGCTAAATCCTCTGATGAATGCTTCTATTGAATCAAATGCTGGCTGAGCTGACTCTTCAGCCATCTGAATATATCTATTTTCAAATTCTTGTGGTCTATACATAGACGATGAATAAGGTGAATAAAATCCACCATAATCTCCAAAACCACCATAACTGCCATAGTTACTGTAACGATGGAGTCTCTGTCTAGATAAGGAATTTGAACGTGGAGGTAACCGTGGTGCAGCTCCAAGCCTTGAAAGAGGTTGTCGCAGGCTGCTTACTATATCATTCTGAGCTGCAAACTTCATGGAATCATGATTCCTCAATAATTGTTCCCAAGGTTTAGGAAAATCAGCCATAGTAACTTTTATATAAACACTATCATGTCAAGTTTCAACCACAGTAATGCTAGGAGACCAAAATATACTTACTCATGATCAGATCTGTTCACAGCCATTAGAAACTGTTATGAAATTGAATTCAAATACAACTATATAACACAAACACAAATTCAACTACGTGTATATATCCGAACACAAGACGTTACGCAAAGAGTCTAGCACTTCTCATGTGCTAAATGCTCACTTCTGGAAATCACTAAATGGAGAAACATAAAGGCGACCGCCATTGTCTGTTAACCAACTGATACTAACTGAACGAGTCAGCTGACTACGAGCGCAGCCGACCGTCGCCGAGGACAGCCGAGATTCAAATTCTTGTACCGCGTCATTGCTGACTTAAAAAGCGCACTTTAATGCGCAACAGCGCATATTATCATTAGTCCTTAATAAAAATGATTTTATAAAACATAAATAAATCTAGCGAAAACAATTTTTTTTTACGCACCAAAAAATAAAACTGGATTACTTAAAATGGTTTCAAACTCCATTTACCTAACCATATGTTGCTGGAAATGACACTCATTTTTATGTACATAAGTGGAGCTATGAAATTTGAACCAAGACATGGAATGGAAAGCATATACAATTTTTCAACGAATTTTAGACTCTTGAGTTCTTATCTTATTTACAAAATTTATGACAATGTTGATTAATCCTTTCTTTGTAGGATTATTATAACTCTGTAGTTTTGAAGTTCGAATTATCGTCCTTGAAGTTCTTGTTAGTTCTGTGTGCTTGTCTAGTTGCCTTCTACCTTGGAGTATTTCAAGGAGTTTACATAGTTCTTATTACAGATTTTTTTCTCTCGATTTTAATCTTGGTACTGAAGTAATTCCTCTTAATCCTCCATGTACTCTAGTGTCCCTGTATTTTCCCTTTATTTTTCTATATATTAAAATGTTGCGCTCATCTCCGTTAGGTTTCAATAATTATGATGTAATGATTCAAATAACTACCAAAAATATTATTACTGTCAGTTTAAGAACATTATTAATGAAATCGTGAATAACGGTTTTCATATTTTTCTTTCATAACCTTTTCCAAGCATATGAAATAGATAAACGCTTTGACGAGAAATAACTATTAATTAATTAATTAACCCTTATTAAATATTATCCAATGCGTTCTTCTTTCCGTAAAGCCAATTTATAAGTTTGTAACAATTTACTTGGAATTCTATGTTTACAATCTATAGGAGTAGGATTAATAACCTCTAAGAATCTTTCAAATATTTATTTATTTGAATTTTTTCTTATTATAACCTAAGTAATTTTTCAAGGAGAGGAGGAAGCCCAAATTATGGAGCACCTCATAGTATATCTATCATTCGAAAACGAGTTAAGTTTACTAAATTTTAAACTTGCGATGAGGGTCTCGACGAAGGCCTTTATAGCTTTGGAACTTTTCTTTTGATTCCCGTAAGTAATCCGAAAAAAAAAAATTAATATTAATCTAACTGAAATAGCAGAATTAGAACCATTACTTCACAATGCTTTAAATGGTGAAAGCATGGGAGATAGTAATTAATTTGGAGCTATTTTTACACTAAGCAACGTTTTCCTTTGACCACAGTTAAAAAAATATTAGAAATATCTCAAAAATGGTCAGATCAAACGACACCAGTGGTTACTTTTAAACATAAAAAACAGTTATACAAATTATGCTGAAATAACGTTACACCAAAAGACTCAATTTCTTCTTGACTGGGAAAAACAATAGATCATAGATATGTCAATCTATAATCTTCCGAACTTCTAAATTTACATTTTAGAATTAAAATGATCAAATTAATTAAATTAAATTAAAAATAAATAATTATTTGAAATAAATAATGTAAAGAGAAAATTTCATGTAAGAACGTGTCAAAATGTTACATTTTTGAATGTGAAAAAAAACGTTACACCGAAAAAGTATATCCATATATACTTGACCCCCAGCCAACAGACGTTTTCATGTTGATACTGATTAACAGATTCGTATAACGGTGTAAATATAGATCTAATTAAGTAATTAAATTAAATAACATGTTACAGCATAGTTAAAAAAAAAAAAAAAAAAAAAAAAATATTTAAATTTAAAATCCTTCGAATTTGATGTATCGATAGTTTTAATTGACTCCTTTATAGCTAAATATTGAAATAGTTCCGATGAATGTTTCACAATATCTCGTCAATGAAAATACAAAATAATATATGCTTCAATTTAGCAATAAAAATCCTACCTTAAAAACAGTATTTCGCAATAACCTCTAGCATATACTAACCAAACTTACTGTGACATCAAATCCCTTTTCCAATAAATCATGATAATTGAAAACAATCGTCCTCTTATTGTTTTAAAAAAGTATTCTCAGTTTACTGAATTTAGGTGCAAATTCATATTTCATATTTCCAAACATATTTCAGTCGAATAATTTTTCTCATTTCTTTTTGTATTAATGGGCAATATAAACTATGCCAACTAATTATAGATTATTTTTTTTCAAGCAATAACATTGTAATACATAAGAACTTCAGTTCACTTAATCCTATTCACATTAACAACTTCACTATTGCTACGTTTCGTTAACTTAAATAATTACTCACTTCACAATATACTATTCCATAAATTTTCTTTTACTTAAATTCAAGTTCACATCAAAGTGAAGAATGTTGTTGCTTGGTATGGTCGTGGCTTAACCGTTCGTTGCCATTTTCTCTCTGAAGTAACAATATTAGGGAACAAAAAGGTATTTTTTAAATTAGTAAATTTTCATTAAACTGCAGGCTGCAAATTTAAATGTAGTTACTTAGACTCTTTGCAGCAATTGACATCTCCATGTAATAAAATTTCAAACCCTGAACTAACCATCTATAAATATACAAAATTCATGTAATTGAGTCGATCCATTTAATGTTTTTCAGGGGTAGTTGCTTGGCCATCTAAAAAAAAAATTATGAAACGTTCCTGTTTGTTTCGCTGAACACGCCTTTTTTTTTTTTTTTTTTTTTTTTTTGTAACGGTTTACAAGAACATTTATAACAATTAAAAATATTTGTCTTACAATGATAAAAAAAAAAACCACCCTGTTTATGATTTCACTGAAAAAATAAAGGTCCTGTAGTTTATTTAGCTATTTTTCTTTATTCTGTTTGAAAATCACAGGACAAATTGAATGCAAAATCTTTCGAAATTTTACTTTTTGTATTTGGTAACGGTCGGGTTAAGAGGAGGCACCAAACTGGCCTCACCCGCGCTACACCCACCAGTTCGATCCTTACGCTCCACTTCGAGTTTACATTTATCGATAGCTCTTTCCTATAACCTCACATGTAAACAATCACTTCTACAGTTTCAAGTTGGATTGTGTTGTTTAGTGTGTTCTATTGATATTTAGTCTTCTTAAATGAAAATAAGTGAAACAGAAGTTAACAAAATGAATTTCATAAAGGATTAAGTGTTTTATCAATTCATGTTTTCTTATTCCCTCTTATCTAATGTGTAAAAGCGTTACAAAACTTAAGAACATTAATTTGTACATGGATTTGGTGTTTTATATATTTTTATTTGTTGTATCAATTGGAGTGATAAAATTTTGGTATGCATATTTTATGAATGGATTCTTTGTCATCCATAATACTTATTGTCCTAAAGTGTAACAGATTTTATAATGTAAATAAGTGAAACAGAAGTTAACAAAATGAGTTTGATGAAGGATTAAGTGTTTTATCAATTCATGTTTTCTTATTTCCTCTTATCTAATGTGTAAAAGTGTTACAAAACTTAAGAACATTAATTTGTATATGGATTTGGTGTTCTATATATTTTTATTTGTTGTATCAATTTAAGTGATAAAATTTCAGTTTGCATAATTTGTGAATGCATTCTTTGTCATCCATAATACTTATTGCCCTAAAGTGAGACAGAATGTATAATTATTTCAATAAAACATATAAATCTAATAATAAATGTGAGAAAGTATATCATAGGTTTCATATTTTATTATATCCACTTCCCTTGAGAAAATATAGCAGAAATTAACATAATAACTTTCAATAAGGATTCTGTCTTATATTATATCCCTTATAACATGGAGAATGGACAATGTGAAAATAATCACAGATTAAGAGGTAAATGACATTATATAATTGTAAAACTATTGGTGTAATGTTATAGATTAATGTATTTTTAAACATTTTTAGAAGCCTGATGATGGAGCATTGTCTCCGAAACAGGTAGCTGTAAATGTTAAATAAATAGGAGTTATGTGAAATAAATACTTAAGGATTCTGTCTTTGAAATATTTATAATTTGTTATTTAGACTTCCCTCACATCACAAAGTTTATCAGGAATTAACATTACTGGTGGTTTAGCATTATATAAATTTTCATTTAATATAAAATTAATTCAAAATTGATTTAGTGTCTTATATTTTGACATTTTCTTATTTCTCATTTTAATATCATAAGGTAAACGGAAGTTAATATTACCTTGAAGAGGGATTTAAAGTTTCTCCGTAAATAAATGAGAATAACCTTTCCCCTCGAAAAGTAGCGACTAAAACAACGAAATAAATCGGAAGAAGGTAATAATCGATAAAAGGTATTCCCGGCGGGCGTAGGAGCTGCCTCCTCTTAACCCGACCGTTACCTTGTATTTTTTTAACAGAAAAAGAGACAATACCAGCCAGATATATTTTTTTATTTTTTAATATATGTTGGTAGTATAACCACAAAAAATCATTAATGGATTAATGGGAATGACCCAACTTTAATCAAAAATTCAATCCTCAATACAAATGAATATGATCAATTTCTTTCTTAAAACTCCTATGAATCAAAGCAACATGACCAAATAATCTGCGTGTCACCACTTTTTAAAAGTTCCAATACCAAATAATTCGAACTTAACCGATACTAACAAAAGAACTACGTAAGAATGTTATTGTATATTTTTCAATTCGTCTCTGTTGTTTGAACAACATGATTCTTTTCTTCCACAATTGTCTACAACAAATATTAGGAAACATTGATCGTTATGGCCATCTTTGGACAGGCATTCCCTTATTGTACATTACATAAGCAATACGAGTGATGTAGAATTTATGTTTGTAGCTACGCTTCTAAAAGAGTGTAAATGCTATTCTAGAGAAATCTAGAACTTGTTTGTATGAGTAAGAATAACGACTATATCCGATGTTAGATAACATTCCATTCTTTGTACTGGACCTAGCTCTTTTAGAAAGAAAATTTCCCGTGTCGCAGATAACCTTCTAAGGGCACCACGTTACATATTTCGTTTGAGACCGAAGTAGAGAGTGGCTGAAGGATCTGTTTAGCATGACGCTGTGATGGCATACTGGTTACACATTCAGTGGTCTACTATTTTTTTCTCACTTTCTCGCCCTATCTGCCTCGCTTTGTGCTCTCGCGTGAGAAACCTAAAAAAATATGTATATACACATCTTTTTTTTAGCCGTAAAACATAACATCATTGCAACCAGGAAAGTAAGAGTTTTTTTTTATTTATCGTTACAACTGGTTTTTGTCAGTTTTCATTTTAACTATTAAATTGCCGCATACTTGAAGTATTAAATCAAATGTAACTTCTCAATTTCTCAACATGAATACAAGTTGAATATTGACTTTGTAGTTAAAAATTGGCAATTGGGATCTGCTTTGTAAAGTTCATTGAAGAAGCTGCCTTCATTGATATCCTCTATTGCCGAGTTGACCTTATTCCTGACCCTTTCAAACAATATCGTAAGAGGTCTTGGGAATTATTTTGCGTGTAGTTGGCCACAGAGGGAGCCTGATTCTTTTATTATTAACATAACTCCACAACAGTCTATTGTTAAAACTGAATCTGGTCTGTCCCACTTTTTCTACCATTTCTTTTTCAGCTGTTTCGCTCTCTTAGTTTATTGGTTTGATGAACTGAGGCGTAGAATTCCAAAACCAGCCAAGTTCAATTTCCATTTTTTATTTTTGTCCACTAGATTATCTTTAGATGGAAGGTTTTCTCCCCCAAAAAAAAATCATGTTGAAAACGGCCTCTTCCTTATCCCGTCAGAACTTCAATTTTATCGACCAGCTGTTGCTGATCGACCTGGCTGAGTTTGGAATTCCATTCCTTAAATATTTGACACTTTCATTGGAATTTTTTTCATTTGAAAAAATGTTTTGAATGTTAAAAATTCATTATCGGTTCTAAAAAAACAAACCAACATTTTAAAACTTGAGCACTTTGCTACATAGATTATATCTGTCATCCCATTAGATATGTAGTTAAGTCGAATTTTGATCAAAATGAGTAAAGTGGCTAAAAAGAAACGTAGAGGTGTTTACTTCATGGTGAATAAGTCTTTAAAAATAAGACGTTCGTTTTAAATAACTGTTTTAAAATGAACATGTTACTTAAACACTTATTCATTATGAAGTAAACACCTTCATTTTGGTCAAAATACGTCTTAACCACTTATTCACAGGGATATATATTTTCACGTACAATTGTTTTTTTTTAGTTTACTACCAGTTATTGTAGGCCGTGGTTCCTAGTTCACATAAAATACGATAGGACCCGTCTTATTAGTTTTTATGACTCAGTAAAACAAATAAAACTAAATTTCTAGAAGCATAGCACTTTCATCCTACACGGGTTTCGCCCAGTCCTGGCCCTATGTTTATAAACTTTAAGAGTTATGACACCTAAAAAAAACGTGTTGTATTAACTGTGCCCGAGAAACTATCCATTGTAGGCCACATAAGAAAGGCGAATCTGGAATAAAATTAGTGGATGAGTTCTGTGTAGGAACATCTACTATTTCCGACATGTTAACTGAACTTTATTGTTACATAAATATAATTATATAAACAGCCACATTTTTTTATTATTCAATAAAATGCATGGTTAAAACATTACATATGTATGTATTTTTTCTGATCTGATTATCCGGATTCTTGGGTATCCGGATCAATTTCGGCCCCAATTAATCCAGCTAATCGGAATTTCACTGTATTAAATTTTTAAAAATGTAGGACAATAAATAAAATATGTTTTATTATGTATTTTTGTTTTTTGAATGGTAAATCCGCATAGCATACTGCAGTGATTATCTCGTTGTAACTTCGACCCTTGCTGGTTTAAAGATTCAAGTAACTTCGTGTGGATAGTTTAATCTCGGTTAACGATGTTTCATTTTCTGGGGCTCTTAATTTAGGTTAGCTCTTTTCAATCGTTATCTTCCTACATGCTATCATTCGCATAGCTCCAAACATTTTATTTTGGAATTCGGGAAAAAATTTGGGGGAAAAACATCATCCTGTTAGCTCATGATTTTTTCAGCTTCTTGAATCATATTTTTTTCAGTGAACCATAAACACTTTAAAAATCCCTTTTTTCATATCGTAATTCCTATGTTTCTGATTTAACTATTTGTTTCTATTAACCGGAAGGGAATTAATTAGAGGCTTGATATGCAAAAATAAATCGGAAATTCTTTTTTAATATATCATAGTTGTCGAACTAATCTGCTAAGATCTGTACCCGTAAATTTAATCGGTTCTGATATTGTTTCAAGGAGCGACGTGAAGAGATTTCTAGGCAGTAATTTAATTACTTGAACATAAGTAATTATTAACTTTATTACCTAATTTTGAGTCAAATTTTTAATTGAATCTACTATTGACAGATCACAAGTGTTTACTTTTTCATCATATGTATGAGTTGCGAATTTTGCCGATTGATAACTAAATGACTTCGAATAATAACTAAATAGCCTTTAAATTCCGTGTATCGTTCTTTGATTTGATTGTTATTTATGATATATTTACGGGAAACTGTCACAAATGAACTTACAGGTGACGTAGGTTCCTTCTATAGTTGTGTGAGTACCTGAACTAATCCGAACAGCTAACTGACCTGAACACCTACTTAAACCAGACGATAACTGATTCCTTTCTGTCTTATTATTTTTTTGAGTTGCTTTTATTTTACAGAGATTGTTAAATAAAAGGTTTTAAATTCTTATTATCACCATAATAATTTTATTTTACATAACATTTATTGTTAAGAGTTTTATATTCAGAACTGTAACTGTTTTAATTTTTCGTTACTAATGCGATATTATTATTGCTTGTATATGAGTTCGCTTTGTTGATTCTAGCTTAAATCTTAAGTAGCTCACTCATAGGCTACCTGGAGATTCCAGCTTCTAAATGATCCCAAACGTAACATATTCAGGCCTACGTGTTTTGATCTCAGACACACAACACAACGGATATTTCATCGTATAATTGCGACATAAAGTAGCAAGGTTGAATCTTTAATGAGTCTCACCTTCCTCATATCTTATTTTAATAGTCATAAAGTTATAGAGACTCCTATAATTGAAGTGTTTGGTGGATGAAGGTCTTATGTCACATTTTCTTAAAAATACAATCTCGTTCATTGAATGAAGAATTTGTGCGCAGAAGTGTTTAGTAGCAAGATCTGAATATTTCAAAGTTAGTGGAAAAAGGTAAATGAAGAAGGTGAAGGGGCTATGTAACATTTTCCTGCTAAAGGGTGTAAAAATTAATAAAAAAAACTTTGAAACAAAAATTCAAAATTTTGTTTGGTTACATTGACATAATAAAACTAAGATGAAGTTATTAAGTTATTTTAATAATACATAAACTAGAGAACAAACAAAGTCGTTCAATCGTCCAACATGGACAACACAAAGACACAAAGTACAATGGCGCCTAGGAATAACTAGGTGCTAAACAAACATCATTATTAATCGATTATACAAAACATGATGATTTAATATACACTGAGCAATACATTAAGTAATAATTAGCATTCAACATACATAACCCCTTCATCCACCACACCCTTCTATTGTTCTCTAGTTGTCAAATTTTATTTGTTCAATATGATTATCTTGGATTTGATTTTAACTACTCCTTATTTTAAATTTTCTAAAAAATAAGGTTTGTTCTTTTTATTTCTTTAGTACGTCAATATTTCCCATTGATGTTTATGGGTAGTGAAGAAAAACAGATTTTGATTGAAGACAAGAGGAACCATGAGATATGCTTAAATGCAGGCAAAAGATTATTATAGATGCCATCCCTACTGTCCGTCTCAATTTCGGTCTACGTTTAACGGTTGAAAATACTTCCTACAGATCCGCACAATTACCTCCTACAGACAATGAACCTGCTAACCTTCGTGGTCAGAGAAGCATAACCGGGAAAACTGGTAGGGGTTTTCTAGGTTCAAACTGCATTCTGGGTTGGTTTGAAAAGACGTTTAACATAGCGGCTGGCTTGTAGTGTTTTAAAAATATAGAATCATAGCTACTATATGATCCTGTTGAGACAAGTTAGTCTTACAGCATCACTATGCCAGATCAATTCCAATCGAAATACATTTTATTCTAGCACCTGTGACTTTTAATCGAAATGATTACTAAAATGTGGTCGACTACAGGGCTAAAAGATTGTTAGCGCCATTTTTGTAAAAAATGACTTACACGCTCCAGCTCTGTTGCTCGGATCGAAAATTTGACTATTATCAGAAGCAGTAGATTATAAATCGACATACCCATGATCTATTATTTTTTCCACTCAGGAAGAAATTTATTTATTTATTTATTTAAATGTTTTTTTAGGACTGATGATAAATATTTAACTTTCGAAAAAGTCGTCGAATTAAAAAAATTTTACAGAAATAATTCATAAATCCTAACAGATCTTCAGTTTTAATATTCAAAATCGTTAAGTCCAAATACCTCATGATTTAAACATTTCGGTATTTCAAATTTTTTTTTTATTAAAAATAATTTAACAATTTTTGTAAGTAGCATTTCCGATCCATAAGTTCTTTGTTCTTGCACGTGGATCATTACTTTCGAGCCTGACCATGGAGCTTAATTAAAGTTTTCACTTTTACTGTGTGAAGAAACCAGGAGGGGCAGGCAGTCCATTGTTCCCTGTTCATGCAGGAGAAATTAGAGTCTTGAATAATCTGTTTAAATCAATTCTCTATTTTTAAAACTATTCTTATTAAACATTAATGAATCACTTAATCAGGATTCCCTTGCAACTGGGATGAGTTAACTTGTCTTCTTGTATTTTAAGTTTTCTTTATAGCTTTTCAATTTGAAAAGTATATATATATATATATATATATATATATATATATATATATATATATATATATATATATAGTAATATGTACAATGTATTTTAGTTTTAACACCTAGATTTTATTGGAGTTTAGATAAAAGAAATGCATAAAATACCGAAGTCCCTGTCTGGTGTTGATATACATGTATTTAAAGGTATAAAAAGAGGATATGAAACAAAATTAACTTAGCAGGGAACCTTTCTGATTGTTGGACACCGATTTTGATCCAAATTATTTTTGTGAGTAAACACAAAATCTATACATTTTTTTTTTCGTCCAATAGGACCTGTGAAAACAAAAAAAAATTGAACGTGTTGAAAACATTATTTTATATTTCAAGTTAAAAAAATATATGATCATATCTCTAAAAACAAAATATATCTATAATAATATAAAAAAAAAAAAAAAAAAAAAAAAAAAAAAAAAAAAATCGGTCAAAGAATTAATAAAAATTTATGAAATCATTAGTTGCGTTATTGAGGTTTAACGTCCTTACCTTACTCGAACTAGGGCAGGAAAGACGGGTTTTTCCCCAGATTACCAACCTTTTCTAGCCATGTTGTGAAGATCAAGGTTCATTTCGTCGATCCGCCTCGAAATAAGTTTTAACCCGTCCAGGTAGGATTCGAACCAACGACCATCTGTACCGAGCACGCTGTGATTCTCGTCCCAACTCGCTCGGTCATCGAGACCCCTAAATCGTTAGTTTAGGCTTTTCATTCAACAACATTATGTTATATTTTGAATAATCACGCCAAAAAAAAACCCACATGTTTTAATTATCATTGAAAACAAAAGAGATTTATTCGATAAGGGTTCACATTTTAAGGACATAAAATTAATTCATATTTTGAAGCCTTTTATCTTGTCATCAGGTTTCTTGGCTTGTTGGAAAGAAGAGATCTTCCTCTTTTTATTCATATAAATAAGCACTGTATTACGTTAATATTTAAGAAATTAAATTGAATTATAAATAAATTAAATCTATTTTTTTATTTAACTATTTATTGATATTTACAACTGTACATCAATATACATCAAGTAAATTTAAGAAAATGATTTTAATGACATGTAAATCACTTGTAAAGAACTACTCACTAGTAGCACTTCAATAAAGGTTCTGAACTAGAAGGTCTCTTGGCCATTTTCTTTTCAGACGCCTCGGTGGGTTATCAGGTATTGAATGTGAAGCAAGTTGGGAGACTAATGGATTCGTGTGGGAGTGCAGTTTACTATGAAAGAATTGTTATCTGGTTTGAGCTAAATCAGAAACGTATGGAACATTGAAATCTTTATGGATAAGTTTATTTGTGACAAAGTAAGGAGCATTAAGGATTTTTCGAAGGATTTTGGATTGTAAGGATTGGATACGAGAAGAATTGGATGGTTTAGTGGAGCCCCAAAGCTCAACTCCGTATGTCCATATAGGTCTAATAACTGTCTTGTAAATGAGTCTCTTGTAATTTATTGGAAGCTTTGAGCGTTTGTCTAGTAAATGTTGGAGTAATCTATAACGACGGGCCGTTTCTTGTCGTTTTAGTCTTGTATGTGGATTCCATGTGAGACGTTTGTCCAAATGGAGTCCCCGGTAGCGGATCTGTTCAACAGGGATTAGAGGAATATCATTAAAATTAAATCTAAAATTATTAGTTGGACAGGCCATTCTCAGCTATTCAATAAAGGGATTACAAGAATCAAGGAATTCGTTATAGGGTAAATATATTTGTAAATTGAGCTCTTAATATTCATTTCTGATCGTTGAGTTAAAAAGTTAGCTTATTTATTATTTATATATTTACTCATTCTGGAAAGATTTAAATAAACCTTTAGATGATATTGTTTTCATAATTCTTTTTACTTTGTATGTTGAAGAGTGAAATCGAAATACGATAAGAAATGTAAATATTTGAAAATTAACTGTTTATTGATATTGAAAAATCATCGTGTTAAAAAAAAAAATACTCAATTAATTGAGTGAAAAATTTTAATTTAACAACAAATTTAGTTCTGAACAAATTTAATTTATTTAATAGTATCCAAAGTTTATTGATCAAGTATAAGAATGCAAATAAATAAAATAAAATCATTTAATCAAGTGCTTCATCGATAATGCACCCTCATAGAGGTTAGTGTTCTGCTGAGTCATGGGTCATTATTATTGGTCTATTTAGTTTCCAAGGTGTCAAATTGAAAAACTAAGTTTAAAAAAAAAACTATTATTAATAAACTAAAGGAGTTTAACAATCAAAGAAATAATAGTTAACTAACTAGTAATGATTTTATTTTCAATTAAAAAAAAATAAATAATACCTTATTCAAGAAATAAATTAGTAAACAGCAGATGACATTAATTATCTTCAACATATACTGAGTCGTACAATTCACAATTTAAATGTTCAAAAATTTAATTTATGTTACTAATTCCTATTTAAGAAGATAAACATTCCAAAGGTTCTGGGTTTCACCTGTTGATAAGGAATATAAAGACTTATTAAAACTTTTCACCAAACATTGTAGATTGAAGGATGTACTAATCTTTCTCTGGAATTGTTTAGTTTTCCGAAAATAATGAAATGAAGATGAACATGTAATAACATAAAAAATAAACTTTATTCTGGGATATGTCGGCCACTATGAATAACAAAAATGTACAATAAAATGGTGCTATTTTCGGAGTCCCATTATTTCGTCGGTTTAAAATTTTAATATTATTATTTTCCAATAGCGGATACACTTCTTCATGAATTTAAAGTTTGTCTTGCAGTAGCAATGTTTTGTCTTTGAAGAGAGTTATTTTTAATTTTGTACCTATGAGTATAAATTTAGAATAGGTACAATAAATTTCTCTCTTATCAAAGATGACAGAATATCTATTTTATCATTTCAGAGAAGATCGAACAATAATTGCATGAATTGATATTTTATACAAAACTATTGTCAACATTTTATTTATCGATTCCAAAGGAATCGATTTTGAATCATCGATACTTTAAAACTAGATTTTCTTCTAACTTCATTAATTTAGACTTTTGTTTATGCTGTTATTCGTACAAATTTAAACCGTTATATTGGATTGTGCGTCAGCATTAATGTGGTAATTTAGAGTTTTTTCTTTGTGACGTGTTGAGAAATGTTGCCGCCTTTCAACAAATATAGTAGTGGTTGTTTTTTTTTTGTTTTGTTTTTATGATTTGTGTCAGTTATAAGTCGTTTTATAATTTTTACCTTATCAAATTTAGACATGTCAGCAAGTTTGAAGGGTTATTGATCGTTGATCCACGTATTATCATCGAGTACTTGTCAAGATTATTTCGTAACCGAGATTCATGTAGTATTGAAATTCATTTCAACTTTGATTGAAAAATACTTTGTTCAAAAGTAATAATTTTTTTTTCGATACTCAAAGACTTCGCCCGAAACAAATACACATTTTCCTTAAAAAATAATGCGGTTCTACCCATAATTCATTCCGTCCTATCTATACCTTTTGAATAGAATCTTTTTTCGCTTACTGCAGAAGATATCTTGCCACGCCCGTGTGAACAATGAGCCATCTAATTTGTCTTACATACTCTTCTGAATACAATGCCTCCTGTATAAGTCCTATCAGCTCATTGTTTGGCGTTTTCTTAATCAGATTTTCCATTATGTTAGATGAATGTTTAAAGTTTAAATACTTCAACTCATGTGTGGTAGTTTAATTGTCGTGGCCCCTGCCTTTTGGACTAGCTAAAGGCTAATCCAATAATTAATAATTTAATTTAATTTTCAGGATTCGGTCATTAGTAATCCAAACTACTTTATATGCCCATTTAACTTCGCGCTTCAATAACCTGAATTATATTATAAGCAATATTTAAAAAAAAAAAAATTGAAATCTTAAAACATTGTGACTTATTAAATTTTTGTTTTAGATGGGGTATATGCCTCCAGAACTTATTAAAAATAACATTGTACCCTTCGAATCAAGACATAATGAACGCAAAAGGCGGAGACACCCTTATTAATTAAAAATTTCATAAATTTGAAATTGCTTGGTATTTTTTTTTTTTTTTTTTAATATTGCTTGCTTTTATTTAATTAATTTTTTAATAATCCTAATACGTTTAATTTGCCCTGTTTAAATTTTTTGGGGACGTAAACCCCTTAAAAAGAAAAACAAATTAGCCAAGATAATAAAAAAAAAAATAATTTGGGTCGAATTTTTTCTATGTTTGTGTATTTTATAAAAAATATTTTTTTACTAAATTAAAATAAAGACTATCCAATTAATTTGTTTATATTAATCATTGTTTTATTTCCTCTTGATTTAAATCTAATTAATTTGTTGTTGTCGAGAGAAAAATCACAATATTCAGACTCTTGCACACTATATATTAACCTATTAAACATATTTTTTATCAGTAGGAAATCTTCAATTATTTTTTTTATTTATTTTTTTTTTTATTCTTTTATTAATAGAAATTTACAACTATATTACAAAACACATCTAGTAAATATGCTGTGTATATGAGATATATAATTATTTATTATAGCTATATGAATATATACTATTCTTATAAACACTGCAAAATGAAAGAGTAGGGGCCGTATGTTATTGCGGCCAACCGGAACTTGTAATTGGGACAGGTCTGCTAACTAGGATACCGTGTATTCCTCGAATGGCGACTTTCTTGCGGTGCTTAATGTGTAGCAGATCTATAGTCTTCATCTGCCCTAAATAAAAAATAAAATTATTCTCGAAAAAATTGTCTTTATTATATTTACACAAAAGGGATACATACTAACTGTGGTTAGTTACCTTCTGGTGAGATCATATGTCACACCTACGATACATCACTTATCACTTACATTTATTATTCTTTGAGATTTTGGTTGATAAAACATATTTACACTGTTATAGGGAGCAGAATTTGTGGCTATTTAAGCTCACCTGCAGCTCCGTGGGTCAACCAGATGTGCTGATATATAAAATGGTGATGTTTTACAAAATTTGAAATTTTTCTGTTACCGTCAAGTCCTCGGTCGCTTACTGACGAAAGTGCTGATTTCCCATATCTGAAATATCTGCTGAACAGAATTTTTGGAAATTTAATCAGCTTTAATTATACCTAATCGGTGCCTGTACGCCAAATGGTTTTATCAGAAATAGGAAAATTTTGAAAATCTGAAAAGTTATTTACTTTCGGGGGCTATCAATTCAGATAAGAAGTTCATTTTCGATCCCGGCTGAATCAATTGGTGAAGAGTATGTCAGAGCTTCACAATAACGGTAAAGTACGAAATTCTCATAATTTTTCTCTGTTATTGGAAACAAAAGATTTCAGTTTTCGATGTCACTCGTTTAGTGTATGAATTTCAGGAAGTAGATTATTTAAATATATGGCCGGTGAGACGATAGTTCTAAAAATTCAACGAAAGTTATGTGAGCCTTCAAAGGAAATCAGCATCACGGCGTAGTTCAGTTGTTAACGAAGAGGTTTCAGTCTTTTCATCGTTTCAGAGCTCTATCTGAAACAACTACTGAGAATTTAGAACATTTCCGTTCAAAGATATTCAAAAGTTTAGCAAACAGGAAACAAGTCTTGTTTCAACAAGATAACTTAGCTGATTTGGATCGCTTCTCTACTCAGTATATGGTTCAGACCTAGCACAATCGGAATACCACCTGCTCCTGTGAATGGCTCATTTTCTTCGTGTAAAAACATTCACCAACATAAATAAGGTTGGTTGAATCTTTCATTTCAAACCAAAAGCATGGTATCATCAAATAATTCTACTGTTTGATGGCGTGCTACCATAGAGCTCCATCACTTATATTTTTATTACGATAAATAATAGTAGTTGAAAATTAAATCGTTTTACTCATAGAAAGATATTCATATTCCTGACTCATTGCATGAATATGAATATAAAATATTTGGTATGCATATACGGTGTATAAATATTTTATGTGTAAGTGACATTTGGATTATGGAGAGGATAGATCAGAGATCTCAAAATCCCGGACGGGTGTTTCAGTTTTCAGTTAGGAAAAAATTAATTTTCCATCATACTGTCGTCTCATTTTTAAAAAATGGCTAATTTACATTTTTATTAATCAATTCATATATCGCTCATTTGCTGCAACATAACTCAAAAATATCAATTTTGCTGGAGGACAGTCTTGTGAATAAAGTACAGGACGATCTGCAGACAAACAATGGTGGAATATCCTGCTCTCACTTAGTGAATAGTTGAAGCTCAAATATAACGTTCTACCGACTAAACCTACGTAGGTGAATGGTTCATTATACAGTCAAAAGCTTGTTTTTGGGTTATATCGTTGTTGCAGTAAATGAGCAATACATCAATATATTGATCATATCATCTGCTTGGAGTTAAAACTAATTTAATAACAAAATCAAATTTTTTCAGAAGAGGAAAAAAAAACCCGGAATATGACCCTTAAAGATTTCTCAGATTGTTTATATAGTGAATTTACTCATTCTTTAATGTGCATATATAGCAGTTATATTCACTTGGTAACTTATTATTCTTATGGGAAATGATAATAGAATAATTTTTCGCCTGTTTTAAGATGGCGGAAGGACATATATTGGGTAACATATATCTATTAGTTTTCGTCCTTAAGGATTCTTTTTTTTTTTTTTTTTTTTTTTTTTTCAAAATTTAATGATTTTATTATGTTTTTCGTCCTTAAGGATAATATGTTGAAATATTTAACGGGTTTTAAGTTACAAAGGGCGTAATAACGTAGAAGTTGATCGCCCAAATAAAAACCTCAATTAATTTACGACATTTCTTGATTTTGGAAAACATTGTACTTAGTAACGTTTACCTCAATTGAGAATGATTTTTATTTATAGGAAATTGTTAATTTTCTACATAAGTTGAAGATCAAGCTGTTGTTTAGGTCCCAAGTTTGTAAAATTCTAGATTACATATGCTTTGTTCTTATAGGAAGTTCGAAAATGTTAGCAAAATTTGAAAACTGTTTGAGCAAAGAGATATTACAGCTTTTATGGCAAAAAACGTGGTGTCCTCAGAAAAAAATCTTTGAATCATCGTACATCAGCTACGGATTGGAATAAAAAGATGCGGCCAGCGGCATTTTTTTTCATTTTTGGTCTAGTTTCACCCAATTTTATTTTCCACTCTAAGAGGAAATCACCATGTATGTATGCAGATATTTAAATCTCTTTTGCGCAATAGAAATGGTTAACCATTCGAATCAATTCTTAATCAATGATGATTTTTATCATAAGATTATAATGATATTTAAATTATAAAAATCCTTCCTTAGTCAAATCTTTAAAAATACTGCTTAGTGTTACTTACAGATATACAGTCACTGTTATCGATAAATAAGATTATGTTCATGTAATTTGTTTTTAGACTGGCATTTGCATAAAAATCTATTCTATTGTATAAAAGGACAAGCCATTTTTCGTTTTAATCACTAACTAAGAAAACTACTGAAATAATCTGGACCAAATTTTAACCACATCAGCATTTGAGTTCCAGGAAGGTTTAGCAATAATACAATCGACAGATTTTTAATTATATTGGTCATTAAAGAGGCGATAATGTGTGGATAACAGTGAAGTTTAAAAATTGACCTACAGGTCGCGAGCGCCATTCTACACGACAGGTTACAAAGGCACGGTATTATTTAGAGTTTGAAATTGATAATAAAATTTACTTTCATTCAATTAAATTATTAAAAAATATTTAAATATGTTTCGCGACATATGGATCCCAGTAAAATGTGGTCCCAGCACAATCCCGCAATAGAGTTTACAATTGTAAAACTACTGAACCCATCAGTACCATATTTGGACTACATCATTTTTATAGTTCTAGGAAGGTTTAGCAATAGTAAAATTTACATTAATAAAAATTTAAATGCACTATGTTGAGCGGCAGAAAAGAGGTTTGACACACTGTCATATCTTTTATGGTTAGACATTAATATCCAGCCAGATGAAATCAAAATTATTTCTGCCGAATAAAAGTTATTACTGATACGAATAGCCGATCCTTTTGATGTTTGTTTAAAAATTTGATTCATGGGCCTTTAGTGGTAAGCACTGATAACAAAGATCATTATCTGCATGAGTTTCTTAATAGGCTCTGTTCATTTGGATCAGCAACTCATACATTAAAATTTAAAGTCTAATTATGCTTTTACATCATCAGTGTAATTTTAGCATGGTTAAAAATTACTGCTATACCTAAAAATATCATTCAAGAAATAATGCTCCATTTCATACATCAATCCTTGATTTTTATCTATGAACAAAGAAAAATTCAAATTAGTTAAAATTATCTTAATGTAAGTCATTTAGTTATGAGAGCTGGTGAAGCCGCGATGGGGGATGCTTGTAATGAAATAAAACGAAAACTGGATATGGTCTTGGCAAATATTTTTGATTTATTTCAGTTCCAACTATCGAATATTTTTGATGTTATTGTCGTTAAATGAGACTGTTAACATTAATTATAATGAAGAGGAGAGGAATCGAGTTTTTTTAATTATTCATTAAAATTGTATCCATTATTGAAAAATTTGAATGTATTAGGTTCCGCATAATTTATAATATTATTCATTCAACTAGGTTACTCAAAGTTCGTCATTTTTAAGTTTTTTCAAGAGCTGAACATGAGTTGTCGGAATTGACGAATTAAACTTTCTCTAAGCTAGAACGACAGTATATCGGAAAATAATTTTCTCCTAATTGACAAATGAAACATCCTGGCGGCACTTTAAGATTTCTGATCTACCTTCTCCATAATCAAAGTGTCACTGCTCTTTCCAGAACGAACTGTACCTTTCCTTTCTAATCTTCGTTATTCAGAGTCCTATGATTTGGGAGAAACCTTGGTAATCTCGCTTCGAAATTGCACTTCTATCTAGGTCTGTAGTGCATGATACCAACCAAGTCTTTATACATTTATTTTATTTTTATTTATTTATTTCATTTTTATATTTTGCATTTGATTATAAAATTTTATTTACTTTTTATCTCATTTTAATTTGATGACCAATTTAGTTATAAAAGTTCACAATTCGTAGAATGATTAAGTGCTATCTACATTACTCAGCATTAAAATAACATTAATCATTATCAGCTGATAAATGATTTAAATGATAATGGTAAAACTGACAATATTATTTTTATAGATTTTTAAACTGCAGTTTAAAAGATTGTTTAGATTGTGTCTTGGGGTAGCTAAGAAATTTAGTTAAAGGAATAAAATGCATTTTTTTTACTATGAAAAAATAAACCTATGTTTAGAAATATACGCACTGCAAGGCTAAATCACTAAAAAAAAAAAATTGATTATTTTTGGTATTATATCGTTATTTTAACTTCGTGTCAAAAGTGGAAAAAGGGAATTTTTCATATTCGCGCTAACTACAATTGCTATATAAACGAAACAAGCAATGGCTGATTGTCAAAAGATGTCGAATAATAATAGATAAATAGTTTTAATAATTTGATCAATTCGACTTTCTTCTCAATTTGTAAGCATTTTTCGAGCCTCTTGAAAAGTAAGATTTTTACTTTAGATAAAGTTGAGGAAATACTCCGATTTATTTTTTTTTAATATCTTGTCTTTATGGAAAACTCTTTTAAAATCTATTTTCTGTAAACATCATTAAAAAGGGAACAGACAATGACTAAAAGCAACTCATCAGTGTTTTTTTAATAATACAACTACATACAAATATCTCCACTTAAGATACAAATGAATCACTCCCTCGATAAATATAAAACTTTTGTACTCATATTACTCTTTCATCCAGTTATTTTCAACTTACCATTAAAAGATATTGAAAAGTCATTTTAATAATTTTTCACACATTTATCTAATGCACACTGGGCAAAAAAAATCTGGAAACACTTGCCAAAATCTTACGCTTACGCTCCTCCTGTCTAAAATAAGCAATTTTCCATCGTGAAACCACTCTTATTTTACACAACAAACATTAATCTTTAATTTTAACATAATATATCGTCGCATGCATATCAACAGCAGTCAATAGAAAACGTTGAAGTAAAAAAAATATATACCTTTATAGCAAAAAAAGTTTGAAAACACTTATGTAATGAAAGATAACAAACCATTTCAACAATAACAATTGATTATACTCGCTATGGGCTTTAACGACAAAGATTATGAACAAAAAAAAATCTTATGATTAGAAATATTTTTAGTTTGTGATTAGCATCCTTGATGGAAGTGCTAAAAGCCCATTCACGAGTTAATTATTTCCTTACGAAATAAAAACAATCCTGTGAGGGAAATAGGGAGGGCTGTTAGTAAAAGCGTGGGTACAGTATCTAACATTATAAAAATGTATAAAGAATTAGGCCGTGCATCCAGCAGACCACTGAACAGACGTCCACCAAAAATATATAAATTGCTCAAGCAGGATATTTTAAAAACTGTCCCTGACAAAGCGTGCACTAGCGCTACGAAAACTTCTACAAACTTGTCTCGCGTCTATGGTGTATAATTTACGGAACAGAGTTTTATTTGATCGAATCGCCAAGAAGAAACCATTCAATAGCAAGTTAAATCGTTAGTGCCATTTGGATATGTTGAAGAATTTATACAAAAGCCTCCATCGCTCTGAGAATTTGTTATTTTCTCGGACGAAAGTCGATTTAACATTTTTGGCTTAGATGGCCGTCAAAAAGTTTAGCGAAAAAAAATATATTCAATACATTCAATAGCCTGTATTAAACAAGAGCATAAGTGTAAACATTTGGTAAGTCTTTCCAGACTTTATTTGCCCAGTGTGTATATTTTATACAGTTATAAATATCAATACATAATTTAAAAAATGAATCGTTAAAAGATCCTTTTAAGAAAACAAAACTAAATCTAAAAACATTAGTTCGCTAGTCTCCACATCGATGGTCTTCTTTACATCTTCGAGAAGCTCGAGATCACCTTCTAGAAAAAACCTTTTCATTTCTTTGTGATATTTTTTTTAAAAAGATCCTCTAGAAGCGGCCAATTGTATTATTTTAATGTTTGGTATTTCATCAGCTTTATTCTTTTGTTGTCAAAAATAAGGTAGTTCTAAAGAATGTGATGAAACGTCTGGTGGGTTTGTCTGTCAGCTTGTTTTCGATTTGAAGCGGTATCTATTCGATCCCCGTTCGTATCAGTTAATATTGGTTTGGTTGTGATTCTGTAAAATAAATCTTAAAACTTCAAATTTGGGTGTACAAAAATTAACAATTAAAACCAACAGTTCCACTTGCTAAACTATTTATCCTCCACCAATACCAGTACAAATACAATTTGAAGCCATTGGTGGAAGAAGATATTAACTCAGTTTATTTCAAAACTGTTTATTAACGTTTTTTCACCAGCAGTTATCGTCTTAGTACTCCAAAATGTCAATAGATTGGATGAATCAGTTTAAATTCCTCATTGAGAGATGAGTCAGCTCAAGAAAATGATTTTTTTTTCTTTAGCAACGAGTTATCAACAGGTTTATTTAAAAACATAAAAGTAAGTTCAGCTATATAAACAATGGATGATAAATAGAAACAATTTTACTCAGAAAATACTAATGTTCGAAAAAGTTCCAAAGCTGTAACGCAAAAATGCTTCTCCTGAACATTTTAATAAAAGTTAACACCTACTTCCACCAAAGTCTTCAATTGTGTTTGTTATTTATAAATTTGATACAATTGTTGGGGATTTAACAGTAAACAGGTGATAGCATTATTTATATTTTTATTGAATTTATGCTAGAAATTTCATAATGCTATCTTTGATTAGATAGGTTAGTATACTGTGTGTTTAGCAACTCAAGTAAGTTGGGCAGGAATGTTTGTTATATTAATAAAGCATAAATTATTTTTTGCTTGTATTATATCTTAACTTTGTACTTCGTCATTTCATGATACTAGAGAATAAGTCCAGAACACGTGTTAAGTATGTACATATTATTCTGTAGATCAACCTCACATATCAAGGCTTTCTACTTTGACCGTCTTTTGTTATAGTTTCATACCTCATAACGGTTCATGTATTCCAGTAAAAATTCCCTTGGCATTTTTTCGTGGCAATTTTATTTTAATATTATTTTTTTATTCGATAAATTAATATAAGTTATCTCAGTGTGGTGGCTTTTCAGTTTTAATATTTCTATACATTGATAATAACTGACTATGAGAATCAGCTACGGGGCCATTGTTACCACAAGTCGTTTGTTTCCAGTAAGCACCCATCGTTCTCTCGCTTCCTGCAGTCTTGCCTGAAAGGAGTTCAATGTTCCATACCGTTCTGTTATGTACGGCTAACGTATTGTTGCTAGGACCTAGGTCTGACTTTCACTCACATACCTGCTAAAGCGTAACAGTGTGTTATTTGGCACCATCTTGCTAGAATAGTAGTGTATGATGGTTTGTTGAAGTATAAAAGGTTAGTTAATTGCTGTTGTATCACTAGCTAACTGTTGAAAATTTAGTGAAACTTGGCGATTATACGACCTAACCGGAAAGAAGGAAACGTAAGGTCATCCCCCCTCCAGTCGCATGGTCTTCATTCACACTGCACTTGACTACAGTATTGATTTAAAGTTAATAGGTCACTCAGGTCAGCTTTTGAAAATTCTTTTAAAATTGAAAAGGCTGACTCCGAGTTAGTAGTTAAAGTAGAACCTCAATAATCCAACTCTCGCTAGTCGGACTCTCCGGTAAATCCGACTCTCTCTTATAGTCCAATAAAGTTGCACATTTTGGTATACAAAAGGTCGGTTAGATTTGGATCATGAAGTTTCAAAGCTTGAAATTTATTTCGAACTTTTCTACGTATCCCCAAAATATATGCTGCACAGTTTGTTCTAAAGAAAGGCTTATTATATTAAAAATTAGACTTGGATAAATTTTATACATTTTGAGCAGAAAACAAGGTTTGTAGCTTAAAAGGGACTATAACATATGCTTTCAAATGTTCGGAATTCTTCCAAAAAGTGGCAGAAATTATATTTTTATGAACTATTAAAAAACGAATTAGCTTGCTATAAATCAAACACAATAGAGTGCTATTATGACCAATACTACTGTAAATAAATAGCTGGCTAAAACATTTCTATCCAAACAAATTAGTCTACTGGTGTGTATAACCTACGTTTCTATTTCCTTTACTTTTTTTCAAATATTAATATATAACTTTTAATATAATCATAATACACTTTCAACTATGAAAAACACGTGTTTCATAGAAATCTCCAGTTAATCCGACGTATTGGCATTTACCCCCTGGTCCCTCAGAGGTCGGATTAGTGAGGATGTACAATAATTTCTTTTCAAGAAAACCGTGGAATTAAGGCTTTAGTTTTTTTCTCTTCGGAAATAATCTCTTTTTTTATACTTCAAGCTCACAATTTGCTTTTAAATCTAAGCTATACATTCATATCTTGTACCTTCCGGTATAAGAATTACAAAGAATTTAATGGGTGAAGGGAATAACGTTGGATATTGGGTTTCTTCATATGTTGAAAATGTTTGTCCGTAGATAAACGGTCTATGGAGTCTATTAATATCATTGCCAATGCCACCTCCAGAGAATACGTTAGCTTACGATATACTGCATAATCTGATCTGTTTACTTTGAAATAACGGTTTATGTAATTAGGGGTTCTTACAATGATCCGTTTCCATGGCATTGTGATATTGTTGAGATAGTGGGAAAACGTTGTATGTTGCACTCAGAGACCCGTTTAGGTACCCCTCTGTAATGCTAATGAGCTTCTCTGCTCACCTGTAGAGTTGTTCAAAGTAACATACTACGTTATTTTCGCCACCCATTCAATTACTGTTTCTTTAAGTATATTTGCGCCTGTTAATGGTATGGTGTGTAAGTTCACTCATTGCAACAGGAATATCTTTTCATTTCTCATTTATAACATTTGTAATTATGTTTTATAATAATGTATTTATTAGACTATTATAATGTTAACCAGATCCCCGTTGATTCCTGAAATCTGTTCCTTAATAAATTGTAAATACAGACAGCAATATGAGGGATATTAAACTGACTTTTTGATTCAAAAATAAGCATTAAGGTTCATTAGAAAGACTTATCAGAATGACTTGATTCATCATCCTTTAATGTCCCAGTAGTCTAAAATGGACTGTACTGTTGGAATACACATATTATGAAAAAGTTAATGTACCAGTCACTGGATGTTAGATTTTTTTTTTTCTTTTACCGCAATTAAATGAACATTATAATAAGTAGCTTTATATATTATATACAATGTAAGTTAAAGGGTGTGTGGAAAAAGAGGTTATGTCACATTTAAAAAAAACATCAAGTCGTCGGATGAAGAATTGATGTAAAGAACTGTCAGGTAGCAAAATCTGAATATTTCAAAACAACTAGGAAAACAGATATGAAGAAGGCCATGTTACATTTTCTTGCTTAAATAAATAAATTACTCAAATTTGTGTTTTGTTACATAACCCCTTCATATACCAAATCCTTCAATTTTAATTTTTAACCACTTATTTAATCAGGAAGAGCTAAATAGTCTGAATATTTACCTCGAAATGTACAGGGTGTCTCGAATTTAAATGGAAAAACTTCAGAAACTTGTAAGGGACCGAAAAACTAAGACAAAAAGTCCTTTAGAGATTTGATCGTTTTTGTTAGTTTTAGAAAAAATTGCAAAAAAAGAAACAAAACAAGTTTTAATTTTTATACTTATTTATTTACATTTATATTTATGTTATGTTCTTTTTAATGTAAATATTGCTCAAAATGTTGTCCTCTTGCACCAATGCAAGCATTACATCTAGCACTCACTTGATAAATTGCAGCTAAACATTGTTTGATGATATTTGGTGCACTGCATCTATGATTCGGTCTCTTAATTGCTCTCTTGAGTTGAATAACACCGAATAAACTTTCTGCTTCTAGGTTCCCCATACGAAGAAATCCATGGGTGTCATATCAGGTGATCTGGGTGGCCAAGGTACTACTCCACGTCCAATCCATCGTTGTGGATAATTTATATCCGGCCAAGCTCGAGAAACTCTGCTATAATTAGCTGGACATCCATCGAGTTGGAACCACATTTCAATCGGCTGCTGTAAGGGAATGTCATCTAAATAATTAGAAAAGTCGTTCTCCAAAAAATGTGTAAATGTGATACCATTCAATCTTCCTGGTAAAAAATATGGTCCCACCAGTAATGCGTTCCAAATTCCAAGCCAAACCTTAATAGCAAATTCATGCTGAAACCTATTCTCTCTAATAGCTCTGGGAGTTTCAAGAGCCCATACATGATAATTTCTTTGATTAACAATTCCTCCTCTTGTAAAGGTAGCTTCATCGGTCCATATAATTTTTAATGGAAATAGTTAATCATCGCGAATTTTGTCAAGAAACCAGTTACTAAAATTCAATCTCTTGACATAATCTTGAGGTAATAAATTTTGAACTTTTTGAAGATGGTATTGGTAGCGATTATCACCTTTCAAAGTTCGCCATATTGCTTGCCGCGATATAGCTAGTGCAGCAGATGCTCTTCGGATGCTAGTCTCAGGATTGTTATCGAAGTGGCGTTGGACACAATTTCTTCTCCGATAATCTGTTCTTATTGCTGCCTGGAATTGGTCGCCATCATTACTTATTAAGAATGACCTAGTCTCTCGTAGTCTATTAAAAGTGAACAAAAAGTCTCGTCTATTTGGAAAAGGCGCTCTTCTATTTGGAAATCGGCGCGCATACTCCCGCACCGCTTCTAAAGCATTACCGTTACAGAAACCATACACAAAAATCATATAAGCGTATTCAACATTAGAATATGTATGCGGCATTGTGGCTGATGCTATTCATACAAAAATATCTGAGTAACTGACTGAAGACTGATTTAGGAATTATAATCCTAGGAGGAAGCAAAATGTAAACAAATAAAAGAATGTAAAGGATAACATTAAGTGTTTACACATCTCACTACCTAGCCTGACGAACTTTGAAAGATGATAATCGCTACCTGTAACATTTTTGTTTTGTTTCTTTTTTTGCGATTTTGTCTAAAACTAAGCAAAAACGAGCAAATCTCTAAAGGACTTTTTGTCTTAGTTTTTCGGTCCCCTATAAGTTCCTGAAGTTTTGCCATTTAAATTCGGGACACCCTGTATAACTAAGAAGAAGAAATATTTTATTTAATTCAGATTGTACACCTAACAGACTTACAAGACTAGAAACTGCTCGTCGTCTCCGACTACAATTTCATTTACTAGACAAGCGCTCAAAGCTTCCAACTAAAGACTTTTTTTACATCTTAACATCTTACTCTATATTTTTATTATATATTCTCATCTAACTTATTTATAATATTCACTAAATGCATAATAACCTCTCTAGTGAGCAAGAATAATAATGAGTACTATTCTTGGAGGAGATTTAATTTATAGACGTTTTATTATTTATTCTAAAATCAACTTTGTAAGTACGGACAGTTTTCATTTGATGATAAAAATATTTCATTCTGACAGATTGATGGCCCCTTTCCCTCAGTTTTCTCTCTGATGTGCGGAGAAACTGGAAGGCCTCTCTTGGGCTCCTCTTCACTGGCGTCTACTATCTGTTTCTTCTTGTATAAGCCTTTATTCTGGCGTATATACTATCGAAATTCGAAACTTTAATTAATTGCATAGTTGTTCCCATCTTACTGATGTCGACAATACGAATTAGATTACTGTTTCTTATATGAGCACTTACCATCGAAATATGGATTTCATTCTTTGGCCACTTTATTTATTTCTAAAGTGTTAGGTCTGTCTGAAACATAAACATCAAACAGGATATAATAAACAGTGTATTTGTAAAACACTAATTCAGAATTAGAGATTTCGTGTTTTAAACTTATCATTGTATTAACTGCCCCTCATCTCTTTACTTTTGAAATACATTTCTATTCCTCTACCTTAGCCCCTGACGAATGTTTTAGACAATGACCAAAAGGGCCAAAATCCAGAGAATTATACGGGAAGAGAGAGTGTCTTTTTAAAAAGGCAATAATTAGTTAAATTTTCAAAAAGGATAACAGTGGCGGACTATTCTGCGACCATTAAAAATCGTTGAATCCTAGAAGATCTCAAAATAGTATCCTTTAGTGTCCTGTTAAAAGGATTAAACTGGAAGAGTGTCCTTTTAAAAATTAAAACAATTTAATGAATTTTCAAAAATACAAAAATTAATTTGTCGGGAAGGAGTGGCCAAGGATTTTCTTTGGACTGTTAAAAATCGTCAGATCCTGGCAGATCAGAAACCAGTGTCCTTCAGTGACTTTGGTTCGATTCATGCCAAAACCCATTCATGAAAATATTGATTTATAAATTTTACTTGAGATGAGACTTGAGTGGGGATTAACACAGGTTCCTCAGTTACGCTCTGAGGACACTGAGCACATACACAACAGAACAGTACACTTTACAAATATACTGAAACTTAAGGTCACTTCCAGTGTATATCTTAGAATCATCTTCCCTGAGAAGACCCAGTGTACAAGGATATAACCTTACCATCAGTTATCTCGAATTGACGGGACCTTTTTTGCTAACCTAATCGCGCTTAAAAGAGTAAAACGGGTTCAAAACTCAATATTTGGCGCCGCGGGACGAAAAGAAAAGAAAAACTGAGGGCCCTCCACGCTATTTATGACACAAGATGGTAGCTAAACAAGAAGTTCAAATCTTGGAATTATGACAATACGAATATGAGAAATTTATATTCAAACCATTTCAAAGTCGTCATACAGTTCTGAAATCATCTGAGTTTCTGGAAGTTTCTTAGGAGTTTACAAATCATAACCAGATTCGAAAATTGAAAAATATAGCGATATGGTGTGATAGTTAACTTTCACCGAGAACCCAATGGTCATGTTGAACCGCAAATGTTACCCAATTTAAAGCGTTCCTGGCCAGAGGATCAGTAGAGAGCTGCACCATTATACGAAAGTGAGAAACCAGTTCCATTTCTCCATCCACTAAATCGTTTATGATCCATAAATAACCTGTTATAGACCTATCATTTGGTCCCAGCTTTGGAAAAACCAGTGCAAACGAACTGTTACAAAGTTTCAACACTATAGTCATTATAATTTAATAACTATAATATTACTTTTAGATTTCTATTAAATTATTTCTTGATACCTATCCAAGTAGAAAGTTTTACTTCGAATGAAGTTTAAATATGTAGGAGAGTTCAAATTGTATTGCTCTCTGTTTCTCATCATACATTTCGAGATGTACGCAAAGTTTAGGCCTAGACCACTTGGTGCTATCATCAAAGTTTTCTTTCTAGGAGCAGAAAAACTTAAAGCCACTACGTCTGGGAATGCACGGTTCACCGATACCTTCATTATGCCCTGAGGATTCTGTGGAGGTTCAACTATACCACCCTACCTTCTCTATCGTCATGTAGTTATGTGTCTTGCTGTGCCTGTTACACTGTATCCAACCCCTGGGACACGCTGTAACAATGTGTGATTTAAAAAAATACATAAAAAAAATTGCGATTTGTGTTTATTATGTACATGCATTGTCTTATGCCTTCTGGGACACACACCTCAGAACCCCTGATTATCTCAGTTTAGATCAAGGATCAAATGAAGGATACATGGTACATGTTTCTCGAATAGGTATATATTTACATTAGTATGTACAATAATTTAATAATAATATATAATCATTAATAATTTTTTTTCTAAGCCCCAATGGCTAACAAAAAAAAGTTTTGATTCATTCTTGATAATAATGACTTTACCTCTTTTACTGTACCAAGGTGCATTTTAAGAGAGTTCAGAGGAGAGCAGTGGTTTGGAGACTAACATAGCATTATGAGTTACTATCTTGTGATGGGGCTCACTAAGGTTTTTAAGCAAAGGGGAAATAAAAGTTTTTATCAAAAACTGAGTTGTCAAACTGAGTTGGTTGACATATTGTTACCATCTTTGTGGTTTTCCCGTCGGGGTCAGTGTGTTAAATAATGGGTTTATCGAGTTTCGAAGGCTGTCAAAGAATTTATCGTTTCTCCGTGAAATGAAGTCTGTCACCTTTGGTAAGTCGAGGTTTGTGTGCAGTACATCAGTTTTTGTCCTCTGTAATGTTGTACCCTGCACTATCCTTCTCAGTACTCAGTACTATTGGAGTCTCTTTGCTATCGCGTGAGGGATGTTTGCAACCATTGGAGCTCCATAAAGGAGAGCTGGTCTCAGTACTGATTTATGTATCATTAATTTTAGGCGGAGTGGTGATAGGTTCCGTGACCTCAATATGTGATTTACTCTGTAAGACTTTGTCCTAACTGTCTTGAGCTTACGGCAATGGCCTGATAGTGTGAGGTGTCGATCGAGTGTGATGCCTGAATATACTATACTGCCCACTGGTCTTTTCCTATTTCTAGCTAGCGTGTAGGTTTTAGGGACTAAGCGTTTATTTTTCTGGAAAGAAAAGATGATACAGTCGGTCTTCTTGGTATTAACTGTAATATTCTTAATAATAATATTAATATTAATATTAATTCACATTAGAATATAGTGTGACCATGAATCGGGAATGTAATATTCGAAATATTAATATTAATTAATAATATAACGTCTTTTTTTTCTTTTTTTTTATAAAGGAGTAACAATAAAATAATTGTTACAGGAGTTACCAGATGGACGGTTACGCTCTTGAAACAGAGTTAATCCCCATAAAAGCATGTAGCATGTTAAAATAAGTAGCTTCTAAGTAAATTTTTTATATTATTTCAAGCCTGGTGTGAAGGTTAAAGAATGTCGATTATACGGTAAATAATTAGAAGACGATATAAAAAACTTCTTCTTTTTTTTTTCTACAAATAAAAATGACTTTTTTCTTACACTGATCCTCTCTTAAGCTCCTGCCCTACTTTAGAGGTATTATTGATTCACCTACCCGTGTTTTAAGTGTCTCAAGCTAGGAAATATAGATATAGATCTATATCCTTTGTACTGTCTGGTTTAACTTGATTCTACAGGGTGTCCCGAATTTAAATGACAAAACTTCAGGAACTTATAGGGGACCGAAAAACTAAGACAAAAAGTCCTTTAGAGATTTGCTCGTTTTTGCTTAGTTTTAGACAAAATCGCAAAAAAAGAAACAAAACACAAATGTTACAGGTAGCGATTATCACCTTTCAAAGTTCGTCAGGCTAGGCAGTGAGATATGTAAACACTTAATGTTATCCTTTACATTCTTTTATTTCTTTACATTTTGCTTCCTCCTAGGATTATAATTCCTAAATCAGTTTTCAGTCAGTTACTCAGATATTTTTGTATGAATAGCATCAGCCACAATGCCGCATACATATTCTAATGTTGAATACGCTGATAAGATTTTTGTGTATGGTTTCTGTAACGGTAATGCTTTAGAAGCGGTGCGGGAGTACGCGCGCCGATTTCCAAATAGAAGAGCGCCTTTTCCAAATAGACGAGTCTTTTCGTTCACTTTTAATAGACTACGAGAGACTAGGTCATTCTTAATAAGTAATGATGGCGACCAATTCCAGGCAGCAATAAGAACAGATTATCGGAGAAGAAATTGTGTCCAACGCCACTTCGATAACAATCCTGAGACTAGCATCCGAAGAGCATCTGCTGCACTAGCAATATCGCGGCAAGCAATATGGCGAACTTTGAAAGGTGATAATCGCTACCCATACCATCTTCAAAAAGTTCAGAATTTATTACCTCTAGATTATGTCAAGAGATTGAATTTTAGCAACTGGTTTCTTGACAAAATTCGCGATGATTAACTATTTCCATTAAAAATTATATGGACCGATGAAGCTACCTTTACAAGAGGAGGAATTGTTAATCAAAGAAATTATCATGTATGGGCTCTTGAAACTCCCAGAGCTATTAGACACAATTTCTTCTCCGATAATCTGTTCTTATTGCTGCCTGGAATTGGTAGCCATCATTACTTATTAAGAATGACCTAGTCTCTCGTAGTCTATTAAAAGTGAACGAAAAGACTCGTCTATTTGGAAAAGGCGCTCTTCTATTTGGAAATCGGCGCGCATACTCCCGCACCGCTTCTAAAGCATTACCGTTACAGAAACCATACACAAAAATCTTATCAGCGTATTCAACATTAGAATATGTATGCGCCATTGTGGCTGATGCTATTCATACAAAAATATCTGAGTAACTGACTGAAGACTGATTTAGGAATTATAATCCTAGAAGGAAGCCAAAATGTAAACAAATAAAAGAATGTAAAGGATAACATTAAGTGTTTACATATCTCACTACCTAGCCTGACGAACTTTGAAAGATGATAATCGCTACCTGTAACATTTTTGTTTTGTTTCTTTTTTTGCGATTTTCTCCAAAACTAAGCAAAGTTTGTCTTAGTTTTTCGGTCCCCTATAAGTTCCTGAAGTTTTGCCATTTAAATTCGGGACACCCTGTATAGCTTGTTCTAATAGTGTGTGAGTATTGCAGGGTTACATCCCCTTTCAATGATAAAACGAAATTTCGAGGCCTCGTCAGAAAACAGTGAAGCCGGTTCAAATTCAGACTCAGTGGGTCGATTTTTATTTCTTGGCGAGCCCATAGAATATATCTCGACCTAGCCACATTGACTAGGTTGGTAACCTTTAGGATGACCCGTCCAAACTGCCTTAGTTGTACTACACAAGGACAGTTAATTCCAAAATACAAACAAACAAAAACATGCTTTATAAAGACGCTGCTAGTTATGCAATATATAATTTTAACTAAAACATGCACAAGGCCAACTGAAAAAGATAAGAGCGAGGACATACCTTGTTAGTCATCATTCGTTTGAAATCTGATTACTATCAGTGCATCTTCACACTTTCTTGCACCCGTTCCAAGGGCGCACGTCTGTACATCACGACACAATGTCAACGACTTGGAGGAATATCTAAAAAATGAAAGTCATTACCGAAATGAGCATTTGAATCTTATCTGCGATGCTGGAAGGACCTGTAGAAAGTGTTTGGAGGAATGCAAATTACATCTTTTATACTTCCATAGGGAGGACACACTCCGTCTCTCGCTGATCTTGCGGCTATTTTTTTGGAGGTTCCTCGTAAATAAATATTAGAGATGTATTTTGCCGTTCCAACTAATGGGCCCTAGAAGCCCTAGAAAAAAAAATGAAATTGCATTAAATTAATTTATTTTATATCGCGAGTTTTAATTTACTTAATTAACCGAAAAACACAGCCGCTTCATAGATTTTGGTCTCGGTTAATTAGAGTCTAACGAAATATTTATATCTTTAAGCAAACTACCTTCATAGATTTTTTCTCACAAAAATGGCTTCAGATTTTAATTCAACGCCTTCAAAAACATGGAAAAACGTTTGTTCAACTCGGCTTCTAGGGCCCATTAGTCGAACAGCAAAATACGTCTCAAATATGTTTTTAACAGGAACCTCCAAAAAAATTGCCAACAAGATCCGTGTGAGGCTGAGTTTAATAAATTAATAATAACATATTCTTAAATACAATTCGGAATAAAAATACAAAATTGTATATTTTTAACCTGCTAATTAGCATTATATTAAAAAAAAAAAAAGGAATCTCAGTTGTTACTAAAAATAAATTAAAATAATTGCAAACCATAATTCCTACGTATTTTCAACTTTATAAGCTTAATAAAGATTTATGACCAAGAAAGAGAAATCCAGTTTCCGACTGAGCTCGCGTGAAAGTTTAAAGATTCATCAGACTACTCTCTATTGAAGGGCAAACTTGAATATTTTGACGTTGTTTAATGATATCCACTTTCTTTACATTTCTTATTTCGTGCCATGCATTTAGTTTCTCATATGTCATATGATAAACTAAATTATTTTTGCAATTATATTCATACTGTCTATAGTAGTTTTTTTTCCCTTTAGTTTATTTTCTTTTTAATATTTGTGTAAGACTTTTTCATACTTTATGTATACCAGAATCTATAGGATTGATATTGTACATGAAAGTAATCTGTTTTTTTTTTTTTTGTTTTGTTTTTTATAAAACTTATAAGGGAAGATGTAAGTTGTTGGGGTATGCAGTCATAGATAAACAAACAACGGAAAAATTAATTTTAATTTTTTTTTATAGTGCCTACTATCAGGAAAAAAAACAAAAATATATGACCAAGAGAGGGAGTGAATGTTAAAAAGATAAGACAAGCATGGTGAAAGAAAAAATAAATTAAATATTTTATTTTTACAAGAGTGAAAAAGATATGGCAAACATTCAAACGAATATAGTTGATGAGTGAGTATTAAGAAAAATTATAACAGTAGGCAGATGAACAATGTACTAGGTGAATAAATATATGAAGTATAACAATAGATAGTACAGTGCAATAAAGGAATGATTGAAATTGAGGCCTAAATAGTGTTATAAATTTAAAAGTACATAGTGAAAAAGAAAAGAAAAAGGGGAGCAGGTTTGATAAGTAGGAGTTACCATAAACATGCATAAGAATTAAAGTTAAAAATAAAAAAGATAAATATTGAGATCGAGAGTATTGAGTGGAGAAGGAAAGTAAAGGGTTAATAATGAAATATGTGTGTAGATGATTTTTTTTTTTTTTATCTATGACTCCATACTCCAACCTGTATCTCTATTAGTTCCACATTCATCAAATACCTTGTTGTTATCAACGAATTGAGTGCTTCTTCTTTTGTTTTACTGTAATCTTGTGAAATTTATTTATAATGATAATGTAAAAATGTTTTGGCAAAACATTTAAATTCTAAATACCAGCAGGTGCGTCCGATAAAAGCATAATGCACTAACCAAGTCTCAGGTTAGTGGCCCATTACTTAAACTTTTGTTTGTTTAAATTATAACAAGTAACTGGCCGACTAGTCGGCTGCCAAAATGGTCGACTAATCGGGATAATTGCTTCCGGTGTAATTTGGGTGACATCGGCAATGTTAGAGGCGCTTCGTTTATAGCTATATAGGTGTCTGTACATGTAGCTACAGCTTTTTGGTTATCTTTTATGTTTTCTTCTGTGTTTTACAAACAAGCTGGTGTGTATCGGAGTTTTTTTTGTTTTTTGTTAATATAGCAAAAGTCGGCAATTTTCTTTACTTAGGTTAGATAGTTACTTTTGAAATTAGAAATTCAATCACCCTGAAAAAGCTACCCATAAGTGTTTATGGACTTATGCATATAAAACACAAAAATCTCTTACATGTAATTGTAAATAAACACGTGCGTAAATTGCTAAAATAGCAGTTTCCCTACCGTGTTCATACCTTTATATTGCATTTTAATTTAAAATTGGTATTTTTTTATCATGACACTAAATAAAGTTCCTATTCTTTATTGTTTAATTAATAACAAACTGTAAAGAAGAAACTAAAATAAAAATTATAATTAGTAAAATCAATATTTTAATTTTCAATCAACACATTTTTTTTGCGTTCAAATATAAATTAATAAAATGGCTGACTAGATAGGCAATAAAATGCTTTTTGCTTTTTACAAAAGCACCCGACTAGTCTACTTGACTGACTGAGTCGCCGACTATTCGGCGTATCTCTAATTATAACAGATAATGGCTTAACTCACTATCTGAGTGTCACAGATCGAATTGTTACTACCAACGCTTTTGTGTAGATTCCGTGAAAAAGGATGGATTCATTACAAACGCTTTCCATCACGAATGCTAGTTGTTAATTGCTTTCGTATAGATATGATTTTTGAAACATTTATCGATAAGTTGTGGGATATGGCGGAAACTCTCCTGATTTCCCTTTCGTCCTTGGGGACAGTACATCACTGATCCCATGGCCCGTGATTGTTTACGCTCTCCCTTCTTCTCTACGGGCATCCTCCTGACGGAGCATTTGTACCTCCACATTCACTTCCATAGAACCTCTTTGTTATACTTGCACTTTCCCCTTCCTATTTTGGAGTGAAATGTTCAACAAATATTGCTTTGCAAAAATGAATGACTTATTTGTGAAACAATAATGTGCTATTGCCATAAATTATAAACTTAAAATTATATTGAACTGTTTATTCATTTGATAACTTACTTCAAACAGTTATCGAGTGCTCTAAAAAAAAAATTAAAAATATCTAAACTAAAACGGAACGTCATGCTGTCCTTAGTGCTTACACAGCTAAATTAAAAAGTAAATAGATTAAAAATTAATTGTATTACTTGGAATTTTTCGATCCGAATGAACTCTATCTCCAATGTTTCTGTTAGTAACTCTATGGATTCTAGATAAACAATGCTAAACCGTACCATTAACTTCTTTGAGGCAGTCAGCTTCATTAAAGTGACTTGCTAATTTTAATAATTTGTGTTCCTGAATAGTTATTATTACAAAAATATTTATCTGCATCGTAGACACTTGAACCCGGTGGCGAAGTATTCGCCACATTATGGCATATATGACATATTATGACTCCAACTAATACTTATAATATAATCAAAATATTTAAATCTTATCATAAAACTTTTTCATGTACCTTTTATCATTTTTTTTAAATATAATTTTTTACTTTAGATGTAATTACATAAAAATATGTAGTCTTGGTGAATTAGTGACGAAGTTAAACATTTTAACTTTTCAAAGAAGCTGTTTTAAAATTTTAATAATTTCAAAAATTCTGCAACTTGAGGGACGAGTTTATATATAATATAATATATATTACGTTATTACGGCATGGATATATCTTTTGGCTGAGGGTCTGTAGTTTTCTTGTGTAACATTTTTTTTACCCTCAAAATGTTTAACTTTTTTTTCACACTCAACAATGTAACATTTGACACGCTCTAGTTCTGTTAGTGTTGATCGGGTTGAAAATTTGACTACAATTCCTTATCATAAATTTAATGGAGAATATTTCTTGATATATTTTGTCACCAGGACCTACAGTTTAGGAGCTATATTGGTTAAAGTCATGTTTTGCCTACATTTTTTAAGTGTTGATTATAGATTATAGAAAAACATATCCATGATATATTGTTTTTCCCAGTCGTGGAGAATTATTTTTAAAGTCAATTTTAGAAGTAACTCGCGAACTTAATTAATTTTATGAAATAAGAATTAACAATACTGTAGAAAATTTAGTTGTTAACATTTTTGCATTTAAGTAAACTATAACTGTTATTGTAATAACTGTTTCCAACATTATTTTGCTTGTACCAAAAAAGGGCTTTAGGTCGCAAAAAATTGAAGATAGCTGCATTTTTGATATGTTGTAAGAGCCTGTCTGGGTAATGTAAATCCAAGTTTGCAACCGAAAAAACGTATGGAAAACTTTTGGTGGAATTAAAACATCGAAATTTTCGTAGTTATATCAGTGTTTGGCCTGTATCTCCTAATCTGTGTGGTTTTGGTAAAAAACGTGCGTTACCATTTTAAAATTAAATTATAGTTGCTACAATTCGAGCCTAATCGCAGCTCTGTTAGTCAAATAGATTCTGAGTTACGTCCCTTTGAAAATTGGTAATTTTTTCCAAAAACTTAACGAAATTTAATCAAATTTTGTTATATAGGATCTTATATAACAACGGTATACTAGAGTACGGAGTTCTCAGCGAGCTGGAATGGATGATTTACGGGACCTGACAAAAACTTCATGCATAGGGTCTGACAGTGCATTTAACCAGCTTTCAAATGAAAAATACTAATTTTAGAACAGACAAATCGTATCGGGGTTATAGCCAAAAGAGTACCGACAAACGTATTTTAGCGGAAAAGTGCGTCTTACCGCAAGTTAGCCAATTTTTCGTTCTCCACAGTTCTAAAACTATTTATCTGAGCAAAACAATGAATAGAAACCAATTTTATTGCAAATTTGCTTAGCTTTAATAATGTTTATACTACAACACAAAATGTGCTGAAAATAACAGTTTCCGAGTTATTTTATCAAACTGATGAAAACATACAAGTTTCAATACTTTTCCCCGATTTTACTTTTTTGTTTACTAAGAAGATAAATATTACACCTACAGTCCTTGGTATGTGCTTAAATTACAGCTAATTAAATTTACTACAACTTCATTTACCATGAATTTCATCACTCCTTCCGCCGGTGTTCCTTACGAAAGTCTGCCAAAACTTAAGATATGGACTTTTTGGAAAAAATTGCCAATTTTCAAAGAGACTTCACTCAGAATCCATTTGACCAACAGAATTGCGATTAGGCTCAAATTTTAACAACTTTAATCTAATTTAAAAATGGTGAAGCATGTTTTTTTTACCAAAAACGCACCGATTAGGTGACAGACGAAAAACTGAAATAACTCCGAAAATTTAGATGTTTATCGGCCACCTAAAGTTTTCCCGTCCGTTTTTTCGGTTGGAAACTTGGATTTACACTACCCAGACATGCTCTTACTACTTATCAAAAATGCGGCTCTCTTCAATTTTTTGCGACCTAAAAACACTAAAAACACCTTAGGCCGCTGGCCTACAGTGACAAACCTACGAATTATTTTATAGTCACACTTTTGTTGGCATTTTATTTTTATAGAATAGCTTTTTTTCTTTTGTATCGTGTTTCGTAAGTTATTTGGTAACCACCTCATATTTATATAATTTTTTTTTCTTTCAGTGGAGACATAGAAAAAGCTAACTACCATTTTGGACAGACAGCTCTTCACCTGGCTGCTGCCCGAGGCCATCTTAATTGCGTATCTTTCTTGGTCGGCTTTGAAGCCAATCTCTTCGCTCTTGACCATGACCTCCATACACCACTACAGGTTGCTACTAATCCAGAAGTCATTGATTTCTTAGACAAATCTGCAACTAGCCAAACCCTTGCCAACAAGTAAATATTTTATTTCTACTTTGTTCATTATATTAATTTTTTGTTTCCTTAATAGATTTAAATAATTTAATACAAATATTCACTAAAGATTTTTCAGAACTTCTTTTTCGTTTAAAAAAAAAAATATTATATCCATATTAAATCCGGTTCTTCCCCTTAGCCACTATTGTATTTATATTAAATAATCCAAGTTAGGTTTGTATTTGATCTTGTTTCTTTTTTATTTCCACTACTAAAGAAATAATTTGGTGTTAATTGAACGAATTGAAACAAATTGATATTACTATGGGCATTACTATATAAAGTAAATGTTACAATTTTGTTTGCTGTTTTCTACTTTTTTGAGACAAGAACAGAATGGGTGTCTTATTTTGGAAACTTTTCTCTATTAATTAACAATTTATTCCGGCTTCTACTGTTTTTAATAGTTATTAGTTTGTTATTTTAATTAGTTACTTTTTATAATACTTGTTACATTTTTTCTGCAGGAAAGAGGTGAAAAGTAAAAAAGAAAAAGCTTTAAAGGATGCTGAAAGGAGAAGGAAAAAGTATGAAGAAAAGATGAAAAAAGAGAGAGATAAAGAAGAGAAGCGGATAAAAAAGGTTGAAAAAGAAATTGGAACTAAAATTGATACAGATATGCCAATTTCAACATTACCACTTAAGTAAGTTATGTTCGATACTGTACTTCACAATGATATTTATATATACAAGCATGTACCTTTTGTGATTGATAGCCTCAGACTTATTTCATACTTTGAACGTCATATTTAATATTTTACTAAACTAATCACTCGCTGTACAGGTATGAAATGATTAAATTATTTTCTGAATACATATTCAGCGATTTCTCATGACCTGTTGTATATGAAATTTGTTGAATGAACAAATCTTATAAAATCTATGGAATTACCCTCTATTAAAAATTCTCTGTAAATTATTATAATACTCATTTTAAAATTAAAAACCATAATATTTTTTAGATTTAATAATAACTAAATTCCAAAGGGGGTAATTACTGTTGAACTGCCGGGTAAACAGCCGAGGGGTTGGCTGCGACCTATATAGGATGATTGTGTCAGGGCTGATATTGGAGATTTGGGTTTTGGAAGTGTGAATTCATGGTAAGTTTGTGTTCGGGATTTGCTAAGCCTTTATTTTGATAAAATTAGAAAAAACCCTATAACAAACTTTCCATGAACCCACACTTTCAATACCCAAATCCACAACATCAATATCAATATCCAATATCAAAATCCAAATCTCCAATATATATTTATTAATGGTTAAAATATTTTCTGTCATTTATTTATATTTATTTATTTATTTATTAATTTTTGTGTATGTCTTGTTTTTAATATTTTTGCACATTTTAGTCTTGTTAAGTTTATGTGCTACTGTATTGTGGTAGTAACTATTATTAACTATGCCATATATTAACTGTTTGTTCAATTTTGATGATAATTAAATGCATTAAAATATATATTTGTTATTGGTATTAAAATGCTGTCATTATTCTTATAGTAAATAAATTATTATTCATGAATTTGGTTAATAGAAGGAATATTTATTGACTTATATATATATATATATATATATATATATATATATATATATATATATATATATATATATATATATATATATATATAGTAGTTCCTTATCAGGCCACTGGGCCGCGCTGAGCTCAGTTCAGTGATAGTCAGGTTATGGTTACCTTCGAGTTGTTAACTATCCTAAAATGTTCTATTAAATAAAGTATTTGAATACTTAAATCTATCTATGTTACTTGTCAAGTTACAACAGAGTGGCGACGAGGATGGGATCCAATTGTGGAGAACACTGTCAAATAGTTATCAAGTGTAGTGAATAATTAATTATCATGGAATCGGACATGCATGCAGTCTTATCTGCTATATCAGCAGTTCTAAAGCAGAACAGTGAAATACTTCATGCTATGCAGGTAAGCCAAAGACCTCTGCAAAGTAATTTTGTTTCCAACTTCGAATATTTTGACGAGTCAAAAGAAACATTTCACCAATACCGCGGGCGACTCGAAAATTGGTTTCACTTGCGAGGTATTTATGAAAACAAAGACCTGTGGGCCAAAGAACTTTTACTTCATATTGGTTCTCAGTTACACAGTATCTTGTGCTCCCTTACTGCCCCTGAAAAAACCTGCAGACCTGAACTATGAAAGGTTAGTTACTATTTTAGAAGATCATTTATGCCCTAAACCGAATGTAATCGTCCAACAACATCGATTTTTGTCTAGAATTCAAAATGATCATGAATCTGTCAGTCAATTTGCAACGGAATTACGAAAATTAGCTTCCACTTGTAAATTTGAATGTGAATGAAAAGTGTGTCAAAAAGAAGTCAAAAGTTCAAAAGAGTCAAAAAGTGTGTCAAGTGTCAAAAAGTCAAAAGTCAAAGTCAAGTGTCAAAAAGTCAAAAGTAAAAAGTCAAAAAGTGTGTC
The DNA here is from genome assembly GCA_003667255.2 of Euschistus heros. Classification (NCBI taxonomy): domain Eukaryota; kingdom Metazoa; phylum Arthropoda; class Insecta; order Hemiptera; family Pentatomidae; genus Euschistus; species Euschistus heros. Next base: position 1,726,193 of record RCWM02000153.1, on the reverse strand, counting down.
AAGTGTCAAAAAGTTCCTAAAAAGAAAACTTGATGCCATGCGGATGGAAAAAGGAACATTATCGTCAAAAATTCAAAATATCTTGTTCCGATATCGAGCAACTCCACTTCGATGTGACAAAACCCCCGCTGAACTGTATTTAGGAGAACAGATCCGCACAAAATTAGACCTGCTTAGGCCATACAAGATCAAAGCCCGTGATGCCCAAGTGAAAGACTTGCGGTCAAGCCTCAGGTCATTTAGCGTGGGAGACCGTGTTCTTATAAAAATGTATTCTAATGGGAAAGAAATATGGAAGCCCGGTGTTATCACACTGTAAACATCCAAGAGGATGTTTACCAGCTCAGAGCACTCTCAGCTCAGTACCATCCAGCCAACCGATCCCAGAAGTACAACGCCGTTTTACAGAAGGGGACCCTACATCATCTGTTCCCGATTGCCATCCAGTTATTGAACCAGCCATCCAGCAGCCGCCACATCAAGACTTGGTTCGTCCTCAACGTGTTCGCCGACCGCCAGCCTACTTGAAAGACTATATCTATTAAAATTCACAACCAATATGTATTTATTTGTATACTTTTCTATGTAAATAACATGGTCTATTTTGTAGTGTGGGAGATTGTAGTAGTTCCTTATCAGGCCACTGGGCCGCGCTGAGCTCAGTTCAGTGATAGTCAGGTTATGGTTACCTTCGAGTTGTTAACTATCCTAAAATGTTCTATTAAATAAAGTATTTGAATACTTAAATCTATCTATGTTACTTGTCAAGTTACAACAATATATATATATATATATATATATATATATATATATATATATATATATATATATATATATATAACTCAAACTTTTAGTTTTAACTGACTGCTTTTAATAGCAATTATTTCAGATTTTTTTTTTTTTTTTTTTCATTTCAGTACTATTAAGAAGACAATTGTTGAGGTAAAGGGTCCTACTTTTACTGAAATAGTGGGAGGCACCATGTCCAAGAAACCAGCTTCCGGAGTTAAAAAGATTTTAGAAAAAAAGCTCAAGAGCCCAGATGAAAAAGTAATAGTATTATATGAGCAATATAAATTAAATAGTATATATATGTTCACTTTTTATTTCCCTACTAGTAAAACGAAATAAAAAGGGAATTATTTATTAGCATCTATTTTACAAAACTTCAATTTAGTACCTTTTTGTTTTGTATATTCAGTAAGGGAATATTTGATGATGTACCCTGTTGTGTTAGTTAAATTATGCTTCAGGTTTGTAAGATTAAGCTTTGGTCAACAGCTGATCACTGATACCATAATAGTCGACTTACAATCGGCCAATTATTCTTAACATCTTCCACCATTCAGGTCACTATAATTTCTCATGTTTAGAAAACTGAACAGATTGGGAAGTGATCATTGCCTATCCCTTCCCTCATGCAGGAAAGAATGGATAATTTAGTGGGAACATGTGTCAGTCAAATCTTGTTATTTCTTTTATTTACATTCTGTTAAAATCTGTAATTTATATCAATGTGTGAAAACGTTTTTAAACATTTTTACCAGCATTGTAATGACTATTAACTTTATAGAAAAACCAGTAAGATTTAATGAAAACATAATAATTATTTAGAATAACAATGGATTATTTTCTGCTGTACCAGGTATGCAAGTTTAAAATGTCGTTTATTTCTTAAAATATATAAACAGTAATTTAAAAAAAAGTATAATATATTTTATTCAAAGTACTGACCCTCGCTTTCTACACATTTTGCCCATCTCTCGGGCAATATATGGATACCATTCCAAAAGAATGCTTCATCTTTATTTGAAATCCATTCATCGAGCCATTTTCGTACGTTTTCGAAATTGTTGAAGTGTTGCTCCGCCAATGAGTGTCCCATCGATGAGAAGAGGTGATAATCAGAAGGCGCCAGGTCAGGTGAATACGGCGGGTGGGGTAGGAGTTCCCAACCAAGCGAAGAAATCGTTTCCTTAGTCAATCTGGCTGAATGTGCAGGAGCGTTATCATGCTGAAGAATGACTTTGGCGTGCCTGTGAGCCCATTCTGGGCGTTTTTTTTTCGATCAATGCGTGACTCAAATTGATCATTTGTTGTCGGTAGCGCTCGGTATTGACTGTTTCGCCGGGTTTGAGAAGCTCGTAGTAGACTACTCCCTTCTGATCCCACCACACACACAGCATTGTCTTCTTCCCAAAACGATCCGGTCTTGCACTCGATGTGGATGGTTGTCCTGGCGTTACCCATGATTTTTTTCGTTTGGGATTCTGAAAATAAATCCATTTTTCATCGCCAGTTACAACTCGATGCAAAAAAACCCTTTCTTTCGTGGCGTAAAAGCAGCATTTCACACACAGTTTTTCGTTTTCCCCCCATCTGTCGTTCGTCCAATTCATGTGGAACCCATTTTCCAACCTTTTGAATCTTTCCCATAGCTCTCAGGCGATCGGAAATGGCTTGCCTAGTGACATTCAACTGTTCTGCCATCATTTGTTGGGTTTGGGTATTGTCTTCGTCTAATAAAGATTGCAATTCGAAGTCCTCAAACTTTTTTGGTCGATTTTCTCGTTTTTGATCAGTAACATCAAAATCACCACGTTTGAAACTTTGAAACCAACGTTCACATGTCCTGACGGTTGGAGCAACATCGCCATAAGTCTCAACAAGAATTCGATGACATTCAGATGCCTTTTTCTTTTGATTAAATAAGAAAATCATGACATGCCGCAAATGCTCTTTATTAGGCTTAAAATTAGACATTTTTAACACCAAAGAAAGGTATGATACGTCCACGTAAACGACTTAAAAACAACTGACTTTTGTAAACAAATGACTAACAAACAAAATAGCGTTTAGAGATAAGCAAATCCTTCAATAGGCTAAGAGCGCATTCTATTGGAATTAAAACGACATTTTAAACTTGCATACCTGGTATTCACATCTGCTATGATGTAACTGTATGTTTGTGATACATTATAACACCCAAAGCAACTCAATTATCAGGCCATGTGCTGACATCTGATATGAGCCTTCTTTAATCATATTTTTGTTTTTCTTACAGCATGAAAACAACATGAAGTCAACAATTGGACAAAGAAAAGATGCCCAGATTATTTATGTAAATAGTTTTGAAAACAGCAATATTGGTATGTTCTTTTTATATTCATTTATATCGGTAGTATCTAAGGTATTTAGTTTGATGCAACTGTTTGTTCAGGGAGAAGAGGAAAGATCTCTGATGTCTTCCACAACCATATTCAATCTCAAGTTCAATCTAGTATATTTGATAGACCTGGATTTGGAAGTGTTGCTTTCAGGCAACGGTAAGTTAACATTAGAAACTATATTTATCATTATAGTACGGTCCCTGTACATGAACCTGTCACAACCCATTTTTCAGTTGTTTTCAGTACCACTTAATTGACCATTCTATGTATCATGTTTTTTTTTTATAATTAGAGGTGATTTTTTTTTCACTCTAAAAATAGTGTGATAAATGCTATTAAATTTATTTTTAGTCCTATTTATATTCTGATTTGCTTATATGGAATTTATTGCAATAACACTGATGATATTAATTGTTATAAATAATGATTTATTTGTGTTATTAATTGTAAAATAAGAATGTTAGTTTCTTTCATATATTAGCGATTGATGTATAAATATTTATTTGAAATTGATTTTTTATTTTATTATGCAATGAGATACATACTGCATACATAGAATAATGGAGGAAAAATACAAAAACTGTGTTTCAGTCAAACCTAATAAGATCTACATATTTAGAAACCTATTGTTTTTTTTTTCATGTTTGAGGATTATCAATAAATAACTAGACGTATATATTATTTTAGCCCCTTTTAAGGATGTTTATCTCGATGACAATAGTACTAATAACAGAAATTTCAAAATATAAAATTTTTAGTAGTGCTTCTCTCATTCTTAATATACAATACATAGCAGTATTGAATTAAGAATGAATTTTTAAATACTCGCTAATTTAATTTTTGGTAATCCTAACTCCCTGTTGCATTAGTTTGAATTATGCAGTCTACACTTTTTTTTTTTTTTAATCCATCTATTTGAATATAATATTCATGAATAACAATATTTTTAAATGAATCTTTAATCTCATTTTTTTTTAACTTCAATCACAATAGTATTTGATCAATTTAATATCAAGCAGCAATCTTTAATCATTTTTTGTTTATAGTTACTGTCTGCAATTGAAGAACTTTAATGAGGGTGCAACTTCCTTTCATGAAGAATGTATTTTGCCATAATGTCAATATATCTTATCTAGAATTAGAATAATTGATCCCAATAAAAAAATTGTAGTTTGCTTTGAGGGAACTTTTCAAATCTTCGATGGAGCCAACAGCTAAAGAAATTTATTGCATCAAGAAATTAAAACATGAATTTTTTTAACACAAATTTTACAAAATTATAAGCAATATGATCTGTTATGGGTGTTTCTTATATTCGACTGTACCCTCACTTCTCCCACTGTTAAAATATTATTCATTGTTAAATCACTTATTTATGGCTCACCAGGCTAATCTGGAAAATGTTTTTTGTTTTTTTTAATTCATAAAATTTGCAGAAAATTCTTGGGTAAATACCTTGGCTGATTCATATTTTCTGTTTGCTTAATTTATTTTATTTATTGGACTGAATAAAGCCTAACAGCTATGTTTCATAATTATTGAAAATCCTTGGCTGTTTAATTACTAACCATTATTTATTTTTTTCAATATAGGTCAAATTTAGCAGGTACCTTATCTGGAGTTCCAGATGCCATCATCGAAAAAGAAGGTGATGAAGAAGTGAGCAGTGAAACAAGCATAGGTAGTGCTGGTAGCCTAGCTAACAGGAGTAGGCACCAACCAGTATGGCAAGATGATATTACTACTAGTGATGGTACGATTTATTTTAATTTCTAACAAGTAAAGGACATATTTGAGGTGATACAAGCTACATGACATTGATGCAGAACAGCATCAATAGGTTGGGGCTAAGTGTAAAGAAAACTAAAGTTAAGCATCTTTTTTTTATTCCAGACAACTCACTAATCCTCTATCCCTACCTCTTTACTATACTTTACTTTAAATTTTTGACTGTATAACATTTGAAAATTCTTCTTTACAATTAAAAATTCAAAATAAAGTAACATTTTAGAATTATCATTATGTTTTTTTGTGTGTGTGTGTTTGTTCTAAAATCTGTTCATTGAGTGATTAACTTCCACTTCCACAACTATGGCAGTACATTTGAAGGTGTATTTTAAACTTTATGATTTTATTTTTTGGAACACTCTAACTTACTATTTTAGCTGGTACTTTTGAACTCTGGTCTGCGTTGTTTTTATCTTATTATAACTATTTTTGATGAAGATCTGTCTTTTATATTTCTGAAACCATTTGAAAACTCATTGCAATCCTCAAACATTTCCTAATATTCTATAATTCTGTAACTCATCTTTATACCATCTGCCATTATTATCATCAGCTTTTTGGTAGGAGACAAGAATTGAAGAGACTCATAAATGTTCCACTAGATTCATCTTCAGGGTTTCTCAGACCCTCTTATGTCTCTTTCTGTTATACCAAGTAAATGTGGCTTTATGTTATATGGCAGCAATACTTTATCTTTCTTATTCTTCTCTTTAAGTCCATAATATCAAAAAAATCTCAGATTGCAGATTTTTTTTTTTTCCTTCTTGTCACGTCCATGCTGAGAGGCACATGGGAAAGATGAAGTAGAACTATAGAAGTAGAATTTTATTACTTACTTGCTAGATTCATAATAATCATTACTTAAGGTATAGCTGATCTAATAATTACTATCCATATTTTAACTACGGTTCCAACCCTTCTTTTACTTAATGCTTATGCATTTGAACTGTTTTTTATTATTTTTTAGCAATTGTATGTTTTGAACTCTAATGCAGTCTGCTTGATGTTCTTTTGAACTACAGTGAGATTTATACACATTATATTTATTTTGAATCATAAAGTGATACTGATGACTATTGAAACTGTTTTCTGAGGGGTAGTACCTGGTACTTCTTCCAATTGAAAATGGCTTCTGATTCTGTTATTGTTTTTCTCTTGAATGACTGCTTTCCAGAAAATAAGATGAGTTTTACACTGTTACACAGTTGCTTCAATTCAGTTGAAGTATAATTTAACTGTTCGTGGTCTAATGAGATGAAATATTGAACCATGCTTCATTCCATCTTTTCAAAACAATATTTTAGAGCAAAAGTATTTATAACATCCACAAATTCTCCATTAAATGCCTCCACATTAATAGTAATAATTAATACTTGACTACTTATATCAAATTGATTACTAAATTTTGACCCTCTAGAACAGGGATTCCCAAACTTTTTTGTACCATGCCCCCTTTCGTTGAAATGAAAGCTTCTCACACCCCCCATAACAATAAATTGTATGGACCTAGGAACAAAACAAAAACAAATAAGTATTACATTGAAAACAAAACATTTATTTATACTGCCATAAGATACAACAATATCAGTTTTCATAAAATACAAAAAATATTAATAAAAGAAAAATAGATTAGGTTGGTTAGTGAGATGATTGGGCTTGCATTTTCTTTACTAGTATGCCTATTCGTGGCTGAGTTAGTAAGTGCACAATGCAAGTCACTAGCAACATCTAGTTTATTCCGATACTTTGTTTTAATTGCCACAAGTGTTGAAAATGCTTTTTCGCACAAATAGGTGCTTGAAAAAGGCAAATATAAACGAAGAGCTTCCCGTGATACACTAGGATACACTTTGAAATATTTTAACCAAAATGAAGGTTTGTCCATTATATCAAAGTTGTATGTGGCAGAGGAATCATGTTTTATTTCCAAAGCATCTTTTTGAAGTGATTCAGGCTGGGAGTCTATGTTGACATGGAATGGGTCAGTTGACATTCTGTAAATACTATCTTCACAAGCGTTTGGGAAGTATTTCTGGAACTCTTCAATTAGGCTCTCCAAATGGTTTGATATTTGGATTTTCAAACTTGATCCATCATAAATGTCCTTGAAATGTGTATCTTCTGAGATTGACTCTATTTTAGGGAAATTTGAATAATTGCATGGGTTCGCTGATATTTTACACCTCCAAAGTTGCAATTTCTCAATATACGTCTTGATCGCATCACGATGAGTAACTAAATTTGAGCCTCCACCCTGCAGTTTTAGGTTATGGCTGTTCAAAGTCCACGCTTAGTTCATTTTGCTTTTGATGTTCCAAGAAGGTGATTATTTCATCTCGAAGCTCAAATAATCTTGCCAACACTTTTTGAGAGCCCTCGTACTTCTGTATAAAATAGCAGGTTTTGTAAACACTTCCTATATCTTGACAAAGAGTTTTAAACAGTCGAGTGTTCAACGCACTGTTTTTATGTAATTCACTACCTTAATACACAACTTTAAGAAAGTATTAAGTTCATTTGGAAGGGTTTTTGCTGCCAAGACTTGTCGATGTATAAAACAATGTATCCCAGTCACATCAGCATTTTTCTCTCTTACTAATTGCACAAAGCCTGAGCAAGAACCAAGCATTGAAGGCGCGCCATCCGTACATACACCGATCAGTTTTTGCCAAGAGAGTTCATGTTTGTCAAAAAAGTCTGACACTGCTTTCATTACATCAATAGCTTTTGTTGTGGGCTCCAACTCTGTAGAAAAGAGTAGCTCATCTTTCATTCTTTCATTTTCAACATACCGAACATAAACAATTAACTGAGAACATTGTGCTGTGTCTTTTAAAATTTAGAATTTTAGAAAGACTACCAAAATTTAGTTTAATGTTCAACTTATCCCCCGCCCCCCCCTGACATGTCCTCTCGCCCCCCAGTTTGGGAACCAATGCTCTAGAAACAACTGATACCAGAATAAATATTATTATACATGATACACTATGTCCCTTACTGTTTAATTTTAGTAAATTATATAAGATATAATCATTACAGACATGGATATCTAATTTTGACTTCATGAGATCCAGTGATAATATTTAACCCATAGAACAGTTCCTAAATATTTATTATTCAATTATTTTTTTTACTTTTATTTTTCAAGAAGAAAATGTTGTCTCCAATGGACAATGGAGCCCTTTGGAAAGGTTTCTAGTTTCGGCAGGTGTTGAAGAATATACTCCAAGGCTTCTTGCCCAAAAAATTGATCTAGATGCTGTATTAATGCTGACAGATTTGGATCTGATGCAACTGGGTAAGTAGTACACAATTAGTTGGTTAGTAAAGAAGCTTAACTAGTCAGCAGAAAAAATGTCTGTTTCCTTAGAAACTAAGCACTGGTAACATCATAAAACTTGACTATTAATTTTAAAGAAGATCAAAGCCTTTGAAATAATTAATTTCTTAATAAAAACAATCACTAGATAGATTATAATAAACCTAATGGAATTATTGTTGATCAGTTATAATATATTTTTTCAAAAAGTTTTTAATCCCTCAGATTGTAAAAGTCGCGTCTTTCATAGTTCTTCATCCCTTCTACCACTTTCTATCAAAAAGTATCTGACTACAACAAATATTTCAAGCTCATGCAAACAAGTGAAGGTACAGAAAGATTCTTTTCTCTTTGTAATCATATATCAGATGTCAGAAGGTATGACCTGACAAAAAAAAAAATAATATAAATGTACAAGATAGTAAAGTTAACATTGATTTGTTTATATATTTTTTTGATCTTTTCTAATTTTTTCTATTAATTAAAAATTTGTTTATATAAACTGCAAATTACCAATTTAATGAATTGTGTTTGTATAAATTACTAAGGTCACTTGAGGTACGCATGATGGTATTAAAGGATCAATACAATTAGGATTGATCAATTATTTGCTACTTCTATTGGAATTGTTTTATTTGAAAACTAGTTTCAAATGTTAAACATTCAATTCAAACTATTTTTTAAAAAATAAAACAATTACAATAGATGTGGCGATTAAATCATCAATCCTATTTACATATGCTTTATTATACCTGTTTTGCACATTTGTTTTTTGTGGTATGTTTTGAATTTTTGATGGCATGTTTTAATGGTTTTTACTCCATGAAAATCAGGTCTTGAGAGATAATAAGTCATTGCATTATTTTCAAATAAAAAAACTGACATTACTTATTAAAAAAAAAATTTCAAAATTAAATATATATATATAAATAATATATATATATATATATATATATATATATATATATATATATATATATATATATATATATATATTCTATAATAGGAGAATGGTTCAATCCCCTATTTTGGACTAAGCATAACAGAGTTTATTAACAATAGTAATATATTACATTGTTTCATAATATTATCACGTAAAGTTATTATTATAGCAGGAGACATATACAATAACAATAATTTCCAAAAAGCTTAAAACAAAAAAAATGGATATCCATATCTGATACCACCATCTACTATGGCATGTATACTCCGTTGAAACCTATCAAAACATATTCTCAAAATCAGTGACTGATCTCAAATTTTACAATTCTTGATATACCTCTGTACCTTTCAGTGCAGATTATTTTTTATACTATTGGAACTGACCTTGAAATAGGCAGCCACTTTGCTAAGAATTTTCTGTTATTTATATTATATCTATTTCATTCATTGAAATTTAAATTAATTATAGGATAATTATCTTAGGTATCCCCATGGGTCCAAGGAGAAAGCTGTTACATGCTGTTGAACAAAGAAAAAGAGCTCTGCAGAATCCTGGACAATTACTTGATAGTAAATTGTAAATGATTTAGATTAAACTATAGTTTCAATATTATTGCATAATACGGATCTCTTAAAGCTCAATTAAAAAGAAAATATTGTAAATTTATATACAAATAATAATTAAATATAAATAGTTTTCCATTTGTAGATTAGTTATTTTTATGAATTAATTTTTTTGTAGTAACAATTATAGAAGTTAGGTGACAGTTAATGTTTTTTTAATTCACTGTTCAGTTGATAACCAAAGATGTTAAGATAGAAATAAAGATATTTATTTTATTGATTATTCATTTTTTTTTTTTTTTATATACATATATAATGCTTAGCAAACATCAAAGTTTGTATATGTATAAATAAGTAATTATCATTGATGTAATACTTTTAAAAAATACTGTTCAATTAGGTATTTTTAAATTGTTGCAGACATGCAGAAAATTTAAGGTTTCATTAATATTCACTTTTTTATTATAATTGCCTAATAAATTCAGATTTAATATATTCTAATTTCCACAGCTGTTATAACTTAATGCAGTTAAGACCTGGAAAATCTAATATATTTTTAATAACTGTTGAAATATGTTTGCTATTACATACATAATTTCTCTTATTTGGAAAAATTGTTCAAATACATTTAAATTTTTCTCTTTTACAATTAAGATTATCATAATAAAGTCAGAAATAATTATTATTGTTACTGTTGATTACTAGTTATTTAACACAATCATATATATAGTTTCTAAATGAAACCAAATATTGTCACCAGCCTTTCCTAGTGAATATTAATAACTGTTTGTCCATTCTAGTCTATTTTTTTTTCTTTTTTGCATCAAATAATACAGCTCAATAAATTTTGATTTATGAAATGATACAGTTAAAGAGAAGTATTAAAATATACATTCATTTGTCATACTATTTATATTCATTATTTTATTAAAACTATTTGTAAATTTTATTTTAAAATGTAGTTTGTTAAATGTTGTAATGTATTGTAATTGTATTAAATCTTCTAGACTTAATTTGTGTATAACATTCTTGACCACACTTTATAAGAGTTTCTGTTAAATTTCCCTGAGATTTAATTTTATTTTTAATTTTTAAAATAGATTATTTTGAATTCATGCAAATAAGATATAGCTATCCAATTTGTCAATTAAATCTAATTATTCCCTGGGAGACCTTCATCCGTTTGTACTTTGGCTCTGTTGAACATATATCTTCTAGACTTGAATTTCTAGACTAGGTATAGCATAATGAATTCCACTTTGTTGAAGACATTGTCGATTAAACAGTTACTCTGCTTCTTCAACAATGAATCAAACAATCAACAAATGACAAACACAATGGCTGCTCTGGAGACAAGAATTAGAATTCATGAAGTGTAATAAAAAAAAACCATTATGTATATTTTATTAAGTTGAAATTTCACAAATACATATGTATGTGTATATATATATATATATATATATATATATATATATATATATATATATATATATATATATATATATATATATATATATAGATGGTGGGTTCATTTGACAACTAATATCAAGTAAACCTATCAGTAACAATTTCGCTGTATGTATTATTTAGATTCCACTTGTAAGAAGAAGAACTTTTGACCTTTTCACTATGTGTTATGTTGTATGGTAAATGGGCTGTAAGGATAATCATCCTGAATTATTATAAGGACTGCTAAAATACAATTACTATAATAGAAGAAATGTATTTGTTGGTTGGATGAATATATATCTTGCAAATTTATTTTGATGGATCTGTCAAAGGAAAAAACAAGGATTGTTGAAAATAATAATTAATACCTAACACAATAAAATATTGTTTTGTTATTTTTAACTATTCTTATTTTTTATTCCTCTGACTGATCTCTCAAAATAAATTTATTAGAAATACTAATTACTATAATAGTCAAGTGACCCCAATTAATTTTTATGATTTGGGGTGCTAAATCTGATTTCCAACTTTGCTCCCTCAAAAATTTAAAGCATTATATAATAAAAATTACATTTTTTAATTTTTTTTTTTTGCTTAATGATGCAAAAACTAAAATATCACATTGAAAAAAACTATAGACTCCCAGCCAAAAGAGATATCCAAGTCAAATTTCTCCCTTAGTGGAAAAAACAATAGATCATGGATATGCCTATCTTCACTCTACTGCTCTTGAAAATGAAACTGTTGTCAATTTTTCGTTCAGAGCAACACCAACAGATATAGAGTATGTCAAAAAAGCCCCAACACTTAAAAAATGTAGGAGAAACATGACTTTAACCAATGTAGGTCCTAGCGAAAAACTTTATATAACAAAAAATTCTCCATTAAATATCTGGTAGTTAGACTGTCATTCAGTTTTCAATCAGAACTTTACGAACTAAACTAGAGTGTGTCAAAATGTTACATTTTTGAAGGTGAAAAAAAAAAAACCTAACAAAAGGGTTGCCATAGCGACACTATTATGCTACGTTGCAAAAAAAAACTGAAGAACCCCAGGCAAAAGACATAAACATATTTTTCTGAATAAATCTGACTCGGGTACTTTTACCTCCAAACCCTCGATATCCATTTCAAAATAAATATATGATAAAACTTTATAAACAGCGTTAAATTTCTTACAAGATATATAAGGAAATTGAAAGCAATTTTATCTCCCAACTACTAACTAATTTGATTTTTCAAAAATTATGTTACATGACCATTTTGTGGGCGACGTTTCATGGCTTATGGCACATTTTCAAGCCCTAAAAACATAAGACATGGCATGGATAGTGATTTATGAAAATTTGCAATGACAAATCATTACATCTACTTTCTATCTTATTATCCATGCCATGTTTTATGTTTTTAGTGCTTGAAAATGTGGCATAAGCCATGAAACGTTGCCCACAAAATGGTCATGTAACATAATTTTTGAAAAATAAAATTAGTTAGTAGTTGGGCGATAAATATATAATTATAAAATAATTACAAGATATGTTTTTCCAGTTTTCTTATCAAATCAAATGTTTAGTCACTGTAGCTTATTGAACTATGGTACAGTAACTGGGCCATCAAATGAAGACAACTAAGGAAAATATTATAGAAGTTTTTTTCAATTTATTTTTGTTTTTCAGTGCTGAATTTGACTTTTAACGTTGCCACCTCCAAAATCTCAAATATTCCTTAAAAAATGCCTAAGTAACAAAAAAACAACTATTTTTTTTAGTTTTTATTCAGAAAAAGATGGATTGTTTAAACAAACATTTTAAGATTGATTATGAAAATATTTTCAAGAACATCATGGCCAGACTGTTGCAGGGGGGGGGGGGGGGGGTGAGCATACAATGAGTGGGACAGGAGAAGGTCCCTTTTTTAGGTTTTTCGATTATATCTTACAAACAGTGGAGTCTAGAAATATGTGTTTTAAATAAAAACTGAAGCTAACTATATTTCCTACAAAGTTATTTTATATATATTTGTCACACTTCCAACGATTTTTAAGATATACGATATTGAAAATCGATAATTTTCGAGAAAAAAAAAATCATTTTTACCTCACTTTTTGTTAAACATTTGCTTCTAGTGCTTCCTACGAATATTTTTCAGAAATATAGTAAAAAAAAAAAAAAAAATTGTAGAGCATTAAATTTATTTTAATTTTAAGCGTACGTTTGCTACTTTATTTTCAAGTGGATCAAGAGTTCAACGTTTTTTACAGTTATTACTTTTAATTAAATTATTACAAATCAAGCAATAATAATGAAAATATATACATGTACTAATAATATTTTTTCAAATAATTATAATTTAAAAAAATAATTATATGTATAATGAAAAATAAGCAATCAAAGTTCGTCACCTATACATTATCAATGCATACCAAATTTGGTTCTATTCATTTTTTTGCTCATTTAATAGTTTTAGAGCTGTGGGGAAGGGAAAAATACAATATTTTGTCAAAAATCGGTTCAACGGTTTTAGTCCAGTCAATAAACACATTGTAGAGTGCATGGAATATGCGATAATTGTTGACTTCATAGCTTCGTTTGGAATAGTTGAAAGGTAAACATAGTAAAAGTCCCCGCCGCTGGGGGGTGAGCTAACGGTGGGGGGGAGGGGAGAAGTTCCATTTTTTTGGTTTTTCCATAATATCTCGAAAACTGTTGACTCTAGAAAAATATGTTTCGAATAAACATAAAAGCTAATTAAATTCACTATAAAATTTATAATACATAAATTTGTCGTGATTCTAACCGTTTACGAGATATACGTTATTGAAAATAGGTGATTTTAGGGAAAAAACAAATGTCACCTCACTTTTTGTCAAACTTTTGCTTCTACTATGTTCCACAATCGTTTCTCAGAAAAAACGTCAGAATCAAAATTGTAGAGCATTAAATTTACTTTAATTTCATATATACGTTTTTGGTATTTGCTGCAAATGTTTAACAAAAAGTGAGGTAAACATTTTTTTTATTTCTAAAGTTGTCGATTTTTAATTACGTATATCTCGAAAACCGTTGAAATTTCCACGAATACGTAAATTATTATTTTTATAGGAAATATAATTAGCTTTAATTTTGATCTGCTACATATTTTTCTAGAGTCCACCGTTTTCGAGATATAATCGAAAAACAAAATTGGGACCTTCTTCCCTCCCCCCACCTTTAGCTCACCCCCCAGGGGCGGGGACTTTTAATATGTTTACCTTCTAACTATTCCTAACAAAACTGCGAAGTCAAAAATTATCGCATATTCCATGCACTCTACACCCCTCATTTCGGCACTCTTTATCTGGGGTCGTACTTCTCTGAAAAAAATACGTTTATTGATACTCATTTCAAAACTAATTGTTTGATCCAAAATATCTATTTTTTATCTGAAAGCTTCTTAAATTTACTATAAGAACCTATATATGAAATTTTGATTATATCACGTTATACATTCAAACCAGCCCACTAAATTTGTGAATATCGTCATACTTTGCCAAAACATACATATTTAGCTTTCAGGTTTGGGTGTATCACGTGACATAATCAAAATTTCATATATAAGGCCTGGTAGTAAATTTCACCAGATTTTAGTTGAAAAAAATAAATTTCAGATCTGACAAATAGTTTCGGCGTTATGGTGAAAACTACGCCAAAAAAAACTTGAACTTAAAATAGTAGGCGGTTTTTACGTGCTGGTAAGGGTATTTAATGGGACTTAATCAAAATTTCATATATAGGTTCTTATAGTAAATTTAAGAAGCTTTCAGATAAAAAATAGATATTTTGGATCAAACAATTAGTTTTGAAATGAGTATCAATAAACGTATTTTTTTCAGAGAAGTACGACCCCAGATAAAGAGTGCCGAAATGAGGGGTGTAGAGTGCATGGAATATGCGATAATTTTTGACTTCGCAGTTTTGTTAGGAATAGTTAGAAGGTAAACATATTAAAAGTCCCCGCCCCTAGGGGGTGAGCTAAAGGTGGGGGGAGGGAAGAAGGTCCCAATTTTGTTTTTCGATTATATCTCGAAAACGGTGGACTCTAGAAAAATATGTAGCAGATCAAAATTAAAGCTAATTAAATTTCCTATAAAAATAATAATTTACGTATTCGTGGAAATTTCAACGGTTTTCGAGATATACGTAATTAAAAATCGACAACTTTAGAAATAAAAAAAATGTTTACCTCACTTTTTGTTAAACATTTGCAGCAAATACCAAAAAACGTATATATGAAATTAAAGTAAATTTAATGCTCTACAATTTTGATTCTGACGTTTTTTTCTGAGAAACGATTGTGGAACATAGTAGAAGCAAAAGTTTGACAAAAAGTGAGGTGACATTTGTTTTTTCCCTAAAATCACCTATTTTCAATAACGTATATCTCGTAAACGGTTAGAATCACGACAAATTTATGTATTATAAATTTTATAGTGAATTTAATTAGCTTTTATGTTTATTCGAAACATATTTTTCTAGAGTCAACAGTTTTCGAGATATTATGGAAAAACCAAAAAAATGGAACTTCTCCCCTCCCCCCCACCGTTAACTCACCCCCCAGCGGCGGGGACTTTTAGTATGTTTATCTTCCAACTATTCCTAACGAAGCTATGAAGTCAAAAATTATCGCATATTCCATGCACTCTACACCCCTCATTTCAGCACTCATTGACTGGACTATTTGGCCACCTCAAGCCGATTTTTAAGTTGCAGTAAGTAGCTCTTCTCCAGAAAACACGTTTGTCGGTACTCATTTGGCTATAACTCCTAAACTATCAGTCCGATCCGAAATTTATTTTTTCCATCTGAAAGCTGGTTAAATTGACTAAGAGACCTAATATAAGAAACTTTGATCAAGAAAGTTTATGAAATACCCATGCCAGCACGCTGAAAACCCCATACTGTTGGGAAATCCATGTTTGTTTTTTTTCAGCATATTTCTCACTATAACTTTGGAGCTATTTATCCGATTCGGAATTTCTTTTTTCCATCTCAAAGCTGGTTTAATTTACTATTAGACCTCACACATAATATTTTGATCAAGTTCCATGAAATACTCACTCCAGCTCGCTAAATGTGTATGTTTTGGCAAAATATGACAATTTTGACATTCTCAGTGGGCTGGAGTGGATATTTCGCGGGACTTGATCAAAATCAGAGCTACCAGTGAAGGATATTGTTTTGAGATCTGCAAGGATCTAACGATTATGTGTTCTAAATAAAAGGACAATTGCGGAAATACATCCTTGGACACTCTCCTTCCCAACAAATTAGTTTTCGTCCTTAAGGATACTGTTTTGAAATCTGCCAGGATCTAACAATTTTGTAGATGGCGGAGGAATATTCATTCCACCATTGTTGTCTTTTTTGAAAATTGAATTGATTAAAACGTAATAATTTTTACAAAGAACACTCTCTCTTTCAGATTAATCTTTTGGATTTTCGTCCTTTAGGTCCACAAGTTCACACTTTGGCGAAAATTCAAGTATTACTGAATAACTCAATAAATTCGTTTAACTTCATTACAGGTCCTTCTGAGTATTAATCCACAGTTGTTGATGTATTCCAATAAAAACAAAGATTGATTTCTTACTCTCCATACAATAGTACACAGGCTGTATCGATTCAATGTTTCAAATTCAAACATAAATTTTGCCCCCTTAGTCTTACTAGAGCCAGGTTTCGTTCCACTGTGTGGCGTGGGTGTCTCCCTCTAAATCCGTTGCAAACTCATAGTATAATATTCAATAGTATAATATTCTCCTCAGACAAAACATGGCATCTCTATTGGCGAAAATATCACTTATCCAAGAGATATGAATAAATCTAGAGAATAAGTACGGAAGCAAGCACAAGGTTTGCTGAGAGAAAATAATGAGATGATGAAATTTTTTTAAGTATTCAGGAGCTTTCTTGGATCTGATAGAGCCCCTCCCCTATTTTTTAAGGGAAAGACCTCTCTTGCCCGGGAATTTACTGTTGTCCATTATTTCAACGTGTCTTGTCCATCTAACTTCCAATCTTCATTGGACTAAAGCTAGTAGTGTTTCCGTCATCATAAGTACACGTCCAGGTTATCAGATTTGTATCCTACTTCACTTGATATTTGACTCACACTTCTGTATCCTGTGCAGAAGGCATATCTTCTTTAGCTTCGCTTCTTTTATATTTATCTACATACTACATACTATATCTACATACTATATACTACTTCTTTTATATTTATCTACAAGTCCTGGCTTTGATTTTTGCAACATTCATATAGTGATCCGAGACAATATTTGCATCCTTTTGACGTGCATTGATCACATTGGTTATTATTAAGTCATGGACAGACAGGAGTGAAGTTTGTCGCAAGTTGGCGGGCCTGTGCCCTCACCACAAATCCTGTTCCGAAGAAGTCTTTTGAATCATGGTAACTACATATAATATATGGTGTAAATTATTTTATTCAATATTCTTTTTCTTAGACGCCCGATTTCTCGAATAGCTACTAATCCATTCTGATAGGTGTCAAGTTGTAAAAGTAGCTCTCGTAGAACTGTTAGTCTCTGTAAAGACAAAGTATTCCAAAAAAACAACGGCGGTTCCTAAATCGATTTAATAGAGACAGACCACCATTTTTATTTATTAGAGGTTTTGAAATAAAAGGAAATTTCGGTAGAATGAGTTATCAGCCCACTGGTCCAAGATCAAGTGGAAGGTCTGCCTCTTCAGAGCCTCCTGGCATGCTCTACCTTCCACGGCATCTCTCTAAGGAAGGTGATCCTAGGGTATATGTTGATAGAGATCATTGTAGTGTATGGCTTTCGTAATGTATTATTAGTGTATTCGTAGTTACTTTATGAGTGTTGTATATGAATGACTGTGTAGACGTTCCCCTAAATATGATAGTCAGTCGCTGATTACGGATAAATTACCCGACTATCCATGATCAACAATGCATGCCAATCGGAACTTAGGGTGTAAAATATAATAAATCTTGACAACGCACATTTTTTCCTTTAAATATACAATATTCTTTTGATGTTCAATAGAGGCATGTGCACTGTTCAAGTCAATTTAATTCCTCATCTATCCTGTTTGTATTTCGATTTTTAACAATTTTTATGAGTTAGTGAATGTTCAAACAATAATTGTTTCATCCTTTGTGTATTCACATTCGGCATCATTTTTACAGGATGTTTTGTAAATCAAAATGAGTATCACGGTAAAAAAAAAAAAAAAATTAAAAATCAACTTACTTTTTTCATAACAAGAAGACGCTGAGGATTTACTTAGATCTATGAATCCAAATCATTTGCAACTTTAATCTTAACACTCTTGAAGTAATTGGCTTAAACAATAAAATCTTATCGTCCATTAAATAATATATAATGTTGAATACGTTAAATTAAAGTAGATTCTTCTACAGTTTTCATTCAACACATATGTAAATGAAGATTTAACAAGATAACAAAATTCAAAATATCATAATAATAAATTGATATGAACGAAATTGAAGTTGCAAGTTAAATTGGTAATTCTGTATGTTCTTTCTTAATTTTATCTCTATTAGTAACGTAATGAATAATCCTTCAAACATTTTTCCTAACGTTGTAATCATCTGAAAATGTTTCCATTTTTAATTATTGACTCGGTTACATTTTAATATTTTGAACTATCTAAATTTATTATTTACTTTAGGCAAAAATGCAGTTAAAAAAAGAACACATGGGACTACACTGCTAAAACCTTAAGGATTGATACCTAGTATTCAACATTATCCGTTTGATTATCAACATGGCTGCTGAACACCAATACTTTTACGAGGATGAAGTCTATAGAGTTAACAAGAAGGGTCACATAGAATTTGGAATGGTTCTGCAGAATTCAGAATTAGTTAGCAGTGACGAAAATTCAGATAATGATGAAAATGGAAAAATGAAAAAGGGGCATATAAGGGTTGCATGGCACCCTACAGGAGCAGAAGAAGTTGTATCAGAACGAAAAGTAAATCATATTTGAGTTTCAACTATTTAGAACATTTTGAATTACAATCTTTAAAGTATGCTTTGTAGCTGTGTAATAGTACAATGCTAAATCAGTTTTTCATTGACCTGTCAATCTATGACATTATGCAAGGTATCACTGAGCAATAGGTTTGTCAATTAGTCTTATTGTAACTAGGTTTTCAAGAGTGTTACTGCATATCACCAGTTAGGTTTCATGATGGAAGTATTGCCAGAACTGAAAAAAAAAAATGATTTGTAATGATATCCATGTTTCATAGGTTGGCTTAGCTGATAGATCTTTGATGCCTGGTGATGTAGTTCGAAGAATGATCAAAGGAAAGGATACTCAAAGGGGTTATTGCAGGCATATGGAGGTTTCTGCCTCAATTCAAATTGTTGGAACAAAACATATAATAAACAATGTGAAAAGTAAAGATCTTATCCCCATAGAGGTATAATGAGCATCTTGTGATTGTGCTGTTTATTTATTAATGGTAATTATATTTAACTTTTATCTACTGCAGGCACTTGCACCTGATATTGCTGTGTGTCTAGATTCATGGGTAGGTGGCATTAAATTAGTGCACTCAAAGCTTCATTTAAGTTTGCCAGATAATTCCCGTTGTGTTGTTACTGATCCAGAATCAACCGATTTTGATACCTTCTATGAAAAGATTGATCCAGTAAGTATTCTACAGTACTCTTTATATTACCTTCTAACAAATGAGTTTTATTTTCCATAGAGTAAAGTGAGAAGTGAAAGGTATTTTGAAGGGGATTTTTGCTAATTATTTTATTTATGAGTTTTTTCTTGGTGAATCATAAATTACTAACCTAAACCAATGTTATCAATAATGATTCTGAAACTGACCATGAATGCCTTTCATTTTACACGAGATTAATGGTTCTTTCAATCAAGTTGGTTGTTATCAAAACAATAAAGTGTTATGTATTTTCATCATATAAATCATTTAGAACTATTGTAAATGTAAGTAACATCTTACAAATTATAATTAAATTTCTTTTGATTAAAGTTTGATTATTTTTCATTTTTGTTATACAATTGTAACATCAACTCTGCATCATCCAAGAAAGTGTTAATGATTTTCCTATAGAACTGCGTGAGGAGCCGCTTCTTCCTTTCAAAATAGCTCATCACTTATTAATTTAGGTTGGATGCAGACATTGATATTTTTCCATCTTTCGTTTAAACCTTTTTCCTTTAGTAAAGGGCAAAGGTTAGCTCTTGTTCCTTATTATAGGAAAGTTCTTAAGTAAGGGAACTTTTTTTTTAAATGTAGGTTATCACTTCTGGTTTTATACCACTGCTCTAAACTATTCTTGTGTTTTACACCAAAATCAAAGTGACAATACCAATTTCTGACTCTTTATTGCTTAGAAACAGGAAATAAATTAATAACCTTAATACATTTAATATTAAAGATAGGTTGTAGTTAATCCTTATCAGGGGAGTTATACTTGAAAACTGTTACCAATTTCATTTTAAAAGTTTCTTTACTACCGTAATCCTGCTATATTTTGTTCATATGTTCAATATGTAGTAGACTTATGACTTTTATATGTAGTTAACCGCTTTAGACTTAAGTTTGCTTAAGAGGTACACAAATATCTAAATCTTTTCAGTAACAATCTGACCCTTTTAAATGAATTTCATAAATTTTAAGGTTATATTTAAAAATAAGGTGATCTGATCAATCAAAATATTTTAAAATTATCATAATAGCAATAATCATTATTACTTATTAACAAACATAAAAATGTTCTTTTATGCTGTTACCTAAGTTATATCTTTATTACTGGAATATATAAAAATTTTGATATTTTTCGTTGATACATATATAACAAAAACTGATCATACTCCATTGTACTACACAAAAACCAACAACAATTAATTGTTGCAGTATTGTAGTATAATGTTAGTGGAGGAACTTGAAGCCGGAAAGGAGTTTCAATACTTCAGATATTTTTTATAGATTCACTTTATCGGAAGAAATCCTCTTGAAAATTGTTACTCTATAAAGGATTAATAGATCACCTAATCCGAAGACCTGTGAATAAGCCTGATAGTAGTCAGCTTTTCAACAATATTTGCGGCAAAGTTCGTTTGGGCTGTTGACAATGGTTGGCTCGGTGAGTTAGGCATGTTTACAACAGGTTTTTATTTGTTATTCATTGTTTCTCAGGCCTGTGATCTGTTAATCCATATAGATTGAGTTGTTTACTAAAGAAAACAGCGAACAAATAATATAAACTAATATTCACATTCACACTTTTATAATCGAAGAAATTGAAAAGGGAACCTCAGTTCGTTCCCCTTGCCAGGTTATCAGTACATCTACTAGGAGAACCTCAGTTCCCCTTGCCTGGATACCAGTATTGAAAATAAGGCGATTGATTTTACTTCTTGCCTGAATAAAACTCTTTGTAAAAAGAACATCAATAAAATGAAGATTGAGAAAGAAAGAAGAATGTTGATAAAACGCATAGTGGAAAAAAGAAAGCATCAAATTTGCTAGAATTTTCTCTAAAAGAATCCAGGGCTGGTGTCGCCTAACAGCTCATCTTTGCTGGAGTTGGGTCAGTACCCAGGAATAGAGCCTGGTCGCGCTTCGTTTGCAAGTCACAATACAATAACTCATGGAGTGCCTGCTGCAATCTCTATGAGCCTTCAGGCAGTGGACATTTCCAGAGGTTCACAGGGAAAGGTAAATATCCTCTATGTGACATCAACAAAACAATTTTTCTCTGATCAAAAATTGACAGTTCCTACCAGAAACTGTCCTTTCAGTACCACATCACTTCCAGTATCTGTCGTGCCGTGTAAGCAATAGCCTTTTAATTTATTGTGTTTTAATTAACATAGGTCCGAGTTGTCCTTCTAAAAAATTTTTATTATTTTTCAAGCTCCATTTTTATTTCTTCATTTTAAAGTCATATATTCTTGATTTTGTATTATTATTCGTAGAAATGATTTCTTTGAGTTAATGTGGAGTTTGAATCTATTATAAGTTGTGTTACCAATGTGATGCTGTAAGACTGCATTTCTACATTTCTAATATCTCAGAAAGCAGCTGATATTTATTTTCGATATAATTTACAGTTTTATAACATGATTAATGAGATTTAAATTTTTATCTTCCCTAATTTTCCAAGTCATTAATCATGCAAGGGGAACTGTGGTACCTGGCAAGGGGAACTACAGTTCCCTTTTTTAACAAATAACGATAAAATTAATTAAAACCAATTGTGACCAGAATAAATAATTATTTCTTCATTTTTGAAGGCTAATCTTTGATTTTTCAAAATAATTAAAAAAAAAACCCTATACTTCTGTGTTTGCCAGGGAAAGGGTTAATGATATTATGGGATAGTGGATTCCATAAGGAAGTTGCAAAAGAAATAAAGGAATGGTCAAATGATGCACTCTTATAGGAAGAAGTATACAGGTCTAAGGAGCGAGAGGAAACCAATGATTTGAACTGGAAGATGTTATAGGAGTAGGAGGGATTTTAAGAATTAATGTTTTAATAGAGGAAGTAAGCTAGAAAGTAATTTATGTCAGATAATATGATATTTGGGAGGCTTTTGGAAACCTAAAGATAAACCTGATGAAACAGTTCATTAGTCTTCTTAGCTAACTCTTGAGTTTCGCCATTAATCAACCATATGCCACACAGCTATAGTCAAAATGGGGGAGGATAAGGGAAGAAACCAAGACTTGGTGAGTAGGTTTTGTAAGGGAATCCTGAGAAAGGAATAGTTTAAGGATTGATATATTCCATCAAGAGGTTTGGGAGACATGAGGTTTCCATGAAAGGGTTTGGTCGAAGGTAATACCAAGGTTTTTAACTGTGGAGTAGAATTGAATAGGTTGGGATTAGGAGATGGGGAAGGGGTCTCAAATGGTTATTAGAACCTATGATAATGGTTTGCTTTTTTTCAATTTTTAATTTTTATTTATTATCAGAGGCCCACTTGCAAATGCTATAAAGGTTCCTCTTGGATAAGGGAGAATGATTTTATTAAATCAGAGGGATGGAAGTATATGTATGCATCCGTGTATAGATGATATACATGGAGCAGTGATGAATGGAATATAGGCCTCTAAAGACTCCATAAAATTAATGCATGTTACTTCTATTATATCAACATCCATCAAAGCAAAGTAAAAGAACATGAGTATCTTTAAGAACTGATTTGTTCTGGTAATGTTATCATGTGTTCAAATTGGAAAAAAAAAAAAAAAAAAAAAAAAAATATATATATATATATATATATAATATATATATATATATATATATATATATATATATATATATATATATACAGCCCTGTGAAAAAATATAAACTCAACTTATAAAAATAATGTATTTATAAAATTTAAAAGTAAATGTATTACACAATTATGTTTTTAGACTTGTATCTATCTTATTAAATTGGTGTGAAGCTTAAGTGGACATTGATCTATTTGATAATTTACAATCAACATATTTTGTAAACAAATCTTATTTATGTTGTGAATAAGTATAAACTCAATGTTTGTTTTCTATTGACTGGAGTATTAAGGATTAAAATATCACTTCAGTTTTATTCCTGCTGTTAAAGAGTGTTCATCTTTGATACCATAAAGCTTCATTTAGTAATTAATTTTTTTTTTAAATAATGCCGTGGAGGTCACAACTCACGGAAATTGAGTAGCAACGAATAATGGACTTAGGGAGAGCTGGGATGACCCAGAGGCATATTGCTCATGAGATAAACCACTCCCAGGGAGTAGTCAAAAACTTTTTAAAGTGCGGCCCTGAAAATTACGGGAAAAAGAAAAGAAGTGGAAGGCCTCCAAAAATTTCTAAGCAGGTGAAATGGGCAGTTTTGAGAGAAATTTCGAAAACAGGAGCTTCCTCTGCACAGATTGTGAGGCGATTCAACTTAGAATGTGATGCTAGTTGGTGAGGAAGTGGTTAGCTGAATCCAAGTTCTTCAAATATCGTAAAATTATGAGAAAACCACAGCTTAAAAAACATCATTTGCAGCGACGATTGCAGTTTGCAGAAAGACATATCCACGACAGCAATAAATGGTCAAGAGTTATTTTTAGTGATGAAAAAAAAATTTAACATTGATGGCCCAGATGGATTTAATTACTACTGGCATGACCTTAGAAAAGAAAAAAAAAAATTTATCACGAAGAACACATTGGGGTGGAGGAGTAATGGTCTGGGCTGCATTTAATGAAAAGGGAAAGTCTCAAGTTGCATTCATTGCTGGCAAAATGAATGCTGTCAGGTACCAAAATGTTTTAGAAGAGTTCCTTTTGCCATTTATTACAATGTTAGAAGAAGAAGATCCCATTTTTCAACAAGATAATGCGCCAATTCATACAGCACGCTCAACAAGACAATGGTTTGAAGATTTCAGACTCAATGTTTTGGATTGGCCAGCTCTTAGTCCAGATCTCAATCCCATTGAAAACTTGTGTGGAATCATGTCTAGAGAAGTCTACGACCCTCAGAAACCAGAAATCCAAAACATTGATGAGCTCAAGGAAAGGATCACACAAGCTTGGGAAAACATACCAGAGAGCACTTTACTTAATTTGGTAAGAAGTGTTCCTAAAAGACTGTTGGAGGTGATTAAAAAACATGGTGGAAGTTCTCATTATTGAAACGAATTTACTCATTAAAGAGACATTAAAGTTTTGAGTTAATACTTTTTCACAGGTTTATTTTGTTATTTTGCCCCAGTTGTACCTAATTCTAGCCATATGATGAAATTATTTATTAAAATTGTAATTAATCATTCACTGTATACATTAAATAATATATTTTGTTACTCAGATTCCAAAATTAAAGACTTAAAATGACTTGAAGAAGTTTTTTTTTGTCTTGAGTTTATATTTTTTCACAGGACTGTATATATTATTTTTTACTTCATTTTGAATTTCCCTTTTTTAATTCCCAATTTAGTTTTTCATTTAAATCTTGAAACTAATTTATATTTTTGTGTTATTTTGAACATTGCATTTTCTGACTTTTGCTGCTTCTTCCTTTTTTTTTTTTTTTTTTTTTTTTTTCCTTATCTTAATTGCCTATAGTTTTGCTAGAAGGTAACAACAGTAATTTAATTTTTTTTTTTTTTTTTTTTTTTTTTTTTTTTTTTTTTTTTTTTTTTTTTTTTTTTTTTTTTTTTCTTTTTTTCATCATGTCTACCAAACACAGAAAGATAGAGCTACCTATAGTTTTGTAGGACGTTGAATTTTTTTTTTTTTTATCTATTTATTATTATTTATTACTACTGTATACATTATGTACATGTAAATTTGAGGAAAATGATTATAATATCTTAAGAACATGTCAAGGTCTTCTCATAAACTTGTAGAAAGTTTACAATAGGTATTCACTAGTAATAAGTTTCAATAAAAGTTTACAATACGTCTCTTGGCCATGGAATGGAATATTAGACAAGTTATAAGAGACTAGTGGAATGAGTAGCTATGGAGTTTACTTTAAAGAGTTAGGCGATAGATATCTGGTTTGGACTAAAACAGCAACATATGGAACATTCATATCTTAATGGATGAGTTTGTGACTTAATAAGGAGCCTTGAGGATTTTACGAAGTATTTTAGGCTGTAAGGATTGGATACGAGAAGAATTGGAAGTTTGAGTGGAGCCCCAAAGCCAATGATTCATCTGCCAGTCTTATCAAGTCCTCAAATATAAAATAGAATAAATATATCATCAAATTAAAAATGTATGTATTAAAAGATAATATATGGCTTGTGGATCTGATCTTGCTTTGGATTAGAATTGCACTTCTACTTTAGGATTCTTAAAAGTTGTTGTTGGCTACTATTTGTATCTCATTCGGTTGTGTTGTAATTAATATTGTTAAAATTATTAAAGTATTTTTTTAAATAGAAATAAAAATGATGAATTTGGTTTATCATAATATTGCCAAGACATTATAACAATTATTAGTGATATTGTTTATTATGTTACTAATATTTTTACTGCTGCAGTGAAAAAAAAAGTAATTATTAATTTCCTATGGCAAAATATTCTATATCCACTACTTAATAATAAAACAATTTTATTCCAAATTAAGCATTTTGCTGTCTGTATACACACTCCAACTTATTATTTGTTTTTTATTCTCTCCCTTGACTTTTTTAATTAGGATAAATCAGATTAGTTTGATTTAAATTATCAAAAAAAAAAAAAAAAAAAAAAAAAATTAAAAGTACATTTTGGCAAAAAGATGTAATAGAGTTTTGTAGCTTTTTGAAAACATTAAATAAACTCAATTTCTACCTATTTTTAAGAATTACCTTATTACTCAGTATTTTCAACATCTATTTTCTGTGTAATCTTTTTTACCCTGTGTGTGCAAGATTGATCGTGTGTGGAATGAATGATAGAAAAAGCCTCATAATTAGTATCTATATTCAAAAGTTGTAATTGATATTATTTTATTTTGTGTTCCAAAGTTATTTATATAAATATTTATAATTATTTGCTTATTATTATTAAAATTCACAAAAAACAAACTTATTGAGTATTGTCATTATCCCTGTATATTATTTACAGTTTAACCACATCTACTGTTATTTATTCCTATATAATATTCAGGACCCAATGTTGACTCAACTGTGATTATTAGTAATAAAAATATAAGTTAAGTTTATAATAGTGTTAGGCAAAATTAATAATCTAGTAAATTGAGTTTAAAACTGAAGAATATTAATTTTAATCTCAAACAGAACTAAAAATTTAATCACCATCGATTTAGTTTTCCTAAAACTTGATTGATAATTTTAGTATATTTCAAGCTTTTGTTAAAATTAAAATTTTAATTGTCACTTGAGCTAAAATTAAATTATTATTAGTTTTCAATCTTATTTCTCAACTATTTGAATAAATTCATTTACCTTTGTCAAATTAATTTATTCAGTCTAATGTCGCCCATGCAGATTGGATGAAAAATGTGCAAATTTGGCAAAATTTATCTGAACGTTTTATTCTAGTATTAGGGGTGGGAAAGCCTCATTAACTATTACTGAACATTACATTATTGAAAAAGGAAAATGATTTTTTTTTTTTTTTTTTTTTTTTTTTTGGAACCTTCACAACAGATTCCGCAGGAGCAAGGACAAAACCTTTTCAGACTAATGCTTTTATACTATGGGTATTAGTGTGCAGTTATGTCCTATATTATTAAAATGACATGAAAACATTATTTTTTTAAATTATTGGTTGAATAAATCATTTATTATTTGGTTTAATAAAGTCAAACTTTTAAATGATTATTTAGGATTCAGAATTTAGAGGCGAATACTATCCTGGTCAAGTTCTCTGGGGTCCATTAAGTGTTCTCGAGGAAATAGCTGAATGGACTCAACCTAGCAAAGACCTTAAAGCCCTGAAGTCAAAGATGAAAAGAGTTATCAAGGTAATTCTCAAATATTCATTTGAAATAATAAATATAATTTTCAATTTTGTTGAATTTTTTAAAAATATTAATTTTATTTTTTAGGATATTAATTCTGTTCTTAGATATTGGTTAAACATTTATTCATTAACTCTCTAATTCTGAGTACACCCTTCAGGGTGCATATTTTTTTTTAACTGTTAAAATATAGGAATTGTTCAACTGTTAGTTTTGGCTCTTTATGTCAGTGAAACCTGGACGCTCACTGCGAAGAATGAAGACATTATAAATAGATGGGAAAGGAAAATTTTGAAGAGGATGTATGGCCCCACTAGAGATGGAGATATATGGAGGATAAAAAGCAACCAGGAACTAAGAGACCCGTACAAAGCTCCTGATTTGGTAGCTACTATAAAGCAAAGAAGATTAAGATGGCTGGGCAACATCGCAACATAGAATGAGCTCCCACATGCAATAGAATGCCTAAAATCATGTTGAATAGGCATCCCGAAGGAGGAAAGAGAGAAAGAAGAAGGCCTAGATGGAGGAAAGACATTGAAGCGGACCTAAAGACCCTTGGTATGAGGTATTAGAGGAGAGCGGCTGGTGACTGGAATAAATGGAGGAAAATTGTGGAAGGGTCCAAGGTTCTGCATGGACCGTAGTGCCATTGTTGTTGTTGTTGTTGTTGTTGTAGTTGTCTTTATGTCAGGCTTAGCTTCCTGTACTAGCTTTTTAATACTAGAGCAATTGAAGTTGTATTGCAATAACCTGGTAGGAGTGGGGGGGGGGAGAATTGGCTGAGCATATTGGGGCAAAATCTCATAGCTCCTGGTAGGATAAGTCTTAGATTCGATTCCCACTTGGGTCGGTAGATATTTATTTTGTGGTTGTCCCACTAAATGAATCTCAGTGTTTTCACTCTGGCTAGAATAGGTTTGTAATTTGTAGAATAGCCCATCCTTCCTACTCTAAGTTGGGTACCGAAATATAAGTAATAACAAACAACTTTTGGTATTATAATATAGGAAAATCCAGGGAAAAAATGTAGTTGGTTTTCTTAAATAATTTTCATATGTTGATTTTTTATCAACCATTTAGATGCCAGTGGTCATTGGATGTTCACGATTTATAAATCCATTCCAGTTTATAGACTCTACTGATGATGCAGATGTTGTTGCATGGTAATGTACAAAATATAACTAGAAAATTAAAAAATACAAATAGAACTTCGAATGAAAAAGTTTAGAAAGACAACTCGGACCTCCCTACCAAAAAAGAAAAGAAAAAGATATTGCTTACACAGCATGACAGCTACTGGAGGTATTGAGATACTGAACTAAACAGTTTTTGGTTGGAACTGTCTCTTTCCGAGCAGAGAATAATTGTTTGTCAATGTGACATAGATGACATTTATCTTTCCCTTTGAATGTCTGGAAATGCTCACCACTTGATGTCTCATCGAAATTGCAGTGGGCAATTCATGAGTTATTCAATTGTGGCTAGCAAACGAGACGCAAGTAGGCTCCATTCCTGGATACAGACCCAACTGCAGGACGGATGATCTGTTGGATGACGTCAGCCCTGAATTCGTTTAGAAAAAATTCACACAATTTGATGATCTCTTCTTTCAGCTAGGCTTTGTATCCAGCAGTTTTTAATACTGGTCTTGTAATGTCTTCAATAGACATTTCTCCATTAAAAAAAACGTGAAAACCACTCACTTAATGCAGCATCTACATAGCTATCTTAAGCATTACAATAGTTTCAAAAGCCAATTTTCCCAACAGGAAACAAAATTTCACAACCGAGCAACGCGCTCTTGACAATTGGCTATCATGTTTGCCCTGAAATGGAAAAAGTTGTATTACTATTCTAACAGGCAAACTGATGTGCTTACAACCATACAACTTCGCACACTGACTCAGGAGGCATGACCCTAAGGGGCACCTTGTCAAACAACCGGTTCCCCACTCATATTTCAAATGAATTTTTCAACATGACAAATCCAGACCACCTATTGCAGATTTTGTTAAAACATTTTTGAGGCATTGAGAACCATAGTAGACTATCCCACATTTTGTGAAAATTGACTGTGAAACATTAAATCATAGTGTGCCATGATTTGACATTTCAGTGTCAATTTTGTGGAATAGTCCAGAGTGGACTATGCTCAACGCCTCATTTAAATGGACATCTGGAAGTTGTGGAAACAATATGAGGTTATAATGAATATATGACATAATGGGATATGTAAATTATGTTTATTTTAAATATACGAGGTGTGATCAAAAAGTTCCAGGACTTTTTATATACTATGGGAATGCAATGTCTCACAGCGATGCGGTTGGCAGCATTGTATTGCCTGACTCAACAGGAACACAGTTGTGTTTGCAGATCAATCATAACATCACTGAAAGTAACATTAGCACAGTTTGTTTGAGGTTAGTTTTATAGAGTTTGGCTATTTTATGAAAATGCCTGTGAAAGAAGAGCAACGTGTTTGTGTGAAGTTTTGTGTGAAACTGAACAAAACGTTTTCTAAAACCTTTTTGATGTTACAAGAGGCTTTTGGTGAAGAATGTCTAAGCCGATCATGCTGCCATGAGTGGTTCAAGAGGTTTAAAGATGGTCTTTTTGTGTAAAAAAACGCAATGACTGTCATTCCTCAGCCCCCCTACTCACCTGACCTGGCTCCAGCCGACTTTTTTCTTTTCCCGAAGCTCAAGAGACACCTGAAAGGACGAAGATTTCAAACAATTGACGAAATTAAAGAAAAAACAACGGAGCTGCTAAACACCTTTACAAAAGAAGAGTTTTCTGGGGCCTTTGATCAGTGGAAACACCGGTGGGAAAAGTGTGTAGCTTCCCAAGGGGAGTACTTGGAAGCAGACAAAATTGAATAACCTGTATGTTGTATGAATAAATGTATAAAAATTCAGTCCTGGAACTTTTTGATCACACCTCGTATATATTTTTGTTGAACATATTATTTGGCTAAGCAAAATATATTATACAATCCTATGATTGATTTTGATTATGGTTTTAGGTGACTGTTGAAGATGTAGAAATTGAATCTGTGGCTGTTCATTGGCAGTGTCGAGCATATTCAAAAGATGGTGCTGGAACTGAAAAAGAACAACCAAAAGTCTTGATTCAAGGAGACGATATAAAGAGGTATTGTTATAATAATGAAGATATGTTATTAATTTCAATACATAACATTCATGTTGATTGTTAAATTTTACCTTGGGCTATCAGGATAGCAGTTCAGATGTGTTTAACCAGTATGAAATGATATGAGGGCTTTTTCAGATAGTGTCGGGATTACTGAGAAAACTGTTTCCTTACTTCAAAAACTATCTTTACTTCAGTTTTCCCTGTCCTGTGATTCCACCCTGCAGCCATGCACATTAAAAACAGTCTCAGCGTCATACTTCACTCCGTCTTCCCCTCACAGCTTAGGTCCTTTTCTTCTTAACGAGTAGATCCGCTCCTCGAGTACATCCTTTTTCATCCTTGCCAGGTGTCCAGTCCACCTCAGTTTTTTAAGTTTGATAAATCTTGCAATATCTTGTTTGCAATAGAATGAGTAGAGCTTCTGGGTTGTCCTGCTGCACCGTTTGTTTGATCTCATTGTTTCTCCAGAAATAATTTATAAAAAATTTTTTTCTTCAACCAAAAGTGCTAGTTCATATGCTCTGGGTAGAATCGATGTTTCCAAGTCTCATGTTTGCACTGGTTGAACCAGAATTTTGTATAGCTGGAGTGTATTGCCATGGTTAGGATTCTGCTCCTTGTGTTGGCGAAGACCATAAACTAGTTTTTGTAATTCAATTTCTTATTTGATGGGAAATATTATCAATGTTTGCAAGGTCTCTCAAATAGGTAAATTCGTTGACTTTCTCAAATAAATATGAACCTGTTTCCAACTGTAGAACAAAGCATTTAGAACTGAAAGTCCTATGCTAGCAGATTAATATGATAAAGGCCGATAATGTACAGGGTGCGCCAGAGAAACTTACTTATTTGAAAAAACTCTCGAGCGGTGAGTTGGGCAGGTAGAGGAGTGGGAGGGGGCACATCTGGAGTGGGAAGTCCCCAAGTTTGTTTCCCCGAATTCTCCGTGAAGACCTTCAATTTCATCCCTATAAATTGGCTGTTGTGATTGAATTGACTGAACGTGATTTTGTTGCCCATCAAAACGCATGAGAAGTGCTGCTTGACAACCTGCCTCTAGGTGCGGTCGTTTTTTTTTTTCAGTGATGAGGCTCACTTTCACATTTCTGGCTGCGTTAACAAACAAAACATGTGTTATTAGAGTGGTGAAAATCCTTGTGAACTTCACCAGAAGCCACTTCATTGTGAACGAGTTACTGTCTAGTGTGTGATATCGGTAATGGGAATAATTGGTTCTTATTTTTTTGAAGAAAACGAACGTGCAGTTACTGTGAAGGCAGCTCATTACCGAAACATGATCGAGGAATTTTTTCTTCCAAGCCTCAAAGAAATCAACATTAGGGACGTGTGGTTTCAGCAAGATGGAGCTACAGCACACAGAGCATGAGGCCCAATGGATTTGTTGTGACAACATTTCCGCGACCGCCTCATCTCTCTCAGAGGTGATCTCCCATGGCTGGCATGCTCTCCAGATTTGGCTCTATGGGGTTATTTGAAATCCCTGGTAAATGTCAATCGACCACAGACCATTGCTCACATATAGAACAACATTGGTGACACCATTGCCAACATACCCATTGATATGCTGCGAAGAGTGAAGAGGAACTTCTGAAATCGCCTAAATCAGTGTATGCACTATGGGGGTCACCATTTAACAGATTTAATTTAAAAAAAGAATTAAAACAATATCTGAAGTACTTTTGTTTTTATTGACATTACAAATAAGTATGTTCCTCTGATGCACCCTGGAGTGTGAAAGGATAAGATTCCTGCTTCAACATTTATGCTTCACTGGGAGTTAAGAGTAGAAAGATGCCCCAAGCCCTACTGAATGAGAAACAGCAGAACTCTATAGAAAGAACTGTTGGTTTATGGTATAACAGTCCAAGATTTTATATGCCATATAGATGGATAAGTTAGTCTTTATACACACAATTTGCACTTTTTAGTTAAGTGTAAACTTCTTTTGGCCCATTGTGCCCTTTTTTGGGGTTGGATGAAAGGAGCTAACTATACTTTACCATACCCTACCTGAATCCAGCCTACAATTTCTCATCTGTTTACTATCTTCCTGATGAGCTAGAGACTTGAAATTTGGAATATATCTTAGGAATGGATTACAATGCAATAGTAAGAGAAGTGGGAACCACTCAGCCCTTAGGACACTCTGGGACGACAACTTTTGATGTCTTCGTCCGTTCTTTTCCTTACAAGTCTGACAGAACGAACTATGATTGCCATAGGCATACTGTTTTAAACAGGAAAAATTCTGCTGCATTTGGTTGCAGCATAGTATTAATCTAGCACTTTATCAAATATTTTAATACGAAGTTGGAAATCAGCTCTGTAAAACTTTGGTTTGATTTTTTCTGCAAACTAAAACCACTAGCGAAATTATGAAGAGGCTGAAATGAGGCCTGGTTTATCCTCTTTATAATAGTATGTCATTGGAAATTGTAGCTCATATCGTTAAGAAGCTATGGCGTAAAGAGAGGGTAAATATTGAATTTTTTAAAAATTATCTACTGGTATTGTTTGCACGACTTTCTTTTTTTTTTTTAAATACGATCACTAAAAATTAAAGGTATTAATGCATGATTGAATGATATGTCAACCTTCAAAGTCAGATAACTATTTCAGGTGATATTTTAAGAAGTAAGATCTGTCGGGATAACATGTTTGACTATGGACACAGCATTTATCTTGCAATTTAAGTTTAACATCTCATTTTTTTTTTTTTTTTTTTTTTTCATACAAGTGATCAAAATATTCAATAAAGTAAAGAGAATAATAATAATTGAATCGTTTATTTCAGAAACCACCTTAGGGACAAAATGTCAAAACATGCTTTTTTATTGGTACTGTACAATTTAAAGATAAATACATCTTTTAGTGCAGAAATAACTTATGTTCCATATCAGCAATGCTTTTTGTCAGCCTTGAAAGTAATCCGTTTATATCAGAAAGGACCCAAGCGGTTTTTTATAGTTTTTCCGAAAGTTAAAAAAAGTGCACTTAGGTGGTTTCTGAAATAAACGATTCAATTTAAAATAGCGGCTCTGTAGATTTTTTGTTGCTGAATTCACTCCATTTTTCAAATTTAAAGAATATTATAGTATTGAGAAATGACGATCGTCCGAAGATGTGTTTTATTGCTGGGATGTATTGTCCTAGAAAAACACTGGTCTTATTCTTATAGGCCTTAAAGCCCGGAGAACCCACTTCTCTTTATTTCATTTATTTAATCAAGTCGAGCAGGCATATTAAAGGTAAGAATACTAATTACTATTTTGGCCATGTTGAATTAATCAATTTTTAAGCTTCCGATAAAATAGGACTGTTACATAAATGCATCTGCAATACATACTTTTCAGATAAATACCTTTTTCATTAAAAAATAAAATTCATTTGAATGTAATATTAATTTTCTAAAAAATTATTTCACCTTATTCTCTTCTCCTTTTATCTTTAGTTTTATTTGGAAAGGTAGCCAGCCACTTTAAGTCCTGGGCACTCCCTTTAATGTTTTTTCATTATCGAAAATATTACTACTCACTCATTGAGGCAGGGACTCCACCAGTATCTTTCACATACTTTTCCTGTGCACACACACATTCTCCTATGTTGTGTACAAATCAATACTGCACATCCAACAGATTTCTAGCATCACTTGTGACTATGTCTCTTCCCCACAATTTTAGCCTCCAGATATACCTTGAGTTGATCCATAGAGTTTTTACTTTATTTTTTCAGAAACATCTGTTTTTCCTGTTATGCGCTACATAATATTTTCAGCACACCTTAGCCTCATGCAGATGATTTTCATGACAACTGTCTCCTTGGTCAGCTCTTAGTGCTCCAGGTTACTCACTCATTTGTCTCCAATTTTCACCTATTTTTGACAGACCATAGATTCTTTGTCAACTTTTTCTCTTACAAATCAGGATGTTCTTGCTAATCTGACCTTGAAATAGTGCTCGTATCTGTTTACATTTTCGATAAATTAGTTAACTTCTCAACAGTTTTTATAATGTTGAATTTGTCATGCTTTGAATTTGCCATGAAAAATAGTGTGGCATTGAAAAATATTCTAAATCTGTTCTGTAAGATGAAGTAAAAAAAAAGCATTAGTTTTATTTCAAATAAAAAATTTAAATCACACTATTCTTTGAATTTATTTATTTTATGGCACTACAACTCGGTGACGAGTCCTTACCTTCTCCATTAGCTTTCTCCACTTTTCTCTGTTTTGTACAGCTGCCATCCAGTTCCTCACTCCCATAATATTTTTCGTGTCTGCAGCTACATCATCCTACCACCTTAGCTTTGGTCTTCCCGACGTTCCACTAACAGCCTTTTAGGAATGGCCTCATCCTACAATCTAACCACATGGCCAGGCCATCGTAGCCTTCTAATCTTCAATGACTGAACTACATCTGCATCATTGTATTTTGAGTAGACATCATTATTTGTTCTCCTTCGCCAGTTTCCATCAATAAAAACTCCACCCAAGATTCTTCAAAGGATTCTTCTCTCCAAGACAAGAACGTCATGCTCAATTTGTTTTGATACAGTCCATGTCTCCGATCCATACAACAAAACTGGGCATATTAATGTTTTGTACAATTGGATCATTACCAAACCATTACAGGGGCAGAGTTAGGCACTGACCATCGCCTGGTTGTTGCAGATACCAGAATAATTAAACCACGGAAGAAACAATTTAAAACGTATGAACGGATTGCGGCCGAGAAGCTTAGAGATCCAGAGGTGGTTAAAAGTTATAGAGAGGTGCTACAGACCAATATGCAAGAAGTAAATTATGACATGACACTCGATGACCTATGGCTTCATATCAAAATAGCTATCCTTTCTAGCGCAAATGAGGCATGTGGTATTAAGAAAATTAAGCCTCAGACCAAAAATACTAGATGGTGGAATGACCAAGTGCAAAAAGCGGTGAAAGAAAAGAAAGAGGCATGGAGTCAATATAGGCGGAATAAATCCCAAGCTTGTTGGGAAGAATATGTTAGATTGAGAAACAGGGCCAAGCAAATAGTCAGAGAAGCCAAAGCTAGATCCTGGGAGGAATTTGGAAAAGAGATCCAAGGGAACTTCGAAGAGAACCAAAGAAAATTCTGGAGTACCATAAGTGGACTGAGAGGAAGGAAAGGAAAACAGGTACGGAGTGTCCAGGATAACAATGGAAATTTAGTGACAAATGAAAAGGAAGTTCTTAAAGTATGGCAAAAGCACTACCAGGCCACCTTTTCCCTTCAGGAATATAGACAACATCCACGACATGATTGCCGCAGAAGACCTAGGATCCGAGAGAACCAGGCGGACAGTGATGAGAATGTTGAAGACGTGATAGAGGAGGACGAGGTTGTCATGGCCATTGAGAAAATGAAATTAGGCAAAGCAGCAGGCAGAGATGGCATAGTACCTGAATTTGTGAAATATGGAGGAGAAGAAATGGTCAAGTGCCTTCAAAACCTCTTTCAAAGGATCTGGTCGCAAAAGAAAATTCCCCAGGACTGGGAAAATAACATAATAATACCAATTTTTAAGAAAGGCAGCCAGACAAAGTGTGAGAACTATAGGCCAATATGCCTTTCCTCTGTAGTATACAAACTATATACAAGAATATTGGAACAGAGGCTTAGGAGGTTGGTGGAGCATGACCTGGAGGAGGAGCAGGCAGGATTCCGACCTGGGAGGCAAACCCAGGATCATATTTTCTCATTAAGAATGGCTGTTGAGAAGGCATGGGACGGAGGAAGAAGGTTGTTTTTGGCATTCCTGGACCTGAGGGCTGCCTTCGACTCCGTCCCTCGTCAAGAGATTTGGAATGCTCTACAGGAAAAACGGGTGCCATCTGATCTCATAAGTGCAATCAAATCAGTGTACCAGGATCCCAAAGGAATAGTACGGCTTAACGGATCTGAATCGGACCCATTTAGGTTTTATAAGGGAGTA
Source organism: Euschistus heros (assembly GCA_003667255.2). Taxonomy (NCBI): domain Eukaryota; kingdom Metazoa; phylum Arthropoda; class Insecta; order Hemiptera; family Pentatomidae; genus Euschistus; species Euschistus heros. Next base: position 1,689,323 of record RCWM02000153.1, on the reverse strand, counting down.
AAACAGGGCGATAGCCTAAGCCCACTACTATTCATCGTCTGCATGGATGAAGTATGGAAGGTCTGCAAGCGAAGGACTCCCAGGACAACAATGGGATACTGGAACTTGATTCCAGTACAGGCACAGGCTCTCCTTTATGCAGACGATGTGGTCCTGATTGCCGACACCCGAGAAAAGCTACAGGCCGCTGTCGATGAATGGTCTGAGGAACTCCTGAGGAAGGGAATGGAAATAAACCCTACAAAAAGCAAGGTGATGCTTGTGGGACGAGAAGATGAAGACCATCCTCTCATTACATGCAATGGTGTCCCACTGGAAAAGGTGGATACCTACCAGTACTTGGGCACAATTTTCAGCAGGGATGGAAGGATCGACCAGGAGGTGCTGAATAGAGTAAAGAAAGCCAATGGTGTGTTCTACTCCATCTGCACAACGATAATAGGGAAGCAGGAGATAAAGAAGGAAACCAAGATAGTCCTGTTTAAAACAATATTTTTACCTGTCCTCATGTATGGTGCAGAGAGCTGGACGGTCCTAGACAAACATGTCAGTAAGATAACGGCGGTAGAAATGCGATACCTCAGGAGAGTTCTGGGGAAAACAAGAAGGGACCGCTGGAGGAATGAGAGGGTAAGAGAAGAGCTGAAGGTTAGGCCTGTAAAACAAGTTCTTGAGGAGCGCCAACTGAAGTGGTTTGGCCATGTTTGCCGGATGGGTGATGACCGAAAGGCGAAATGGTGCATGGAAGCGAGACCAGAGGGAAGGCGACCTAGAGGCAGGCCCAGGCTGATGTACCTGGACTGCATGGAGAGACTCGGGCGAGCCAGAGGTAACACCATGGTCGACATGAAAAGGATGGCCAGTGACAGGGATCGGTGGACCAGGTGGGCCGAGGCTGTTCCTCCACGCTGACGGCACTGAGGAGGTAGCAAAAGAAGAAGAAGTACAATTGGATCTTGGTCCGTCTGGATAGAAGGTGAGAGAAGAGTTCCTTGCGTAGGCTAAAATAGAACCTGTTAGCCATCCAAATTCTTTTCTTTACTTCCACCTCAGGTGCATTATCTCCGGTCTCTATTGAACCCAAATAGGTGAATTGGGCCACTTCCTTAAAATTAAAGGGGCCAATATCGATGGTCTCACTAGGTTGAGGTACTTCTCCTGTGACCATGAGCTTAGTCTTCCCCTCATTCACCTCCAGCCCTTGTTCTGGCGGCCTTTAATAGGGCTAGAAATCCCTCATTGATGGTGTCCAATGACCTCCATGATGTCCACATCATCTGCATACTCTAAATGCTGGACCTATTCTTTGAATAGATAAGAAAAAATTATAATTTCTCCCCGTCATCTTAGTTTTGTTATTAAGGCTTGTAATATTATCACTGTTTGTAATTCATCAACCATTAAAAGAAAAAAAAAAAATTTTCTTTGTTGTTTAATACTAATTATTTAATGCTTTAAGCATTGAATATCAGCAATTGAGCTTGATTATTTTCATATTGTTAATTGTTCATGCTCTCATGTTTGAGATAGACTTAATTTAAGATTAAAGTTTTAATTTTATTTCACAACAATAATTTGCATGTATATTTTTCAGATTAAAATTGCTAAACGTCTTTGAGCCTTGTACTTTGCAAGTAGGTGACCGTAATGTATATATTTTGAAACCAACCGATGAAATAACTACAAAGGAGCAGTGGAGAAAAGAACAAAAGCGACTTATTCTCAAAGAAAATTCAACACCTTTAAGGCTGAAGAGGAAAAGAACTGGTAACTAGAAGTAGGCTTTCTTAGTTTCATATTAATCTATTTTTTAGACTTAAATATCTGGGATCCTCTAAACTGCAGGTTAGTTGTCCCTACAATCTTGTTTTTATGTTCGCAGGCTTTGTATGTTCATTATTTATTATTTACCTTCTTTATTATGAATTACATGCTTGGTCATTTCAAATGAAAAAAAGTCATATCGCACATCTATTTCTAAAGTGACAACTAAAAAATCTGTATTTTTGATTTATTATCATGTTTAAGTTGAATACTCTTCTATGAAAGGTCCAAAATGTATCGAATTAACTTCAAATCACACTTCATACATCTCACTTGCTGCTGGGATTAACAGATAATTCAGGTACTTTTTTAATATTTCACACAAGACTGTGAAAATTAAACATAGATTTCTAATCTATTTAGAGATTTTTCCCCAAAGATAATTTATATCTTTCAAAAGGATTAAGGTAATTTTCTTGAATCCTGCCCATAGGCAGTTTTCGTAGAATCCTCTCTTTTCTTATCATTTTCTTCCATTAAAACCAAGCAAGATATTCTTTCAACTTAAAACATTAAAATTTCAAATAAAAAGTCTAAATAAATAGTGAATTTTAACAGAAAAAAGTTTTCTATACAATTTAAATGTCCAGCGAGAGCACTTAAGAACTGGGACAGCATTAAATTATGATTAGAATACGAAAATTATAAACATAAAATTTAACCATTCACTTGAAGCTTATTTTAATGCATGTATGTATTAATTTTTTTAATTAATATTTAACCCTCCTTCTCAGTGGACATCCCTCTACAATACAGCTCTGTCATAAATGTGTAGAGATTTCATTGTAATTATAAAGTGTCATTAATATGTTTTATAAAGGCTAATTTATTGAAGTGGGGAGGACTCCCTCAATAAAAAAGAACAAAATGTCATAATATTCTTCTGTCTCAGTTATTTATTTTGTTTTATCTATTTTTCAGTTACTGTTAATTCTACTTCTAATCCTAAAAAAGATGACAATAAGAAGAAGGATGAAGAGAAAATAGAGGACAATGAGAACGGTTATGATGAAGATGAGAACCATAAAGAAATGAATAATATTGAAATAACTAATATCGAAAATAATCGTAAGTTGTTTTTAATTCGTTTGTTGTAGCTAATTATTGAGTTGAGCCTCAAACTTAATGCTTTATTAAGCATTGAATAGACCTATAATAGTGAATCCTAGACCCTCAGCTAATATTTTTCTTGTATTTTGGATAATTAAAAGTAATATCCTTCAGGATATTTTAGAGCCATCCTATGGTAGACATGTAGTGACTCACAAAATTGATCAAATCGCATATGATTGGAGATAGATTGTTCATTTATTCCTTTCCATATCCATTCCTTCCCATTAGAATCAAATCTATTAATTTTGGTCTCATGAGAACATATGATATTTGACCAATTATTTCATTATAGTGAGTATATTTTTTGGCGAATGCTAACCTTAGTTTTTTATGCCTATCTGTTAGCAATGGCTTTTTAACTTTTTCCCTTAACAAACCAGCTTGTCTCAAGAAACAACGCACATCTTCAGCGCTGATGTCGATATTATCAAACCATCTTTGTATTTGAAAGGCATTATCAACTTCACCTGATTCGCTGATTCACCTGATTATCGAACGATTAATACCGCATTTTACATTATCTGAGAGTACAGGCTTACAATCTGCTTTATTCTTTTAAATCCCTTTCAAATGCATTGCATTCAATTTTCGAATCTTACTTATAGTCCCTACTGAGCATCCATATTTGATACTTAAAGAATGGTGAGAAACACCATTTTGAAGCTGATTTATAATTGCTTTCTGAATATTTTCTGATGTTGGCTTCACTATAGGAAAAAAAAAACTGTAATATAATATTTTGTATTGGATTCATAATTGATAAAAAAGAAAGTAAAATTGCTTCGTACCTACTATTTTATAGCTGCAAGAATTTTAATTATTATTAATAGGTGATTTTGAAAGTACAATGCACACTCACGACATTAGTCAAGTGGTTTTGGGACAATTATAAATGACAAAGTGATTAATGTTAACAATTCAGGTCGGAAAGAGGATTACAAAAAAGAGTAAACAATGTTTTATGTAATAAACGTAATAAAATAGGTTTTCACTAACAACATATTGGATTAGGAAAAATTATTGATATTACTGCAAACATTTGATCAATTTCCTGAGTCACTGTATGTAGTAAACCAGAAAAACAAGTGTGACAGAATTTAAAAAAAAAAAAAACCATTACCAGCTATATTTAAATTCAGATCTTATTTCTTGTTCTATAAATCATAAAGAAAATTTATTTAGAGTTTTATTTAGCTCATGAAATTTTTAAATTTGATTATATTTTTTTTATGGTGATAAAAAATGGTCTGTTACAATCATCAAATTAAAAATATTCTATTTTTTGTGGTTAAGAAATGGAGTCTGATGGTAGGTTGTTTTTCAGAATTTGCCAAGGAAAGTTCAGATTGTGAATCTGAAACTGGCAGTAATGCTAGTAGCAGTGCCACAAGTGTTGTTAGTAACCCATCTTCCAAGAAGACACCTTCTCTTCCTATTCGTACACTTACAAAGGTTTATTTTATATTATTTTTTATCATTAGTTGTTTCATTAGATAAAGACATGATATATATACATTGTTTTTTTTTGTTTTTTTTGGAAATACACTTAGTTCAATTAAAATATTATAGGTTCTTCACAAAAAAAAGTTGAGGAGGGCTAATCAAAAGAAGGCTTTAAGACCAGTTTCTCTTACTCCAGGAAGTAAAGTTATTGTTGAAACAGTGAGCACAATGTCTGTTGCAGATGTGGTGTGGCAGGTAATTTTTAGAATATTGTTTAATACTTATATAGTTAGTTGGATCATGCTGAAATAAATATATTTCAGTTGAATATCTGATAAACCCATTTGTTTTTCCTATCATCATCTGACATTACAACCACTAGTTGGTTGGGTCCTAGACTGCTCAAGCAGACCACCAGTTATTTCTATTGTGTGCTGCTGCCCTCCAGTTTCTGACACCAAGCAGAGATCTAACATCAGTAGCGATGGGTCGTTCTGATAGAATGGAACATGGAACTGGTTCCAGCTTTGAACCGGTATGGAACGAAACCAATCGCTCAAGTTTTTCATTCCATCTGGAACAAAAACTAATGCCAAGAGATCTCTTGTTTCGTTCCCTCGGTGTAATAGAGTCTAGATTGCACCTCTGGTTTTGTTCCGACTGCTTTGTTGCATTGATCCTTCTGCTGTTGATTTCCTCCTCCCTCTCCATCACTCTGCCATCCCACACATCTTCAACATAAACCGCTTTCTTTGAAATTTTCTATTCTACCGACAGAGCTCGGCTTCTTCTTTTGGATTCAGAGAAATGAACCACACAAGGTTGTACTGCTTTTGTAATTAATGATTTTTTCACTATTTGTTTAAAAGCTAATGGAGCAGTCACAATAATTGATTACTCCTTTTTTCTCGGAACTAATGTTGTTGGAAAATTCTCGCTCAGTTGTGCATTATACTTAAGCTAACTTTCCACCTCCCCCAGAAATTAAATTCTTGATTGAATAAAACTATCTTAAAAGTATACATTTTTTAATAAGTATACTTATTATACTTATTGTTAGTATAATTTTAATCAGTTTACTTAATATAATAGTACCCATAAATTTTTTAATTACAAAATAGAAGGAGGTTAACAGCTCGAAGTCACAAAAAGGTATGTAACAAAAATGCATGGTACATAGGTAGTAGGTTAGTAAAACTGACGTGGAACGAAAAGTGGAAGAGACCATAAATTCACATTCCACTTGTAACTCGGAACGGTCCTTCACTAGTATGTAGTATGTAGTAACTGATGTAGAACGATACAAAAACTGGAACTGGTTCCAATCATGGAACGGAATGTAAAATCTCATTCCACTTCTAAGTCAGAACGGCCATTCACTAACTATCAGCAGCCACAGAGTCTTCCTAATGGAGTCTTGGTCACCCAACCCACCTGGTACCATACACTTTTTCGGTCAGAATTTTCGATAGTATTTTGTTTGGATCCACCCTTGGAACGTGACCAGCCCTAGATGTACTTACTTTCCTGATATACTTACTTTAAATTTAGCATTTTTTTATTTTTTTAAGTTCTTTTTTATTTGAACATTAATTTTGAATAAAAAGATTCATCATCAGTTCTAAGGAAGCAAAGTGGAAGGACTTCTTGAAGTTACTGGTTCAATCTCATCTATTTACTCGATGAACCAACAAATTCAAGGAGCCCTTCTGCTTTGCTCCCTTAAAACTGATGATGAATCTTTTTATTCACTAGTCTTTGAATAAAAAATATCAATAGAAGTAGATTATTCATCATCCTAATTTTATATTTACCAATTTTGGCTCAGGGTGGTCCAAAATTTATAAATTTAAGTTATTATAACTTCAGATAAAAAATTAAAACAACTTATTTTTTGCTGTTTATGACTAAATGTCACAAAACTAAAATAAACAAACAATGGCTGAGAGATGATATTCTAATGAACTGATTTAGACTTAATTAGAAATGTCTCTGGTATTGAGGCCCCCATTGTTGAGAAACAATCCATCCCCTTGACAGTAACCTACTTGGCTGTGAATGGTGAAACTTACAATTATTTTTTTCTTCAGGATGGTTCTGTGGAAGTTGGTATTCCATCAACTGAACTCTACCCAATTCATCACTTGGATGATCAAGAATTCTTTCCTGGTGATTTCGTGATTGAAAATCGTGAGGAAACTTGTATGAGGGTTTATGGTGTTATTCAAAGTGTTGATCATGCTGGACGGACAGCCACTGTGAAATGGTTCAAAACATACACCTCTTCTGAGAATCCTCAGTAAGTTTTTATACAGTGTTAAAACTTCTGTAAATTTTTATTTTAATGAGATGTTTTGAATAGTGTTATCATGTTGATAGTAATAATATTTAAGGGTTTTATTCTAGTAGTGATATTGGATAAATGATTATTGACTTAGCTATTTTTATCCTTATTTATGTTTCTCTACTTATTTTGTTTTACTTTAGAATTGAACAAAGTTGATGTCTGTTTCTAATGCCGGCAGTATGTACTCGCTGAGCCAAGACCTAGGGTAGGCGAGCACAAGTGTTGAATATTCGCGATCTTTTGCCTTTTCACTTCAAATTTCCCGGGTTTTGCTATTCCTTCGATGGGGGCGCTCCTGGTGGCAGGATTCGCGAACCCCCACTTCTTCTTCCGCCACCGACTTGAACACTCGTTGGAACTTCGGCTCTGCAATTTATTTCATGTACCTTTCCTATCCTATTCGCAATTACCCTCAACCTCTTTCATTTCACCTTGCAGTCAGCCGGTAAGTTTCTCTCTTCATGCCCACAGTTCTCGGCACCAAGGTAAGCCAAACTTAATTATTTTCGTCCCATCACGGCTCTCCCTCATGAACCAGTCCCCAATTTCAAAATACAGTCCACTATTCTCAACCCAATACATGGTCCTCCGGCCGAACCTAAATTAAATTCCCGTTTTTTGGTCGAAAAGATTGCTAAAATTATCGTTTTCCCTTATCGCTCGCTGCTTCATTCTTGTTTTTTACATTTCTCATTTCGTGGGTGGGAGAAGGAGTCATTTGTTGGTGCTCAAAGCTATTATTTGCTCTTATTTTTGCTGTGTGCCAATTATTTTGGTTTGCATAATAATAAATGCGTTTCTCGGGTTAGGGGGTCAGAACCTGCACGCGCTTGCCGGTTCATTCCTGCTCCAGCATACTTTGACCTATTGCGCATTTCTCGTGTTCTTTTGCTTAAATTTATTGCTTATATTAATTTCTTCGCCTATATTAACTCGTTTAATATTATTTGCTCCTTTTGTATTTTTTTTTTTTTAATTTTTCTCTCTCGTATCTCCTTGGAGGTATAACGTGTGCTTGCTCGCTGGAAATTTTTCGCTTTTATCGTTGTTTTCTCCTGGAACTGTTATCTTTTGGCATTTTATAATTTCCCAGTTATGGATATTCACGTTCAAAGTCATATTTGCTCTCTTAAGGATTTCCTTAGCTTATTGAAAGAAAAAGCCAAACCTGGTGTATCGGCTACCGCCTTATCAGTCATTAAAGAACGACTTAATTTGCTTGAAGCTGAAGCAAAATCCTTTTTTCAATCTGCCTTGGATAGTGCTGAGGATAAAAGTGTTATTGGTGAACTCCAGTCTGAATTCATGGACTTCACTTCTCAGTGCTTAGAGTTGAGCTTAATTATGTCTCATTTGACTCCTTTAAATGACAACTGTGGTAATATCAGTCACGATTCCCAGCTCAATAGTGCAGCAGGTAATTCTTTATTGCATTCTCTTCCAAAGATTCAAATTGACAATTTTAATGGTAAGGGTGATTTTGATCTATTCAATTCCAAATTTCAAACTTTAATTCATCAGAATATAAGCTTATCTGTGGTTTCTAAGTTTCATTTTTTGATATCTCTGCTTGAAGGGGAACCTCTAAGGTTGATTAGGGCATATCCTATTACATCTGAGGGGTACGATGCTGCCTTAAATCTTTTAATCTCTAAATATCAAAATAAAAGGGCTTCAATTAATGAGTGCTTGGACAGGATATTGGATATTTCTTCCATTGCTGCCAATGTAGCTTCCCTCCAGGGTTTTCTTGATACTTATCTCATAAGTGTTCAAACTTTAAAGTGCTATCAAGTGGATATAGAGTCGGGGAATGCTGAGTTGCTAGTTAGATTACTTCTTCGGAAATTAGATAAAACTCTTCGCTTGAGATTTGAGCAAAATTTGGGTGGAACCTTTCCTAAACTGGATAAATTAATTAGTTTCATAAAAGATCAATTAAATGTTTATAAAAATTCAGAGCTTTCTAAACCTGCTACTGTTAGCTTGGTCCCAAAAAGGAATATGTCTTCCTTTCATACTGCTTTGGCGGACACTAAGCTTGTGTGTATATTTTGCAAAGGCGATCACAAAAAATATGCTTGTCCTCTTTTCTTAAGCTTAAATGTTAGGCAGCGCCATGAGAAGGTAAAATCACTTTAGCTTTGTTTTAATTGCTTGTCTAAACATTTTAATCATAAGTGTAATTCTGTAAATACTTGTGCCAAGTGCCATAAACGTCACCATTCTCTTTTACATTTTGATGAACCCAATTCTAATTCTTCATTTAATGCCCATAAAGCATCTCAAAGTTTTAAGCCTGATGGGCATTCCACTCTTCATACTTCTGATTCTGTTGGAGTACCTTCTCTTAATACCTCGCCTGCCATGCCTATAAGTCCTGTTTCTCTTTCTCATAAGTCTCAAAGTTTGTCTTCTAAACCAAATGTTTCGCTTGCTTGTGAACAGTTCACTTCAACTGTTCTACTCGCAACAGTTAAAGTTAGGATTTTTTCTTCACTCATAATTACATTATTGTGCGTGGCCTGCTGGACCCAGCAAGTCAGGCTAGTTTTATTACTGAGAGATGTGCTAAGCTTCTTAATGTTTTCTCCCCTCAACCTTGTGACCAATTAAATGGTGTTTCTGTTGTTCCTGTGAAACCTCTTGGATATGCCAAGCTAGGCGTTGGTGATACTGATGGAAATACTATTAAGGATGAACATTTATTTATGGTTCTCCATAAAATTACAAATGATTTACCTAGTTCTCCTATTGCACCTTCAGTTAAGGAGTTAGTAGCCCAGTATCCCTTAGCCGATATGGAATTTGATGTCCCGTCCAGGGTAGATGTGTTGCTTGGCGCCGACGTATCTGCTTCTATTTTGGAAACCAGAGTTGCGTCTCTTGGGGAGGGTATGCCATTTCTTTACAAGACTTGTTTAGGGTATGTTCTTATGGGTTCAGCTCCTGCACTTGCTTCCACTCCTGAGGGGGTGACGGGTCTTATCACTTGCCATGTTTCTGATAACAAACAGGTCTCCAATCTCATCAAAAAATTTTCTGAAATTGATCAACCGCCTCTTCTCCCTCCTAGAAAAGATGACCTTCTCTGCGAGCAAATTTATTCCGAAACCACGACGAGAGATTCTGAAGGTCGTTATATGGTGCACTTACCTTTTCGCCCTACTGCATTGCCCCTAGGGGATTCAGCCGGTACTGCTCGCGAATGTTTTGTTTCGCTGGAGAAACGTTTTTCCAAAAATCCTGAGTATTTCATGAAGTACAGGGAATGCATCAATGAGTATATACGTGCGGGCCATTTAGTGCCTGTTGATAATCCAGATGTCTTAAAAGGTCCACATTATGTATTGCCACATCATGGAGTCTTCAAGCGCCACGGAGATACTGGGAGTATTCGGGTGGTTTTTAATGCCAGTCAGCCCACCTCAAATGGTTTATCCCTAAATGATGTCCTGCTTCCTGGACCTAAGTTGCAGAATTCTATTCCTGATTTGATTGTTAATTTTCGGATTTTTCCTTACGTTTTCTCTTGCGATATTCGCCAAATGTATCGTCAAATAAGCTTGTATCCACCTCATCGCCATTTTCATTTAGTTTATTGGCGTGAGAACCCTTTGGAGTCTCTTCGTTTATACCAGCTCACCACAGTTACTTTTGGTGTCGGCCCTTCAGCCTTTCAGGCCATTCGAACCCTCCAGCAGTTAGCTTTGGGTGAAGGTTGGAGGTGCCCTCGTGTTGCTCCCATGAAAGTTTTAACTTTGCCTAAGCTAGAGCTTTGCGCAGCATATTTGCTTGCTCAAAATTTTGATTATGTCTTTAATTTACTTTCTAAAGAAATCATCATTTCAGAAAGACTTTGCTTTTCAGACGCTACAGTTGTATTGGCCTGGCTTCGTGGCTCTCCTCATATGTTTAAAACTTTTGTGGCAAATCGTGTGGCTCATATTCAGGATCTTACCCTCATGAATTCCTGGTTTTATGTTCGCTCCTCGTCTAGTCTAATCCTGCCGATGTGGCTTCCCGCAGTGCTCTACCTTTAGAGTTATTGAGTCATAAACTTTGGTTTAATGGGCCCGAGTGGCTTTCTGGTCCTCGTATAGTTTGGCCTGTTGAGTGTTCTGACCCTAAGTGTTCGGAGTCAGATTTTAGCCAAGAGTTAAAGGCCGTGGAACTCGAAAGCTTGGCCATTACCTCTGTTCCTACACCTTTTTACAACAAATTTTCATCCTGGATCCTCCTGTCCAGAGTGGTGGCATGGATATTGCGTTTTACTCATAACTTAAGAAAGCCTATATCGAAAAGAGATTTGTCTCGAACCTTGAATATTTCTGAAGTTACCTTTGCTCGTAACCAAATTTGCAAAATTGTTCAAAAGGAATCCTTTCCCAATATTTTTGATTTGCTTTATTCTGGAAAAAATATTCCTAAGCAATATGCTGTGCTCAGTCCTTTTATTGATAATGAGGGATTGATTCGGGTGGGTGGTCGTTTGGCTCAGCTTTGTCCCTTAGTGCCAAGAATTCCATTTTATTGCCCAAGAGGCATCACATTGTAACATTAATTATTAATTATTATCACCTGAAATATTTTCATTCTCGTGCCCATCTGTTGCAATCACTTATTGCTTCCTCCTTTTGGATAATTTCCTTTCGTCAATCCTTGCGTTCTACCCTCTCCAAATGTGTTACGTGCTTTAGAGTTGAGCCTCGCAATAAGCCTCCTTTTATGGGTGACCTCCCTGAAGGCCGAGTTATCCCCTCTCCGCCTTTTTCACGCTCTGGATGCGATTTTGCTGGACCCTTTATAATTCGCTCTTCTACTTTACGCCAAGCTAAAAGAACAAAGTGTTACTTTGTGGTGTTTGTGTGCTTTGCTACAAAGGCTATGCACGTAGAAGCTGTCACTGAAATGACCACGGCTGCCTTTTTAGCCGCCTTGTCAAGGTTTATTGCGCGCCGCGGTATCGTATCTCACCTTCATTGCGATTGTGGAACCAATCTGGTCGGGGCTGCCAATTCTTTGAACCGCACTTTTCGAGAGCTTTTGAAGGCCGATTCTATGCGACTTCCGCATTTTGGTGAGGAGCACAAAGTTACCTTTCATTTTAATAGCCCTTTGCATCCTTCTAGTGGTGGTCTTTGGGAGGCAGCTGTTAAGAGTATTAAACGACATTTAACCATTTCTTTACAAAAACATGTCCCTACCTTTGAAGAATTCAATACATTGTTGATCAGAGTGGAATCTATGCTAAACTCACGTCCTCTTACTCCGCTTTCCAATGATCCTTCCGATGTTAATGTAATCACACCTGCTCATTTCTTGATTGGGCGTTCCTTGTGTGTTCCCCCTGATGATGCACAATTATATAAGCAACCATCTCTCAAGTGCCGATGGTTATATATTCAACACATTTTTAATGGTATTTGGAAGAGGTGGTGTAGGGAGTACTTGCACACCTTGCAACTGAGACAAAAGTGGTTTGCTCATTCGCCTAATTTAAGTGTTGGTGACGTGGTGTTTATAAAGGATTTGAATTTACCTCCGCTTCAGTGGCCTATCGGGCGTGTTGTCGAGGTTTTTCCAGGGTCTGATAATGTTGTGCGAATTGCCAGGGTCAGGACTTCTCGTGGAGAATACACTCGTCCGGTTTTGCGACTTTTTCCTCTTCCTTTGGATGTCAGGGATGCCTGCAGTGTGTGCGTGGTCTGACCCCTTGATTTCGTTAGTTTGTTTATTTTTGCTAATTAACCCTTGTTTGAGTTTTACTAATCTTTGTTATCCAACATTTATCTTCTAATTGCATGAGTACTAGCAAATTTAAAAAAAAAAAAAAAAAAAAAAAAAAAAAGTTTTGCTTATTGAAGCTTATACGCTTCAAGGGGGGGATTATGTTGAATATTCGCGATCTTTTGCCTTTTCACTTCAAATTTCCCGGGTTTTGCTATTCCTTTGATGGGGGCGCTCCTGGTGGCAGGATTCGCGAACCCCCACTCTTCTTCCGCCACCGACTTGAACACTCGTTGGAACTTCGGCTCTGCAATTTATTTCATGTACCTTTCCTATCCTATTCGCAATTACCCTCAACCTCTTTCATTTCACCTTGCAGTCAGCCGGTAAGTTTCTCTCTTCATGCCCACAGTTCTCGGCACCAAGGTAAGCCAAACTTTAATTATTTTCGTCCCATCACGGCTCTCCCTCATGAACCAGTCCCCAATTTCAAAATACAGTCCACTATTCTCAACCCAATAAAACAAGTGTGTACTGTGTCACCCTCTATGGGCTCACCTTAATTTGGCTCGACTCGCCAGTGCTCCAATTCGGTCTCCGGGGCAAGAGTCTAACGACCCGAGAGGACACGAGCAATGAGGCGAGCCGACCCAGTACACTCTCGCCTAAGCTCCTGATTCAGATGGCAAGCTGCTTCTGTTATTCACATTTAAGTTTCTTTTAATTACATTTTAACTCTTCCGCTATTCACTTCCAGTTCCTTACTAAACTTGCTGTTGTATAGTTACCTTTTCTTCATTTAGAGGATATTTACGAGTGTTACTTGCATCACTCGTGTCACAGCTTGCTGTCACCTCGGCGAGTGTGTATTGCTGGCATAAAGAAACTATTAAACAAATTATTATTGTGATTTTCTAATATACTATTTTTAAATTAAGTATCAGTCATTAAATCTAACAAATATTCCTCCTTGAAAAGATTCAAATGAGAAATTGTACTTCTATAGATGACTATAGCAAGCAGAATTTAATATTTGTGGTAGGAGACTTTAAGATCCAATAAACAAACAACAAAACTCCCAATAGGTCCTTGACAATTTTTCAAATGTATATACATATATATCCACTTCTCATTAAAAACAAATTAATATAACTACATTTGTACAAGCTTTTGTCAGTAAAATTGTAAAATCTTAAACATACAATTTTGCAACTTAATTACATTAAAAATTTTTTTTTCATTTAGGCCGTTCTTATTTTCTATAAATTAACTGACTTTTCTCTATAAACTTTTTTGTTTTGACCAAATCTCTAAAATTATTTCTTTCACTATATATTATATTTCACTGATAAAAAAAATATGTTTTACTTTTATTTGAGTATAAACAGTATATACAAATAATAGTTTTGAAGATTTTAAAAATGATTAAATGGTAGTTACTGTTTATTTACTAAAAAATAATAATAATAATAACAACCCTTTGAGTGTCTGAGGTTCAGTACTTGGTAAAGATTTACTGTTTTGTTACCAACATTTTTAAAGGAAATAATGTGGTTAGTATCTACGCTCAACCAACAGGTTTCTTTCTTCTCCCCAATCAAATACAAGATTAGGTATCCTCTTATTTTTTATTTATTTATTTTTTCGTTTAAGATTAAAATCTCTGTTAAATTCTTGCTAAATTTTCAATTTATTAAAATTTTTTGTTATAGACCAGCATTGCTCATGGAAAGTGAAGTTAGTGTTTATGATCTAAAAGATCACCCTGACTTTCAGTACCGACCTGGTACAGTTGTTATTAGGGTTGCAAACTTTCAGGGAGAAGATGAAGTGTGTACTGCTGGTCAAGTTCTTGACAATTATCCTGAAGGCTTGGTAAACAAACTTTAGACTTCACGTGTACTTAAAAAACAAAAATTCTTTTATTAATATGATTTTTTCAATCTAAGGTGAGAGTTTGGTGGGTTGAAGGTCATATATCTATGTGTTGGCCTCAAGATCTTTATAAAGTTGGTGAATATGATTCTGATGAAGGGGAACTATGGGATGATGGAACATCTGATGATGGGTCTTGGCAGACTGAGAGTGAAGACTGCTGCACTTGTCCTGAAGATAAGTAAGTTATTAGTTCTGTCAAGTTAATTATTGGTTTATTTGGCGAATCTCTCTATCCCTCTTTAGTTTTGTTTGATATTTAAATTAAATTGTTTTATTAATTTACTTTCACTAATAGACTGTGAAGGTAAAAGAATTCTTTATTGGAAGGATTCAATTGAAATTAAAAATATGCATATACTTCATTTTATATACACATTCATTTTATGTGTGTGTGTGTGTGTGTGTGTGTGTGTGTGTGTGCACGTGTGTGTGTGTGCGTGTGCGCGTGTGCGTGCGTGTGCACGCACACACACACACACACACACACACACACTTCATATAACTATATCACATCCATGGCTCCTATTATATATATGTTAAAGTACCACTTTCCTTTGAAGATTCAAAATTGGTTTCTGAACTCCACAAAAATTTGTACCTACTTATCTAGTAGTATGGATATATGAAATTCTCAAGGGGAAAAAAATATATATATAAAACTTTGAATTTAAAACTATTAATTTGTCTTAATAATCTTGATTTTTTTCTCTTTAAAGTGTGGAAGAAACTAGTGATGAAAATCTTAAACCTAAGCTCGTTGCAAATATTGAAAAAGCACGAATAGCTATGTCCCGTCTGGAAGAAATTTTCACTCAGAATCCATCTCTTCAAACAACTGATGTAATGCGAAAACTTCTTGAAGTTTATAAGGATTGTAGGTATGTATAATATTGTAACTTATGTTGATTGTTAATAACACTGAATATTTGTTTTAATATCATAAATACTGTATATCTACTACATATAAACACTGAATATCTATGTTAAAATATTAATTTTAATCATCATTGGGTGCGTTGCTTTTGGTTATGACTCCTCAAACTAATTAAAATTATTAGTATAATTGAGGCTTTAAATTATAAAATAAGCCAAGTCCAATTTCCAGATTTTTTTTTTTTTTTTTTTAAATAGTTTTTCTACTAAATTACCTTTAGTTGGAAAGTTTTCTCTTTTAAGTAGTTAAATAACATTGAAAATGGCCATACAAAAAATAAGGCCTCTTCCTAATCCAGCCAGACCTCTATCAACCAGCTGTGAAAAACTTCAAAAATAGACTTGGTTGGATTTGGAATTCTATACCTCAATTAGAACATTAAGTTGTAAATTAAACATCTTTGTTTTTTTATTATATTAATGATTTCTACTTGTTACTTCTCCTTAGGTATTTAGATAAATTAATGGGTACAATGTTTTTTCACGAGAGTCATTTCCAAGGTCTCCTGGAAAGAGTAAGAGAACGAGGTAGGACAAATCTTGCTCAACGAGTCGCTGACCAAGTTCACAGACTTTTCACTCAAAATGGAGGTAGTTAGTATTGTTATTTTCTGTAAAGATTTAATACATTTATTTTACTTCAAGAGAAAATTAACGAAATGAATCTTTTTTGATTAGGTGAGGAAGAAAAGCAAGGGAATGGAGTAACTGTAAATAATTCTCCACCTAAAGATTTAGAAAACAACATTGAAGAAAAATCGAAAAAAGATACTTCGGCTGAATTTTTGTCAGGCAGTTTGGCCTCTCTTGAAGCAAGAGTGACAAAGGCTGCTACTGGAACTGCAAATGAAGGTCTTTGCAATGCACATGTTTGTGTAAAGCTTTGTTCCCTTCTTTTAGCCCAGTTAGTGAAGGCCCATGCTGAAGTTATTCGAAGGTAAGGTGTTTGCTATTTGAATTATGAACATTATTTATTTTTGTATTATTTAGTTAATATATTAATATTATACTGACATTTCATTGGTTTTGAAATATCGATATCATTTTGATATTCCTACTTTAATCCCTCTTAGTCACTAGGATAATATTTCGCCTATTTAATTGAAACTGATCTCCCTTGAAGATTATTAAATAATAATTTATCTAGTTAACCCTCCAGTAGTCGCAACCCGAGGACTAACACCAGTAGTCGCAACGATCTGACCGATTATCTCTTAAATTCAATTGTTTTATTGATCATTTCATCACTTTTATTTTTCTCATTTGCTTAATTTGATTTTTAAAGAAATGTACATAATAATACACATTAATAAAATAAGTAATACGAATATTATTTATCTATTATAACAACTTTTAACTATTTTTCTGCTATCATAACGTTTTAACTATTATTTAATTCACTAATTTTATTTATATAGCTTTGGCAGGCAATTTTTGAATGTTCTAAACATAGATACATTTTACATTGTTCACATAAGTATTTAGTCAGCCTTCGTTTTTCACATAATTCACAACGTCATCTCATAGAGCCGTGTCCTTCATGACTTGCTTCAGGTGAAGCATCCTCTTTTCTTTAATATATGAAACATAAACAAACTCTTACCTATAAATGAATTATTGGTAATGCATTCCTCATCACTAATATACCATCTTTGTGTTCAGTATCTGAATGTTCAATTCTTTCTTCGTCTGTTTCACTTTCAGAATCTGTCTCACTTTCATCTAAATTTTCTACACCACTCTTATTCTCCTTATTACATAGAATGATTTTACGAATCATTTCAATATCATCTGGGTTTTCTAAATCGAAGGTGTGCTTACGATGTATAATGTAATAATGATAGAATAAAATCTGTCGCGTCAGTAGTCGCAATGAGTCGAATAGATCTTGTTCCGGTAACAGCGGAATAGAAACTAAATAACTAAAAATTTAGAGAGAATACTGAGGATTTGACGTCACTAAAGCATTCGAGGAATGTTAGTTGAAAGGTACTGAGTCGCCTATCTCATTATAAAAATCCTACTCAGAATACTGCGCAAAAAATACCATTGGTGATCTCTCAGATTGGTTGCGACTATTGGAGGGTTAACAAGTTACTGATTTTTAATTAATTATTGGGTGATCATTATTTATATTGTATATTAGTAATAGGTTACTTAAAAGAAGCAAAGCATGGGAAATAGTGGTATGAATAAGCAATTGATAAGGCTTTGAAGATAGGTTCCTATCAGGTTGGTGCAAATCATCCCCAGATTCTTAATCTCTTAGTCTTCTGTTATGTCTTGGCATTCAGTTAAACTTGACCCTAAAATTTAGAATTATGATCTTCCTGAATGTGCTGTGTAGATGATCGCAAAACTTTGAAACTGGTGCCATCAGAGAAAAGAGGATTTTGGGAAAAAGGTGTTAAATGAGGAAGCTCTGTACAACTGTACAATTAATTACACTGTTGCAAGACTTTATTTGTGCTTTTACTGGTTAAAGAATATTTCTTGTTTAAGTACTATTACATTAAATATATATTGTTAATCTAGATTTGGTGGAAATTCTGGAGCTATGAGCGAAGCTAACAATGTATCTCCCAGTAACTCAGGAAATGATAAAAAAGAAAAGGGTAAGTGTATTAGAAACTAATACTTGAGTTGTTTGTATTAAAATGTTTATAGAGCCTATTTAATTTTTATTTCAATTATGTAATTATGTTTTTAGATGGCTCAGAAATTATTAAAATAAATAGTGAAACAAATATACCTATACCTGCCAATAGTGTGACTGAATTAAATGGAGTCATTGCTGATTCTGTTCCTAAGGAACCGGAATGTGGCAGTAAGATGATTATTAATATTTTTATATAAATTCCATAATTAGTATGAATTAATATGTTCAATTTATTATTTAATTCAGTATTCAGTGAGGAAAGGAACTTAATAATAAAAATAGTGCTTCTTACAATTCATTCCTTCACAATTCCTAGTAGAAAGAATTAATAACAATTAATAAAGTAGTTCTCCTCAATTGTTTTTTTAAGTCCAAAAAGGTCATTTGAACACAAATTAATGGTAGTTAGCCAGAAAACTAATTTTATATTGACAGTCTTGAAAATTTTGAAGAATGTAAGCTCCTGTTGTAGTGAAATAAAATTTTAGTGTCAAAAATTATACTATGAATTTGGGCATATCTCTGGCTTAGATTATTTTTATTTTTATGGAAGGATCAGAAAATTGAAACTTTTTTTTTTTTTTTTTTTTTTGCTCACAGCTTTCACTATTCTTGATACTGCACCCAATTCGCATAAGTACAAGTTGACTATGTTCCAACCCACTGACACTAGGCTATTCTATAAACGGGTTAGAGAAGAAATAAAACTGTTGAGAACATCTCTTCCTGCTGGGATATGGGTTGCAGCATTTGAAGATAGAATGGTAATTACTTCCTATTTTTCTTATTATTATTACTATTATTTGCTGAATTTCATCTATTTATGTATGAATAATCTTAACTGTTTCTTCTTATATACTTATATATGATCATGTTTCATGTAGTAATTAAGAATAAAAATTACAATTAAATTTCTTCAATAATAAGATTAATTGTTTTAATTATGTATAATGTTGTTTATATTTAATGTTTATATTATATTTAATGTATAATTAAAAAGAAAATCTTGTTAAATACATAAATAATATATAAATGTAATTTTAATAATCATATTTTACTCATTTCAGGATTTGTTTTCTGTTATGATCCGTGGTCCAGAAAAAACTCCCTATGAAGATGGATTATTCTTCTTTGATTTTCAACTCTCTGCTGATTACCCCAAAGCTCCTCCTCACTGCCATTATATATCTTATTGTTCCGATCGATTGAATCCTAATTTATATGAAGATGGAAAAGTATGTATCAGTCTCCTTGGCACATGGAGTGGTAAAGGAACCGAAGTTTGGACATCTACATCGAATCTTTTACAAGTCATTGTTTCTATTCAAGGTATTCTTAATTTATATTAGTAAATAAATTTAAAGTATGTTACTGGTCAATGGGACTGCCGGTAGAAGCAAAGCTTCCTAGCAAAAGAACTGAAACTAAAACTTTTAGCTGCATTCTACTGTTTCAGTTTTTATACTTTTCCTTCAAAAACATTCAGTGTGATACATGCTCTCCATATAATTTACAAAGTAATGTATATTAATGAATAATATACATGAATTTTATGAATATATACATGAATTTTATTATGTGAAATCAATAGGTAATGTGTGTATACAATATTTTATAGTATGTACTTCCAAAATACACTGCAAACACAATACTTCCCAAAACAGTTAATACAATTTTTTTTTCTTTCATTTAAAAAAAAGTGCGATTTTTCATTAATTTGTAGTGAATTTTACTTGGAATTGAAATATACTTTTTTTAAAAAGTACTATTAGGCACAAAAACCTTATTTATCAAATATTATTCATAAATATTTGATAAATAAGGTTTTTGTGCCTAATAGTACTTTTTAAAAAAAGTATATTTCAATACCAAGTGAAATTCACTACAAATTAATGAAAAATCGCACTTTTTTTAAATGAAAGAAAAAAAAAATTGTATTAACTGTTTTGAGAAGCATTGTGTTTGCAGTGTATTTTGGAAGTACATACTATAAAATATTGTATACACTCATTACCTATTGCTTTCACATAATAAAATTCATGATTACAGTGGAGTCTCACTTATATGAATGTAAGGGGGAACGGAAAATGTTTCATATAAGTGATTACTTCTTATAACTGAATAGTTATAAGGTATTAATTCGTTCACCGGGGAATGAAAAATTCTTCAAATAACTGAATGTTTCTTTTAAGTGAATTTCGTATAAGTGAGACTCCACTGTATATATAAAAAGTACTTACAGATTAGTTGGTGTATCATCTCGTTTTCATTCATTATGTTTGCACCTTGGGCAATCCATATCCATAGAACTCAATTTAAAACAATTGTCAATAATGTATGCAACCTTCAAATTTAGTATCTAATGTTACATAAAATTTCTAATAATATTACATTAAAAAAAAAAAAATAAAAATAAAAATAGTTTTGGATAGTAAATATCAAATCAATTAACTAATTGTGACTATAGTTAATTTTTTATTGATGATTAATAATTAACTTTAATTGATTAATAACAATTAATTAATAATTCATACTTCAGCTTTTATTATTAAGGTGTTTTACATTCAGATCGCTGAGTGTTCCTTCTTAGTCGTATAGGTTAATCCTGATCTTTGCTTCTCTTATTTTCTGTTGTTAATGATGGTATTCTTACAGGTTTGATATTAGTGAATGAACCTTATTTTAATGAAGCGGGATATGAAAAACAAAAAGGTAGTCAACAGGGAAAAGAGAATTCTCGGATGTATAATGAGATGGCTGTTCTTAAATTGGTCCAGTCTATGTCGAAACTCATTATCAACCCTCCTCCAGTCTTCAAAGAAGAAATAGCCCAGCACTTTTCACAGCATGCTAACAAGTTAGTTCCAAGAAATAAAATAATTAAAAATAAAAAAATATTTTATGGAATGTATCATCCATTTTACTTTACTTAATGCTTCAACTATAAAAAATAATTGTTAATGCAGTAATTTAACATTATTCACTTGACTGATATTAATTAAGTCCAGTGACCTTGAAATAATCATGAAGTTGTTGAAATTATATTATAAAATTAAATTAGAAATTAGTTATCCATAATTTTATAAGCATTAAAAATTTTGAATTATGAATAATTTGGTAAAAGTTCAATAACTGTCAAAGGATAACTATTAACTTTTGGTATATTCACCTATTCCTATTTTAATGTACTTCCATTATCAGGGTGAAACTGTGATGTTAAATAAAGGTTGATTCACACACACACATCAGTCACATCCCATCTCAGTTTCGATAAATTCTTCTACCTTAGTTTTGAAAAACATGTTTATCTTTTGTAATGGGTGTTTTTTAATGCATCCTGCTTTTTCAATTTAATTTATTTTTCATATAATATTGGCAAACAGCCTAGGCTGTTCTCTAGAGGAGGTTTCCAAGCCACATCACCTTTGTTAACATGTTATGTTGACTGCGGAAGACGCATATGGGGCTGTCCATTCAACAGTTTTATTGTATATAATATAATTTAATTTCCACCCGCTGGAGGATACACATGGTTTTGTTCGACGTAATTTTTACAAAAGCAATTTTCCTAATGTATGACAGACATCGTAAATGGAGGTGAAATGAAGTCGATTTAAAAAAACATGATAATCTGTCATTGTGATAGGGCTTCTGATAATTGCACCTGCACTTAGCATGTTAAAGCCAAAGGCAAATTATTATTTTTTATTTTATAAAACTATGATGTTTTATGCACCTAATTGACCTCAGTATTCTCACAGTATTATTCTTATTTAATTTTTGTTTTTAATATAATTTTAATTTTAGTTAGTCTTGAGATATTGTGTTTCTTTCTGGTATTCAATAATATTAATTGTATGATTTTCCGTAAGGTGAAATTGTTTTATTTGTTACAGCTCTTGCTCATTTTTAAAGTTCACTTTTTAATGCAATTTAAAAATGTAAAATTGAATGATATAACTTCTGTTCTAACTGTGGAATTTCAATTTTGAATCGGAAATGGGCCTATTAAATATAATTAAACGGCTGCCAGCAATCATGCCAACTTTTGCAGTGTATCCCTTATGCTGTTTTTTAGTTGAATACTGCATTTGACAGAAATAAGTGATAAAGGTGTATCAATTTTTTCCATAACACATCAAATTATATGCCTACATTTATTGAATTCCGTTCATACTTCAGTTTTTCTTATTTGGTAAATCTCATTCACTCCATCTATATTGATCATTGTTTTCTTCTTTTAATTAAAATCTACATAATAATAGATTTGGTAGTTGTTTTAATTATTTCAGCAATGACTTCGGGACAAGGGATAGAAAGTAATTGTCAGAATGGGTTACATATGCATGTGATAAAAATGAATGACTCTAGAGATTAATGTTGAGTGGACTAAAATTCTAAGCACAGATTCTTCTCACAAATATATTGAAACCGAACCGCAATTTAAATTCTAGGCCAGGATTTTTTTATTTCCCATTAAGATGTTCCATATAGTTTCATGAACCAACTGATCCCTTTATTAATTTGATATATTTCACTTTGTACGTGCAATAAATGGAAAATATAATTTGAAGAATTTAGGAATGGCTTATTAATATTAGTGTATCTATAAATATTTCCATCTTCAGTTACCTACCTGATCCTTTTTCTCTTTATTGAATAATTAATGATTTAGGTCATTTGCTTTTATTTACTCAGAGAAAATTTTAATTTTCTTTTTTCATATTTCCTCCCCTTTATTCATTCACTCAAAAAAACCCTTACCTGATGAGGATATGCTTAAAGGATTGAATATATTACATTCTAATTATTTATGTTGCTCATAATCTTTTTTATTAATTTGTTAATTGTGTTACAATAATTTATTTCAGGTTATGTGAGAGGTTAGAATCCTGGTTGGATATATCTGAGAATTACAACAGCAACCATCCTTTGTCTCCAACTACTCCTACTACTTATAAACAACTTCACAACGAAGGTAAATAATCATTTTATCCTTTAATGATTTTTTTTTTTTTTTTTTTTTTTTTTTTTTTTAATGGTTATATTTCATCTATTAAGATGTTTTTAGAATTTCTCTGTCAACATAAACTTAGTTAATGTTTCCCAACCTCTACTCTGTTTCAAGTTAATTTATCTTTGTTTGTAAAGTCATTTATAAAACTTTAAAACATGATTAGATAAAAAATTTTAGTTTTAGCATTTTTCTCAAAATTTTTTTTTTTTTATGAACTTTGTGGATATTGATATATCTGCTTTGTTTACAATACAGATATGTAAAATTTCCTGATGTCATGAAACAATACTTTTAAGTTGTAAGTGAATAGAAATAAACTTTCTGTCATTTTTACCTTATTACAATATTTTTCCAAAGGTAGATTGAGGTTTGAGGAAGTTAAGTTTGTGTAAAATAATAATTGTGCCATTGGTTTTTTATTAAATTACTTGAAACAAGTAAATAGCTAATTGACAGAATTTATTCTTTCACAAATTTTATTAGATGGTTCAAGCTTTAAATTGTTAAAGGAGGTGAAGTTTTGATGTTATTAATATTATTGTTTGCTTTTACTATTTCTTTCAATTTATTTTATTTTATTTTTTCAAGGAGTTCCTCTTCCAGAATTTCCTCTTATACCTGCCTCAAAAGGCTTCTGCTTGACCCTTAGGAAAACACTTGTATATTTCAAGCAAGTACTTTCTCAACAACAGCAAGAAGCAAAGGCTAGTTAGTATAAACCCTTGTGGAACTCCCTGGGCTCAGGACATAAACTAAAAAGAGGTGTAGCAGCTCGCTAGTGTGATATATGCAATATATCAGACCATAATTTATATATATATGCACATACTTATATATTTATATTAAACCATGTACAAATAGTACCAAATTACAGTGGAGTTTTCACTTGACTGTTTTGAAGAATAGCTTTAAAATGTATTGTACAAATAGCTTAGTTAAATGAGATTTTTATTTGTAAATAAAGTATCATAGAAAGTGAGCCGTGTGCGCTATTTAGTGAAGGCCTCTTTCACTTCAGTCATTTGAATAATTCTACCTCGACATTTAGACCTACTTTAATATTTAAACGAATAAGTATTACCGTCATTAAATAATATATTAGATCTCATTTGAATTCTGAATGATACTTTACTACCAATCTTGTACTTATATATTCTAATCATAGGCTGTTTTGTTAATTATTTCAATAGTAATCTGGCCTTAATATTACTATTACTACTACTATTATTAGGTGCTAGATGTGTGAAAGGATCGCGGTGATAGATAGATCTATAATTATTACTGTGTATATTGTATGGTAATAGTTGTAACTTGATAAGTTTTGGTCATTGATTCCTAAAGCTCATTTACTAAACTAATGTGGTGCTAAAATTATTAAAAACTTCAAGTAGGTTACAAAATTGTCTGTATGAATTCTTTGTTAGTTATTTAATTGTATATTGTAAATATATTCTTTAATATACAAAGAAACAAACGAAAAAAAAAAAAAGAAAAAAAAAGCACCACTTACAAACTGTGACAAATTAATAAAGTTTAATAAGTTATTTATAAAACCAAACTTACTTTTTATATTGTAAGATGTTTAAATAATGACCTCAATTATGAAACAAGTAACTAGTAAAATTATTGAATTATTGTTAAAACTATTGAAAAAAAGTGATCCTTGACTTAAGACGTTCCAAAGATATAATTTGCAGCTTTCTGCAAAACAACCAACCTGTATGTAAATAGTTGTGAATGTATTGTTGCTAGTTTGTTATTTGCTTTTTAAAAGTGTATATTTATTTATTAATATATAAAATATATATGCGATCTATATCTATCCTCTCTTGAAAATAGTTCAAATCACAAATTTTGAAGCTTATTTATAAATATTTATTAATAACAGAACATTGAAATTTTTGTTTGCTATTTTTATTGCTATTCATTTGGTTTTGCATTATTTAATACAGTTTTGTGGAATGTGTTTTCGTTAATGCAATTATTTATTTATACTAATGCACAATATATTATTGTTTGTTACTATGTTATTGTTTATTGCATTCCAAACACCATGAGCATTAATTTTCAAGTTTATTTTTCAAATTTAATAAATGCGATATGGTGAAATTTAAAATTTGTCAATTACGCTTTTTTTATTGTGTTAGTAAGTGAAAATTGAATAAAAAATATTATTCCATTGTTATTTTTTCTGTCTAATATCCCATATTTATGGGTGAATATACCTCAAATAAATATCCCTTTAATTCTTTTATCTTCAGGGTTATTTTAAATTCTTTAAATAAAAACAAATTAATCACAACCCAAGCTTACCGTTGTGCTGTTCAGTTGATACTCCAAGTCTATTATTTTTTTTTTTTTGCTAAACTAATATGTATTTTTTAGTCTTTCCTATGCCTGAGTGATTAACTAAGAAAATATCAGCAGCTAATTAGATCATTTAGGCTATTAAATTTAACATTGATAAATACACTCAGAAGAAATTAAAATATTTTTTTGTTGACAGAGTGATGTCCATTGTTTACAGAATTAATATAAAACTGTTTTGAAAATATTCACAGATAGTTCCTTCATTAAACCATTTGCTAACATATATCTGTGGACAGAGGTAAGAAATAAATCAGTATATTTATGAAATTAATATCAAGAAAATATCGATATTTAAGAGGATATCAAATATAAAACTGAGCTGTATGATCTTAAAACTAGTATAGTACATATAATATCTTAATTCTATAACATATCTACTATAGTTTATGTTATAAAGCCATACCTCAATGACTATTTTAACTAATGGGTATTAACAATCCCTGACTATTAATTGGTAAATTTCCAACCTTTAAATTAATTGTTCCCTAATTGGATGAGACTAATGATAGGGAGTAAGTCATAATTGCTTCCACATTTAAAGATTAAGTATTTAATATAAGATAAAAAATATGTAAATTTAAAATATGAGTCAAAGTTATTTTTTCATTTCTAGACAACCCTTTACAATTGTAACTTAAGTTTATTGGTTAATTAGTAGTTATTTAGGTAACATTACTGTTTTACTATAGAATCCTTTCTTTTTTCAACTTTGCAGCATTGTTTTAAATTCAGTAATTATTTAACCTGATTACAACTTCAGCAACTTTTGTTAATAAATCTATTTTAAAAACTGTGATAGCTGTCAAGTAACAGCATTTAACTTTATTTAATTTATGCAGCCTTGGAGGAAAAGTCGGTATTATTATATTATAGAAGATCATTTATATCTTTGTTCTTAACAACAACGATGAAATTCAGTAACTTTAAGTAACCATAAAAGCACTTTATTGTGAGCATTCCACAAATCAAATATCCCAATATGAATTTTTTTCAGGTCAAGATGTCCTGTAATGAAAATGTTTTACAGCCTTCAATTATAAATTATTTTATTTAATTAACTGAATATTTTTTTTTTACTTAATAGTTTTTATTAATGAATAAGTTTTTAATAGTTTCTGCACTTTAGAATAGATGTCTTGAAAAGAAATAAATATTGTGTTATGGGATATCATTCCTTACTCCTGCTTAAAAACTGAATCATTAGGAATTATATTTTTCTATATCTAATTTATTATAATAGGACAATTTTTAAGTCTAATGTAATCTATTAGGCATCGCTAACTTGTTGGTTGGTGTTGTTTAGGGGCGTAAAACCACGGGTGGTTATCAAAACCCGCTAATTACTATAATTCTGGTATATAAATAAAAAAAAAAAAATTAAATTATGTAATCTATCTTCGCTTCATTTAGGAATTTGAGGAGGTGCTTGATCATTTGTTCGTCATCCTCTAATGCTTGGGCCAGGTCTGTCGGGACATAAGCACATAAAGCTAACTTGTTTATAGAGAGTTATTAAGCATGATTAGGAATTGATAAATTATTAGTGACTTCTATCTTTACTTTGTTTATTCAAAGACTAGTTTTGAATGTTATACATAAGGAAGTAAAGAGGAAGGGATTTTTGAAGGTTCTTTGTCCTTCATATCTTTCGTAGGAAACTAGTCTGTCTTTACCATCATGCATACTTGGACTGATTTGTAAGTATACTTTTCCATGTTTCATATGAAACTTTTAATCTTCCTTTTTCTATTTAGCTTATATCCAATCTTTCTGAAGTGAATATTTGTTATTTATTTTATGTTTAAATGATAATCACATAGGTAGCAACCGCTTGCTTTTTTTTTTTTTTTTTTTTTTTTTTTATTTATTATTATTGTGCTAAGGCTTATGTTATCAGCCTTAAATAATATTGTTCCCCAGCAGTGTTTTATTTTCATTATCTACTTTCAATTTGAATATAATTACTGGTAAAGTCTATTTCTTATAAAATTGGTTTTAATTTATTTGACTTCTTTCTGCAACCCTATTCCAACTTCAGAATGTTTGGAGTATTTCCAATCATTGATGCCCTAAAATCAGTTTTGACTTTTCATAATCATTAATATATATATATTTCAGACAAGTGAAATCTCTAAAAACATTTAAATTCCTCTATTTCCAGTACCTCCTCTTGATCCAAGGTGACGCTTACTAACAATGTATTTTCTCAATTAAATGATATCTAAGTCTTTCATTAAATGAAACACACTCAGTGTTACCAATTAAAATAATTTTTTCTCATTCCGAATACAACATTTGGGTTCTTATATTGTATATAATTAGCATTGTATCAAAATAACCTATTTATTATTTCATTTAGAATATTTTCTTATTTTCCTGTTCATATATTACATTAGTATCCATGTATACATTATCATTGTTATATTAATATTTCTTCTTTATTTTATTATTTTTTATTTTTTCATCTTATTTATTCATCATATCTCTGACCAGATGTAACTAATATCATTTCTTACTGTACCTTAAGGGAAATAAAATTATTTTTCTATTCTATTCTATTCTATATATATATTTTTTTAATTCATATGTTATTTTGTGGAAACCATATTGTTAACTTTTATTCTTAATGTTTTTTCAAGAATCGCTGGTTATATTTTATATTATTAAAGTTTTATTCACTGTCTGTCCTGAAGGTTCAAATACTAGCAATTGCTATTAATTTTCTCTTGATAGATCGTTGGCTTGGTCATTTTTGAGACTTTATAAATTCTTCGGTAAAAATATTGGGATAGTCCAACCCTTAAATCATTACTTACTGTGGAAACTAAAACTGCTTTGCTTCTTATTAAAACTTTTTTTTTTAAATAAGTAATACTTATAAAAATATATCTAAATAATCATATATTAAAAATTAATTAAGCTTAGATTTGTACAACTAATATTATTGCAATTATATTTGGTCATTTTACAGCTGTCTTTACTTAATTAATATTTTTTTTTTTAATTGGACAACTATACCAGGTTCTCATATTTCATGATATTTAACATTTCTTATGACTTTTTTGTTTATTGACATATTACATGTTCAGATTAAAAGAGGTTCAAAAACATGAAACTTATATCATTGTAAGTTTGGGCCTTTTCCAATGAGCCAAACAATAATTAAAACTTCCACCAACTGTTGTGACAGGAAAATTCCAGTGGGCAGCTAAATATTGTGTATTTATATATTAAGTTTAACAAACAAGTTTTGAGTTTTCTTTCCTTATAAAATAAAAAAAGGAAGAGAAATGTAAATGGCATAAAATACATTAAATGTGCAACAATACACATAGTATATATGAATATTTATGGCTAAATTGGCACATGTGAATATAATTATAATAGAGACAAAGTAATATAAACTATTAAACTGAAAACATAATGCCATAGGATTGAAGAAATTAGTAGTATCAAGGTAGAAGTTGGCAACAGTAATTTTTTTTTTTCCATTCTGTACAGAAATGAATCCGTAAAACATTAATTATGAAATCAAAATCGATTAATAAAAAATTCCTCATTTGAGTAAAACTATTGATTAAGACCGTCGACAAGAATTAACCTCAAACAGGTTATAATGGCAATAAGTGTAACCTACACCTCTTGAAAACTTGGAAGCCAGATGGCACTAGTAGAATAAAGTCTTAAATTTTTTTCATTGAGCCGTAATTAGTCTTTCAGTGGTCTTCATATTGCGAGGTTCAGCCATGGCGAATTGTCTACGGCTAATTCCTTTTCAGGTAATTAACCTGTTAGCTTAGTATTTTATATTTTTCTATGTAGTGAATTCTTTAAAACTCTGGATCTTTAAATAGATTTTTAATACTAAATATAATTTTTGAATGACCTACTAAAGGTCAATTTTGAAAAAAGTGGTTTAATAAATTTATTTTTACCTTTAATGCAAAAATTATAAATAAAATATGCATTTATAAATTTGATTTACAATATGAATCTCCAGATAGAGAACACCATATTCCATTGTAGTTGTCTCAAGTTTATTTATAAGGAAATTTATACTTTTTTGGCTTAAGATTTGTTCATGATTTTCTGCATATAATTTTTTTGATGTTTCTTAAAACAGGGTATATTTGAGACAGCTTGATATCTTTATTTTCAATTAGTTAGTAACCAAAAGTTACAAATTTGATGTGATATACTCCACCCCTTTCAATTGATAAAACCTATTTAGAAGAAAATTGGTTTTGTGGGCTCCTGTTAAGATTTTTGTATTAAGCAATGATTTAAGCTTATATTAAAAATCTAAAACTTGAAAATTCTTATATACTATAAAAAAATTCTATTTATATGTATTACTTTTTAATGAAATATATTATAGGTTTATTTTATTTTATTATAAGGTAAATAAAATATTCTACTTAGTCATTTATGAAATCATTGAGAAATTATATTATTGGACTTATATGATAAGAACTTATGATTAGTTAATGATCAAAGTCATTGTTGAAATGAAGCTTCTTTAGTTTTTAAATTATGAAATTAGACATTGGGTTCATATATTTATTTTTTTTAACCATTTTATTTTTAACTATTGCTATTAACCTATGATTGTTTTCCTTTTTAAATGTTACCGTTGCAAAATGCAAGCCCTAATTTTAGACCTATTCTAATATTAAAGTAACTCATTTGGCTTATTGCTTATACATTTCAAATGTTTAAAGATCTTATTGAGTCAACATATTATGAAAATGTATCAAATGAATAATAACTTGTATAATGATTTATTTTCCTTCAATAGTTTTTAACAGTAAACATAATAGATATTAATTTATAAAATATAAGAGACCTTGGCTACTCAGGTTTTTTATGAAACCAGACATTCCTTTTAAGAATTCACTTCACATATTCATTGTTTACACTTTACGGTCATTGGCGTGTAGTATTCTATTGTACCAGCAACTTTGACAGCATAGCATGTTAAATGCCTCGGGCTTATAACCAAATTTCTTTCCTTAAAGTTTTTAGTAGGTAAATTTTCTCCACATTGTCTTACTTTTTTATAAGGCTTTAGCATCTGTTATAACCTTTAAAAAATTAAAATTACAATACTAAACCATCAAAATTACTTTGTTGACAATTTTATAATATATGTTTGTGATGGATATATTACATTTACCCATCTTGATTGTACTTTGAACTGGGTACCACAAAACTCTGGAGGCCAAAAATATGGTACTTGTATTATAGTTCACCTTTAAAGTATCCACAAAATAAATCAATATTATAGCAGTCTGTTTTTCATTATGATGTAGAGATGTAACCTTAATCAATGCCAGTTGTTTTTGCCAACTTCCTTGTCTGAAGATATCTTTCAGTGATTTTCAGTCTATAAATTTATATGCTATTAATTTTCTTAGCTGACCCATCTATGGCAGTATAAGTATCGTTAGCAGGGCCAGTTATACTTACTGCACTCCTTTGATTTAGGATTTTTAATATTACAAGACATAGCTTGCATTTTGTATTACCTAATTTTATATTATAATATTTTAAAAATTCCATTAAGTAATCCAATTTTTTTTTTTTTTTTTTTTTTGGTAAGATTTTTCTATGGTAGATTTTGGTTTCTGTTTTCTAATTTATGGAAAATTAAGCAAAATTAATATTTCAACTATTATTGCTTATTTGTTCTTGAAAATCAGATTTTAATGGTAAGTTTACCAAGTGTGATGCATTATAATTGAATTTTCTATTTTACATTTCTTGTGAAACATAGTATTTCAGTGGATAAGGCACTAGTCTCCTGGTTTCTGTCCCCTCAGTTCTACAGACAGAAAATTTATTTTGTTTTAATTGCTATGAA
The DNA here is from genome assembly GCA_003667255.2 of Euschistus heros. Taxonomy (NCBI): domain Eukaryota; kingdom Metazoa; phylum Arthropoda; class Insecta; order Hemiptera; family Pentatomidae; genus Euschistus; species Euschistus heros. The sequence goes on along the minus strand of RCWM02000153.1, from coordinate 1,658,086 downwards.
TTTGTTTGGGGAAACTAGTTAAGAGTGGATGCTGAGTACATTCATTGTTGTGGTGCATAGTTTTATAGAACATATTGGTATACTCAACTTAATGGATTTTATCATTTGGTGTTTATTTCTTTTTGTTTGTCAACTTATAACTGATATTGTTAATTATCAGATTAAGGCTATAGAAAATATGGGGGGGGGGGATTTTCCTATGTGTTATGGTGCTTGTTGTAAGTTTTATCAATGATAAGTTCAAAATTCAAAACTAGAAAAGAGAGAAGGCAGTCACTGTATCATGGACTCATCCCTAAACATGTTCTGTATAATAATTTTATGTTTCCTTTTTCAAAAGAGAGTTTCCTATTATAGCATCAAAACATAATTTTTTTTTTCAATGCGCTATGATATTTATCTTGTATACTTTGTAACATCTAAAGTTTTGCTGTTTATGATTTCCCAACTTGATTATGATCATCATTAAATTTAGAGTTTGTCAGTGAATTACCTGGTTGATATATGTGCTCTGTCCTTTTAACAAACTGCTGGAATGTATTACCATTGTATTAATTCTGTTGATTCAGATTACTTGGATATATACCAAAACCCATAATTACTGTGTTGCATATTATCTGTTGTGGCAGCTGATATACTTCTTAGAAATCAAACCAAATAATTAAATCTGTTTACTTAGCACTTAATGGTTTTTAGTGTTTTCGGTATTTATATTTGATTTTTGAATAATATAGAATATGTGATAAAAAAAGTGTGTTTACAGATTTGTTTTTCAATTTTATTTTTAACATTTTTTTCTCTTGGAGCTCTAGTTTACTGGGGGGGGGGGTCAAGTATTCTGTCCCCCCCCCCCCAATAATAAGTTCTCCTCTTCTTGTAGGAGTTTAAAAATTTAATTTTAGTCTATTCACACCACCAAATAATCATGAAAAATAAATTATTTTACAAGAAGTGGTGAAAGATAAAATTATAGACTCTGTATCTATCTAGGAACCCTTGGCTCGGAATTTTTCCGATGGAAATCCATTTCCGATACAAGTAATAGATTAGCAAGTGTTTCATGAATCTTTACCTCATTCCTCTTTTATTGTATAAAGAAATAACTCTTAAAGTTAATAAATAATTATAATTTGATTATTTCTTTTTTATTATATAGTTATTTGTTTATGATATGACAACTGATAAGTAATCTTTTTATGTCTCAACATATCGGTTTTTGCCTTCATTCGAACGGCGAATATTTTCTGCGTAGCATTTGTACATTTTTTTTATCGATCAATGAAAAAAATATGTACCTTATTTCGAATTTATACAGAATCCCTTACTTTAAATACTGCAGTAGTACAGTTTGAGATCTGAAAGATTTACTGTAAAGAAGATCATTTCGTCTAACCAGTAGACCTTGAAGTAGGTCTTCAGTACAATAACTGCCTTGGCACACTCAAGGTTCTAATTATACTAAGGAACCATTCAAAGATTGGCGTAAATTAGTAAATGCCTTATTTTTACTAGCAAACCCAAGTTTTTAAATTTAAATATGAATTGATTAAAAATGTATAAATCTCTATTAAAATCGTTGGCGCATTTAGGGTTTAAAAAATTTACTTTCATCATAAGGTAAACAGAAAACCAAGTCAACGTATCCGGCAAGACCCTTAGTTAAAATTGATGCCGTAAAATAATTACTTTTTTTTTCTTTTTACTCGACTAAAGAAAATAATATATAAAGTTTGATTAAAGTTTTAGTGGAATTGTTCTTATGTAAATGAGAATATTTTTATATATCTACATTAAAATATTATTCTTTAAATTACCTAATCGTTCGAAACCATTATCCAGTATTTTAGTTGTATTTTATTTAATTGCAAACAATTGTGTGAATAAAATAAATATTTATTGTTCTATTACATAAAACGAAAAATATGATGAAACAACTCCCCAAAAGTTTCCTATTTACCGTGAGCGTAAAATTATCTTCGTAGATAACGACGGCATGCATAAGGTGACCTTAAATGCCTTTGGCTCTTTATTACAGGGAGACAACGTGATGAAAGAAATATATAATAACAAATAACGATTAGACACTGTATCTCACAATTAATAAATAAAAAAAAAAAACATGCTTCCTACTCTTCTAGAAGTTGAGAATGTACTAATGTTATTGCAACTAAGCACATGTGTATACCGCCGGATATAATATAACATTATTTTAGTTATCCTCTTGAATAAAATTGTGTTGAATTTTTTTTATAGAACAGTACCATTGAACGCATTTAGTTCCGATATATTCAAAACTGCTATCATTCAAAAGTTAAATTAATCGTTATCTTAAATAGTTGGGTTCAAAGTTTACATACTTCCCAACTGATAAAAGAATAGTGTGTCAGGGACAGTAATTGATGTTTTCATTAACAAAATAATAAACGAACCTTGTTATATCCCGCTGGACTCGCTAGCCAACCTTTTTTTTAGTTGGTAGAAATTCAGTCTGTCTTTTATTTTAGGATCGCTGCACTTGGGTATAAGTCTCCATGGTGTGGTAAATATATATATATATAGATAGATAAACATTCAAATGTATTCAAATATCAAAATAAATGAATAAAAATAATTTCCATGTTATATCACCACTTTTTAAGCACACCTTTGTTTTACAGATTCCGAATGCAGTTTCTTTTAAATAAATAAAGATGTGTTTGTATATAAATACAAATGCTTAGCAAACCCGAAATCTCAATGCTGACACCATTAACATCTCTCCATCACACCCTATCAAAACTCTATCTAATCTCCAAGATCAGCCCTTACATAATCTCCCCATCAACGTTTCGAGTTATTCCTCGAACGTTTTCTCGACGGCTCAAGACATTACTGTTTTTTTTGTTTTGTTTTTTTAATATATATATATTTAACATATTTATATATATTAAATATGGCAATTTATATGACCATATCAGACTTTTTCCAGGACTGTACCCATTCGTTAAACGACGTGAAAATCCTTGTCACAATGCCTTCTAAATTCTCTCACGTGTTCTTCCTTTTTTAGGCAATTCTTTATACCAGGTATGCAAGTTTAAAATGTCGTTTTAATTCCAATAGAATGCGCTCTTAGCCTATTGAAGGATTTGCTTATCTCTAAACGCTATTTTGTTTGTTAGTCATTTGTTTACAAAAGTCAGTTGTTTTTAAGTCGTTTACGTGGACGTATCATACCTTTCTTTGGTGTTAAAAATGTCTAATTTTAAGCCAAATAAAGAGCATTGCGGCATGTCATGATTTTCTTATTTAATCAAAAGAAAAAGGCATCTGAATGTCATCGAATTCTTGTTGAGACTTATGGCGATGTTGCTCCAACCGTCAGGACATGTGAACGTTGGTTTCAAAGTTTCAAACGTGGTGATTTTGATGTTACTGATCAAAAACGAGAAAATCGACCAAAAAAGTTTGAGGACTTCGAATTGCAATCTTTATTAGACGAAGACAATACCCAAACCCAACAAATGATGGCAGAACAGTTGAATGTCACTAGGCAAGCCATTTCCGATCGCCTGAGAGCTATGGGAAAGATTCAAAAGGTTGGAAAATGGGTTCCACATGAATTGGACGAACGACAGATGGAAAAAAAACGAAAAACTGTGTGCGAAATGCTGCTTTTACGCCACGAAAGAAAGGGTTTTTTTTGCATCGAGTTGTAACTGGCGATGAAAAATGGATTTATTTTCAGAATCCCAAACGAAAAAAAAAATCATGGGTAACGCCAGGACAACCATCCACATCGAGTGCAAGACCGGATCGTTTTGGGAAGAAGACAATGCTGTGTGTGTGGTGGGATCAGAAGGGAGTAGTCTACTACGAGCTTCTCAAACCCGGCGAAACAGTCAATACCGAGCGCTACCGACAACAAATGATCAATTTGAGTCACGCATTGATCGAAAAAAAAACGCCCAGAATGGGCTCACAGGCACGCCAAAGTCATTCTTCAGCATGATAACGCTCCTGCACATTCAGCCAGATTGACTAAGGAAACGATTTCTTCGCTTGGTTGGGAACTCCTACCCCACCCGCCGTATTCACCTGACCTGGCGCCTTCTGATTATCACCTCTTCTCATCGATGGGACACTCATTGGCGGAGCAACACTTCAACAATTTCGAAAACGTACGAAAATGGCTCGATGAATGGATTTCAAATAAAGATGAAGCATTCTTTTGGAATGGTATCCATATATTGCCCGAGAGATGGACAAAATGTGTAGAAAGCGAGGGTCAGTACTTTGAATAAAATATATTATACTTTTTTTTAAATTACTGTGTATATATTTTAAGAAATAAACGACATTTTAAACTTGCATACCTGGTAGAATACTGCCTATTAAAGTCTTATTTTCTATAACATTAATAACGTTGTCCTTCCCTTTGCCTAAGCGACCACGTTTCGCTTCCGTGAAGAACTAGTTTAGGGTAATCTGTAATGAGAAAAATATAGTATTCTATTAAATATGATAAAGAAGATCAGGGATGCAGTCAAAAAGAAACTACTCGTCCAAGTAAATATACTATAATTGTGTACCAACGTTTCGTCCTGCCTTGCAGGTCTACTTCAGCGCTAAAGTGAACCTAGATGTGACAAAAATAACAGACAGATAAACTAATGACAAAAGGGTCATTAAATGAGTTAAAGGACGATAAAGAAAAAAAAAAACAATAAGGCTTCAGAAAAGAACAGATATATAAATCAGTAATAATATAAAGAAGCAAGGTAAGGATAAGTAAAAGACAGGAATGATAAGGGGATAAAATATTATATAAATAGGATAGTAAATAAAAAGATAATAAAGGAAAAAAATAAAAGAGGACAGAAGGAAAGGTTACGTAAATAAAATGATAGTTCCCTAGATGATAGGGAAATATACATCAATCCGTAGGATAATAGTCTTGTAGATCATAATTTTTAAATTTCTGGACATTAGACACAAACTGAGAAGTTTTGCGATCAAGAAATGACTAGCATATCTGGTTTTTAATCTTACCTTTCTTTGTTCTTGAGTTTCATTTTTCTTGGTATTGTTGACCCTCAAATTTAATTCCTAATATAACTTTATCCATTACCACTGTTTTTACTTCTAACCATGTATTTCGTTTTATTGGTATTAATTACGAGACCGATTGCTTTACCGCCTTTTATCAGCATTGTTGTGTTGAATTATAATAGTTTCCTCATTTTAACCCAACTGTACCAAATCATAAACGTTACCAGGAACGGGCGTTTTTTCACCCATTTTTAGACCTTTTTCTCTAAGCATTTCCTCCTAATGACCTATTCACTAGCTAAATTAAATAATACAGGAGAAAGAGAATCTCTTTTAAGCGATTACGTACTTCAAACTTTTTGGAATAAAAAGTACCGATTCGGAATCTTAATTCTAAACTTTGAATTGTGACGTGCACCAAAAAGGCCTTTTAATTTTGTACCCATATGAAATGGCCCACTAGTTTTACTTACAATTAGAATCAGTTAAAATGGTAACGGTCGGGTTAAGAGGAGGCTCCTACGCCCGCCGAGAATACCTTTTATCGATTCTTACCTTCTTCCGATTTATTTCGGTGTTTTAGTCGCTACTTTTCGAGGGGAAAGGTTATTCTCATTTATTTACGGAGAAAAACTTTAAATCCCTGTTCAAAGTAATATTAACTTCTGTTTACCTTATGATATTAAAATGAGAAATAAGAAAATGTCAAAAATATAAGACACTAAATCAATTTTGAATTAATTTTATATTAAATGAAAATTAATATAATGCTAAACCACCAGTAATGTCAATTCCTGATAAACTTTGTGATGTGAGGGAAGTGTAATTAACAATTATAAATATTTAAAAGACAGAATCCTTAAGTATTTATTTCACATAACTCCTATTTATTTAGCATTTGCAGCTACATGTTTCGGAGACAATGCTCCATCACCAGGCTTCTAAAAATGTTTAAAAATACATTAATCTATAACATTACACCAATAGTTTTACAATTATATAATGTCATTTACCTCTTAATCTGTGATTATTTTCACATTGTCCATTCTCCATGTTATAAGGGATATAATATAAGACAGAATCCTTATTGAAAGTTATGATGTTAATTTCTGCTATATTTTCTCAAGGGAAGTGGAAATAAGAAAATATGAAACCTATGATATACTTTCTCACATTTATTTTTAGATTTATATGTTTTATTGAAATAATTATACAATCTGTCTCACTTTAGGGCAATAAGTATTATGGATGACAAAAAATGCATTCACAAAATATGCATACTGAAATTTTATCACTTAATTTGATACAACAAATAAAAATATAAAAAACACCAAATCCATATACAAATTAATGTTCTTAAGTTTTGTAACACTTTTACACATTAGATAAAAGGAAATAAGAAAACATGAATTGATAAAACACTTAATCCTTTATGAAACTCATTTTGTTAACTTCTGCTTCACTTATTTACATTATAAAATCGGTTACACTTTAGGAAAATAAGTATTATGGATGACAAAGAATCCATTCACAAAATATGCATACCGAAATTTTATCACTCCAATTGATACATCAAATAAAAATATATAAAACACCAAATCCATGTACAAATTAATGTTCTTAAGTTTTGTAACACTTTTACACATTAGATAAGAGGGAATAAGAAAACATGAATTGATAAAACACTTAATCCTTTTTGAAATTCATTTTGTTAACTTCTGTTTCACTTATTTTCATTTAAGAAGACTAAATATCAATAGAACACACTAAACAACACAATCCAAGTTGAAACTGTAGAAGTGATTGTTTACATGTGAGGTTATAGGAAAGAGCTATCGATAAATGTAAACTCGAAGTGAAGCGTAAGGATCGAACTGGTCGGTGTAGCGCGAGTAAGGCCAGTTTGGTGCCTCCTCTTAACCCGACCGTTACCGGAGTTAAGGAGCAATATTGAAAGAAGTATATATTCGGTCTGATTATGGATGAATATGAATGACATGATTTTCTGGTTAGCTGCATAACAACAGTCACACACGTTTAAAAAAAAAAACTTCGAAATTCAATTAAAAAAAAAATAAATAAATAAAAAAATATTTTAGATCAACCATAAAAAAAATTAAAGTAGACTATATACGACTATTTTCCAGTTACATTAACCAGGAGATCTTCCAGACTGTCCGATTTCTATTTTAATCCAAATATTTTGGGTGGTGCTGCATCGAAGAAAAATCCATACATTTTATTTCTTTTCGTTAAATAGGTTTTAGATATTAATAAAAAATGTTGACAATCTTATTTTTATATATCCAGTTAAAATAATGATACTCATGGGGTTCTTTCACCAAAACATTTCTATTTTAAAGTAGTTCAAGTAAAAAATGTAAATATTAAAAAAGATTAATTTTTTATCAAAATATTTTAAATCATTGAACAAACTAGTCTTTTAGATTTTTTTCTACAGTAAATTTGAGGTTATGTACTTGTCAGCTAGTTAACCTTTTCATGACTGATTGGGAAGAAGAGATCTTCTTCATTTTATTCTTAGAAATAATCATTGTTTTCCCTAAGAAAGTATGTTTGAAATATGTGATTGAAGAATAAAATCAAAATCGAGTTGTTATTTTTTTTATAACTCGAGTTCTAAAACAGTTAAGACCACTCCAGTTGAAAAATCACATAATTTAGGACCATTCTTCGAGATGTAATTAAATATTTTTGTTGCTTGTAGTAGGTAACGTGATCACAGCGAAATATTCCTACATAACATTTAGAAGTAACTTATAACTACAAAACAACCATAATAAAGAGTTGTCGAGGAAAAAAAAAAATGTTTGCAATTAAGAAAATCTAAGCAATATGCCTAAATTTACTTGGTAGGCAAGTGGTCCTTCAGGCAGATAAGAAAAAAAAAATGTATCAATTTTTCTTCGATGCAGTACCACCCAAATTATTTGGATCAAAATCGGAATCGGACAGTCTGGAAGATTCCCTGGCTAATGTAATTGGAAAATATAGTCTTCTTGAATATGTTTACAGTTTAATCTACAACTTTTTTTTTTTTTTTTTTTATTGCATTTCAAATATTTTATTTTAGAACGTACATGACTGTTGTTATGCAGCTAACCAGAAAATTATGTTCTTCATATTCATTCATTATCAAAACAAATATAAACTGCTTTCTATATTACTCTTTACTGAAGGAGTAGTAGGCGTTTGCGAGTATAAAGGTCAAATATACAGTTGCGTGCCTAGATATAAGGGTGTTTTAATTTATCAGAGTATCCATTGCTTGTTTTGTTTGTTTGTTTTTTGGGGCTTCTTATGTACTCAAACTAGGGCAGGAAGGACGGGTTATCCTACAGGTTATCAATCTATTGTAGCCAGGGTGGGAAGGTCAAGATTTATTCGTGGGTTCGCCACGAAATAAATTTTAACCCGCCCAGGTGTGGTAAGATAGAATATAGGAAATAAGACTTTACCTAAAAGAGTAGGCTTTTATTGACAAAACAGAATGGTGAGGTTATATAATCTACAATTTCAGTAGGGTTACCCCTCACATACAGTGTTAACACATTCTCCCCAACAAGATTTCACAACACATTATGAATATTAATTAATCAAGTAAATAGTCTTTGTAATGAGAAGGTAGATTCCTTTGGCGCTCTGAACGACGAAGAGTTTCGACTGGTGCAACTTCTTTGATTTGCTTAGCAGCTGCTGGATCCAGATGTGGAGTAATCGGATGCGAATCTGCTGAGAGTAATTGTTTGTCTCCACAGAATAGTGGAGTAATTGGATGTGAATCCGATGTGAGTAATTGTCTGTCACCACATGGTGCCAGTTGCCGCAGGGATAGGGTTGTCTCAGTGCCATCCTTTCTTCTCACAAGGGCATACTCCGGGTTGACTTCCAAAAGCTCTGCTTCCTCCACCAGATCGTCATATTTACTTGATCTGACGTTTCGTTTAATAAATACCGGGCCTGGCTGGGATAGCCAGGATGGAAGGGTTGGGCCATGAGAAGACCTCCGGGGAAAAGAGAAGAACCTTTCATGTGGAGTCATGTTTGTAGAAGTGCAGAGTAGAGACCTCACAGAATGCAGGGCGTCTTGCAAAACTTCCTACCAGTGTGCAAGCTTCAAGTTTCTCCCTTTCGTAGCTAATAGGACAGCCTGCCAGATAGTACCATTGTACCTTTCAACCTGACCATTTCCTTTAGGGTTGTAAGGTGTGGTCATGCTAGTAGCTATTCCAAGGCCATGGAGAAAGGTAGTTAGTTCCTGAGAGATGATTGCGGAGCTACGGTCAGAGTGCACAAATTGTGGTAAGCCAAACATAGTAAAGAGTTGTGTAAGGCACTTTATAACTGTTGCTGCACTTACGTCCATGCAGGCAAAGGCGAATGGAAAACGCGAATATTCATCCACAACAACCAGAAGGTAACGGTTACGGGAGTTTGATGGCACAGGTCCTTTAAAGTCAATATTAATTCTTTGGAAAGGCGCAGTTGCCATTATTAGTTGGCCATAAAATTTAACAAATTGGGGTTTAACCTCCGCACACACTGGACATGACTGGGTTATCTTCTTTATTTCGTCCATTGAGAAAGGTAAGTTTTTGGTTCGGATCCAATGGGCCATACGTAATATTCCGGGGTGACACAATGATTAGTGGAGTTGATAAAGTTGATTTGGGGTCTGAGTAGCTCCACAGGCCCTTGATAGCATATCAGCCTTGACGTTGTCAGTTTCAGGGCGGTATTCAATATTAAAGTTATAAGGGGCTAATTCTAAGCGCCATCTCATAATTTTCTCATTTTTAATTTTGCTACCCAATTTCTTATTAAAAACAAAAGAAAGAGCCTGCTGATCCGTAATTAATGTGAACCTCTTCCCAACCAGAAAATACTTCCATTTGCGTAGTGCCTCCATTATAGCTGCAGCTTCCTTCTCTACAGCAGAATGATGTTTTTCCGTTTTGGAAAGCGCACGAGAGAAGAAAGCTACTGGTTGCCCATCCTGGCTTAGTGTAGCTGCCAAAGCGACATTTGATGCATCTGTTTCAACTGTTAATGGTAGATCGTGCCTTACAGTTGTTATTACTGCTTCTGCTATCCTTTGTTTAATGTCGTTAAAATCTCTCTCAGCCTGAGAGGACAGTGGAAACTGCTTACAATTAACGAGGCTTTGAATCTTGTCTGAAAACCTTGGGATCCATTTGGCGTAGTAAGCAAACGATCCAATAATCCTTTTAAGTGAAGCAGTATTGGAGGGAGCTGGGAGGTCGAGTAAGGGCTGCAGTCGTTCGGGGTCAGGTTAATTACTCCATGGCTAACAAGATGACCTAATATTTTAATGGTATGCTGGTGAAATGTACATTTGTCCTCATTTATTATTATTCCATATTTACTAATGGCTTCTAGAAATTTTGATAGATTAGAGTTATGGTTAACTTCAGTATCCCCACAAATGATGACATCATCCAAGTAAGCATATACTCCTTCTAGATTGTTCTCCTCTATGATGTGATCAATCTTTCGTTGGAAGCCAGCAACTCCATTTGTGACTCCAAAAGGTATTCGGGTGAATTCATACAATCGCCCACATGCCTCAAAAGCAGTATACTTTTGTTCAGAAGGAGAGATTGGCACTTGGTGGTACGCATTTTTTAGATCCACAGTACTGAATACTTTGAATGCCGCTATTTTATCAATTAACAGTTCCACATTAGGTAGAGGGTAGGCGTCAAGTAATGTAAATCTATTTATGGTACGAGAGTAATCAACTACCAGTCTCTTTTTGTGGCGACCATCATTAATTACAATTACCTGGGCTCTCCAAGGAGAGTTGCTCTCAACAATTATTCCTTCAGAGAGCATTTCAGAGATTTCAGATTTGATAAAAGCCGAATCCTCGTCTGAGAATCGCCGAGATTTGGTAGTTACAGGTGTACAGTCAGGTGTCAGGTTATGGAACAATAGAGGAGGATCAACTTTAGCATGCGCAGCATTACAGATATGCAAACTTCCACGGTTTCCTCCAAATCCTATATTCATATAAGAATGGAGTTTCAGGATATCATGCCCAATTAAGACATTAGCGCATAGATCAGGAAGGATGGATAGCTTTTGATCTTTATATTCGTGATCACACATTTGAAGTGTAACTTTAACACAACCAACTAATTTAGAAGACAAACTAGTGGAGGCCATTGAAACTTTACCTATCTCAGGGTAGATAGAGAGTCTATGTCTGGTCACAAAGTCAGAACTAACATAACTATTAGTACTACCAGTGTCTATTAGTCCAGTGGCAGTTATTCCATTTATAGACAAAGGGATAGTGGCCTTAGTTAATGAACTGTGAGTAGCCGCAGTAGAATAGGATGCAGCTAATAAGGCCGAAGTTGTTGGGTACTGGTGGGCACGAGATCTGCATACCTTGGCATAGTGCCCAACCTTTCGACACTTATTGCAAACGGCTTCCCTGGCAGGACATTGATTGCGGGGATGCCTGTCAAGCCCGCAGTATATACATTTAGGTTTAAAAGACATAACACCTTTCTTAGAAAAAGTAGTTGCAGTGGTCGGGTCTTCTTTGGTAGGTTCTTCGGGTTTGACTGATTCAGATGGCCATGTAGAAATAGTAGCAGATGGCAGTTTAGAAATATTAGCAGAAAGTGGTTCTATGCCAAGTTGATACTTCTCAGCCTGTTTCTGAGCCGATTCCAATGAAAGAGCTTGTTTAATAGCTTCAGTTAGGTCAAGGGTGGAATTTTGAAGAAGCCGTTGTCTAATATTAGAAGATGATAAACCGTTTATAAAAGCGTCACGTACATATCGATCTCTATGTTGTGCCGCAGTAACATCTTTAAAATGGCAATCTTTGCTGAGAGCCTGCAGGTTGGTAACATATTGAAGGATGGTCCCAGTGCTTTGTTTTTTCCGAGTGGCCAACTGGTGCCTAGCATACACAACATTTTGCTTGGGTGTGAAAACCTCTTTGAGTCTATCTACAGCACTAGAGTATGTAGTACATTCACTCACAAGTTCATAGTTATTCGAATCAAGAAAGTTTATAAGTACATTATACTTGTCCTTATCTGAAGCAATTTCTCCCATAGATATAAAGTTTTCAAATGTTTTAATAAAATGCTGAAATTCCTTACCCGCAGTAGATGAGTATGGGTCAGCTTCAAACCTTGCTGGTTTAAGGTACTTTTCCATGGTTTATTTGTAGGAAATCGATAACTGTGACTCACAACAACGTTTACAATAACACTAACAATTCTTCACGGAAAATGGAAACTATTGAGAATTCGTATCGATTACTACTTAGAAGTGAATACGTACAATAACAAAACTGTTGACACAATTACGCGTCTGTTTTGTCAATAAAATTTTGGTAAGATAGAATATAGGAAATAAGACTTTACCTAAAAGAGTAGGCTTTTATTGACAAAACAGAATGGTGAGGTTATATAACGGCTTCTGGTTACGAGCGTGCTGAGACACATGCACCAACTCACTCGGCCATCGAGTCCCCTTCCATAGCTTGTATTATTTATTTACCCATACAATTGAACCACTGTGCGTCCCCCGGTGTAGTAGAGTTTAGATTGGATCTCTGGTTTCGTTCCACCCAAGGTCGTTCCGACTACTTTGTTGCGTTGACCCTGCCGCTCCTGATTCCTTCCTCCCTTTCCATCGCTCTACCACCCCGCACATGGGTATTTTCAGTAGAAACCACTTTCTTTGAAATTTTCTATTCTACCGAGAGCTCGGCTTCTTTTGGATTGAGAGAAATGAACCACACAAGGTTTTACAGCATATGTAATTAAATAATTTTTTCGCTATTTGTTCAAAAGCTGTGAACAAGAGTTGATTACTCCTTTTTTCTCGGAACCAATTTAATTGAAAAATTCTCGCTCATTGTGCACTATACTAGAACGAACATTTTTCCAAAAAAAAAAAAATTGTTAATTGAATAAAACTATTTTTAAAAGTTTACATTTTTTAAATAAGTATACTTAGCTATTTATATCTTAATAATGTTATATTACCTATACAATTTTTAATTATTAAATAGAAGGTGATTAACAGCGCAAAGCCACAACAAGGGATAGAACGAAACTGCATAGTAAGTAGGCAGTAGGTTAGTCAAACTGATGTGGAACGAAATGAAAACTGGAACTGGTTCCAATAGTGGAACGGAACTTTTAAGTCGGAACGGCCCGTCACTATTTCTGACTAGGATTTTTTAATCCTAATTTTACATTCAATAATGAAGTTTATAGAATAATTATTTACTTATTGTTTAGAAGAACTACTATAGGAATGATAAAAATTATTTTCGTGATGAAAATATTTGTACATAAAAATTTATATGGATACATCATTATCATTTATTAAAAAAATGAACCATATTCTCTTAATAACTAATTTAACGTTTTCAAATTAATAACAATATGCTTGCTATTGAGCTGTCTATAATTCATGATATTAACTTGTTACCCTAAAGTTAAATGTTTATTTTTGAAACATGATTTTATATAAAACGCCTAATAAATAAAACTTTTACTTTAAAATATATGCCTTAAAAGTATGGTCTATGAAAATAATCCAACGAACCTGATGCAATTGAAGCAAAACAGAAGGTCAGAAATGGCAGGTATCATTGCATTGAGAGCAATGTGTCAGCATGTGATCCCCAATCCTGGTTTCCATCAGAAGAGTGCCAGCAGCATATTGGTCACCATTTAGATAACATCATCTTTTCAAAATAATTTCCACTTTATATTCTAATAATAAACAATAAACTCTTTTTTTAATTTTAAGTATACCGGATACTCTTTTTGGACACCCTGTATAATAGGAAAAACACAAATTTATATTTTGTTATTCCCTTACAACTTTTTATTTTATTTTATTTTTTTTTTATATTTTTTAGGCTTCAGCCAGACGCCATTGGCCAACTTAAAAATAATATTTATTCAAAATAATTGTTTGTTTTTATTTTTTCTTAATCAATGAAAATCTATGCTTTTTATAATTTAATGCCAGTGGATTTTATAAAATAGCCTAATGCTTCTAGTACAGAATTATGGTTTGATATTATCTCTATATAAGAAGGGTTGTCTTTATTTATTATATTTTTAATTTTTTTTATAAAATGATATTGTTCAGCAGAATATTTTATGCATGACATTATTGAATTTTTTGGTTCATCTTTAACTTCGAACAATTCACAGTAATCCATATCTTTTCTTTTAATCTTGTATAAGTATGTACCAGAGATAGCATGATTAATTCTCAATCTACACATTGATCTTATCCATGATCTGGGAGCATCGCTGCTACCAAACCACACTTACAACTTTGAATTACATAGTATTATAATTTAAAATTTGAATAAATCATTATTCTTTCATTTAATTTTTTATGTGATTATGTTTATTATCTAATAATCAATAATTTCATGTATCTATTGATAATATTTTTCTTTTATTAGTCTCAGGGCTTAGTAGTTGGTATCCAGACAGCAAGATGCTTTCATCAATCAGCACCTGCATTAGCTGTTGCTATGAGCAAGTTCGATTCGACTGCAACTCTTCCTTACGAAAAACTAAAAAAAAATATTGCGATTATTAAGAAACGGTAATTTTTATTTCTCACTTCATATGTAATCTTTGTTAAAAGTAGTAGAACCAAAATAATTTTTTTTTTACTATTTTTAGCTTGAACCGACCACTGACATTATCTGAAAAAGTTTTATACTCACACTTGGATGACCCAAAAGGGCAAGAAATCGAAAGAGGTATTGTTTTTGTTGCTATTTTAATTTTATTTATTTATTTTGCTGCAATGTATTATCGCTGGTTTCTTCATTTGTCCATTAAGAAGACAAGTTTCCTTCTGCTATTATTAGTCTTATTTAAAAATCAGCCTAGGTTTTTACTAAATGTTAGTATAGTGTGATCAACATGATATGCATTTAATAATTTACTACTATTAAGAAATGTTTGGATGAGAATAGAATTCAGCAACCTTTTTATTAACATTTGTAATGTCTTAATGATTGATCTAACTTAATAGATGCTGTGGCTACAGTAATCAGTTTTCTTGGCCTCTTGTTTACTTGCCGGATCATGTCCTAATGTCAATGAAGTGTCTATATCTGATTATATGAATGTTTATAATCTAGATCTATTTTGAAACTTCATTTGAAAGGAACTCCACTGAAACAAATTAACTGTCCCTGTAAGAAAAAAAAAATTCAAATCAAAAAGATTATGCAAGAGTCTGATAGTGTTCTTACTTACTCCATAATGCTCTTTTCCAGTGAGGATATTAACCTCCTTGATGAGCTTCCGCTTGTTGATCAGTCTCATGCTACTGAATTAACATATCCTTCAGCAGTGAGATGTGTAAATATCGGCTATACCGATGTTTCCAAAGCAGAGGAAAGCAAATGTCAACTCTTTTCCTTATACTCAACAAACCATATTCTGGATTGGGAATCTCTAGATGTTAATTAAAAATTATATTAGTGAATCTACAGAAAATATAATTGATTTTATTTTCGTATAATATAAATCGTACATTTATGCAAGACAAACCATTTGTTTGTACCATAAAACCAAGTATTCATTTATTTTTTCTTCTTTCAATATTATCTCACAGTTGATTAAGATTACTAACTATTATGTAAAATTGATAGGCTTTCAATGGCCTTATGACCTGCCATGTTCGAATTCCAAACTTTGTAGGAAATGTATAATCATTCTTATCTGTTTTTGTTTTGCTTGGATTTTTTTTTTTAATAATTTTCTCCTGATAATAATTTAACCTTGGCTGTATATTACATTGGAGTTGGCCTTATCAGAAACAGTTTAAGTATTCACTATTTCCTTTTAAATTATTAAAGTAAAAACATGGGGGAATGAAACTAATTTGTCACTAATCATTTAATAAAATGAAATATTGGGCTGTAAGATAAGTCCAATAATTTTTAAATCCTTTGAAAAGAGATTATTCAAGGTGTTAGTTTGCATTAGTTTTAGCCGAGATCACATATCTTTAAGAAGTGTAGTACGGCATTAAAATGGAAGAAAATAAAGTGGATTTTCGACATTTACTGGTTTATTATTTCCGTATAGAAAATCTGCATTGCTAACTATAATGAAAAAATGTTTAGTATATATGGTGATGATTTGGAAGATGGTCCCAACTCGTGTCATCCTTCGTTGATTGATGACTGAGAGGTTGAAGCATTAGTTGCGAATGGGCCAACAACAGGATATTGGGCAGACAAATATATCCCATTCAAGCATCTCCAAATATTATTGAAAGCACTAGTAAAAAAAACTATGAACTTTTCGTTACATAAGTAATTGGAAAGCAAATTGTATTCATTAATCTAAAACAAAAATTTGAAGTATTGTGCTCGTGATTTTTAATTTCTTTTGTAGTGTAAATATATATCAAAATTATATTTTGTCGACCCTTAGAAATTATATAAATAACTATTTTACAATATTTGGGTTACAGGTACTCCTTTTTAATATAGATATATAGATATATTTACTTTACGGATAGTTTTTTTCTTCTTATTAGGTTCGTGTTAATTTGTTTATACATACGCAAAGTTATGTCTGACCTTATTTTATTTTTATCATGAGACCCTGTATGAATTTATATTGCTTGAAAATGTATTATGTATAATTGAATGCTTATTATCTCTTTTTATGTTGCATCATCATTCCTGTTTTAATGATAGATAATATAATAATTCAATGCACGTCACTTATATTGAAGTCATAGTTCATTTATTGACTTTGCAGGTACATCTTACTTGAGATTGCGGCCAGATAGGGTTGCTATGCAAGATGCCACAGCTCAGATGGCTATGCTTCAGTTTATTTCTTCAGGGCTCCCAAAAGTGGCAGTTCCTTCCACAATCCACTGTGATCATTTAATAGAAGCACAGGTTGGAGGAGTTGAAGACTTGAAAAGAGCTAAGAATGTTAATGAAGAAGTTTATACTTTCCTGAGAAGTGCTGGAGCTAAATATGGTGTCGGTTTCTGGCACCCAGGTTCCGGAATCATCCATCAAGTAAAATTCATTAAGATAATTTAGTTATTTAAAATTTTTTTAAATTAAATTTGTTTTTGTTTAATAGTTTAGGTTTTTTGATGTTATAGCAGTAATTTAAAATATTCTGTATGCCCTTTCACTGTTTCTTTAGAATTAAACATACGTCAACAGAATTTTTCAATGAGTAAGAAATGTTTTCTTTCAGATTATTCTTGAGAATTATGCATTCCCTGGCCTTTTGATGATTGGTACTGATTCACATACACCAAATGGTGGAGGTCTCGGAGGTCTTTGCATTGGTGTTGGTGGTGCTGATGCTGTTGATGTCATGGCTGACATTCCATGGGAACTGAAATGTCCAAAAGTAATTGGTGTTAAGTTGACTGGTGCTCTTAAAGGTTGGACCTCTCCAAAAGATGTCATCTTGAAGGTAGCTGGAATCCTTACTGTGAAAGGAGGCACTGGTGCAATAATTGAGTACCATGGACCAGGTGTTGATAACATTTCTTGTACTGGTAAGTGAAACTTTCATTTCTAGTTTATTTTTTTAATTTATAGATTTTCACCACATATTTATAGATTTTTTTAATAATAATTTAATTGAAAATGAGTAAATTTTATTATTGCTAACCTTCCTTAAACTAAGAAGAAGATGTAGTTAAACTTTGTTACAGATAGGTTCAGTAGTTATCCTGTTTAGTGATCACAAACTAAAAATGGCTTGTCCTGTTATAGTATAGATGGAAATTGTTTTTATATTTTATGATATTATTTTAAATGATGTAGATAAAATTTTATCAAAATAATATTCTTTTTATTCAGGTATGGGTACAATTTGCAATATGGGAGCTGAAATAGGTGCTACAACTTCCATCTTCCCTTTCAACAAAAGAATGGCTGATTACCTTTGTGCAACAAACAGAGCAGATATTGCTAAAGAAGCTGCAAAACATAAGGATCTACTTACCCCAGATGATGGAGCTCCTTATGATCAAGTTAGCAATACGTTTCTATTATTATAACCTTTACTATATTTATGTTTGAGTATTGTAATCAATAACAAAGTACTGTGGCTTTTATATATATATATTCTGCTATTTTATGTATTCTCATAAAATAAAGGCTTATTTTTTAGTTATTTCTTCTTCTTTTTTTTTTTTTTTTTTTTTTAGTTGATTGAATTGGATTTGTCAACCTTAGAAGCACATGTTAATGGGCCATTCACTCCAGATCTTGCTCATCCAATTTCAAAGCTTGGGGAAAATGCCAAGAAAAACGGATGGCCGCTCGAAATTAAAGTTGGTAAGTAACTTAATTTTAATTTAAGTTATCATTTGGAAATGCAATATATAATGTTAAAATTTTACCATACCTTGTGGATATAAATGCTTGCCAAACTAAGACCCATCTTTTATGCATTGAATAGGTTGATCAAGGTATTAATAGTTCTTTATTTTTATTTCATATTGAAGTTTTTATGATTTGATTATATTATCCATTTCATAAAAAATAGTTTTTACCACATTAATTTATCAAATAGGATATTGGTAATAATCTATTGATTATTTTACTGTCTTTCAGTTATTAAAAAAAATAATTAATATTATGATTGTAAAAAGATAGTAGGGAATATGGGGCCTGGAATATGGAGGCCAAAACCAGCTAAGTCCAATTTCCAGATTTTTTGATTGAAAGGTTTTTCTACTGCACTATCTTTAGATGAAAACTTCCCTCAAAGAAGTAGTTAAATCACTAAAAACAGCTGTACAAAAATTTTTAAAAAAATGGACTTAGCTGTACAAAAAAAGTTTAAAAAAAATGAGAATCTTAGCTGGTTTTGGAATATCTATTTACTATCAGGTTAATTTTAGAATTTGACATGAAATTTAAATTAGTAGAATTCTGATTTTGATATCCCAACTTATAGAAAATTAGAGAATTTGTTTGTAAAACGTTATTAAATTGATTTATCCTTAGTTTGTAACGTTATTAAATTTATTATTATTTTTTATTATGAACGAGAATTCTTCAATCAGCTATAACAAGTTTAGTAATATTATTTTGTAAAACATTTTAAAATTTATTTCCCAAATAAAATTGTAAATTGGAAGGTTTAAAGTCTGTTCACACCTAATGGTTGAATACGGATAGAATAAAAAAGTGTTTTAGACAGTATAAATAATGCTGCCTTTTTATGCGTTCATTGCTTTGTCACATTTAATTTAAATTCATAGCAGGCACTCTTGTAGAATTTGTATTTGTCATCTATTATGTCGTGCTAAGAGCCAATTGTGATGCAAAACTGTAAAATGTTCTTGTTGCAATACTTACGAGAAATAATTGTCATTGTGTCAGTGTCATGGTTAGGTTATGTGTTAGTTATTTTTAGTTAATACAAGAATGACTTTTACAATAGTTGCTTAATTACATAAAATATATTCAAGCTGCTTATAATTTCCCCTTTATAAAAACTCAGAATGCTGTGGAAGATATTAATTGATTTTTTCGATGATTATCTTTGACTCATAAATTAGTGCATTAAAATATTGGTATAACAAGAAAATTTTCAGGTGAACCAGGGTAGGTTCTTCTGCTTTGCTTCTAAGCTAAGAGAATTGTCGAGATTTATTTCCAAAAAAATATTACTGTTATAGCAAAATCAATACTGAATAATGTTTTGTTTATTACTAAAATTATATGTTTATTAACTTTGTAATGTTTTAATTAATATATTAGAACATCTTAATTTATGTATAAAGTTAAAAATCAAGAACTTTGCTGATTAGAGTCCTGCTGCCTCTGAAAAGGATTCTTTCAGGATTTCATTTTCTTTTTAGCTTGCATAGCAAGTTTAAGTCAACATGTTATTAGCCTTAAGCAATAATTTATTCATTGCATCCAAGGGGTATTGTGTTAAAGAAGTTGTAATGCTGGGAATGTGTACTGAAACTACTAAAGGATAGTATTATTGATTTTAATTAAATGTCTATTTTGTTAATGTCACCTCTAAAAACAAACATTTCATGTTATACAACCAGATATTTATGTGTGTTCACTTTTTTGATGTTGAAATTTATCAATATTTTGCTATGGACATGCCTGTTCTATTGTATACTGACTAATTTTGTAATGCGTCATTAAATTAAAGAAATATCTTTTTAGGTTCTGAGGTCAGCATATTTTTTAAAATGATACTTATTAATAATAGATGAATTTTTAGAGGTAAACCATACACGTTGCAGACAAAATGCTTTAAATTGAAAAATTATAGTAAGATTGTAGGTTATGTAAGCTCTTTATTTTACTTTTTGTAGTATAATATTATCCTCAAATATTTTTTTATAGGTTTAATTGGATCCTGCACTAACTCTTCATATGAAGATATGGCTCGATGCGCCTCCATTGCACGAGAAGCTTTGAAGCATGGTGTGAAGTCGAAAATTCCCTTCAATGTTACACCTGGATCTGAGCAAGTTAGAGCAACTATTGAAAGAGATGGAATTGTAAGTGTAGTTTATATTTTATTTTGATCTAATTATAAAACATTTCATATAGTTTTCAATTATTGACTATTATAATGTCTGAATATTTTTATAACACAAACACTTTATATTGTTAGGCTCAAACACTTCGGGAATTCGGCGGTACTGTTTTAGCTAATGCTTGTGGTCCATGCATCGGCCAATGGGACAGGAAAGATGTAAAAAAAGGTGAAAAAAATACAATTGTAAATTCATACAATCGTAACTTCACTGGTCGTAATGATGCCAATCCAGCTACTCATGCTTTCGTCACCTCTCCTGAGCTTGTAACAGCTTTGGCCATTAAAGGAAGTCTTGATTTCGATCCAAGGACTGATAAAATCAAAGCGGCTGATGGTATGAATTTTTGTTAATCTTATTTTATGTCAGCTAACACTCTTGGTCTTTGTACTATTCCAGTTCTGATTTTATGCATAAATTTTAATAATAATTTAATATAATTAATAATTTTAATATTTTAATTTAACATTATTTTACAGGAAGCGATTTCAAGCTGAGTGATCCTTTTGGTGATGAACTTCCAGTTAAGGGCTTCGACCCAGGTGTAGACACCTACCAATCTCCCCCCTCTGATGGTTCAAAAGTAAAAGTTGAAGTGGACACCAAGTCACAAAGGCTGCAGATCCTTCAACCTTTTGACAAGTGGGATGGAAAGGACCTCGAGGACATGACAATTCTGATTAAGGTAATATTTGATTTTATTTATTTATTTATGATATCACATCAAGCTATTCATTTCCACAGAACATTCTTTTGATGGTATGTGCATTAAACTGTTTAGTACGTACTTAATCAATTTGTAAATGCAGGATATGGGTGAGGGATGAGATTCTTTGGTTAAGGTTATGGATGTTGAGGATAATTACGCAGAGGTTTTAGGTTTACTTACATCCGTTCAAACCCAGAAAAAGCTAAAACTGATCAAAACATTTGACCAACTTTTCATAAAATAAGTTATTAATTAGTTTTTTGTAATCATTTTTAGCAAAGCAATAATAATAAATCAAAGCCAGTGATCATTTCATATTAACAAATCATAAATATAAAAAAAAAAACAATAAAAGAATGTTGGAGTATAATTATACTCCACACAACTTTTTATGTTAGAACAGGCACACAAATGGTGGAGGGTTGAAAATGATTAGCCCTAACCTAGAAGTGATGATGATATAAATAATAATTAAAAGTTTTGAGATTAGTCTTAGTTTAGCTATGGTAAATTTTTTGAAAAATTAATTTATATAATATTAGTATGAAAAAGTTCTTTAATAATAAAACTTGTTGGTTACCAACTGCCAGTTTTATATTTTTTTGCTCATATTAATTTATAGGTGAAAGGAAAGTGCACAACTGATCACATTTCAGCCGCTGGACCTTGGCTTAAGTATAGGGGACATCTTGACAATATCTCCAATAATATGTTCCTCACGTAAGTGCCTATAGTAATTGGTATTATAACAATGTTTAAAAATAATTGTTATTAACTGTTTTATCACAACCCAATACATTGGTTTAGTATAATTAATAAGTATTTCTTAGCCAATGGTATAATCTAGTAGGTGATGTCAGCATTCCCTTGCTGAGTACTCATTCTTTCAGTGATCCATTAGTTTCACTAAACCTTTTTTTATATTTGTACATAATTTTCTGATTTGGTATAGAGTTTATTAAATGAGTAAGATTGTTATGGCTCTGAGATATCTTTATTCATGAATAATGGTTTATTTTTGGGGTGTTTAAAATAGTTATGTTTTAATTTTTATGGGCTATATTGATTCTATACTTTACCTAGACTAAAAATCAGGTTTTCGACATTTCATTTTAGTATGCTAAATTTTACTTAGGTACCCTATTATTACTCAGAACCATAAGTTTAGATTTCCAAGTTATAAATACATCCATTTTAATAAAATTGTTTTATTTTTTTCTTAGTGCAACAAATGCAGAGAATGGAGAATTAAACAAAGTTAAGAACAGGCAAACTGGTGAATGGGGCCCTGTACCAGATACCGCTAGAGCTTATAAAGCTGCTGGAATCAAGTGGGTCGCTATCGGAGATGAAAATTACGGTGAGGGCAGTTCTAGGGAACATGCTGCTCTAGAACCCAGGCATCTCGGTGGAAGGGCAATCATTGTCAAATCCTTTGCTAGGATCCATGAGACAAATCTTAAAAAACAGGGTCTCTTGCCACTTACTTTCGCTAGCGCAAGTGACTATGACAAAGTCCAACCTGATGACAAAGTATCATTAGTTGGGCTTTCTAAATTAGCTCCTGGAAAGGTAATATATACATTTTTAGTTTAAGTTTATTTTTATGAAATTAATTAGTATGGTCAAAAGTAGTGCTGTTCCAATACTTTTTATGTCATTATTTTGGAAGTGATTCTCGATCTAGTTGAAAAAAAAATAACATTCGACTAATACCATTTATAAATAGTAATTTATAATTTATAATTGTATTTTGGAGATAACATAAATTTAATTATTAATACAATAAGTAGGTTGCTTCATACATTAAAGGATTACAATTTTCAAAAATATAAAATCTTATTTAAAACAGGGAATTTTTTTTTAAGAAATTTATCTTTTCGTTGATATAAATATAGTGTGTCCCTTCTAAGTAGTATCTGTCATATTTCTTCAGTAAAAGCGAAACAATAAATGTCAGTTGCATAATTTGATATACTCTTTAACAGAGTTATTGATAAATATGTGATGATTTTTTATTTTATTATTTTGTTTGGTAGGCTGTATGACCTGTTTCATGATCATATTTTTTTATAAAAAAAAAAAAAAGATTGAATCAGAAAGTGTATTTTAGTTAGATCTAACATTAGAGATAGGATATTATCTATATATTTAAAAGCACAAATAAATTATCATAAATTTTTTTTCTAGATAACTTAATATCCCTTGCTGTCATGAAGTTGATAAGTCCATATAGTGCACAACAAATTTTTTATTTATTTTTTTTCCAAAATCCTTTGACTATTCCAAAAATACCATTTTCACCAAAATATATACTTTAACACATATATTCAAAATCTAGCTAGCAAGGTACTGAACTCATTTGCTAGGTAATTGGACTTATTGACTTCTTCTAGACAACCACTGAATATATCAATTATTGTTGCCCAATATTTCAGGACTGTGCCTTGATGACAAAGGGTCATAAAAAAACTTCTAATGAAATAGTTTTCAGTAGTCTTTTTTATTCTAAATGTTCAGGCACCAATAATTAAATTTAATGTGAATCACTCTGAGGTTTCTTATATCGGTATAGATATTGTTTTCTGGCGAAATATTTACTATACTCCATATCAAACCTTAAACTTTGTAACTATTAAATATGGAGGACAGCAGGCTGGCAGGCGCTTTTAAGTTGAGATTCCTTCTTCTTTATGTATTCAACCACTTTAAAACATTTGTTTATTTAATTATTATATTCTTCATACTTAAAATTTGTTTATAGTTTATCATATTCTTAGATACCAAAAAAATGTTCCTCTTTCTGTTGTATTATCTCTTTTTTGTTTAAATTCTTCAAAAACAGGATTGCTTTAATTTTTTTTATTATTATTTTCAGAATTAATCCAAGCAACAGTAGCATTTCCTATGAATTAATATCCCAGTAAAGTGGTTTCTCCATTACAAAATTACACAATTTTTTTTTTCATTGATTCTAAATTTTTGATCTTATAGATGCAAGAGGAGTCATTTAAAAGGAATTATAAAAAATGTTAAACTTAACAAATCATTATTTAGTTTTAAGTAACCACTTATTATTCTTATTTACTTATTATTGTGATTTAGCTGTATGAATTAGTCATAAAAAGTTAAATTAACAATTTTTTATAAATGATTTTATAAAATTTTAATATATTACTATATGGGCTGTTAGCCCAAAAGGTTTTAGTATAGCCGTAATTTTTCATGGTTTTTGTTTCATATTTCAGTGTTGTGTCACTCTTGAAAAATGATGCAACACTTTTCAAAAAATATATATTTTAAAGTTAGCTAGTTTAAAGTAAACAACCAAAATTCAGTTTAAATCCTAATTTTAAAATGTTTTTGTTGTAAATAACTAGCTTAATATATTTTTTTTTTTTTTTCAGCAAGTAGAATGTGTATTAAAGCATTCAAATGGACAGACTGAAAAGATAATGCTGAATCATTCAATGAACGACCAGCAGATTGCTTGGTTTAAAGCTGGTTCCGCCTTGAACCGCATGAAAGAAATTGCTGCAAATAAGTAATGGGTCACAAGTATATAAACTAATTTAATTTATTTTTTAAGAAAAATTGGATTTTATGTGTATAGTTGTTATACAAAGTGCCTGTTAGTTTTAAAACTATCGTTAATTTTTTTTTTTTTTAAACCTTAGAAAGTATCATCGTATTCAAGTGTATGATTACTTGTTTTTATTTAAAATGGGCTAATTTGTTGTTCAGTCTATACAAAACAATTTTTGTAAAGCTATTCCATGATTCAAGTCTGTAGATAGCTCTTATAAGTTGTATAGTAATTTCAAGTACTTGTATAATTCCATAGAAATTTGTAAATAAGTCTAATAAAAATTAAATTATATTTTTTCATGAATATGTTATATCCTTATGGCCTGTTTTCCTTATAATTTTTTTAGTACTTATCCTTTTCTTTTCAAAAGATAAAAATGTCTGGAGGTGTGAAAAAAAAAAAAATCTATGGTTTTAAACCCAATTGAGGTAAAATACCAATGGAATTGGTTGCCACTGGGATTGTTGATTTACTTTTGGATTCTTCAATGGATTAAAGTAGTTTTTAGTAATCCTTTTGATTCAGTGAACTATGACTATTTATTTGTTTACTTTTTAAAACACACCACAAAATAAAAAAATGTTTTGATTTTTTTATTTGTCTTAATGTTTAGTTTTTAAATAAATTAATTAATATTAAAATTAAATTAAAAGTTATTAATTTTTTTAAAATACTAATGTAAAATTATAATAATACACTTCCACTGGGTCCAAAAAGCTTTTGTATGCCTACAATTTTAAATTTTTAAAATATATTGTAGTTTTAAACAAATGGAACATAAAGGTTTATCAAAAAATGTAGCACAGTTTTGTGTTAGGTAACCCTTCAGAAGTTTCTAAAAATGACTTTTAAAAAACATAAAAATAATAAAACTTTTTCTTAATTTTGGAGTAGTACTATTTATGAAGATGGAGCTATTAGTATGGTGACAACACAAACACAAAAAAAAAAAAATGTTCACCTTTTGATAAGAATAGGCCACTTTTTGTTAATAAAGTTTATGCCTAAAGAAAACCTTTCAGATTGGGAGGCACTCGAAATTTCTTGTGGGACATCAAAATGTTGGCTTTCAAAGATGGTGGCCATCGGCTGTTAATTGTTCTGTATATCTGCTTCATTGAGTACTTACTTTTTTGTTTTTATACAATTATCTCTTGGTCCTAAGGATTTCATACAATTTACAAAAATCTGAAAATTTCTTTCTTTTTTCTTTTTTTTAACTGAAATAGCTTGGAAAGGTTCTGTTATTTTAGGAAATGATTTCTGAATATTCCATGCAGTCCACTTTCCTTCCATAGCAAAGGATGATGTTAAATCTAAACCTGTGAACACATGAAATCCTGTTAATGTTAGAGCTTTGTGAACAACCATACTTTCAAACATGGCATTTAAATTGATGAATCTCTGGTTTTTGCCAACACCAAGCAGAATCCATGTTTCCTGATGCCCCACGGTTCTGAGAATATAAAAAAAAGGATATTGCCAAAACAGCTACATCAGTATCTATTATATTTAACTATTAGGTACTTTTGCACCATTTTCAATACTATGTTAGGGGTAATCCATGTACAATTAAAATTGATGTTTGAATAAAAAAAGATATAAAAAGAATTTTTCAGATTTTTGTAAATTGTACGAAATTTTTAGGACGTCGTATAATTGTATAAGAACAAAAAAGTACTCTTATTTTAAAAGCTTTCTAACAAAAAAAAAAATTAAATCAAAATTGGACCATTAGAAGCAGAGATACAGAACAATTAACAGGAGGATGGCCATCATCTTTGACAGCCAACATTTTCATGTCCCACAGGGGTTTCCGAGTGCCTCCCAATCTGAAAAGTTTTCTTTAGGCATAAACTTTATTCACACAAAGTGTCATTCTTATCCTTATCTTAACTTAATTCTTATTCTTATCAAAAGGTGAATTTTTTTTTTTTTTTTTTTTTTTTTTTTTTTTTGTGTTGTCACCGTACTAATAGCCCAATCTTCATTTTAGAAATTTTTAAAGGGTTTCCTAACTCAAAATCCTGCTTCATTTTTTAATAAACTTTTATCTTCTATTTATTTAAAACTACAATATATTAATATATATTGTAACAGTTAATTAACAGGCCAAAGGGCGCCATCATTTTTACCTGCGTAAAAATGGATTTTTGAGTGATTCCCATTCTTAAAAGTTTCCTTTAAGCATGAACTTCATTAACACAAAATGGAATGTTCTTATCAAATGGAAAGCTACACATGCATATGCTTTTTGGTTTCTCAATATTGTGTATTTACATATTACAGCACTACATTAGGAGCTGGGGTGACTAAATATTTATTGTTTGCAGGATTATTGGGTTGTTCCAAAAGTGATTTGTTTTTTTCCATCATAGGACCTAATTGTATTTTTTCTCAGTCCACTTCACACTTAACCTGCATAACCATTATGTATTTTGACAGCTGATATAGTAAGGATTATTTGTTAAAAATTTTGTTTGATTCTTTGTAATAGTTTTTGTTTAGTGCCTTATTAAAGATGGAAACAGGAAAGCAGCATTTAAGGGATGTTTTACCCTTTTACTTTAAAAAATGTAAAAATGCACTTCAAGCAAGGTGAAAATTGTGTGATGTGTATGGAAAAGATGTATTGACCGAACGATAAAGCCAACATTTTTAGAAAAAATTGTGATGTTAAAGAAGCACCAAGTTCTGAAAGGCCCAGTGAACAACTCCTGATATTTCTAAGAGATTAAATTTGTCTTATTGGTCTAATAAGATGAATGGTCTGTTCATCATGTGAAACGTCTTGGTTTAATTTCAAAAATGGACATATGGGTTCCAGTGTTTTTACAGAATGAACGGATTCCCTGTGTTCTTACAGAACGACTTTTGCTTCTTCCCATTAACGAGTGTGATTTGCTTCTTAAACGTCAAGAAAATGATCCATTCTTGATGAAAATCATTACTGACGACATGAATTGGTTTGTTTACAAAAATATTTAGCATATATGATTCTGGAGTTAAACAAATAAATCACTCCAAAGGCCGTATTAACCAAAAGAGAGTTATGTTATCTGTTTGGTGGGATCGTTTTTTTTTTGTTTTTTTCAGTTTCTATCGGACAATATCACGATTAATTCTGAAGTATAATGTGATCAACTGGACAAAGTGAATAATTCACTCCAAAAAAAAAGGCCTGAATTGGTACACCATACATAGTGAATGGGAACACTATAATAGTGTTAGGACACTATACATACATAGTGTCCCCCCATGATAATTCGAGACCTCATACGAGTTTGGCAAATCATCAGAAGCTTTTCCAACTTAAATGGGATGTACTACCGTACCCACCATATTCTCCACATTAGGTAGCTTCGGACTATTACTTGTCCCGGTCTTTACATATACTTTTGGATGGGAAGACCTTCACTTTAAATCAGGACGTCAAATATCACTTGGATCAGTTTTTTGCCTGGAAAGATCAGAAGTATTATGAGCTTGAAATCAATCTCCTGCCTGAAAGATGGCAAAAAATATTGGACAAATAGGAGTATATATAATTTAATAAAATTTTTACACACTCTAAAAATATTGCGTATCATTTTCAGCAAAAAAAAAAAAGAAAACGAAATGACTTTCCGAACAACCCATTAGTTAACAGATTACCAAGTATGATTAGTAAATACTACCATAAGTTTCCTCAGTAATATATTTATTTATGTTTCTAAAAAAATTGGCTTCCAATTAATGTAGGTATTAATAATAGTCATAAATAACCAAAAACTAACCAAATGGTAACAACCAAGGAGAATAGAGAGAAAATATACATTGAAGGGGCTGGACTATGAAAAATTTACATAGTTTAAGTAGATAGATTGTAGATTGAGTTTTTATTTGGGCGATCAACTGCCAGGTTATTACGCCCTTTTCATTTAAATGGTGAAAATTTATTTTTCTTCGTCCTTTATTATAATTTTCGTATTATATTTTATCGTAAAGTGAGTGTTCTTTGAATAGATTTATAATTTTGTTAATAGAATTTCTGGAGTCCTCTAGAGCAAGTTCTGTCGATCGGGGTATTTTCTTAGTCCCAAAGTCTTGCTGATATAATATGCAATCGTCTATTATGTGTTTAATGGTCATCGGAGATTGACATCTTTCACAATGTGGTTGGGCCTCTTTTGTGATCAGATATGCGTGAGTCAGGTTAGAATGTCCTATCCTCAGCCTTGTTGTAACAACTTCTTCTCTTTTGTTACCCCTTATTGCGCTTGTCCACTGCTTCGTACTTTTTTTTATATTTCTTAGCTTGTTCGTCATTGGAGTTTCGAACCACATGATTTCCCACTTACTTTTTTCTTCAAAAGTGCTTTAATATCATTTGGTTCATATATTTTTAGTGGTGCGGTATTCATCACAGAAGCTTCTTTGGCAGCTTTGTCCGCTGCTTCATTTCCAGGAATTCCGGAGTGTCCAGGGGTCCAGAGAAAAGTTACGTTTTTTTTATGGTTTTTTAATATTTCCAAATGACTATGGATCTTGTCAATTGTGTGGTTAGTTTTGCTGAAATTAGCTATACTTTGAAGTGCTGACATTGAATCAGTACAAATTAATAATTTTGAATGTCCACTGTTGACGGATAAGTAAAGAGCTGTAGAAATCGCCTGCAGTTCTGCAGTGTGTATTGTTGTATAATACGGTAATTTATATTTGTGGGTTGTCCCATTCATAATTATTGCAAAACCAACTAATTTATTTTTTTTGGATCCATCAGTATATATTATGTCGTGGTCTGAATATTCTTGTAACTTCTCGTGAAATCGAAGACTATTTGATCTGCTTGCTGTGCTCTTATGCTTTAAGCTTAGATCTATTTTATACTTCTCATATTTCCACGGGGGTAATTGAAAGCCGCAGTCGGCTTGATCCAACGGCATATCATAAATTTCTTTTATAACTTCCTTTTGTCTGATTGCTAAAGGGGCGTTTCTTGTATTAATTTCGAAATTCCTGATACAGCGGGGATGAAATATATGATGGTAAGCTGGATTAGTTGGTTGAAGTTTGAGTTTAGTAATATAACTGTTCATTAGGTCTTGTCTACGAAATTGCAGAGGTGGTATGGAGGAGGCCTCAGCACAGAGGCTTTCTATTGGGCTTGTCCTAAAGGCACCTGTGGCTAATCTTATTCCAGCGTGGTGTATAGAATCTAGAAATAGGAGATGACTTGTTTTAGCTGAAGAATAAACCACACATAGTTTAAGTATTGGGGTGATGCAAAAATAATGCAGGTGATTTATATGTGTTATATTTATATGTGACAAAAAAATAATTATAATTTTGTATGGTTTATAATGTTGTGTAGTCAAAACCAACTTCAATTTACTGCAATGTGCCGAGTAGTTTTGCACGGGTTAGAGAGTGGCATGTAATAAATGAACCAAATTAACCACATTTCAAAATAATAATTTTAGCAATTCGAAGGAGAGTTCTAAAAAGTGTAATATATAACCTTCGAAAATATATATTAAGATAATACTGCCTCATTTACATAAAAACTTTGCACTTTTCACTTTGCACATCAATATCTTTTGTATCAGTTGATCTGATTTTAAAACATAAAAATAAATAGACAATTGAATTACAAAATTTTAGTTGAAGCGGTTTTGTTGAGCTTGATGTGAGTTATATAAATTAAAATCTTTTTTAAATTTTTATTTCTTCATAGGTCAATGTTTTTCTCCCTTAAATTCCTTTCTGAAAAATATCGGATCGATCAATATTCAGGACCGACTTACATTCAAAGTCAATTTCCAAGAAAATTTCAGTCCATCCTAATTATATAACTTTTAGGTAATGTAATAGTTTATTTTTGTTTATAATTCTGTTGTGATTTACCATAAAATTGTAAACTTTATAAGTTTTAACTTGTTCCCTTGTTATAATTAATTATTATTAAAATGATCTAGATATGAATTTATCTTCTGTTTATTATTTATGAATTTATTAAAGAATAAAAAAAAAAATGTTTTTTTACTATTAGAACACTGTCATTTAAATAGAAATTAGTTTACTAACTTTTAAAAGTTGCTGATTAATTGTGTGATTATTATCATTTTATTTTATTTTTTTAATCCTTGGGATGATGGCTTTCTACTAGTGGAATGATTTAAAATAAGGCACCAAAATTAAATGTAATTTTGTTACATTGTTTTTCAACTTCATGATTAAAGTTCATGGCTAAGTATTTTGCTGGTTGTTCCATGTACCTACTTATACTTCCTTTCCAGATGTTAGCTTCTGCTTTAATAGCCCAGTCAATAAAGGTTTCGTGTCGCAACTAATTAGGGGAAAGCTGAATTTTTGCGAGGTGTTAGTACATAAAGTATACACTAAAAAAACACACATTCCCGACCCCCACCCCTTCAGCAACATTAGAAGTATGGAACTCTGGTTAAATGCCGACAGCTCCAAACCTAATTAGGCTATCAGTGTTCTTTTTTTTATTTTACTCCTAAAAATCTTACAAACAAGTTATGTTATATATACTTTTTTATGTAGATAGCTTAGTTTCGCCGTAATACTTAATCATAACGAGAAAACTGCCACTACAAAAAACAAAAAGTAACTTGAACAAATTATAGATTTTTATCATTACGTTTTGGGAAGAAAAGTGTTAAACAAACCTTATAGATAATATAACTCGCTTTAAAATGATGTGTCTCATAACGCATAACATTAAAACGATGGCTTCACAGAGAGCGCTGAAAGAGTAGTAGATACCGGTGCGCCGCACAGTGGGCAAAAAATCCAATTCAGCGGCCAAAATTATTTTATTGCAGAAATATGTTTTAAATGACGTCCGATATACGGGAAAAATATTTAAAAAATTTTCATGAAAGTGGAAGAGTTCATAATAAATTACTGATTTGTCGACCTAAAATGCAAGGAGTACGGTTATATGAAATGGCTGTAAACCCTCAATTGTTAGTGATATTTCTTTAATGTAATATGATACAAATGAGCTGTTTCTATATATTAACACAGCAAAATCATGTACGATCGATTATTTCAAAACTAAGCGCATTTTTGAAGACTTATTAAAAATAAGTCTTTAAAAACTAAAAGTAAAATTTTTGGAAAAATAGCCAGCATTTAAAAGGACGATGGAGTACGATGTCGAAACTTATATCATGTCGATGTCCATTATTTTGTGCTAATGAAATCGAAAAAACCATATCCGTTTCGACCCGTGCCTAATTATTATCCCCCTCCCAATCGAAACCGTTCCTTTTTGTAATTTATTACTTCACACTCTTTTGGATCTGGTGGTGGTTTTTCAGGTACATAGGTACGTTGTTAACATTGAATGTACTTCTGTACATCATGACAAACATAATCAGGATACATACACAAGAGTATACATCATTTTCTGAATTTACATCATGTATTGAAAAACCTCCAAAACAACAAGTTTATTATATAAATTATAAAAAAGAAATCACTCTTTATGTTTATGCCCTTTAGGTATTTACATTTATCTGTAGGTATTATAAATCCCGTCAAGACATGGAGTAGTTGTTATTTACATTTAGGCAGTTGTTTTTGTTGCTCTTGTTGGATTTCATTTGTTTACTACATATGCAATTACTTCTCTGCTACCGTCAATCAATTCGGTGTTATCTAACAGTGCTAGTATTTAAAAGTTCTTTTTATAATGTGGAGTTAAAGAAAATTGAGTGATTGTTTCTTCGATGATACTAAAGTGGATTATATTCAGTTTCGTCAGAGAGTATCTGAGCAGTTGGGATTAGAACCTGAAAAACTTTCAATAAATCTTAAAGGCATTCTCGGTCAGTTAAAATCCAGGTATGTATCCAGCAATTATAATAAAGTGTGTTTCATTAAAAAAAAAAAACATTCGGATTGGCTAGAAAACACTTTTTATTTGACAACGAACGATGATGATTTACCAGCAGGTCCATCTACTTCCAGTCGAAGTGACCTAGGCGATCGCAGTCATGGACGTCCAACAAAAGCTTATAGTGAATGTTCTGAAAGAACGAAACGTCGTAAAAGAAGTGTCATTAGGGCCAATATATCTTCATTAGAAATGAGCCTCTCTGAAATGTTGACATTTAATTTAAAGCAAAATCACGAAATAAAGAGAGGTGAAATTATCGATGCAGCATTGAAAGCTACTAAAGAAGAGAAAGGATGACATTTATAACTTGATGTTCAATAAAACTCAAGCTCCTGAACTAAAATCAATATTATTCACCTATTATACCGAAATAGTTTATTTTACATTATTTTAAATAAAACCTACCATCAAAACAGAAGTCGTTGATCATTAAGGTAGTAGGGTATTTGTTTTTTTTTTTTTTTTTTAAGTATGTTAAACAATCAAAAGTTTTTTTAACTATTAGCTAGTCCGCTTTAAATTTTTTAAATATTTTTTTCCGTTAGTTGCACTTCATTTAGAACATATTTCGGCCGACGAAATGATTTTTTTGCCTACAGCATCTTATATATAAAATCATTTCGGCGACCGAATCAATTTATTGCCTACAACACGCTGTACATCATGACAAACATCATCAAGAGCACACATTGTTTTCTGAAATTACATCATGTACCTGAAAAATCACCACCAGATCTAAAAAAGTGTGAGGTAATAAATTACAAAAAGGAACGGTTGAGATTCGGGGTAATAATTAGGCACGGATCGAAACGGATATGATTTTTGGTATTTCATTAGCACAAAATAATGGACATCGACGTGATATAAGTTTCCACATCGTACTCCATCGTCCTTTTAAATGCTGGCTATTTTTCCAAAAATTTTACTTTTAGTTTTTGAAGACTTATTTTTAATAAGTCTTCAAAAATGCGCTTAATTTTGAAATAATCGATCGTACATGATTTTGCTGTTTTAATATATAGAAACAGCTCATTTGTATCATATTTTATTAAAGAAATATCACCAACAATTGAGGGTTTACAGCCATTTCATTTAACCGTACTCCTTGCATTTTTTTAGGTCGACAATTCAGTAATTTATTATGAACTCTTCCACTTTCATGAAAATTTTTTAAATATTTTTCCCGTATATCGGACGTCATTTAAAACATATTTCTGCAATAAAATAATTTTGGCCGCTGAATTGGATTTTTTTCCCACTGTGCGCCGGTCCTAACAGGGCCGTGCTGAGGTGCACAAACGCATGTACTGGTGTTCATGATCACGAATAGTCATTTAGATTAAATGCAGCAGCAATGTAATAACGTTTATTTTATTTTATAATAGTTTATAGTTTACTTGTATCACTGATACAGTACAAAATTTAGCATCGAAGATTCAACTCCAAAAATCAAAAGATCTGACTGCTGGATATTGTTCACCACTCTTAGCTCTAAATGTGATAAAAAGTCTTCCTCAAAATATCTTCGGGTTTAGGGGAGAGAGGGGGTGAAAGTTGTGTGCTGTTGGCTGCCTGATCTCGGAACTCGGAAAATGTTACTTTTTGCACATACATACATAAAAAAGCAAGTTTGCAAAAACTGTCATTTTACTCCTCTCTTTCACATATCATAATTTTAGAGCTATGGGAGAGGGAAAAGTAGAAGATTTTTTACTTGAGGTAAGTAGCAGTTCTCCGGAATAACACGTTTGTCGGTACTCATTTGGCTATAACTCCGAAACGATTGGCCGATTCAACCTTCTCTTTTTTCATATGAAAGCTGGTTAAATTTACTATAAAAACTCAAATATTAAATTTTGAACTAGTCCCGTAAAACATCCACAGTCGAATATAGAGAAACACGTACTGTTGTGAAAAAATCGTATTTTTCCGCACATTTATCACAATAACTCCGGAGCTATTTCTCCGATTCAAAACCTATTTTATCCGTCTGAAAGCTTTTACATTTTCTATGAGATCCTATATATCAAATTTTGATTGTATCTCGGGAAATACCTATGGAAGCCCATTGAACATGTCAAAATCGTCACATTTTGTCAAAACATACACATTTAGCGTTTTGGCGTGGGTTTTTCTCGGAATTTAATCAGAATTAAGTATATTAGGTCTAATAGTAAATTTAACCAGCTTTTATATGGAAAAATAAAGTTCGAATCAAACAAATAGTTTTGGAGTTATAGTGATAAATGTTTCGAAAAAAAATGTTAATCCCGAAATAATATAGTGTACTCAGCGTGCTGTGTATTTCACGAGATTCAATCAAAATATTATAAAGGGTCTTATAGTAAATTTAAACAGTTTTCAGATGGAAAAAATAGATTTTGAATCGGAGAAATAGTTCTGGAGTTATTGTAATAATAAGTTATCGTACCAATTTAGTCAAAACATTCCACGGGAATTAGCGTTGTCGTTAGCGTTGAAAAACTATCTCCAGCCTCCCGTAGAATGCGTTAACAAAGTTGGAATATCCTTCCGCCATGTTACAACAGTTAAATAGTTGATTATTTCAAAAAAGTGTTCTTAAAAGGACAACAATGGCGGAAGACCGCCATCTTAAAACCGTTAAATATTTTAAAACAGTATCCTGGAGGACAACAATGGCGGAAGTTATCCTTCGGATAACTTAAAAACCGTTAAAAACATTCTTAAGGACAAAAACTAATTCTAATTGTGGAAGGACGCTTCAGGCGTTCCAGATTTCCTGATGATTACTCCACGTTCAAATCCCTTCGAAACCTCACCCAGTCTACCATGCGACGTGCCAAGGCGCAGTATTTTCGTAACATCCTATCCGAAGCTCCAGATTCAAAATCTAAGTGGAGAATTCTAAGGAAATTTTCGGTTACGAGTTTAGGACTCCCACGCAGCATCGTCCGTTACCATAGCAGCATAAAGTGACGTTAAACGAAATAAACAAACAATCTAAGGAAATTTTCGGTTACGAGTTACGCATCCAGTACATATCCTGTGACTCCTGACGAACTTAATTCCTTTTTTGTAGATTCCTCTTCCAATGAGCCTCCAATCAATACTTTATCCTATTCCATTCCTCAATTTCCATTTAATCCAGATAACTTTTACTTTCTTTATATTCTTCCTGATGATATAATAGCCTCTGTTTTTAAATCCCGGACAAATTATTTCGGTGCCGATCAAATCCCAGTAAAAATTATCAAACTCACTCTTCTTGTCATCCTTCCTGCTCTCATACATATTTATAACTTCTTACAAACCTCTTCCTTTCCCACAGCATGGAAAAAGGTCCTAGTTCGTCCATTGAATAAAGTTCCTTCACCTACCACAGCATCCCATTTTAGGCCTATTTCCATCCTATCAAACCTATCTAAGCCACTAGAAAGAATAGTCCATTCTCAACTTGCTACATTCCTTGAAAATAAAGATTTCCTAACTCCTCTCCAATCAGGCTTCCGTTCAGGTTATTCTACACAATCCGCTCTTTTAAAAATTACCCAAGACATTTATTCCTCAATTGACCAACAGAAAATTACGATCCTAATCCTCTTCGATTTCTCCAAGGCCTTTGATTCCGTAGATCATAAAATTCTTCTCACTAAATTACAAAAACTCTCCCTTTCCAATAGTGCTCTTGGGTGGTTCCAGTCCTTCTTATCTCTCCGTTCCCAAACAGTTATTGTTCCTAACCAACCTCCTTCAAAATCTGTGACTCTAACGCGAGGTGTTCCTCAGGGATCTTCCCTTTCACAAACTCTCTTTTCAGTTTATATTAATGATTTGACAGGCGCTATTAATAATTCCCAATATCATTTATATGCTGATGACATTCAAATCTACTTATCGTTTCATCCTTGTGAGATTTTTGAGGCGACTCGTAAGATTCAAGAGGACATTTATAGCATTAACCTATGGGCAGTGGAGAATAAGTTACGACTAAACCCCCAAAAAACTAAGGCAATGCTAATTGGATCTAAACCCTCCCTTAATTCCCTTTCCTGTTATCCACTTCTATATCACAATAACGTTCCTATTCAGTTCACAAACTCTGTCAAAAACCTCGGAGTAGTACTCGATCAACATTTGTATTGGAATAACCATATTTCCCACATTACCCGAAAAACCATCTTCATCCTCAAACAGCTCCTAAGATTCCGTGAATCATTCCCTTGTAAAACCCGTCGATTGTTAGTATCTTCTCTCATCCTTCCCCACCTCGATTATGGATGCTTAGTATACGGAGGACTGTCTGGCGAGCTTGAAATGAAGCTGAAAAGATTAATGAACTCCTTCATAAGTTTCATTTTTGGGATCCCCAGACGTTCTCACATCACTTGCTGGTATTCAGAGTTGAGGTGGCTTTATCCAAGTTTTCGGCGACAATACTTCCTTGGTTCCTTTCTATTCCAATCCTAAAGCCCAAAAAACCTTCGTACATTTACGACATGCTTGCCCTTCGTTCTTCCATTCATCTTTTGAACACTAGATCCCAGCCTATAGATTTGTATATCCCTTCTCATCGAACTGCTTCCTTTGAAAAATCCTTTTTAATCGTGCAGCTTTATTTTGGAATTCCATACCCATTTCGATCCGCAATGCTCCTTCTCTCACTTCCTTTAAACATAATTTATTCATCTACCTCCTCAATTATCAATCTTCCGAAATTATGTAATATATTAGTGTTAGAATATTTCTTTATTTTATATTTTATTTTAATTTTGCTATTTTCTTATCTTGTTATTCTTATATAAACCCAAAGACTTTTATTTTTTCAAACATAAAATTATACCCTATATATTTATATGTATATAATTTACATTCTATATAAGTTGCTGCCTGTTATGTACGCAGCCAGACAATGATACCTTTTTATTGTACTTTTGTCTTATTCTTAGGGGACAAGGTGTCCCAGAATAAATATTATTTTTCAATTCATTTCATTTCATTTCAAGGAGAGAGAGGCCAAGGATGTCCTTCGGCCTCAAAAAATCTTCAGATCCTGGCAGATCTGTAAAACAGTGTAATAAAGCAGATCTGTGATAAATGTGCGGAAAAATACGAGTTTTTCACAACAGTATGTGTTTCTCAATATTCTGCTGTGGGCGTTTTACGGGACTAGATCAAAATTTAATATTTGAGTTATTATAGTAAATTTAACCAGCTTTCATATGAAAAAAGACAAAGTTGAATCGAACAAATCGTTTCGGAGTTATAGCCAAATGAGTACCGACAAATGTGCTATTCCGGAGAACTGCGACTTACCTTAAGTAAAAAATGTTCTATTTTTCCCTCTCTCATAGCTCTAAAATTAAGGAATAAAATGACATTTTTTGCAAATTTGCTTTGCTTTTTTTATGTATACATGTTATGAGACACATCATTTTAAAGCTCGTTGTATTATCTATAAGTTTTGTTTAACACTTTTCTTTCCAAAACGTAATGATAATAATCTATAGTTTGTTGAAGTTACTATTTGTTTTTTGTAGTGGTAGTTTTCTGTATATAATTAAGTATTACGGCGAAACTAAACTATCTATATAAAAAGTGTATATAATATAACTTGTTTGTAATATTATTAGGAGTAAAATAAAAAAAAAGAACACTCCGATAGCATAATTAGGTTTCGAGCTGTCGGCATATAACCAGAGTTCCGAACTTCTAATGTTGCTGAAGTGGTGGGGGGGGGGGGGAAAGCAAGAGGGGTGGGGATCGGGACATTGTGTTTTTTTAATGTATACTTTATGGACTAACGCCTTGCAAAAATTCAGCTTTCCTCTAATTAGTTGCGACAAAGGCTAATTTCTTGCCTTCATTGACTGGGCTATAACTATTATCCTAATTAAGCTTGTATTCTCACATTGCAAGTCTATATATAATTTATAGAACTCATGCATATATGGGTTTTATTAATGGTCCTAGATCCTGTTTTGAACTCATTTTTGATTTTCCTCCTTATTTTTCCTTTAAAAATAGTTTTGTAGTTGGACGTATATTAATATTCATGGTTGGCATACAATTGAGCATCCTATATGTCATAGTCTCTGATGTCGGCCAGAATTACGTAGATTTTGAAATTAAAATTTTATTTTGAGGCTAATATCAGGTAAGTTATGGATTCCTGCCTACATACTGCTAGATGACGCATTCTTCTGTTGTTAATTCAAAGATGAGGATGATCTCAGAAATCTAAAACTGTTGCTGTTTCTGAATTCTTAATAAATATAGGATCAGAATGTTCATACTATGTTAATATAATGTTGAAAAAAAAGAAATCCCTATCAAAAGTATAGTAGTAGTTAATAAATACTAAATACATTTATTTTTTTAATTACAAGGTTTTAATTTATTGCTGGTGTATAGCCATCCATCAAGTTATATGAGAACTACTTTTTTCTCCTATACCTCAATAATTCTTGCTCTAGTTCTTGAATTTTCTGTAAAATTGTTTAAAAATTACAATTATAGCCTCAGATAATAACTATTATAACTAATTTATTGGTGAATTTTTATTTAGTTGTGTATGATTAAATTTAATCAAATTAGAAACATAACCTGAGAATCTAGTTTTCTTTGAACTGCTGCTCTTTGCTCTAGATCAGATAGTAATTTCTTGTATTTTCTTTCAAGATCATTAACAGTTTTCTCAATTATAGTTGAATTTTCCGTTTCACTATGTCGCTTAATGTTCTTCACCTGCTTACATAACATTTATGTACTGATTTAAGAAGTGCAGTTGGGGCAAAATCAAAATAAATCATGAATTTGTCTATAATTATATTTGCCACTTTTTTTTCAGGCATTTTATTAACAGACTAAGATATATGATAATTGATTAAAACTAATTAAATCTAAACAGTTTTCACAAAAAAAAAAATCTTTTGAATTATAAATGATTGATTTGGTTTCGATTTCCACTTACCTATATTCCCACTAGCTATCTCCTCACCAATTTTTATCATATGTTACATTTCAACATTTATCAATTTTGGGTTAAACCCACTATACTATTAAGGAAATAAACCCTTTGATGAAGAAAAGTCTATTTAGTGTATTTCTTCACCGTATGTCTAAGAGCACAAAATTTAATACAATTTAGGTAAGTAACTGTCTATTTTAAAATGATTCTAAAATCTTAAAAGTTCTTTTCGCAAAAGATAAGAAATTAGAGTTATGACACTGTTCTTGCCGACGTGACATAATGAAATGAATGGCTTTTTAATACTTTTCTTGATTATTCATTTTTCATGCATAATGATAGCAAATGCAACATGTTATAGTTCATAAGGTTTACATTTGTATCTTTTGTTTGTTTGTTTATTTCGTTTAACGTCACTTTATGCTGCCATGGATAATCGGACGATGCTACGGGGGGAGTCCTAAATTTTGCTTATCCTGGTATAATTAGGACAGGGATCGATAACGAGTACCTAACATCGCACAGGCTCGGGACCCCCCATTTTACGTCCCTTCCGAAGGACGGCATAGCTAAGGATTTTTTACTCCCTTTAAAATATCCTAAGGTCATCTGCCGGGCTGCGAACCCGCGATCTTGGGTTTAGTAGGCTGCTATGGTAACCACCACACCGCAGGTGACCCCTAAATTTGTATCTTTGATTGGTGGCCAAACAGCTAACACCCCTAGTCCATCTTATTGCTATATTTAAACAAGGCTAGAAGGCAAGAGGATCAACAATACAATGAAACAAAAATGACAAGGAGAGAGCATCAAAATTTAGAAAGATAGTTAGGGTGTATAGTCGGTCATATATAGCACAATAAATATGTATCAATTTATTGTGCTGACATTATGGCTTGCATTGCAATAATAATGGTTACAAACTGGAACGTTAAACCCATGATTGGTCTTCTTGATTGGGTTCAGTATTTGGCTAGGAAATAATGTTTTCTGACCAATAGTTGTACAAGAAGGTGATGAAGCCAGCAATCACGCTCAACTGCCAAGTTTCCCCCCTATTTAAAAGTAACCAGTTTAAAGAGGCTGGGAGTGGCTTTGAAGGGTCTCTAGAACCCGGAGTTGATCCACAGCTGAAGTAATATAAATTAAATTAACTGCCATAAGCTGAACTCAAACTTGAGCCCCAAACTTGGAGTTCAGTACCTTACCCACTGGACAATACCAAATTAGCTACTCCTTCAACATAAAATTAAATTTGAGGAAGATTGAAGAAAATGTGCTAAATTGTTTATAACTACTTCATAAAACTTTCTACGGTATCAAACTTCTACGGAAATCAAAATTTCTACGGAATTTAATGTTATAAGCCTGTAGAAAAATAAACATAGTCGTTACCTGCTACTCGTTTTTGTAATAAACATCATTGACTTAAGTAAATGTTTAGTTCTTTTGATCTGTGTTCTGTTTTGATTAGCATTTCATAAATCATCAATATATTTGTGATTTATTAAAACGTTTTATTAAAAAAAGAACATTTTGTGATTTTGTATTTGGATGTCAAACAATAGTTCAATAAATTCATATTTCTTCAACAATCTTACAGGGGGACGTTTGAAGTTGTAACTCACAGATTTGAATGCCGATTTTTGTGTGTGTACTAGGGACCTATAATAGAGCAAAACTAGAGATATAGCCGTCAATGGGCATTAGGAGCCGAGAAAAAAAATAAAATATGAAAATCACGTTATATTTTTTTTTCTCAGCTCTCAGTCCAGATAGAGAAATGACTCATTCACGTTTAATTGTAGTTATTTATGCTACTTTAAATAAAAATACTTCCGTAATGCTCAAAACACTACCCGGCTTTAGAGTGCTCAAAAACTCAAAAAAAATGACAAAATTCCCAGGAAATCCGCTGTAAATTAGTGGAAACTTTTTTTTCATGAACAACTGACCTCAAATCAGTCAGTCATTTAACTGTTTCGATTTAACGCACCATAAAACCCTTGGAGTACTATGTCATACTATGACGTACTAATTATTATACATTTAAAAACCTTTAAAATCGGCACTTGGGAAATTTTGTCGCTTAGAACGTTTTTTCGGCGGACCCATTCAATTAGCATACAATCTACTTTTTATCCATACATATAACATTGGATTTACTCCAGATTTTAGTGGAGAAAAACTGATGAGAATGGAAACATCCGAGGTCAGCTATAACTTGAGATATCTCAATAAGGGGAAATCCTGCGACCTTCGGATTTGGGCTAAACTATGCAGTTTTACGGCTTCTAGATGACCTTTATATGTGGTCTTAATCGGTGGCGAAATATGTGAGATTGAGCAAATTATTTACATTTTTTCAGAAATTGACTGCCCCTTGCCTTCTAAAATCCTACAAAATTTAAAAAAATTATTTTGATTTCGACAAAATTTAGTTTCTACATGTTTTTTGAGATGAGGAATCTGAAAATAATATCAGTTTTTATTTTAAAAATTTTTCTCACCTATGTTATATAAATAAAACGTTTTAAAATGATCTATTTCAATTATTATTTTAATTTTTACACAATAAATTTCAAATAAGACCATTTAAAAAAAATATACATATTTTTAAACCAAAACCTGATATTAATTTTAGATGATTCATCAATCTTAGAATTTCAATGCGATTTGAAATAAAAATATGGGTGAGGCAAATTTTTAAACTAAAAACTGATATTATTTTCAGATTCCTCGTCTCAAAAACATGTAGAAACTAAATTTTGTCGAAGTCAAAAATAATTTTTCTTTACCTTTAAAATTTTGTAGGATTTTAGAAGGCAAAGGGCTGTCAATTTCTGAAAACATGTAAATAATTTGCTCAATCTCACATATTTCGCCACCGATTAAGACCAAATTTTAAGGTCATCTAGAAGCCGTAAAACTGCATAGTTTAGCCCAAATCCGGAGGTCACAGGATTTCCCCTAATTGAAATATCTCAAGTTATAGCTGACCTCGGATTTTTTCATTCACATCAGCTTTTGTCCACTAAAATCTGGAGTAAATCCAATGTTATATGCATGGATAAAAAACAGAATGTATGCTGATTGTTGTGATGCTATTACTATTGTAATCGGTTGAACGCAGCAGTTGTTATGGCCTTGGGTAAAAAATTTTTGATTTTGATAAAATTTCACATATAAGGTTTTATGGTGCGTTAAATCGAGATTTGAGGTCAGCTGTCCATGTAAAAAAGTTTCCACTAATTCACAGCGGATTTCCTGGGGAGTTTTTGAGCACTCTAAAGCCGGGTAGTGTTTTGAGCATAACGAAAGTATTTTTATTTTAAATAGCATACGTAACTACAATTAAACGTGAAAGAATCATTTCTCTATCTTGACTGAGAGCAGAAAAAAAAAATATAACGTGATTTTCATATTTTATTTTTTTTCTCGGCTCCTAATGCCCATTGGCGGCTATAACTCTCGTTTTGCACTATTATAGGTCCCAACTACCCATAC
Organism: Euschistus heros; assembly: GCA_003667255.2. NCBI lineage: Eukaryota > Metazoa > Arthropoda > Insecta > Hemiptera > Pentatomidae > Euschistus > Euschistus heros. The sequence goes on along the minus strand of RCWM02000153.1, from coordinate 1,614,753 downwards.
AAAAATCGGCATTCAAATCTTTGAGCTACAGCTCCAAACATCCCCTTGTTAGTAAACATTGTTTTTTTGGAATAGAATATGTTTAATTAAATGTTCTATGGTAGCACCAACCACCATTTAAGTTCAGTGGCTCTTTTGAGAGTGTTAACAAAGAAGGAGGTTTTGCTTCAGTAATGGGTAAATTCTTTAAAAATGTGCTGAAAAACTTACATGAAATGACTTCATTTAGAACATTTATGACTTTAGATTTCCTTATTGTTACGGTTTTGTTTATAAATTCAGGTACCAAATTTCAGTTACTGAGGGGGATTGTTAATAACATTTTTGAAAATCAAAAATATGCTTATTAGGACAGTATGTAAAAGCCCTCTTACATTTGTCACTTTGGACATTCACTATCAAAAATAACAAATTTAAACAGCCTCATCCCAATTCCTCTGAAGTGATCACCGAAAGTAAACGAGAAAAAAATATATCTGGTGATGTTGATTTTGGATAAAGGAGTCTTTTAATGTTTCCTTTTTAAACAATGACTCATCAAGATTCAATGGGGAGTGAAAAATGTGAATTGCTTATCAGTGGATGTTGAATTCTATTTGCATTTGGATCCTAATATACATTTATTATTTGTGTGCTTATAACTTTGTGCTTTTTAACTATCTCAAGTTATTTCTGTTTCCTCTTGATCTATTGGTTCTCATTCCTCCAGCAGCATAGCAAAAGCTTCCAAATTCTTTCTTCTTGAAATCCATAGTTTTACCGTCTGGGAGCAAGATAATTATGGAAGTTCGTCACATAATTCATAAGAGATGGTATCAGTCACACAAACAGTCAAAATTATTTGTTTTTTATAAATCATTAACACTCTTAAATCTTATAAAATAATATCATCTTATATGATAAATTATAAAATAATATCAAAGGTTCTGTTTAAGTATTTAAGCTTGCTAAAATTCAAGACAAGAGGAATCTCCATTGGGTGGTATCTCTTCTTTCAGGCCATATTTTATTTGCATAATATATTTAAAACCTAAACATATAGTTATTGTGACCATGGGCACAGGGGTAGATTGAAAAACATATAAAAAAAAAAATGTTGCTAAGATTTGCAGTAATTCTAAAATTGTCAGATAAATGCAGTGTTCAAAATTTATATTTCCTAATAGGAAAAGTTTGTAACATTTCTTTTATAAAAATGAAATGTTCTAATGGTCACCACATGACATTCTCCACATTCAATAATAAAACTCTAATAAAGGCTGATATATGAATTGAATCAGGTAATATCAATCAATTGGTTTGAAATATATAATAGAAAATTTATTGTTTCCATTTAGTTATTCTATTAATAATAACTTATTTTAAACCTTAATTTAAAACTGTCTAGGAAAATACAATCAGCCCACCCTGTGAAGATATCATGTGCTCTAACATGGTCGCTGTAATAGATGTCCTAATAATGTAATATAACATATTGTAGAAATTTGTATGATATTGATTACCTACAGGTGTGATAGAGTTTTTAATAAAGTTGAAAACGTAATAATCTTAACAAGACTAGCTTCTATTAAAATGTAAGTTATATCTATACTCTTCATTTAGTTAAGGCCACTATGCTACACCGGATAAACCCATTCAGATGCTGCAATGCTCATTGCAAATACTTATTAACAAAGCTCTGGTATTTATTCATCTGCCCACCAGCAAATAATCTTCTAAAACGTTGTTGAAACCACAGTCACATACTTGAAGGCATTATTTTAATTTCATTTAAATCCAATGCAACATTGTCTCAAACAAGATGAAAATTAATAAAGCTGTAAAAAATAAAAATACTAAATTAAAAGAAACATGTCATTGCCTAGGCACTATTCTTGAAATCAATAGAAGAGCAACAGAGGAGGTGAAGAAAAGACTAACCTATGGATGGAAAACTATTTGTATGCTAAATTCAGTCCTCTCGAGTGGAAACATATATACCATGTTAAAAAATTAATATATAAGGCCGTAGTAGAAAGCGTAATGCCATTCAGCTCAGAAACATGGGCCCTAGAAAAATTGAAAGGCAAAAGATTCCTGGCTGTAGAGATGGATTTTGGGAGGGGGTCAGCTAGAATCTCAAGGAATCAGAAATAAGATTTTTAGAGAAAGAATGGAAGTATGGAGGGAATGAGATTGAGATGGTTCAGACATATTAAAACAGACATAATGGATAATAAAATAATTCTAATTCTTCATAATTGGAAAATAGAATGGGAAGCAGAGGGTAAGAGAAGGAGATATAGGTCTCACATCAGGTGGAGAGATGTGCCTGAAAGTATGGCTGGCCTGGGACTAACGGAAGAAGAAGCGATGGACAGAGAGGGGTAGAGGAACCGACTGAGTGAGGAATTTGGCTGAAGGAAACTTCGAAAGGCGAAAAAAATCCATGTATATATGTATGGAAACATTATAAATGCCTACTAATGGCTAAAATTTCGTTAGTTATTTATAATTTTTTAAAAAATGAATTCATTTTCTTCCATTTTCCGAAGTCATCCATATCTACCTTTCACACAACTCTATTTCTACTTTAGCTTCTACTCCAATAATAGCTCTTTCTCCACTTTCTAAATTCTGATATATTTCACTTCCTATAATTTTTAAACCTTGAGACAATTTTAAGAAGAAACCGACAAAATAAAATTAGGCTGAAACTATAGAGACCCACATTTACTTTTTGAATTTATAATGAAACAAAATATACACAAACACACACACACACACACACACAAAATAAAATATATACACACTATATTATTATTGGGATTGCCACCTTTTTTAATTAGAAATTAAGAAGCGAAGAAAAGAGATGAGTTAAATAATTTCTAATAAATAACTGTATTAAAAAAAAAAAAAAAAAAAAAAAGGAGTGAGTGGTGAATAACGAAAATATCAAATAAAACACTGAACCTTTAAACAACTAAAACAGGGTAATAACACACTTTAGCAGAAAAAAATTTAAATTAAACAGCGAGGAACAAAAACTTATGGTAATACATTCTTGCAAAATTATTTTCCAAAAAACAATAAAAATGATTAAGAAGAAAACATGATTTGTAAAACAATCATAAGTCTTCAGGGTTACCCTTCTGATTATATGTATAATAAATTGTGTTTATTGATGGAATAGGGGAGTTTGATAATATTTGTATCACCCTTGAAGCGCCCAATAAATTTTGAGGATTTTTGTGCATGTTCAAATTGATTAGGAGTATCGATTTAACCATATCGGCAGAACATCGTTTGTGAGTATCCCTCCACTTTTGGCTTATGCATTACTCTCTCAAACAATACGTTTTTTGTTGGATTTCTCAGAGGAAAGTGACCAGATTTCAAATTTTTAACTAAGTAAAATAAAATAAAAAAGCTTTCTTACTAATAGAATCATTACTACTGAAAGAGACGATTTGCATTTCTTAAAGGTGTCCAGCCAGGAAAGGGAAGACATATCAAAAACGGGAATGTCCTTTGAAATATAGAACAGTTGGGAACCCTGTTTGTTGTAATATGATACTTGGTTGGCTTCGTAAATTTCTTGCTGCTATCCTTTTATGGACAAATGTATTACCATGTTTGAAAAAACTGTTTAGTGGGAGGTATATATTTGTCAAATATTTATATACATCTCAACATAAAGTTGTATCTATTTCAATTTCAATCAAATTCACTTCTTTGAGAGTGAAATACTAAATCCTTTTGCAAGAGTATTTTCATATTGATCACATTATTAATTGTAAATATAATCATAATAGCGATTCTGCATAAGGACTGCAGCGCATAAGGACTTTAAGCTCCAATAAACTAGTGCATCATAAATTTAATACTGTTTGAACTATTTTAACGATCAATGAGAATAATTTGAGGTGATGCCCACTGACTGGAACATGTCAATAATATGTCCTATTCACAAAAAGGGTGATAGATATGCATGTATGAATCTCGTTGCTTTCATGCGCGTATAAGATACTGTCCCAAGTACTATTTCAACGTCACTTTCCATATGCTGAAAGGTAACTTGGTCCGTACCAGTGTGGTTTTAGGAAAGGGAAATCCACATCGGACCAAATCTTCTGCCTGCGAACCATTTTAGAAAGGGGTCGAGAGTATCAAATAAAAACACACCATCTATTCATAGACTTTAAAGCGGCATATGATAGTATACAACGTGAAAAGCTATACAGTGCCCTGAGAAACTTATACGAATTATTAAAGTCACTATGAGGGATGTTAGATGTGTGATAAAGATAAACGACGAAAGGTCAAAAGAATTCCATGCAAAGAAGGGACTCCATCAAGGTGATGCATTGGCCTGTTTATTGTTTAACCTAGCTTTAGAGAAGGCAATAAGAGATGCGGGTTTACGCAAAGATGGAAACATATTTAACAGGCCAGTCCAATTGTTAGCATACGCCGACGATGTAGACATTGTGGGACGCTTTTTCCAGTCAGTCAGTGAGGCATATATAGCTCTGGCGAGATCACCCAGTGAACTTGGACTACAGGTGAATGAGTCCAAAACTAAGTACATGGTTATAGAAGAGGTTCCGAAGCCAGGTGAGACGGTGACCATAGGACAGCATAAGTGTGAAAAGGTCTCTGATTTTAAGTACCTGGGATCTATAGTGACACAAGACAACAGCTCTAATGGTGTCTCTATAGACGCTAGAAACATGTTAAGAGTGAGGAACTGGTTCGCGAATGCACGGGACCGTGACGATTGGAAACGGTTGGAGGAGGCCAAGACCTGTCACCGGGTTGTAGAGCCGTAAAAAAAAAAAAATGAGAATAAACGAAAACACTCATATAAAAATGAATATAGTTTTGTGGAAAGATAAAGCATACATTTTTTTAACAATTATCATACAATAATTTATTGTAATTTAATCCTGATAAAATATATAAAACAAAATTTTGATTACAGTAAAACTTTTAAATAAGATAAAATTCAGCTTTGAAAATCCATTTTCATGAATAATATTTTTGGTGTGTTGTGATTCTACCTTAATATAACTGAAATATAATAATTGTCATAGTATGATGATTATATGATTTAAAGTATTGATTTTACAAAACTAACCCTGTCTTCTAAAAATAATTTTATTTTGATCATGATGTTATCAATAATTATTATGTATAAAATGATTCAGTTAGTATTTAATTTTTGTTTTGTAATATTAACAGAAATAACCCATTTAGATTACTCACTCGAATTTGATCTTCGTTTCTACATGACTGTAAACGTGATTCATATTCAGCGATTAATTTCTTATTGGCTTTTTCTAGTTTACAAATATCTTTCTTCAATACTGCTATCTAGAAATCACATTTGATCACAATGAATTCAATGACTAAATTTTCATATTTTATTATCTAGCTATAATAACTCAGATTGGAGAGGAAGATAACAAGTGAATATTCTCGCCTTCTATAATTTTATTTTTCTATTACAGAGTTCCTACAGACAAACTTTCATCATTATAACGTATAGATAAGGTATATCCAATGAAAATGCCTAAGTTTACTTTATACAATAACATTTTATTTATAAAAAATAATAATTTTTACCACATTTTAATTAAACTTAGAGATACTTCTATAAACGTTATCTGTTTATACTTTACTGGCTTTTGGGCGTAATGGCAGGATTATTTCAAAAGGACAAAAGTGGCGGACTATCCTGCAGCCTAATAAAATTGTTGAATCCTGGAATATTTCAAAATAGCCCCATAAGGGCGAAAACTAATTTGTCTGGAGAGTGGCTCAGGATGTCCTTTGACCGCCTAAAATCGTCACTACTTTTATAGTGCCACATTTTTTCTACTAATTGTAAGATTTTTTTCTTTTTCATACAAGTGATTATGGATCAGTTAACTATTTTTAATGCTTTCTTGTAATACGGAATGTGAAGTTATATGCTTTGAAGTAAGCGTATGATGTACGTGTGATCGTTGCCTAATTTATCTAAAGAACAGGGACAAGTTTGCATACAGGCCACCGAAAAGCTAGTTACGCCAGTAATTGTTGATTATAGTTTGAAACAATGGTTTTTTGTTATGAATTAGTAATATGAAACCAAATAAAAACAACTAAAAAAAACAACGTTGTTATGAATTATCAAATTCCAGAATATATGCCATATTCTTTTGGTCCTTCACTGAACAATCGCTGTATCCCTACCATAAGTATAAACAACACTGACTGCCCTGCCTCAAAGAAAGAAAAACGATTTGACTTGTTTTTATTATTTTATTTAACTTGATAGAACTCTTTCAAAAAATATTACTATAAATCAGTAATACTTAATTTAAAGGAGCTACGCTAGTTGGCAGGAAACATCTTCAATAGCAAACATAAAATACATAATTTCAAGTTTAAAACAATTAGAGACACGTTACATCTGCTTGCCTTGACTGCGATATACAATTATTTTTGCATTATGCAATTCCTAAATATGGTCACTGTAAACTATTAATAACATATAAAAGTATTAAAGTAGTTTTTGAGTTAAGCTGTATATGGATATTTTTATAAATAAACTAATGAATAATTACTAAGATTCTTTTTCCTTTAGGAAGAGAACAAATAAGTAAAACAAGATTAATATCGACTAAATCTGATGGAAGATTTTGTGGTATGTATTCACGGTGAAATAGAAAATGTCCAAAATATTTAATTTAAAATAAATTCATTTCAAAATTTATTATTATTATTTTTTTTTATATGTAATAAAAGAGTCCTACTGTTAACATTGCAACAAATATTACACCATTTCAACTAGCAATAATAGCATGTCGCAGTTTGATTCGGTATATTTTAATAATCCAATTATATTGCTGAATTAAATTTTATTTATTTCATTTTATGTAATATTCTTTTAATGTAAATATACCTTTAAGAAAAGTTGAGAATATCTACTCCGCGCTTGCAACACAAAAAGAATGGTTTTTAGATAAAACAATGAATAAAGATTTCTTGATGATGTCCAAAGTATTTCAAAATATTGGAATTACTTTCCTTTTTATTTGGAAGTTGCTACTTACTACTAGGGATATTTGTGAACTGCTTTAATTAAACAGAGTATAAGAAAAGCTCAACCTACGTCATCTTGACAGTGGTAGCCAGACAGATGAAATCTAATTTTTAAAGGGGACTGATTAGAAATTAAAAGTCAGATTTATCTAAACAATATATAATATTAAACTCAGAGCTAAAAGGAATCTCGTGCCCAAGTGAATTTGTACTTTAGCATGTTTTGGTTGTGAGAAGTTATTTTAATAATTAATAAGGTTTTTTTGCCTACGTAATTAAATAGCATACTTACAATAACAACAGTGGATGAGTGCAAAAGAAAACTTGACAGTTCGTCAGCGTTGAGGAGAGAAAAAGTATGAAAAATACTGTCACTAGATCAGTTTAGTATAAATAAATAAACTATTATTAATATTTTCTATTCTCCTTTATTTAAAGTAAAATATCAAAAAAAAAAAATAATAAGTTGTTAAACAATTGCCTTGAAAATTAAATGGTTAAGAGCTAGATGCCATGTTAATTCATCACTGTTTGAATATAGATTTAAATGAAACAAAGAGATGGATGGAATGGCTTATTGCTTTAATATTTGTTATAACTAATTTGAAATGGATGGCACCGTGGACAAGGACACCAGTGAATTGGCTACTTTTTTTACTCTTTAATTTTTCGATTTTTTTTTTTTTTCTGTCACAAAATAATGCGACAATAAGTGAATATTTTGTCAATATATGTTCTATCTGGTCGGGGGATAGCAGTATTCAACAATTACTTCTACTGGCATGATGATGTGAAAAATTTATAATAAATAAACCCTATTTGAGCCGATAAATCATCCAGCTTCTTTTATATTGGCTTCTAACTTTAATAACAGATAGTAGAAAAAAAAACATGAGATAACCATAACTATTCGTTTTCTAACAATAACATATTCATTTGAACATAAACGATGAAAACGTATATCTAAAACGTCATAACTCATGACAGGATAATATATACTTTTATCTTAAAATAAATTTATCTACAAGGGGTTAAAACTATGCTACACTTTAAAATGAATAAAATATCTTCAATTGGTTAGCAAAGTATGCTGAAAGTGGTGGAGAGAAAAATCAAACTATAAAAAAGAAAAAAAAAACAGTAAAAAAATGCTAATACACGCTATTAGCTGTTTCCAGAGACAATGGTTAGGAAAACGCGCTGCCCTTAGATTCTGGTGTGCGTTGTTCTTATTTAACCAACGATACTAATTGCTATTGGAATAATGTTCCGATCCGCAGTAGTGTGACTGTCTTAAAATGTATTTTGACTGGAGTAAAAGTGTAAGGAAAATCCTAAATGTTAATCGTTATAAATAGGTTAGAGTCAAACACAAACCTTAGATCTGAGCTGAGAATTGCTTTCATTTGCAACGTGATCCATTTCGTTTTTTATATTTATAACTTCTTCTTGCATTCTAGTGCACTGTTTCTTAACATGACAGTCAACCTTCTTCAGCTATTTTAATAAAGAGATGAATTACCATGTATTTATATTTGGTTATAATCTCAATAATAATAAACTAATACAAACTTGTTCATCCTTTTGTCTCAATAAATTCTGGAAAGCCAATACCTCGACTTGGTGTTTCGTCTTTTCCCTTGCAAGTTGAGATTTTAGATGGCAAATTTCTGATTTAAGTTTTCTCTCAGAATCCTTTTTGTTTTTTTATTAATGAGCCTTTTTATTAAGAATAATTAAAATTTTAAGGAATACATTTAAATTTATAAAATCAGATTAACTTATTACTTATATATACTGGATAAATTACACTGGTCAACAAAAACAAAGAAATTTTGTTGTTTCTAACTCAATGTGACACATATTTTGTAAATATGACAACAATGTTTCTCTAACAGCTTTTGTTTTTTTGTTATAGCTTACCAATCTTATTTAGAATTTCATTTAGATTTTAAATTTTTGTTGGACAGTAAAACATATTCTGTTGTTGTTATCGATATGCATTCGTCCAGGCGGTGTTGTGTTATTAATCCAGATTGTTTTCGTTATATTTGTGGCGAATATATATTTGAAAAATATCGAAAACCTATATCAGACTTTGTAAAAACTGCATATCATCAATACTTCAAAATAGATTTGTACAATCAGGATAAGCATGGGATCCTCATATTGTTTGCCAAAAATGTGTTGTGTGTCTACGGTTATGGTCCAGCTGGAAAAGAGATGCAGGGAAGTTCGTAACTCCCATGATTTGGCGAAAACCTCAAAACCATCGTGACGTCTGCTACTTCTGCGTTGTGAAAATAAACGGAATTAACCCGGGAAATCGAAGTAAGTGGTCATATCCTAACTTATCTTCTGCTCAACGATCTCAATTAAAATCGCAAGAGGTACAACTCAGCACATCTAAATCCTCTGATGATGCAAATCTCTGTGAACGCGAACAAAATATATCAAGTGATGACTCTGATCCAAATTACAAATGTAGCCTTTCTGAACCTTACCCATTTAATCAGAAATAACTAAATGACTTAGTGATAGATCTGAACTTACTGAAAGAATCTTCAGAATTTTTTTTGCATCTCGTTTGAAAGAAAAAAAATTTGCTTAATCCCGAAACCAACATTACTTTTTATCGTACCCGAGAAAAGAATCTGTTACCGTATTTTTCTCAAAAGAAAGAGTTAGTATTCTGTAACGATGTTGGTGGTATTTTGCAACAGATAGGTTTAATAAACTACAAGCATAAGGATTGGTGTATTTTTATGGACAGTAGCGAAATACGTTTAAAGTGTGTTTTGCTCCACAGCAGTAACAAGCACGGATCCGTACCTATTGCCCATTCGACGACTTTGAAAGAAGAATACACAAATATTTTATGCAAAGAGATCTACCTAAAGTCGTTTATTAAAGGAAATCCTATGAAAGACCATTTGATAATAATGTTCAATAAAATTTTGTTAACATTATGTATTAATTTCCTTACATTTTTTAATCAAAACAGTAAAACTTTATATTTCACAAAATAAAGCTGTTAGCAATCTCCCATTGTTTTTTTCATAGTCAGGGCCTTTTAAATACCCAATAACAATAAAAAAAATGAAGGAAACAAAAATTGTGTTGTCTAGTTTTATTTTTATTTTAAAATAAACCACTGAAAGTGATCTATTTTTTTAGCTGAGGTAATACTTTTGAACAAAAGGTTTCAACTAAAGTAAGAGGGGTTCAAACCAGAGTTGGGCAAAATTCAATTACATTGTAATCCGATTACAATTGCATTACATTATATTTCAAACAAATGTAATCGAAATACATCCTGTATGAATTACAGTATTCCCACAAAGTAATTCAATTGGGATTACAATGTAATTCATCAATGTAATTCAATTACGGATTACATAATTGGATTACAGATTTCGATTACTTGTAATTCAAGGCATGAATTATTCAAATATTTAATTCGATTACAATATTTCTTCCATTAAATAGGCAAATAAATATCGGAATATCAGTTTTCACCTCCACCATTTAAGTTTTAAGTTTTCTCTTATTGTTAACAGTTTTGAACTATCGCCATCTTTTTCTTAGAGAGAGGAGTGGGGGGTATATTTCTAAATTGAGAACGGCTGGTCCGATCTTAATGAAATTTGATAATTATGTTTCATTTGTACTTATTAGCGTATATTTGAGGTTTTAACAGTTTTACTAATTAGTGGGGGGTTGGGGGGGGGGGGGGGGGGGTGCTAAATTTCTAAATTGAGAACGGCTGGTCCGATCTTAATGAAATTTGATAATTATGTTTCTTTTGTACTTATTAGCGTATATTTGGGGTTTTAACTGTTTTACTAATTAGAGGGAGGGGGGGGGGGGGGGGGGGGGGCTAAATTTCTAAATTGAGAACGGCTGGTCCGATCTTAATGAAATTTGATAATTATGTTTCATTTGTGCTTATTAGCGTATATTTGAGATTTTAACAGTTTTACTAAATAGTGGGGGGGTTGGGGGGGGGGGGGGGGGGGGCTAAATTTCTAAATTGAGAACGGCTGGTCCGATCTTAATGAAATTTGATAATTATGTTTCATTTGTACTTATTAGCGTATATTTGGGGTTTTAACAGTTTTACTAATTAGAGGGGGGGGTTGGGGGGGGGGGGGGCTAAATTTCTAAATTGAGAACGGCTGGTCCGATCTTAATGAAATTTGATAATTATGTTTCTTTTGTACTTATTAGCGTATATTTGGGGTTTTAACTGTTTTACTAATTAGTGGGGGGTGGGGGGGGGGGGGGGGGGCTAAATTTCTAAATTGAGAACGGCTGGTCCGATCTTAATGAAATTTGATAATTATGTTTCATTTGTGGTCTTTATTAGCGTATATTTGGGGTTTTAACTGTTTTACTAATTAGAGGGGGGGGGGGGGGGGGGGGGGCTAAATTTCTAAATTGAGAACGGCTGGTCCGATCTTAATGAAATTTGATAATTATGTTTCATTTGTACTTATTAGCGTATATTTGGGGTTTTGACAGTTTTACTACTTAGTGGGGGGGGGGGGGGGGGGGGGGGGGGCTAAATTTCTAAATTGAGAACGGCTGGTCCGATCTTAATGAAATTTGATAATTATGTTTCTTTTGTACTTATTAGCGTATATTTGGGGTTTTAACTGTTTTACTAATTAGAGGGGGGGTGGGGGGGGGGGCTAAATTTCTAAATTGAGAACGGCTGGTCCGATCTTAATGAAATTTGATAATTATGTTTCTTTTGTACTTATTAGCGTATATTTGGGGTTTTAACTGTTTTACTAATTAGAGGGGGGGTGGGGGGGGGGGGGCTAAATTTCTAAATTGAGAACGGCTGGTCCGATCTTAATGAAATTTGATAATTATGTTTCTTTTGTACTTATTAGCGTATATTTGGGGTTTTAACTGTTTTACTAATTAGAGGGGGGGGGGGGGGGGGGGGGGGCTAAATTTCTAAATTGAGAACGGCTGGTCCGATCTTAATGAAATTTGATAATTATGTTTCTTTTGTACTTATTAGCGTATATTTGGGGTTTTAACAGATAATGAAACATAATTATCAAATTTCATTAAGATCGGACCAGCCGTTCTCAATTTAGAAATTTAGCCCCCCCCCCCCCCCCCCCCTCTAATTAGTAAAACAGTTAAAACCCCAAATATACGCTAATAAGTACAAAAGAAACATAATTATTAAATTTCATTAAGATCGGACCAGCCGTTCTCAATTGAGAAATTTAGCCCCCCCCCCCCCCTCACCCCCCCCTCTAATTAGTAAAACAGTTAAAACCCCAAATATACGCTAATAAGTACAAAAGAAACATAATTATCAAATTTCATTAAGATCGGACCAGCCGATCTTAATTTAGAAATATACCCCCCACTCCTCTCTCTAAGAAAAAGATGGCGATAGTTCAAAACCGTTAACAATAAGAGAAAACTTAAAACTAAAATGGTGGAGGTGAAAACTGATATTCCGGTATTTATTTGCCTATTTAATGGAAGAAATATTGTAATCGAACTAAATTTTCAAATAATTCATGCCTTGAATTACAAGTAATCGAAATTTGTAATCCAATTATGTAATCCGTAATTGAATTACATTGATGAATTACATTGTAATCGTAATTCATGAAGTAATTGCATTATATCATGTAATGTAATCCCGGCCGGGATTACAATTACAGTGTAATCGTAATTCATGGAATATATTTCAATTACATTTTGCCCAACTCTGGTTCAAACCACTCGCTTTTCGAGGTTATGCAATCTTTACTCATATTTTGTTAACATACCGAGGATTCCAGTATGAATCGTAAGTATTGTGTGGACTTATTCCTGCTTTAGGTAGATCACCACTGTAGGACCATGCTAGCTACCCTTACTGAAGGTATAGTCTCATTGGGAGTCCTTTTCATTAAAGTTCAATTTCTTGGTAGAGCAATTTACTTATTTCATACTTCAAAACTTAATATTCCGATCGAGCTAAACAACGCCATAATAACAGAGATTCGAACACTCCACTGGGTAAAATATAATTGTTGGGTCAAATAGTACTAGTAAGGGATAACATCATGATTTTAACTAACATTTTCGAGTAATATAACTAGTATATGATATGCTGAACCTCATAAAACTAATGATTTTAAGAATCCTGCGTGAAGTAACCTGATATAGCCGTCTTAAGGCCCTCAAATACGTACGGATAAATCTCATGGAGAAAGTCTGGATTTTCCTTGAGGTTTATTTGAACTGGTTTTCTTCAGGGTTTGATTCAGTTGCCATCATGGGCACAAAAGAAGAAGACGACACGGTCGCGGTTATTATATTACTTTTTGCGACCAGCCGGATCCAAACTCGCAAAACAAAAAACCGGAAGGAAGGAAGCGTTTGGAGTAAATCTCAGCTTCTGAAAAGGGACGAGTACTCTCATACTAAACTCTTTTTAGAATTGAGAGTTTTCTCTACAGACTGCAACAACTATTTACGGGTGAACGAGTAAAGTATTTTGCAGTTGTTATTGCACAGGTTTGAACTACGCAGTCAAAAATATGAGATTTATCCGTAGGTGTGGGTCTTCAGAAGGGAACAGATTCGGCATCTGTGGAAGAACTATTGTTCGCATGTAGCGTTCAAATAATTTAAAATATGCGAAATTATTTAAAAATGAAATCTACCAAAAATCAAATAGTACTACATTTATGTATATAATATAGGAGAAAATGACCTCGTTCTGACGGTTGAGAATTTTTAGTTTGGATTCTAAATTAGCCACATTGTTCAACAGTTCATCGTTTTGATTATTAGCGACCTTCATCCTCTCTGTGACCTGCACAAGGTTCGCAGCCATAGCCTCCTTTTGCTCTATTATAGTAGCCAGATGTTTCCTTTCAATGTTAGTGTTTAGCCTCTGCAATTCAGAAAGTCTAGTACAGACAAAAATATCAATTTTGCTATTATCCGTACCAATATATTACTTATGATTAACAGTAGCTTTAACATTAATTCGTACTTTGCTCGCAATTTTATCACTTCCTGGTTTAAATTAAACAGTTCCTTATGTGTATTTTCGGATGTCGATCTGTATAGGCTTACTTCATGCGTCAAAGCTTCATTTCGTGCCTAGAAAAATCAAATAACAATTACAAAAATGTATACTAAACATTTCTTTATAATACTTTTAAAACATTGGGAATCTGTTTCCAAACCTGGCTGAGCTGATAACCCGTAATACGTTACACAATTTTTTGCCTCTCAGTGTGATATGCACCTTATATATGTTTTAAATAAAAGTTATGAAAAAACCTTGTAACACAAAAGTTTATTTTTGGTCTTATGATATTAATAGATATACTTTACATGGTATTACAAAAATAAAAAGTACATAATAGTTGACTTCAAAAATAGTATTTTATGGTATCTGGTTCCAAAGGGAAATCACACTTCATACTTTTGTAAATTGTACTTCAATTCTTACAAATTTTACTTGATTTAGTAAATATGGAGTTGTAGTTATGATATTATATGCATATAGAATTCTAAAAGTAGAGTTATAAATAGCCACAAAACAGCCGCTGAGGGGAGGGGCGTGCTAAGGCAATAAATGATTCTATGGCCATATATCGTATTAGGAAATTAATCAAACATTGTAGTTTATTAGTAAAAAAATAAATTGTATTTCTTGTATGATATTGGGAGGAAGGGGGGTAGAGTTAGAGAGTTAATATACTTGCCCCCGGGCCCGGGTCAACTCTCGCCAGCCCTGCCAGAAAACAAATTAAAGAGTTACATTTTTGTTAAACTATAGTAAAACTACATCAACTATGGGTTGATGAAGTGATAAAATAAGTAGCGAGATGTGAGAATGATTGAAAACTAATAACGAGTGAGGAAATATTACGTTGTTAATAGTAGACAAATACAAAACACTAAAATGTGTCGTTAATAACGGTTGCTGGATAAATAAGATACAAATGCAAGATAACTATCTGATTTTTAAAATGATAGAGAAATGATAAAGAATAAGAAATGAATAGTTTCTTCTTGTAGGAATAAAACCGACGGTAGACAACAACGTTGAAGCACTAAGAACAGCAAAACCTTCTCCGGGAATTTATCGTTGCATGGTTAAAAGTTGGTGATAGGGGTATTTGCGGGAGCAGGGACCAACCAGACTGTGAAAACTGATGCCAACATTTTAATTTGTTATGGTTTCCAGTGGAGGTCTAGCATTGAATTGTTCTGGACATCGCGATCCACAGTTTATGCTTGCCCGCACCCATACTTATTCGATCCTTCTATAAAAATGTAAGCAGCACAACTACGGAACACTTCCGAGAAAACAACAGGATATGGAATCACGAAGTAAACCAATGATGAAAATGTTTGTTTTTCTTTTATTTACCTTAGGGTCATTCTATTAACAACACTCAGTAAAATAAATGACCAATTTTTTTTTTGTCAAGTTCAAGATTTAATTATTTAATCACTGATATAAAAGTAATCTTATTTGACAGTAGAATCAACAATGGATTTTTTTTCTCGAGGGAATTAGCTTAAATAAAGCTATGTAAATTGAAACATTTCTTTTAATTGTAAATTGCCTGACCTTTCTTAAATAAGAACATAAATTATTGAAATAAAACAATTCAAAACAACTTAATCTAATGGTAAGTTTCTGTTTGCTGATTACTCACACATTTCTGAATTAAATTACAATTTAGAAGAAAGAAATTGTAAAATAAAGATAAAATGAAACCACCTGAAGAGTAGCAATTGTATTCAATAAGGTTTGTTCTTCTTCACTATATTCGTTGATGAATTCATCATTTTCCTTCTCGTGATCCTTCCAAAAAATATTAAAAGTATTAAACATTATACATGCATTGGCAAATGTTATAAAACTATGGATGAATTATATACTTAATAATGTACCGAAGTTTCCCTCCAGCGTGTCAAGGAAAATGGTTCTGATTTGGTTTTCCCTTTGATCTCTTGAGGAAAGACCACAGTAGATCCATCAGAGGTCTGTAATAGAAGTATTAAAAGAGATAATGAATTCATGATGTAAAGCATATATTTTACTTGAATAAATATTCCCTATTTACCTAATTAGTTACCT
This sequence comes from Euschistus heros, assembly GCA_003667255.2. Lineage (NCBI taxonomy): Eukaryota > Metazoa > Arthropoda > Insecta > Hemiptera > Pentatomidae > Euschistus > Euschistus heros. The sequence continues at coordinate 1,598,549 of RCWM02000153.1, read as the reverse complement.
GTTTTAAAATGTTGATGAAAAGTTCGTGTGAAGTCAGAATCGAAAGTGGATTAAGGGCATCTTGGGATGGAAGGGGGGGGGGGAGGTTGTAAATGTGAAGGAAAAATTAAAAATATATACTGTAAGATGGAGTGACTTTAGGACACCTGGTAAATTATAGTTTGTGGCGATTCCGTGTTGGAAACACTGTGCTAGTTCAATCGCAAACAACTGTTTTGAGTGGACCTGTTATATTGCAGAAATTTGGGACACTAATTCACTGCACTTGTTGTACAGCTAGATTTCATTTCTTTCCATCAGTTTTTTAAAATTTTTGATCTTATGAAACTTTCTCTTGTCGCTCAAAAACTACGAGCAACAGATTACCTTCAGCTATGTACACACATTAAATTATACATTTTTAAGTGTTTAATGTAGAAGTAATCATGTTATTATATGTATTTTGTTTCATAATCTGTAAATTGTAAATTTTCTTGTGTTACCGAGGTAACTTTGAGACAATACTAAAGTTACCCTATGGTCTGCATATTATTATTATTATTATTTTTTAATTGTTCATTTTTTCATGATTCTACCATATTGGAAAATAATGCCTTGAAATCATAAAAGAGCACTTGACAGAAGGCCATAAAAAATTATACTAACGAAAATTTATAAAAAGCCTTAGGAGCAATAAGAAATAAGTAACTATCGATACGAAATGCAGCCTCCAAGTACGGAATATCCAAAAATACACTGGTCTGAAATCTCATTCCGTTTTCAACGGAAGAAGAGTAACAGATCGTAGCGCTTGTTGTTGTGTCAAACTATGGATTTCCGGTCAACACCTTTGATTTACATATTTTTGTAAAATTTTATCTAGTAAGAAATTTTCAAAGTAAAAAAGCTGCAGGTTTACAGCGATATCTTGTCTTTGGTTATTAAAAAACTAAATTGTACAAAATTGTTGTTTGTTTATTGGGGCTAAATGTCCTTAAGTACTCCAACTAGGACAGGAAGGACGGGTTAAGGCCTATTCACACTCAGCTGTGACAGTGCTGTGATCGGAAAGTGATCCGCCCGGCGAAACTAAAAAAAATATTCCTAGCATTTGGGTGAACTGGTTCACACTAGACCGGCACGTGAAAGTGACCGTGCTCTCAGTGTACTCGACGACGCCGCACCGTGATCATCACATTGTTTTGGAACGATATTTTTCGATTTTCACGGCCTAATGATGAAAAACTGATAGAATTTGTGCGCGTAGATCCCATGCATATCCGACTTTTATTTAATATTACCCCACTCTCACCTTAAAAAAACTCTTGGTGATTGCTTTTCTCCAGCGCGTATCTTGTTTTTCTTTATCAACTTCCAACTTATAAAGGAGTAAGTGAAACGAATTTTCAGACATTCTGAAGTATTAAAAAAATTTCATTCCATCATCTACTACTTCCTTGTAGATTGTCGAGAATTCCCATTCTGTTCCTCTCTTTTTCCATACTTGATGCACCGACTTCCATTTTCTTCTCGTTTCTTCCTCTTCTTCTTCATCCAGAATCAATTCAGCAATTGTAAGCTCAACCTTCCAAAAATTTCGCCATTGCAGCCTCACGTGAGCACTACTGCACTGTCAGAGCACGGAAAAAATACTGGCCAGTGTGAATTGAAAACACTGCGAGCTCACGTCAGCGAGAATCACTGTCACGTCACGGCATGGCTGAGTGTGAATAGGCTTTTATCCTACTGATTACGAACCTATTCTAGCTAGGATGAGATAGTCAAAATTCATTCCGTGGGTCCATCATAAAATAAATTTTCACCTGCCCTGGTGGGAGTCGAATCCGCACCTTCAGTACTGAGTGCGGTGAGAAATTGCCCCCACTCACTGGGTCGTTGATTCTCCATTTGTAAGAAGTGTTTGAATAATGTTTGCTACATTTTCTGTTTGATCAGTAACATTTTGTTAAAAAAATTATGATTTACAATCATTTTGTCCCATTATTACAAGTTTATTGTTCTTATGTGAGCCTAAATAAAGTATTGTTGAATAAATTGAGTACACACTCTTATGTAAATAATAAACCTATACAATACTATGGGGTAACATTGGTGCAAGGTCATGTATCTAATGGAATATTTGGAGTGTACCCATTAGACCAGGGGTGCTCAAACTTGAACTGCTGGCGATCTACCTCAATATTTTTAGACTACTTACGATCGACTCTGAGACTGCAAGTGTGTGTGATGCAGGGTTGTCGTACATACACGATACACCCTACCTACCTAGGTAGGGTGTACCGTAGCATATATAGATATTAGCTTTCTGCACAATATAGGTACATTATTTTAGTCAAGGTTTGGGTTAGGTTTAGTTAGGTTCTTCTCTACAATATCAATGAAAAAACTCATAGTTATTCAAAATTGCGAGTTTATTTGTTGTTACAAAACAAAAGAGTTACATATGGTGTTAAACTTAACTAAGGAGTGGCTTTGGATGTTGAAGCGTGGCACTGCATGTCCTCAGCATACTTTTCATAAGATGGTACGTAACCACTGAGTGCTAATCTCAAGCATGATGACATATGATCGTCAGTTAGTCGATTGCGATATTTTGACTTAATTATCTTCATTTCAGAAAATGCAGACTCGCACAAGTAAGTTGACCCGAAAAATGCCGTCAGTTGAAGGGCGATTTGCCTTACATTCGGATATTTATCCTGCGCTAATCATCTCAATAATAGTTTTTCCTTTACCTTGAAGCTCCAAGTTAACGGTGTTTAAGTGCATTGTGATGTCAGTCAAAAATGCCAAATCATTTAGCCATTTTTCGTTTTTCAAAATCTGAGTGTCATCACCTCTTTCGTCTAGAAAAGCTGTTATTTCGGGCAATAATTCTTGAAACCTTTCTAGGAATTTTCCGCGACTCAACCACCTGACGTCCGTGTGAAGAACTAAATCAGTGTGTTCAGCTGACTCCCTATCTTCCAACTGCAACTGAAAGAGCCGCCGTTGCAAGCTACGTGCACGGATGGAATTCACAATTTTTGTTGCAATGCCCATAATTTCCTCCGTGTTTAAAACTTTTGAACACAAAACTTGTTGATGTATAATGCAATGGAATGAAAAAAAATGAAGGGAATTCTTCATTAGCTCGAACACAATGCCACAAAACCGTTTTTGTTTCCAGTCATTGCTGGTGCTCCCATCGGTTGTAATGCACACTAATTTATATATTGGTAGCTCGTAGTTTTTTTACAAAATTGAAGAAAACGTCATATATATCTTCGCCACGGGCCTTCCCCTTCAGAGGAATGATCGTCAAAAATTCTTCCTTAGCCAACATGTCATTGAATACCATCCGAATAAAAATACACAGCTGGGCAGTGTCTGTCATATCGATGGATTCGTCGAACTGTAAAGAAAAGTATGTACATTCCATGATATCATGTTTTAGTTTATCTGCGATGTCCTGACTCATGACTTCAATACGCCTTGTGACAGTCGGACGAGATAACTGAAGTTCTCTAATAGCAGACATGATTTCTGTTTTATTTTTAAAATCTCCAAATAAAGTCTCACCCGCTTCAATAAATGCTTCCTTCACCACCGATCCATCTTCAAATGGTTTCTTGTGTTTCGCCAAAATATGAGATATTTTAAATGACGCGATCGTAGCAGCTTTTGATTGTTTGGCTGGTCTTGTGAACATGGATTGTTCTTTTTTCAAACAAGATATCAAATCACTTACTTTTCGTTTTCTTAATTCACTCGGTAGCGGAAAATCCTTTTCATAGTTTTTATGAACCGTTTTATGATGCCTCTCTAAGTTACCACGCTTAGGTATTGCAACTGACGCACGACAAATAACACAAATGCACTTACCCTTCACCATACAAAAGAAAAATTCTTCCTCCCAATCCTTATTAAAATGATACGTTTTAGATTTCTTCACTGCACTCATTTTCCACTATTTAATAATAAACTTTGTATCGACGTAGGATCGCCATCAAGTTACAATTCAGAATGACTCCAATTCCTGCAGGCGCAACATTTATATCGGCGTGAACGAAAGTCTCGAATGTTCCCGTCAAACGCGCCGCCCGAAACTAGACTGTACTGTCTCTCGTCTAGAAACAACACGGCTTTTCTTTGACAAGTGCCGCGCGTTCCTTTGATAAAGCCACCTTTTGCCGCAAGCAGTGTTATTTTATTACGTAATACATTTTTGTAGTTTAGTTACCTACCTACTTATTAAAATTTTTTTTCTTCTCGAGATCTACCCAAAAAGCACTCGCGATCGACTAGTCGATCGCGATCGACCGTTTGAGCACCCCTGCATTAGACTGTTTCGTTACTGGCCAACACATGACCGGCCAGCTCAACAATTGTCGAAGATAATATTTTGTCAGTGACGGGCATGGCAAGTGACGATGGTACTGCCGTCAAATTTTCAATCCGAACAACACCAAAAGATCTAGAGCGTGTCAAAAAAAGTCATAACAATCAAATATATTAGACATAAGTGGCTTTTTTCATTCAAACCAATATAGCTCCTAAACGGTAGGCCTCAGCGACAAATTTTATATAACAAAAAATATGCTCCATTAAATTTATATAAAAAATTTGATAATTTTTCGATCCGAGGAACCAGAGCTAGAGCTTCTCTAATTGTTACATTCTGTACTGTGAACAAAACGTTACACCAAAAAAGCATAGACCCCAGCCAAAATTCATATCCATGCCAAGTTTGCGTAATTTAACAAATAAAAGTAACTGAATTAGGATATATGCTGAAGAGAAGAAATTGTATGTACTTTTGGCTGGGGCATTGGTAGTGGACAGTGAACATCAAAATGTATTTTTATAACAAATAGAATATTTATTTTTGTCTAATAAGTTTTGTTGTATACTTTTACCTGGTATAAAGTTATCATTAAATAGGTAACAAAAGAATTGAAATAAATATGTACTTTGGGGTCACCTGTGGTGTAGTGGTTAGCATAGCAACCTACTAAACCCAAGATCGCGGGTTCGCAGCCCGGCAGATGACCTTAGGATTTTTTAAAGGGAGTAAAAAATCCTTAGCTATGCCGTCCTTCGGAAGGGACGTAAAATGGGGGTCCCGAGCCTGTGCGATGTCAGGTACTCGTTAAAGATCCCTATCCTAATTATACCTGGATAGGCAAAATTTAGGACTCCCACCGTAGCATCGTCCGATTAGCCATAGCAGCATAAAGTGACGTTAAACGAAATAAACAAATAAACAAACAAACAAATATGTACTTTACCTGTAACTCATTAACATTTATGGTTCTATCGGTTAGATTTTCACTAGAAGAAAATATTTGATCATTCGAAGCACTTTTCCATGACTTAATATATGGTCCTTCTCCGCAAGCCGATGAAGCTCTCTAAATTTCATTGGACAATGAAAAAAACATAAATAAACAAATCAAGAATATGATAGTATCCATTAGTGTATATGGATTGAGTACTAATGTTTGAACAATCATATTGTAGGAAGGCACAAATTTCTAAAATTAGTTTATTTTTAAAATAATAACATTTTATAATTTTCGTTAAGATAAACTAAAAATTTATATATTTAGGGCTTCTGAAAGATGATATCAAAAGCATTGCATGTAGGGTCAACTGGGGAACAGTGTAACATCATGATTATTAACTCCATCCTTTTTTAATTTTACTAGGTTGTCTATTTGTTAGTCAATCGCATGTGCCTCCAACTAAAACTGCTGTCATCGGACGTCAAATTGCAGGATAAATGGAAGAATAATCGAATTTATATTTTTTGTAAAAATAATTGTGCATTATTTGGGTGTAAAGTTTTGTTCTTGTAGGAAAACTAATGATTTCTGGTGAGTAAGTGTATGTTCCCATTAATCTTAAATTAGTTCGTATTTGAATAGTAAACTAAGTTTCTTGCAATTTCTAATCAATATAATTTTAAAATTTTTTGTTTTAAACAGTAGGGTGTGAGGGACAGTGTAACAAAACGTGCTATACCGTGCCTCATTTGATTATATATATTTTACCTAGGTGTGTTTCATCAAAAATAGTTCGGAATAGGAAAAGGAAGACGGACATTGGTCTACACAATGCTAATCACATTTTTTTTTTTTTTTTTTTTTTTTTTTTTTTTTTTTTTTTTTTTTTTTTTTTTTTTTTTTTTTTTTTTTTTTTTTTGTATGTTACGCGATTACTCGGTAAATTCTGAATACATTTTAATGATTCTTTTTTAGATCGGTAGGGCATACTTCAGAGGTGATCCCATAAAAAATATTTTGAAATCAACGGAGCACTTTTTAAGAAAAAAAAAACAGTTAATAAAAATGATATAATAATCTAAAATCTCCATGGTAACTAAATCTAAATTAACAAAAATAATGTATCTATTATATATTTGTCAAATACCACTCACTCACTTAACACGAAATCTCGAAAACCACCGAACGGATTGGAATGAAATTTCGTATATGGCTTCCTCAAGGGCCATAGGTGCTCGCTAAGAAAGGCTTTTAAAAAATTTGGCCTGGATCGCGTGTAATTCGCGAAAAACGCGATTTCTCACGCATAGGAAATTCTTTGAAGTAACATTACGGATCCTAATGAAATTCTTATTAGATGTTAGATGAACGATAACAATTATTTTCTAAGTAGTTTGCCCTGTATCAGTAGTACAAAGGGATAAAATAAAAGTACTCATATAATTTTATTGGGCAAATAATAATAGATTTACTATCATATGGTATATGTTGCTAAGCTAAATTAAAAAAATAGGTTAGATGCCTAAACCATACACTTTGAGCCTTTAATTTAATTTCTTGAACCAACAATCTACCTTTGTTCTCAGTTCAGATGAGAATAACGCAGGAAATGATTCACAGATTTAGTTCACAACAAACAACTAAGGAAATCGGCTACAAAAATATAGTCAACCACATGTAGAGGTTACCAGGGAAGTAATTAAGAAATACAGGAAAAATTATCCTGGAATAACGTTAGCAGAAAAGCGGTTAACAAACATAAAGAAAGCCAACCCGAAGTTAAAAGAAATGCTGTACACACATATACTGATGATCACCCAAATATACATATAGGGGCTATAGTACATAGAAGTTTAACATAACCCATCCTGAAATCCATAGAAAGTCTTCAAAAAAAATACTCAGAAAATAATCCTCATGTTAAATGTGTTGCTGTAACAAAACACGATGAAAAACATTCAATGGAAAGGTTGCAGCAATGGACAGGAAAGAAGCATTCAGGTAACAAGTATGACCCAAAAACTGAATATCCAAAAGATCAAACAGTCGATATAGGACAACGATCAACATGCAATTGGTGTTATGCTGTAACATGGAAGGACGAGAGCCCTGTCATGTGCTGCAGTAACGGGAAAGTCCAACTTCCTCCATTTCAAGAACATACTGAACTCTTGCACAGCCTCATAACTTACGTTCATCCTGAGGTTGAGCATTTTCTAAATAATATTTAGAAATAGAACGGTTGTTTCCAAATGACGTCGTTTGGAGCAAAAGAGATAAAAGAGGGACATTTCATGCCAACATTTACGGTGCCAGGACAGGTACGCCACAGAATAGGGAGTTTGATGCCTGGAACACAATAGCAGCCGTCTTTTATTCAGATAAATTTTGTTGGTGATGACAACCATGAAAGAGACATTTGCTGTGGTTACTTTCAGAATATGAAGCCTGTATTCGGAGGCCAATTCCGGAAAATTGTTCATGAACATAACAAGTATATCAAGGACTTCAGAGCTGCTGTTGAATCTGTTCCTAAAGATCTACAAGTTTTCCAGGTAGTTATCAGTGCTGACAAAAAGCCTTCAAATGCTCACTGAGGACGTTACAATACTCCTAGCTCTGACGAAGTTGCGTGTTTGATTGTTGGCCAGGTGTTTGAAAAGCGAGACATTATTCTCGACTAATAAGAATTAGTGAGTTCTATCGAGTGTATGATTCTCTTCAGTGTCGTCTCAGGTTCTGCCATGGAGAAGATGGGTACAGTATTAACATCCCTCTGCTTGACCCAAACACCAATACACCACTTAAGAAAACTGTGTCTGCAGCTGATTTTTACACCTTTATGTTGATGGAGCAAGAGATTACTTTCGTAATCTCCTCAACCAATTTATGCTTGATATGTAAGGAAAAATAGAAACAGAAACTATAAACACTGAAATTCGAAAAAAAAAACAAAAAATGATGAGAAGTGGAGACTATATTCACTTGAAGGATGCCATAATAAAAGCTGATGGTCTGGTATCGGAGCTGGGTAAGATGGTAGTGCTGCCTTGAACCTTCACTGGAGGACTGTTAAAAGTAAAAAATTAACTTCTGCAAATAGTCAAATTTACTTATTGAAATTATTCTAAGAATAGAATTCATTAGGTTTATTTAAGTGGTATTAATTATCAACGTTAAACTTAACTTTTACAAATTTAAGTTTTCCTTAATCCTAATGATATTAAACCGTAAATAAGTCGAATAATTGTGTAAATAAGTCGAACTGAAAATAGGATTCAAAAGAGAGAACTTCTAAAAGAATTTCATGTGTAATTTATATCCCGGTTTCCCGTCATTGTTTATCTTTCGAGTTCATAGTTGCCCCAGTCACTTATTATTAGTTATTCACTCGAGTGAATAATTTTACAGTGGCTATTGTAAATTATTTCAATTAACGGAAAGTTAAAATTGATTTACAAGTGGAGAAATTAGAAAGAAGTTGGGCGTTTGTTGCTAGTGAATTTCGAATTCTGCGTAGTTCTCTTTCAACCATCCTAAAGAATAAAGAAAAGATCGCCACTGGTGGAAGGCGGTAAGTCAACTTATAGGCACCCTCAGAAAAAGCGCAGTTTAGTTGAAAGTTATATGATAAATTGGTACCGGTTATTTAATTTTCTGTATCAATGATTTTATATGTGATGTACAAACAACATTCACATTAATGAAAATGTTCGTTATGATTTCAAATACAATTTTGTGTTCAATTTTCCCATTTAGATGCAGATAAGTGGAATAATAACCTCGATGACTCTTAGTTCAGTAAGTCGAACTATTTTTCAGGGTAGCTTGATCGAGAATTGACTGTATAAAAAAAAAATACACTCACCACTAAAAAGTAAAAAATAAAAATAATTTTTAAAGAAAAAAAAACAGAACAGACATCAAGATTAAACCTACATAAACAAACTTGAACTAAAAAATAAAAAATAATATTTTAATTGCTTCGAAACAAAAACCATTAAATGACAATCAACGAAATTATCGATATACCTATATATCTATATACCTATTCACAATTTATGATCAGTTATTTTTGGAGTCGGTACCAACCAAAACAAACAGAATTTGAAAAGAAATGGTAATTGTAAAGATGCTCCCACTGTTTCATCACCGCCACACCACTGTCTCCGGCCATTCGAAAGTTTATTGCTAAGGCAAGACTAAACTGCCCTTCTTGGCTGGCACCGACTCCAAAAATAACTGATCATAAATTGTGAATAGGTATATAAGTATCGATAATTTCGTTGATTGTCATTTAATGGTTTTTGTTTCGAACCAATTAAAATATAATCTTTTTAATCTTTAAGTGGGTTTTGTTTTTTTTCTAAAAATTATTTTTATTTATATTATTTATATTTCGTTTAGTTTACTGTTATAGTGTACCCCATGTTGTACTGTACTCCTATGGCACACTGTAACAAATTTGTGATTCCAAATAACTGAAAAAATAAGTAGCTTCTAAGTATAATTTTGATATTCTTTCAAGCCTAATACGGAGGTTAAAGGCTATTGATTTCATGCTAAATAATTAGAAGATGATGTAATAAATGTTTTTTTCTAAAAATACAATTGATTTTTTTGATACACTGTTTCTCACTTGACACAACTCTTTTTTTTCACCTAAAGAAAAATAACCAAATACATTTTTCTGCGACTTTGGATCATCTATAAGTCATTTTAGAGAGTGTAGTAGCCAACAGTGGTTCACTAAGTTCAAAAGAGGAAACATCACATGCAAGAGAGACATGGATTTGGATATAATGACTAATCGGCATCTTCTGAAGTCAGCGATTATTCGGTAAGAAGTGACGAATAGTCGGCCATGTTTATTCACTAATAGTTCAATGCTTAAAAATAGGTTAATTAAAATGAAATCATGACCTTTATTGTTAATTTTTATTTTAAATTAGTTTGTTATTAAATTCAGGAATAGAAATTTTGTTTTGTTTATCAGTCATTGAACTTGAAATTAATGTACATAAGGGATGATTGAAGTCCATACACACGATATCTTTTTCAGCATGATTGAATTCCAATCAAATGTTTTATTTTCTATAAATGTCTGAATTTGGAAAACTACTGAATCATAAATGAAATTAAATTAGATTTAGGTACTATTATCTACGAGGCTGACCAGCCCTTTCTCCCGCCCGGAACACCTTTTATTGATTCTAACCTTGTTCCTATTAATGTCGATGTTTAAGTCGCTATTTTTCGAGGAAGGTTATTCTTCTTCATTTACACAAAAACTTCAAAGTCATGTTCGAAATAATATTAATTTCTGTTATACCTTCTCATATTAAAATGAGAAATTAGAAAAAAATTATGTGGAAGTATGAAAGTATTAAAATATAAAACACTAAATCAATATTTTATTAAATCAGAAATAATACAATACTAAACCACAAGTAATTTTAAGTGACTTTAACTCTGTTTAAAGTATTCCAAAAATGAACGAAACGTAATATTTATATATGTATGCATATTGGAAGATCAGATCTAAGACACGGTGGCATGAAACTGCAATTTCCCAGGAAAGCTAGCTATTATGATTACAATAACAAAACTACGGAGCGAAAAACGTATGTCATGGATATGACGTAAAACCAATTTCAATTAATACTAAAAACTGAATTTTGTATCATTGACCCCAGGGATACTTGATTTTTATTCTATAGCGCAGGTGATATTGATCACAACTTTTAGTTAATTAAAATGATTAATTGGCTGACTGATAATTTGCAATACATTGCGATGACTGATTTTCACTATATAATCTAACTTTGTGATGTAAAGTGGTTAAACATAATGATCCAAGATTCATTATAATGCTAGATTAAGTAAGATATCGAGAGGTCTGAATATAACCATAAAGTTTACAAAAAAAATATGTAGCAATTAATATTAAAAATTATATATTATTACCTCAATGTAGGAAAGTGGACTTTGTTTAGGATATTCATTAAATGGATGCTGAAGACTCCCCGATTTGACATGTTCTATTAGGTCTTTCAGAAGTCGATTTCTAAATTCTCTCTCATTAACACTATTAAATAATTTATTCAACCACGATTGACAAAGTTTGGTATCTGGCAAAGAAACACATATGATAACATTTTCAGAAGGTTTAGTACGTAACACTTTTACTGATTATGCATAATACCTTCAGAATTTAAGTTTAGAAGATATAACCTTATGGAAGCTAAGCCCAGTCTAAATTCCTCGTCCAGTTGCTCATTTTCATCCATGAAAGATCATGAGTTGTATAATTGTCAAAATACACTTTTTAATAACATTGTCATAAGGAAGTTGAAAATAACTCATTGAAAATAATGATTAGATTTATTTTCCATGATTAGGATAATCATGGATAAAGCTATATTTGAACAGTGTTTCTGATAAATGCACAGTTAGGATTTTTAAAAGAAGCAATACAAGACATTTTGGAAATGTTTGACAACCTGAATCTGATCAGATGTTTTAGAATTTAGAAAAAGTATAATATATAATGAAACCATATCCAAGATAAATCGGATATACCTAACCTCAGGGGACCATCAAATGTACGTTATAGGTGTATTCATTATAATCAATACATCGCTTACAGTGAACAATTTGTTAATATAACATCCAATAGATAGTACACTATATTTTATATAATATATGCAATTAATATATCAGTCACAGATATAGTAAAAAAGGTACTGAACATGTTATAATGAGTGTTTCCCATCTTTAATTTTAGTCCAGATTTAGTCAATGCGATATCTAACTAATCTCTCATTAATACTAGCAGATTTACTTTTGATTTCCTTGATTTAAAATATGTCATGGCGAGAATAAAATCTTTGAAATCATCATCAGTTCCAAGCATAATTTCCTATTTTATAAAGAGAAGCTACCTCATTCAATATGGGCTGAAGAATTGAAACCATCATGACGCACAGTAGTCCAATAAAATAATGCTCCAAAAGACCGTTTTCAAGAAAAAACTGCGGAACTTTTATTTTCAACGGATCTTAATGTTTTTTGGGGTGCTGAATCCGAATCTTAAGTTTGCTACCTCAGCAACCATCGGCTTCTTATTCAAAATCGCAAAAAAACCGCCAAAAAAAACTGTTAATTTTGTTTTTTTTATCTATATCACGATGACGAAGCTTTTTTCAAAGAAAGTCTTCAAATATTAATTGTAGCTGGAGCTAGTACCTACATAATGAAAAAATTAAATCCAAAATCGGACCATTTTTCGCGAAGTTACGTTATTGGGAAAAAATGTAGAAATTGGCCAACTTGCCGTCAGTCCCACAGCTCAGCCAAAACACGTTTGTCGTACTCTTTTGGCAATAACTCTGAAACTATTTGTCCGATACAACATTACTTTTTTTCATCTTAAAGCTGATTAAATTTACTATAAGAATCTATAAATGAAATTTCGGAGTTATTATATCCCATATAATATAATATCTCAGACGCCTAAAAACCCGTACTGTTGTTAAATCAATGGTTTTCGGCACATTTATCATTATAACTCCGAACGTATTTGTCCGATTCAAAATGCTTTTTTTCAGCCTGAAAGGTGGTTAAATTTACAATTAGATCCTACAAGCTATCACGCTGAAAATCACTTACTTTTGTAAAATACATGTTTTTTTGGCACATTATTCGCTATAACTCCAAAACCATTTGTCTGATCCAAAATTTAATATTTCTATCTAAAAGTTGGTTAAATGTACTATTAGATCCTATATATGTAACTTATAATTAACACCGTGAAATACCCACACCAGTCTACTGAACATGTCATAATTTACATATTTTGCTAAAACATACGAATTTAGCGTTTTAGCTTGGGTGGTTTACAGGATTTAATATAATTTACATATATAGCATCTGATAGCGAATTTAATCAGCTTTGAGACAGAAAAAAGAAATTTGGGATCGAACAAATATTTGAGGAGTTAGAGCGACAAATGTGCCAAAAAACACTTGGATTTTACAACAGTACGTTTTTATTAGCGGGCTGGCATGTACATTTTACGGGGTTCGATTAAAACTTCATTTATAGATTCTGATAGTAAATTTAATCAGTTTTAAGATGAAGAAAAGTAATGTTGTATCGGACTAATAGTTTCAGAGTTATAACCAAAAGAGTACGACAAACGTGTTTTCGCGGAGCTGTCGGACTGACAGCAAGTTGGCCAGTTTCTCCATTTTAGCCCAATAACGTAACTTCGCGAAAAATGGTCCGATTTCGGATTTATTTTTTTCATTATGTAGGTACTAGCTCCAGCTACAATTAATATTTGAAGACTTTCTTTGAAAAAAGCTTCGTCATCGTGATATAGATAAAAAAAAAAAATAACGTTTTCTTTTTGGCGGTTTTTAGCTATTTTGAATATGAAGCCGATGGTTGCCGTGGTAGCAAACTTCAGATTTGGATTCAGCACCCCAAAAAACATAAAGATCCGTTGAGAATAAAAGTTCCGCAGTTTTTTCTTCGGCAAACCCTTATTTTACTGGACTACAGAGGGGTAGGGTATTTGTACCATATTCTTGGACAAAATTATTTTATGTGTTAAATCATCTCCAAATTACTACTTCTAATATTAGTTAGTGTTAGTGAACAATTTAATATTATGAAATGACATGAATCAACGTGTTTTATTGTTAGAAATTAAATTTGACAAATAATATGAGTTAGATAATTGTAGATAATAAAAAAAAAAAAAAAAAAAAAAAAAAAAAAAACTTGAAATACAAGATTGTTACATAAAAGTGAAGTTAAAAAAAATCATGAGATAATGTGTCTTGCGATCTTTCTTCACTGCCATTTGTGTCTTCATCAGAAAAAGAGTCAACGTTTACTGTACCTTATTCAATAGTTTCTGGAAGAAGTAGGTTTAAAGTTTCAGGAAGAAACGGTTTTAATTTCTTTCGTGGAGTGAGCGTTAAGTTAAATTAAAGCTGGTTTTGGGACGTCCACTATAATACCGATTTTCTTTCTAAAGTCGTATTGAATTTCAACTTTGCGTTTGGAGGAACTAATTTTATCCTCATCTGCCACATTTTTTTATTATAGGTTTATAAGAGATGTGAAGCAAGTTTTCATATAATCTTATTCTTGCATAGAGAACAGATAACCCTAAGTGTAATGCACTGTCACCGACTTCTTTTGTTTAAGATAAATCATTAAATTCTTTAGACGTTTCCCCACAGATATAACACTTCTTTGTCCATATATTAGACATAGGAGCGTTGCACACTTCAGCATCCACCATTGTGTACAACATTTCATGCTTGATGGAGAATGATCTGCCTTCCACGTTAGTATTACTTTAAGAGATTTAATTTGAGATTAAATGATACCTATTTCTTCTTTAATGATATCAGCAGTTTCTTTCACGAACTATATTCTGATAGGTCAGCAGATCGTGGAGAGGAAGAAATTGGGTTTTGCCAGATTATTTTTCTAGAATCATTACAGGATACTAACTATGATGGCGCCACAGAACTTTGGAATATATTATCTAATATATATTAGATGGGAATCGTCATTCTCAAACTTTTACCTGAATTGTACTTGTGAATCATCATATCCCAACTTTGATATTAATTCCATATTACAGCATTCCTCGCGAGTTATTTGGTGTAGGACGTCGCCTGATGGAATGAAGCATCAAACGTGATACAATTTATCCCTGATGGCCCTAGAAAGAAGAAAGTGCATTTACATTTTGAAGTGGCGACTAATGCCAAAATGAATTTTTTTCATAAAGAATACTAAAAAAATTTAGTCACCGCTATTTTCACTTCAAAAAGTGAGTGTGATGATTAATCTTTATGACAAAAAAAAAAAAAAAAAAAAAAAAAATGGTACCGGGACGGATCCTTAAGGGAAACTTAATAATCTCTGAAGCTTATATTTTGTGAAAAAATTACTTTGATTCGTTAAAATCAAAACAAAACTATAAGAAACTATTCAAATTAAAGTGAGACATCAAAATAATAAATGTACATACCTTGTTGAAGGTGATCCATGATGAAATAAAGACCAAAATAATATAAAACAAACTAGGAGAGAATGAACAAAATGAGCTAGAGAGTTGTTGCACGTCACGACCTTCAGTGATTGATTGGAAAATCTGTTCTATTTTTAACTGTGAAAAATTACTTTTGCCCAGCTTTTCAAGACAAATACCCCACTGTGGGACGTTTGAACCAACTTAAAAGAGCGGCATTGAAACCTTTGCGTTGAGTTTTTCAAGGATCTAGAGATTTATGATGGCGAAAGGATATCTTAAGCCACTCCTTCCCGGCTGTTTAATTTTCGTCCTTTTGAAAACTGAATTAATTATTACCTATTCAAAAAGGGCTCTCTCTTTTCCCGTTTAATCCTCTTTACAAGACACCAAAGGATACTATTTTGAGATCTACGATTGTTGACAGCTGAAGGATATTCCCATATAATTGTATTTTTGAAAATTGATTAAATACTTTCGTTTTTTAAAAGCAATCCAGTCCCGTTTAATTCTTCGGATTTTGGCTGTTTTGGTCAGTAATCATTGACTTATTTTTAAGATGGTTAGAGATGGTCTCTGGACCCTATCCACCTATACCCTTCAAAATTTTTTTTTACAATTCGTACAATATAGAATGAACCATGGTGGTGGAAGTTCAGGGCGGGATTCAGAGATGGTTCTTGCATTACGCCCAAAGTCACATGCACAGACTTCATTTATAGGATATAAATATTTCTAATTCTGGTCACATATTTAGCAAATCTATTATAGGTTAAAAATAATTCCTAGTGCAAGGCAAAGTTTACATGTTTTCTCTACAAATATGAAACAACACTGTACTGATATAAAAAGAGGGGAATAGTCTAAGAGACAACACTGACTATTTTATACCAAATAAAATATTAGTCTTTTTAGGAGATTGAAACTTAATTAATTGTATAACAGGCCAGGAAAGTTCTTGGAAAAGAAAATTGGGTGACCTCCCATAAGGTGTTTTGTGGCAGAAAGAATGGGAGGGGAGGGAAGGAGTTTTCCAGTTTTATTCCTTCTGAAATTACACTGAACCAGGCATGTTAAAATTTCTACTTCATGACCTGACAATGCATTCTTTTAAAAAACAATTCCATAAAGGTTTTAAATATCTTTGAAACTAATTTCCGGTTTCATTAGAGGGAAAGAAAAACTGTTAGACCTCACATCATAAAACACAGAAAGGATTAATTTTTGAGGAAGTGTGGAAAACTTATGTGCAATGTAGAAAATTTTACTACAATATGGAAGAGAAAGAAAGGAGTTCTAAGGGGAAAAAAAAATTAAAACAATAATAAAGGCTAAAACATTGAATGTAGTTAAATACACATTGATTGATGATAAAATTAAAATTTTAAAAGAGATTCACTTTTTTTCTTGAAGTACTGTAAATTATGATAAGACCAATTCAAAAAAGAAATAATTAACAGTTGTTTTAGCAGATGTGTTTAATAAGCATTTAATGATCCATAAAATAAATGAACTAATTTTGAAATGGCAAATAAAGAGCAAAAGGAAATTATTGGTATATAGTTTTATGTTCACATAATTATCAAAGATCCGAATTTTTAAAAGATGAGACTTGATTTGAACAAACCATACTCAGATGGTACAATATTTGGGATATACACAGGATGAAGCAAAATGTTTACTCCTTGCAGTTTCAATAATTTTTCCTTGGTCAAATGAGAACGATGTGCACGAAAATGTCGCATCTCAAAATGGCTTAGTTCCTTTTGACCAAATTGGGTTACTCAGTACTCAAAACTTAAAAAAAATCATCACTGATAAACTTTGAATCCACTGACCTGACAATCAGGAACAAGCTCGGAATGCATAAAATATCTCTAGAAAAGCTTGAGAAGAAGCAAGTGGTATAGGGCTAGAAATAAATGATATTTAGACCATGAAAAAAAGAATTACGATGAGTAGAGCATCTTTCTGCAAGTCTAAGATTCTTAGGTAAAAACTGATCAGTTTTACCACAAAATCAAGAATGTATAAGACACAGATAAGACCGGTGGTGATCTATGCCAGCAAAACCTAGACCGTGATTAAAAAGACCACTGATCTACTGGACCGATTTAAGGGAAGAATATAAAGGAATACTCTGGGCACAACATGCTAAGATGAAAATGGCAGCAAGAGAAAAATTAAGATCTACAAAATTAACACAAAAATCTTAATATCTTGGCTGCCATCTGAATCTCCAGAGACTAAAATGGCTTGCCATCTAATGAGAATGGAAGAAAGTAGGCAAAGAGACTACAGAGGCACACAGGTGAAAAGATAAGAAGAGGGTGACAAGGTTGCTGAAGACAGTGTACTCCAAGTAAATGACATGTGAAAATAAAACGATGTATGTATTGGATAGAGGTGAATAGCAGGCAGAAAAAAATAAAATAAAATAAAGAAAAAACGATATGACCAATTTAACAATTTTCACCAATATAGGTTGTTTAAAGTTGTGGCAGCATATTAATAAATTCAAGTTAGAGGATGAAGGTTTATTTTAATAATAGACATAACATACATAAACAAAAATAATTTTCAAATGATTTTATTATAAAAAGTCAACAAAGTATTTTGATTTTTAAATATTGGAACATACAAATACAATTAAAAAAGAATAATAGATTAATGGGTGCCAATCATATTGGTCTAGGAGTTGGAAAAAATTGGGTGGGCATTTGGAGTACTTCGGTACCTAACTGGGCAGTGATGATTTCATGACCTGATTTATAAAGTTCTCTCGCTTTGCCTTTGAGTGGTTTGCAATGTGTAGCTATCCATTCTTCAATCTGAGGTGTGTAGTAAGCTTCACTCATATGATCTCTCATATATGTTTCTAAAGCATCCCATTCTTCTCCAATGCTGTAATAGGATAAGATAATAAATTATTAATCCTATAATGGTACTACAAACATGTAACCTATATTAAAGCATTAGCAGAACAAATGTACATCACCATTAATAATGACTGATGAGTAAATCACCAACATTAAAAAACACCTTATATTTTCAAACTTCTTTTTTGCTCTCTGTTTCATTGTATGCATGTTATATATAACTGTTATATAAAAGGACAAGCCATTTTTTGGTTGTGTTCACTAACTGCGAAAACTACTAAACCAATCAGTACCAATTTTAACTACAGACTCTTCATAGTTCCAGGAAGGTTTAGCAATAATAAAATTTATATTTAAAAAAATTAAATTGTAGTTAAAAAGGGATAAATATGTGGTGTGCAGCAAAGTTTGAAAATTCACAGATAGGTGGTGATCATTATTCAAGAGAGGTTACAAAAATAAGGTGTTTTATAGAGCTAAAAATTGATAGCAAAAGGGGGTAGCGGGATAAGATAGGTCTGGCGGCCCCCATGGATTTTATTCATGCGACCCCAAAACCTTGAAGAGGACAAAAAAAAAAAGATTTTTTTAGATTTTTTCCGACCCCCATCGCCCCCTGAAACCCCACAAGGGGAAAAAACGTGCTTTCTGATATTTGAATTTTTTTTGAGACTTCGAATTAATTTTTAAGCGGTTCTAACGCAAGTAAAATATTTTTTGGGATGTGTAGATGTTCCCCGAATTTTTTCAGATTTTATTATTGAATGAAACACAGCTTAATATCCAAACAAAACGTAAATAATCGGGATTTCACAGTAAAAACTCTTTGTATCTAGGTGCAGACTAAATGAAAAAGAACGGCCTAAATAGCATTGAAAGATACACTCTTCCTCTTCAGAATGGCGCCGATAAACTTGAATTTGGTTGCTTGTAGTCCGCGACAAATCGATTTGAGTAAAACGTAAATTTTAAATTATGCAATTTAGGCCGTTCTTTTTCATTAAGTCTGCACCTAGATACAAAGAGTTTTTACTGTGAAATCCCGATTATTTAGGTTTTGTTTGGATATTAAGCTGTGTTTCATACAATAATAAAATCTTAAAAAATTCGGGGAACATCTACACATCCCAAAAAATATTTTACTTGCGTTGGAACTGCTTAAAAATTAATTTGAAGTCTCGAAAAAAATTCAAATATCAAAAAGGACGTTTTTTCCCCTTGTGCGGTTTCATGGGTTCTCTTCAAGGTTTTGGGGTCGCTTGAATAAAATCCGTGGGGCTGCCAGACCTATCTTATCCCGCTACCCCCTTTGCTTAATTCAATTAAATTGTAATCAAAAAAGCTATAAATATGTTCTGTGATGTACAGATCCCAGTGAAGTTTAAAACTCGAGTGATCTATGGCTAGCGCCATACTGCTACCCTTCTGTACTAAATTTTAACTACATTATTTTCAAAGTTTTAGAAAGGTTTCCAACAGTAAAGTTGACAATAATAAAATTTTATGGCGAGAAATTCAAATACAACCAGATGAAATCAATAAAATTACGAAAAAAAATCATTATGAAATAAAAATGTTGATCCTTTGCTTTTTGATATTTTGTATAAAAATATGATTCATGGGCCTTTTATTCTAAGCACTGATAATGCAGTTCATTATATGCAAGTTTCTAAATAGTCTCTGTCCATCTGGATTAGCAACTCATACATTAAAATTAATGTATGATGTTAGTATATAATATGTGCCAATTGATGGAATTTTTCTGGGGAAGGATGCTTGAATACTGAAATGGATGACCAGATTACTTCGGAATACACATTTTTTTTTTAATGAATTAACTACAGATTTTTTCCAGATTTAATATCTATTGATTATCTTCTTGCTATTCACATGTAAACATTTTTCTGTGAATTTAGAAAATCAAAACATTTAGTGGTCTAATTTAGGACACATTTATAAGTGGAAGGACATGTCAGGGGGAAAACAGTAAAAAAAAATAAAAATAAATAAGTAGTGAATGTGAAAACGCCCCTTCTAAATTACTTTAATATTATACACTCAATCTAATTACTAAGGAGAGACATGACACAATCAACACTTAGAATTTATTTTAATTAATGAATGACCATTGCTTCTGAAGGGGAATTCAATAATTAACCAGAAAATTTTGTTATTTTCTATTTCCTTCTATTTATAGGTATCATAAGAAAACTTAAAAATACTAATTTATTACTTTAATATTGTAAATAAATATATTTTTTTAAAAAGGAAATGCTTACTTGAAAAGAGTACTAACAATTCCCTGGATTTGCATGGGGCTAATAAATCCGGTTGAAAGCTGCCAAGAATTCATCCAAGCTCCAACTCTATGAGGAAAAACAAAAACAAAATAGAGACTTCTCTAATATGTATATAAAAGCTTATTTAAGGCTGGATGAAACTAAAGTCCAACCCAACCCACCGAAACCCAAATCCTTAATACATTTTCCCATCAAAATTTTGGAAGTTAAGTTCAATAAATTGGTTCATTATCAAATCCAATAGATTTACTAGCACATTTTTATAACTGAGAAGCTATTATTGATCTATATATATTTATTAGATGAATGCCTAGCACATATGCATTATGCGAGTCTTTAATACATTTATGTTCTCTTAACATTAGCAGTTACCTACATATCTGTAAAAACAAATTTTTCTCAACTTCATCTTTACAAAACTCAAGATCTCTCACAATTGAGATGTTACCTTTAAGTACATCTATGTTAAATATGTTGATGCAACATTAAAGATTAAAACAAAAAATTTACAAATAAATAAAAAGAAACATATTTTTCATAAGGGGGGAAAAAAATAATAATAAAAAAAAAATTCAAGAAGTAAATAAAATATATTTTCGTCAATGTAAGATTGATAAATACGATGAGCAATAAGTAACCCAATGATGTTGTTCAGCATTTCTGCAGGAACTTTTGACATAAATGAACAGATTGCTTAAATGAATTCTAGAATATGTAGGTGAGAACCAAAACTTATTTGAAAATATAAGTACTCACTGATCTGAGCTTATAATGGCCATATGCTTTCCTTTGAGATTGGCAAGCCATTCAACTCCAGTAGTTATTTTCCATCCAGGGTAATTCAATTCTGATGCAACTGCTTGAGGTCTATATAATATTTGAAATTAATTATTACAGTGATTACTTGAAAAAATATTAATAAATATCATTAATACCAACATCTATATACCTCGGATAAGGATTAGTAAGCAAAGGAACTTGATCATATCCTAAGGAAGTAGAAACCTTTTTATAAATTTCTTGAGTATACCCATTTTGCTTACAAATGCTTAAACAAATGGCTAAACAAGGCAAAGCTGTAGGGAGCAGTTCACATAATGTAGCGAAATGGTCATACCTATATTAAACAAAAAATAAATTATTTGAATTTGCATTTATCTTTTTTCTTCCTCTTTTGCAACAATTAAACTCATCTTACAAAAAATAATGAGAGGCGTGGCAGCTCAGTGGGTAAGGTGCTTGACTACCACGCTCCCGGGCCCGAGTTCGAATTCGACTGTCAGCAGACTCTGTCATTTTAGCAGTGGATCGAATTTGAGGCTGGGAGACCACCCTGGGGCACACCCAGCCTCTTAAAAAGTGGTTACCATTAATGGGGGAAAAACCTAGCGGTTGAGCATAAATTCTGGCCAAATCACCTCCTTTCACAACCGTTGGCTCAGAAACAGTACATCCTCGCCAAAGTACTGAGCCCAAGACCCTTCATGGGTTGTAAGTAGGGTTGCCAGGTGTGTTTAAAAAAAAACCGCACAACTAATAAAAAATAAGCTGAAAGCTATTAGTGAAGTCAGGTTGATATAATTTAGAGCGCTACGCAACAAAATTAATTAATTTCGACCCCACTATCACTACCCAACTATCCTACTTCCACACAGGTATATATTAATCGAAATTTCACTAAAAACGGACAAAAGATTGTCCGGTTTACAATGACTTTCTTGACCGGACAGACATAAAAAAAACCGGAGTGTCCGGTCGAAAACCTGACATCTGGCAACCCTAGTTGTAAGTGGCACAGGTTTTTTTTTATTTTTTTTTTATTTTTTAACAAAAACTAACACATCTTATAAGTAAGTATACATATTTTCTTTGGATCAAATATTATATACTACATTTTATCTTTAAAACCTTAAATCAAGTTCTTCAATTAATGAAAATGGCCATATTTAGTACTTACAAAGAACATTAAGAAGTGATAGTTTTTTTAATTCTTAATTTCAGGTTTCTGGGAAAAATAATTTAAAAAAAAATTAATAAATAATTAATAAAAAGAAAATAATTAATTTTGCCTCAGAGAAATAACATGTTTTTCTTTTCTCTAGAATTTAATTTTTTGGGGAAAAAATTAAGTTCTTTTAATCTTTGAGAACAGTAAGGGCATACAATAATAAGATGTAGAATTCCAATTAGACTGTATATATACATTAAAATAATCATAAATTCAACAAAGACTTGGCAGCGAAAACAATATATTATGTAGAAAATAGTATAACATTAAATATTTATGAATCATTAGAAAAAATAAAATTGTTTAAAACTAATCCAAATTTTTGTTTGAAAGAACACATAAATATTTCCAATAGCTCTATTATAAATTTGTTTGTTGGGACTTGACGGCAGCGCAAGTATACACAGTTAGTAAAAAAAAGTCTGTGTACACCTATTATTGAAATACTTATTCATATTTTTTATTAAAATAAGAAACTACATTTGGAAATTTTGTATATGTGTGTAATAAAAATGATTGTGCCATCTCATACACATTAAACAATTTCTTTTTTCTCCTCATTATTTCTGAATTATAGCAATTCAATAAGAAAATGTATGCCAAAAAAGTCTGTGCACACTATACATTGACAAAAAATATCCACTCAAAACTTGTTAATTCTCTGGAAGATTACTGGCATTGTACTCTGCTGAGTTTTTTTTAGTCTTCTAATATCTGTTGCTGTCCAATGAAGTAAATTAAAAATTATATTTTTTCTCATTATGGAGACTTTAATACAGATCAGAAATTAGTTATAATTTGAAAAAGGAAGGAAAGTCTTTTAGAGAAATGAATAGAATAATTTCTGGAAATCACTCTACAGGCCAGAAAATCATCAACAGGATTGAAGAAACTGGTAACACTCATAGTTCGCTAAGGTCTGCATGCCTCAAAAAAAATCCTCAAAGAGCACATCTGCGAGAAAGAGATGATTCATATGTCCACATAAACATATTGGTCTATAATTCCATTTACAACTATAAGTTTTCCAACGCATGATAGTATGATGCATTAATAAACCCCTAGACCATGATTACACTCCATCCATTTTTAACAGTGGGGCATAAATTTTTAGTCATTTGGGCTGTTTTTGTATTTACCACACCCCAACTGTTCCATCAGATAAAACTATATTAAATTTACATTCATTACTAAATAAAACTTGTTCCCAGAAACTATTTAGCTTGTTAACATATCTTGTAACATTTAGATGTTTTACCCTACTCACTTTACATATAAAAGGTTATTTCCTAGCTGACTGTGAGTTAAATCCTGCACTTTTTTATAATGTTCCTGTATGTGGTGTAACTTTAATGTTATAATTATTATCTAACATACCTGTGATAGACTGGTTTTGGGTTTTTCTGATTAATTTTCATAATTTTTCACAGATGGACCCTTTGAAGTTTTTTTTTGGACGTGCAGAGCTCAGCAAACTATGAGTGCTCCCAGTTTCTTCAAACTTGTTAATGATTTTCTGGCCTGTAGAGTGATTTCCAGAAATTATTTTGTCCATTTCTCTAAAATACTTTCCTACCTTTTTTAAATTATAACTAATTTTCTGATTTCTATGAAAGTCTCCATAATGGGAAAAAATATAATTTTTAATTAACTTCATTGGATGGCAACAGATATTAGAAGACTAAATAAAGCTCAGAAGAGTACAATGCCAGTAATCTTTCAGAGGATTAACAATTTTTGATTGGATATTTTCCATCGATGAATAAATAGTGTACACAGACTTTTTTGGCATACATTTTCTTATTAAATTACTGTTATTCCAAAATTAAGACCAAACAAATTTTTTTTAGAGTATGAAATAGCACATCCATTTGAATTACACCCATAAGCAAAATTTCCGAATAAAGCTACTTACTTCAAAATAAAACATGAATTAATATTTCATTAATAGATGTACACAGACGTTTTTTCACTAAATGTCATCATTATCATCCTGAGCAAAACAGTCCATCACAGAATCTTGGCTGCCTCTAGAATCGCTCTCCATTCTGAGCAGCTGCCACCAGTTACTGAAGCCCAGAGTTCTGGCATCGCTGCTCACATTTTCTGACCATCTCTGGTTTGATCCCCCCACCCTCCTCTTACCAAGTGGTTTGACTCTGAACGATTTCTATGGGACCGAGTTATCGTCCATTCAAAACAATGGAGCCCGCTCATCGAAGTCTTGCCAGCTGGACGTATTTTACTAAATCCGGCTCTTAATATACACTGGCTAGTTTCTAGTTATATCTAGATCTCCATTCTTCATTCTCCTTTACAGGGCCATAGATCCTTCTTAAAACCTTTCTTGCAAAAACCAGTAATTCCCATTCTATGGCCTTTGTTATTGTGCATGTTTCTAACCCATTACTAACTGTATATATATTTAAAAATGCACTCATCTAGTTTGCTAAACAAATGAAAAATAAGTAACAACTTTACTTATATGAATTGATGAGTGCATCATTTTTCTGCAATTAAATATTACTGATAAGAAAATGAAGACAACAAATACTAATTCAAAAAGTTTTCAATTAAAAATGTAACATAAGCAAAGACAAATAAAACCAAGGTTTATTCATGCAACAATTTACCTTGACCATCCTGTAATAGCAATTCCTTTAATTTCAGCCCTTGATGATTTTATGAACGCAAGCCACTGCTCATGGTTACTAACATGATGCTGTATAACTGGTAATATTTGGCAAGCTCCAGTTGCTCCCTTAAAGGCTGAAGCAACCCAAATCTTCTTGAATATAGTAGCATATTTATTCCATAGATCTTAAACCAAAGAATAGTTACTGATCATTAGTTGTAATTATAATTAACCACAACCATCAAACATTCTGGCTAACTAAATTATTGCGGAATACTACCAATTAAGATTTAGTTTGTTCTACCATTTATCAATACCTTGATAAATTTCAAAGCAAACAGTAGATGTAGTGATTACATACCATTGGGTATACTGAAGAAAGGAGCAGGCTCGTAAAACCAAACCATAATATCAACTAACTCACTTAACGAGTGTGCTGTGAATAAAAAAAAAATAAAATGAACAAAAACAATGGGGAGATAAAAAGGAAAAAAATAAAATAAAGAAACACCTTGAATCAAAGATGCAGGTACTCCTCTAATCATATCATCCCACATAATTGGTCTTATTTGTGGATAGTTCTCCTTAAAATGCTTTAGGACAGATACTAAATGCTCAAGTAAAACAACATGTTTGTCTTGACTTGAACAGAAACTACAAGAACCCAACTGCCATACCTAAAATTAATAATAAAAGAAATAAAAGAGTTAAATTACTCTCTAAAATCAATAATAAAGATAATTTTCAATTTAGCTAACCTCATCAGCACCAATATGGAAATACTGCATATCTTTTGGCATTTTTGAAATAACTTGGTCGATCATATTAGTGACCAATGAAAGTGATTTTGGATTACTTGGGCATAATGCATTTGTGTACTTCCAAACTTCTCTTAGTTGTTTCCATTCTTCATGCCTCAGCACAAACTAATATAAGGGAGAGGTTGAAGAAGTTTCGTAGTAGATTTTCTACACATAGAAAAATATAAATATATTCACTTATAATTAAATATATACCACCTTCATATGGGTTTACCTCTAAATGACCAAATGTTTGGACCAATGGAATTACACTAAGATTTGAGTTTTTAGCCAATTTAAGGATTCGTTCAACATCAGCAACTGTATATGCCTTGGACTCAACATTTAATGAGCCAATACACTCTAAATTATCGGTATATGGAAAGGTGTCTTCCCATTCAATAAGGAGACCAGTTGCCCCCCATTCCCGGAAAAAAGGGAAGACCTACATAAAAAAGTGAATATCAATTTTTGAATGATGGCTGTTTAATGAAAAGTAAATTACTTTTTACCTTTTCCAAGAAATCTACTTTCAGTGGTGCTCTTTTAAGATCAAGATGTACAAGCCTGTTGGCTCCGAACTCCAGTTTATCTTCCATTTTATCTTGTGATTAAATTACTAAACACTTATAACACTATTTTAAATGTCTTGAAGTATAACACTCATCATTTACCAATAATAAAAAAAATTAAAAATATCCTAAAAATCTGATGATTGGTTTCCTAGAAGCCAATTACAAGTTTATATTTAAAATTGTAGTTAGATATCTGTTTTAAAGTGAATGGCAACCTTAAATCACGTGATTTCTATTTTAATCTTTAAACTTATCTAGTTCATTAGAACCTTTACTTAAAGTAGTTGAATAGTACTTCCAGTTTCTCGGTAGTGAAGTTGCAATTAACAACTACAATAGCTCTATTGGAGGTCAATTCATAGATTAAACAATAAGTGTCACTATCTTGATTGTTATCAGCAATAACTTTTCAAATTACATAGTTCTATTAGCTTTGAGATAACGTTCTGTTTTAAGGTACTCTTAATGATTTACTTAAACTAATCCTACTATGAATTTTCTATTTTTTCCAATGAAATCCTAAAATGTATCACATGAATAAAAACTTCACTGACGACTAACGGATCGTCGGTGGACTACTTCTGTTTACGTTTCTGTTGTGCATGTTTAACCTGCTCACGGTAACCAATTGTTGAGGGTTCAATCCTTAATTTCGTGACGTCAACGTTCAGTAAAATTTTTTTACTAAAATGTTTTGTGTTTAATCTCACACTACATTATCATCATTAAAATATCTTGTAAGTTAATTACATAACTACTGTTTTTGTATTTAAAACAATTTATTTACATTGTTTTTGTTATCTAATATCAGTAAATTGGTCATGGTAAGCATTCACTCTATACCTGATTGCCTACACTTACATTTATTTATTATCTGTGAATTTATATTTTAATTATTAACTGGTTAATTCCTGCTTTGTAGCCCTTGGTATATTTATGTTTCTGTAAAATTAATTTAGATCTTAAGTTTTGGTTCATTGTTTTTTCTTGGTTTTCTAGCTGTTGTAAATATTGTGATAATAGTTTACAATATTTGTAAACTAAAGATAAAAATTCGTGTAACCATAAAAACTGCTTTAATGTTTAAGAAGTCATTGGACTGATATTAATCAAAAATTGACTAAATTTGTACGAAATCAATTATTAAAGAATAGTATTTTTTTCTTCAATTGATTTATTTCTATTTAACTGTGAATAAAGTTTATGTTATTTTATATAATATTCAATATAATAATAAACTTAATTTAAATTATTTTTTTCATCGCATTAATTCCTTATAAAGATTTATTGATTCATTCATAATTTCAGAGGTTGGATTTAAAAGTTATTATAACAAATATTTAGTATTATTTGGAAATATGTTGTACTTTATAAGTCTTTAAAATTTATCTATTAAACAAATGCATCAAAAGTTTATTATATTTTCCATATACTATAGTTAAATTAAATTTAATCATATTTTTACTGATGAAGAAAATAACTTTTATTCTGAATTTACCAAGTTTTTTTTCTTTTTTCTTTTTGAATTGGTGAAATCAACTAGTTTTATTACTTATCTCAAATTAATGAAAATAGTATTTCTGTGTTAAAAATGATATGGTTGGAAGGTGAACTAGTAAAATCATACGCTAGGTATCATTACATATATATATATAGAGTGATATTTGTTTACATTCATATTCTTCATTTTAGTCATTCGATCAGTGGGAGTTAATCAATTGATCTGGATTGACCTCTTTAACTGTTCTGTCGTGGTACTTAAAATTGTTTAGGATATAATAGAATATATCACTATTTTATTAATTATTAACTTTGTTTAATTATGTTTCCCTTTTTTGTTGATATTAGAATATTATACTTAATGGATTATGGTTTGATTTAGGAATCTGAATAGTTATTGAAATTACAGAATTTTTTTTTTTTTGCGAGTCCTGTCATCTTTTTATTTCATTAATTGTCTAGTCTGTTAAATACAAAGTTTATGTAACATTAAACTTTTATACTATATCTTCAATAGTTTAAAGTTATAATGTTTTCTTCATGTTCCTTAGTTGGATTCTTCTTTGTATAGTGCTTCACTCTGTTGTGCGATTTATATACTAGGCTCATTAATTAAAAGTGATGACCACATATCTGGTCCAGTGATAGCTCTGTAACAGTGGTGGTAACATCTTAGTAGTGCCATCAGTGCAACATGGCCTGCCTTCTTTACAGACCCAGATGATGTCTTGTATGAATTTATATTCATTTAATATACCTATACTAGCTGTATTGATTGGTTGCTTTTTAGTTTTATGTGAAGAGTTGATTATATATTTTTTTTGTTTTGAGCCTTTAACTGAGATAACGCTATCTTATTTGAGATAAATATTAAGATCTCATCTCACATACTGCTTGCTTAATGTTTTTGATTTAAATGATGTGATTAAGTGATAAATGTGTATACTTTGTTGCTCTAAATGACAATACCTGTGATGAATTTATTGTAAATTATATGCATATATTCTTATACATATATTTATAATATCTAATCATAATATACAATGTTAATAGATATATAATGGAGTGTAGGGCACCACAAATTGATTTTAAAGCTTTGTTAGTTTTGTTATTTAGTAATTTTTTTTTTTTTTTTAATTGAATTTAAATTTCTTACCAAATCGACCTTACGAAGATTTCTCTTGAAGTAAGTATGCAGCATAATATGTCTTTTTTTTTTATTACTCCTTCTATCATTGCTGATTGTTTGTGCACTTATTACAATTTTATCTATTTCAGATAATGAAACAAGAAACAAAGAAACTAAAACATGAAACTCCCAGTTTATCTGAAAATATTTTTTCTAAAATTGAATGTGTTCTGAGTGATGAACTAACTAATGAGATTCCTCTAGTTGATGTTTTTGTTGGAAATATAGTTGATAAAAAATTAATTAAAGACGTGATATTAGATCTGAACCGTTTACTTCCTGTCTCAGAATTGCAGCACTTAAAAAGGGTTCATAAAAATAAAGTGCTTATTTGTTTATTTGAAGACAATGAGGATAAAGATATCTCCTTGTTTCTCGAAAAGCTTGGATTCAATACTAGTTTACTTGCTCCTAAGTTTGAAATTCTTCAAGTATTAAGACATGCTCCTAAAACTCGAACCCAATTTTTAAGAAGCAATAAGTATTGGCCCACGAATTTTCATGAAGATAAGTATATCGAAAGTTTAGTAACAGATACTCTATTCTCACAACAGGAAATCAAAATCCATGAAAAATGGATGGGAACAGCTATAGAAGCTGCAAAGAAGTCAAAAATAAAAAGTGGGACAGCAATTGTTGATCCTATTAGAAATGTAGTGATAGCTGTTGGAAGTGATGCTAGAGATGAACATCCAATTAAACATTCTGTAATGGTTGCTATTGATTTAGTTGCTCATGCTCAGGGAGGTGGAGCATGGATAGCGCACTCTGCTGATTTCTACGATAGTAACAGTGTACACTCATCTACAAGTAATGATGAAAAACCTTATTTATGTACAGGGTATTTTGTATATACAACACATGAACCATGTATAATGTGCTCTATGGCTTTAATTCATAGCCGAGCTAAGAGAGTATTTTATGGAGCTCCTTCATCTAATGGAGCTCTTGGAACTTTATTGAAAATTCACACTTTAAAAAGTTTAAATCATCACTATGAAGTCTTTAAAGGCCTTCTGAAAGGAGAAGTTAATCTTTTGTATCAGTAATACCTCTGTGATACATAAATCACAAATTTATTTAATTAAATTTTTTTTTTAGTTAAATTATTTTAAACTTTTTTAATACTTTTTGATTTAAAATAAAATACAGATACTTATGATCTTTCAATGTAATAAATTAGTTCATACTTTGTGATTTTATAAATTTATTTTCTAAAGCATTGATGATAAGTTCTTTGTTTATTTTCTCATTAATAAAATTGTAATAAATATTAAAACTATTTTATCCTAACTTTAGTAGTATTTCAGTTTGTTGTTCAGTTTTTGTTCTTTTCATTACCTATATTCATATATATATATATATATATATATATATATATATTATATATATATATATATATATATATATTCATTACTTATCTAAGTTCATGGTTTAAAGTTGAGATTTTGGAAACTATAAATTTAGATGTTATGTTGATACTGCATTATTTCTATGGATGTAAATATATATTTCTTTGTTTATTTTATCAATATTTTTTTATTTCCTTTATAGATGTCTTGGAAAATAAACTCGTACGAATTACACCTGAGCTTTGATAAGCTAGAATTGCAAACATTTCCATAAAATGTTTTACTTGAATTTTTTTTCTCTTAAGTTCATTTGATTGTCAGTATATTGTTAAAGAGAAGAAACTGCTGCTATGTGACCTATTTTATTCTTACATAATATTTTTTGAATGTTGTTTTTAAATTAAAAGCCTCTTTAAAATTGTTGTCAGTTCAATGTCACTCCCTAGATTATAAAATTGAATTGACTTACTATTGATATAGTAATAAAATAAAATACTGATGTATTTTAGTACATTTGAACAGTTTTATGCTTAGCTGCTCAATTAGGCTGATTGAATGGTCTTCCTCTTTGAGCCATTCCTAAAACATTCTGGTGGGGTCCTAAGAATTGTAATTTGCATTTTAATCTTAAAAAAGAAGTCACTCGGTTCAAGGAAATGTTATGAAGAATTTTCGAAGATTAATGTAATTAATTTTCCATTTTAAATAATAATGTTTCAATGCATAATTAATAAATGTTTACCTAATCATAATTGGTATATTATTGAAATTAATATTTTATTATATTTAGATAAATAGCTCATTTTCCTACTATTCCGTGTTAAAAATCCAAACTTTAGCTTTGGATTTTTCATTTAACCAAGAATACGTTGGCACATTTTGAGACTGTACATCCCTTTAATTACATGTAAAAGATAATGCTCTCCCACCTCCTATTTTATTTCAACTAAGCTAATTTTTTAAAGTAAAGGCTTACTTTTTGAACTCTCTCAATTAAAGAGTCACTGCCTAACTTCTCATGAAAACCAACAATACTAGAAGTGAAGGTTGGGATTTGAACTTATTTTTATCATAGGTTCCATCCTCTTGCCATTTGGTTACTTTGGCTATCTATTCCGGTTATAGGAATTAATCCTACTTTAATATTTATGGTATTAATTTTTTTATTTTGTGATAAAAAATTCTAATTTAACTCTTTTTTTGAGGCTTGTTTAATTTCTCCTAAATTTCTTTTTTCCCCATTGGAAATTCATCCATCAGAATTTATTCTAGTAATATTTGTTATTTATTTTTATATTAAATACTATTACTCGCTATCAAAGATTTATTACTTTAAAATATCTTAAAATTTGCTATTAGGCATCTAACATGTCTTATTGGGATTATCTGTAGCGGTCTCACTATTCTTGCCAGAGTTGAAATAAGACACCTTGAGATCTCCATTTCTACACTCCTTTAGCTTATTTCTTTCAAGTTAAATTTTGCCGTGATCACATGTGCTGAATTGAAATTAAGTTTTGTGATTTCAATAAAGCTTCTATGAGCCTCTGTCTTTAATTCAATTAAATGTGGACATTTTTAAAGCAACATTATAACATAAATATAATTGTGCTACCTGATCAAAATGTTTATTACAACCTTTATTCAATATTTTAATTAATTGTCAAACATCCACTATTACAAAAAAAGAAATTAAATTTTGTTTTTTTAAAGATTTTATCTTCAGTGGGTTGCTTTTCAATCTTTCTAGGAATTACAAACTCAATTATATTTGGTCAATTAGAGTTTTGTTGAATGCGACGCGATGATATTAACATAGCTTGACCCAGCCTGTGACACTTCTTGTTGAGATGATTGTCTCAATTGCCAGCTTAATTAGAGAGGCTTGGCAAGATGTAATTATTCCTAAGGATAGTTGGCATTAGGGCTTGTTCTATTATTTTATTTTATTATATATAATAAACATTCTTAACAATTTATTTAATATCTATCTTAAGGATAAATATAAATTAATATCTTAATAAATTTTTCATATAAAATTACAACCTTCTGTTAGTTGGTACAACTACATTATTTGAACTTCAAAGTTTTATTCCTTTCTTCACAAAAACTAGAACTTATCCAATTTTTTATTATTGTATTATAGCTTTGGTTTTAACCTTGTCTTTCATAACCAGTAATTCCCAAAAGTGTTACATGTTTATTAAGAGCTTTTCTTGTGTAAGTGTAACTATGTTTGAAATAAATATATATTTTATGTATAAAAATAAATACTATATTTTAATAGTCAGTGTTTTATGTTGATTTCACAGTTTAAATAATAATAAGTTTTATAAGGGTTAGGAATTACTGCCAGTACATGGTTGAAATGAGGCAAAAATTGATTGTATTCTGACAAATAATATTTGCACTTATACTCATATTAAAATATTCATTTTTCTCCACTCTCTGGTACCTCTTCTTGGTTAAGTGCTCACTAAATAGGCCCAGATTCTGCTGTGGTTTGTTATACTCTTTTAATTGAGGAAATTTGTCAGTTTATTTTACTTACAGATATCAAATAGGACTTTAATCATAATCATGGACTCTTTTTGACATAATTAACATTATTTTACCGGTTAGTGAAGTTAAACATCATTTTAAAGTTAAGTTGTGAAGTAAAAATCAAGGCCTGTTTGGGGAATGTAACATTATATTGATTTATTTGCTGTAAAATGAGCAACTATTTTTTTTTTTTTTTTTTTTTTCCAAAAAAAAATATATATATGTATATATTTGGTTTGTACTTAAATACTTTAAGACTACGACCAGTTATTGCTACCCTTATGTCCACTATAAATTAACAAAACTTTTTTTAGCTTTTGAATTCTCTTATATTATAGCTGCAAGATAGTATATAATTGAGCCCTGAAATAATTAAATTTTAATGCATCTTATCTTTTTATTATAGTTTTAAAAATAATTTTAACATTCAAGTATTTAATTTCTTATAAGTGATATTTTTTGGGTAGGAAAGATCTGTGACGTTCCTATCATAACCCTGAATATTCAAACCGGTATGTTTTTTATTGATAGATTAATTCAAGTACAGCATTTTTCTAAACTATAATGATTAAATCAGATCCAATGCATAAGTGCCTAATAGAGATAGGAAGAGAGAGAGAGAGTAGTGTTTTATCACATTTTATCTTAGATGTATAGGATTAATGTTTTATTATTAAATTTTGTTCAGATTCTGTAATTTAATAATCTTTGAATTACTGATCCTTTGGATATAGTGGATCAGTATAAGTTTTAAATTCTATCATCTTGAACTAACTAATGATTGTGATTAACTGTTTTAAATGAATATGTTATTAATTTTAAAGAATTAGTGGCTTAAAAATATAGTGTTCAAAGGAACTCTGAAATTTTGGGTGTATTTCCTACTGTGTTAGATTATTTGTCTTCTTTGAATATGTTCTTTAGAACGACAAAAGCCTTTGTCAGTGGACAGTCACAATTGGCCAATTGAAAATAATCAGGGTCATGGGCAACATGCAAGTGGTGTAAACCCTGCGCAATTTATCAATCTATTTCTTTCTCTAATGGCTTCCTTCCTTCTACATTTGTTATTCATCATATATTCTCTACAATCCTTTATCATAATCTTCTATTCAATATTAAGAAGGAGTATTTTTCTTATTGATATGTTCATGGATATTGTTTAGAACTAAGGATAGATACCGTTTCATGTTAATTAAATATTTTAAAATCATTCCGCTGCTACTTAAAAATTATATAAAACAATCTTTCTCTGTTATGAATGTTCTAAATACTTTTTCCAAAATTGTTTTTGAGGTGTGGAAACAATATAATTATCATTTGTACTCTTGGTCCCATTTTTCTTTAATCATCATTTATTGATGCTATGTAAGATTTAACTCTTATTTTGTTTATTTTAACTTGTTAAAAATTTTTATTTTATTTATATTATTAATTGTATTTAATTTATCTACTACAAATAATCCTAATCCAAATTATAAATACTTCCATATGGTAGCTCTCTATTAAGCATTAAAATTACACTCCCCTTATTCCCTTTTCTAAGTTTAGATTATTATAAATGTTTGATTTTTGGGAATCCATAAGTTTTTTTTTAAGTTACAGACTTGCTATTTCAACAAAAAAATGATATTGTTCAATAGCCAAGCGAACACCACATATGTTGTAGGATGTTGAGAGGGACCTGCCATAAAAAAATAAGGCAGTTTTTGATATTAACATACATTTATTTTTTTTTTTTCCAACGTTTCAGCCATATCATTGTTGGCCATCGCCCTAATGGAAAATTGGAGAAAACTAAAAAATATAAGTCAACATAAGAAGGACAGTTCTTTTCATGGCAGAGTGTGGTTGGTTATGTTGATTTATCATGTTTATTTGTTTTTGTTTCCAATTTTCCATCTGCCCTGATGATGGCTTTTAATTATATGGCCGAAACATAGGCAAAAAAAAAATATGTTAATATTAAACATAGCCTAATTTTTTATGACTTATCTCTCAATATCTAAACATCCTACTCTATATAATATTTATCCAGTCATTCAACATAGCTTTTCAAATAAAGGTAATTACTGACTTATTTTTGAACTCAGAAAAACCTTTAAAAAAGACTCGCTGAACTTGTAGCTGATCATGAGAACAAGTCCTCTAGACAGATACAAGCTTAATTTGAAGTGTAAGTTTACCAAAAAAGTTTTACCTTAAATGTAAAGGAAAAAAAAATATTTGTTTCAAAAAACCTCAAAAAGCTTGTTAGAGAAGTAAAGTAGCATTTGATATAGGGTTGACTATATCAGAAAATTATTTTTTATATATCAATTTATTGATTACAACTGTACTAATATATACATCAAGTAAATGAGCTGTTAACGATTACAGTGACATGTCAAAACTTAAAAAGAACTACTCATCAGTAGCACTTCAATAAAAATTCTACACTAGAAGATCTCTAGGCCATCTTCTTTTCAGAGGCCTCTGATGATTATCGGGATTGGAGTGGGAAGCAAGTTGAGAAACTAATGGATTTGAGTGGTTATGGAGCTTACTATGAAAAGATAGGTTTCTGGTTTGGGCTAACTCAGCAACATAAGAAAGATTAAGGTCTTTATGGATAAGTTTATTGGTGACAAAGTAAGGGGCATTTAGGATTTTTCGAAGGATTTTGGATTTTAAGGGTTGGATACGAGATGAATTGGTTGGTTTTGGTTGAGCCCCAAAGAAAATTATTTTAATAGGAGGATCTGATTTAGGATAGTTTTATTCTCTTCTTATGCAAGAGAATGAAAGGAAGGCAAGGACATCATGACTAAAGAGTTCATTTATTTGTGTAAATTTCTAAATTATATATTACAGTAAATGTACAAAATGAGAAACAGGTTAAACCTTCAGTTGGCGCAGTTTCCATCCATGTAATGACTAGTTACAATGAAATTTCTGAGAGCTGTTGAAGTAACCATGTAGAGGAATGATTTAGAAATTGTAGTTATATTAATAAAGAAAAAAGTTATCAGATTCCAGTAATTGTGAAACCACTGAAAATAAAAAACTGTCTTTATGAATAATAAAAAAAAATTAGCTTTGGGTCTAGAAGATAGTAAAATAACATTTATCTGTTTTTTTGACCACCCATTATATGTAGGACAGATAAGGATGGGCAGTAGTTGTAATTAGTACTATTGCCCCAAGGGCTCATTATTTCTGAAATTTGTTAGAATCAAGTAAATTATGATGAATTTTCTATCTCTTTAATTATGTTGGGATAATAGACCGTGGGTTATATCAGGGAGAAGTGAATTGGGATGCAGATAAAGAGAAACATACTGAACTATAACAATAATTTACTTATTTTGTAAGTAAAATATTTGTATTTCTATTTGAGGCTATAAAAATACAATGAAACTATTGAAATGGTGTTTGTTCTATATTAGTGGATAAGGTATTGCAAAATATATATATGAAGTTTAAAAAAATTTCTTGTACTACCTTGGTAATATTTAGTTTAAAGTTCATTTATGTAACAAATTCTAAGTTATTCTTTGTTCATTAATCATTTAATTACTGTCGTAGTATACTGGTAGTATATAATTTAACTAAAGTGCTTTGATATGATGGTTGACTGTATTTAAAATAAAGATAATGATCATCATTGGTTAATTTGTTTGCTATTGCATTGTCTCTACCTTTAAAAATACAGGGCTTACGAGAAAACCTATTAAATATTTTTAAAGATATTAGTCATTTGACTAATCTGTTTGGTTTTAGCTTTGTCGATGGGTTAATTTTTAAGATAATTAAATAAAACCACCCAAACTTTATATTCTAGAAAATGGAAAATTGTTTGTATCATTTCCTGTTTTTCTTTTCCTCCAGGTTCCCACTTCTCCAACGACTCCATAGTTTCTTCCTAATAATTGCCTCTCAAATATCAGGAGTCTATTCTTGTCAGATTTGGTGGTTGCACATGCTTTTGATTCTTTATTATTAATAAAGAATATACGTATATTCTTTAAAGTATATACGTTTAATAAATTTGAAAAACGGAATAGAGTAGGAAGCAAGTTGAAAAATTAGTAGATTCGAGTGAGTATGGAAAGATAGGTATCTGTTTTGGACCTATTCAGCAACATAGGGAACATTTAGATCATTATGCATGAGTTTATTTGTAACAAAAATAAGGAGCATTGAGGATTTTTACAAAGGGTTCTGGACCGCTAGGAATGGATGTGTGAAGAATTGGAAGGTTTAGTGGTACCCCAAAGCTCAACTCCATAGGTCCAAATAGACCTAATTACTGTCATGTTAATGTAATTGTTT
Organism: Euschistus heros; assembly: GCA_003667255.2. Lineage (NCBI taxonomy): Eukaryota > Metazoa > Arthropoda > Insecta > Hemiptera > Pentatomidae > Euschistus > Euschistus heros. The sequence continues at coordinate 1,561,125 of RCWM02000153.1, read as the reverse complement.
GGGAACTTCTACGCTCATCTAGTAAATGTTGAATTAGCCTATAATGTTGAGCAGTTTCTTGTTGTTTAGTCTGGTATTTGGATTCCAAGTAAGACATTTGTCCAGAAGGAATTAATAGATTTAAAACGAAGGTTAAAGATTATTTGGTCAAATTTGTTTGGATTTATTTTATTCCTTTAATTTTGACTCCCTTCTTGAACGTTTGTGATATGAGATTGAGATGCTTTGGATGCATTAAGAGGATCATTATTTACTGATAACATACATATGTCATTAGTGTACGTGAAGATGGTATTAAGATGTATTGAGAGATATTCATTACTCTGTTCATTGTTGATTTATAATTTATATCAATAAAAACCTAGTAAATCAGTCCAGTTCGATTGTATCCCAGAATTTCTTCTATAGTTTATGAAAATTTATTTTGGAATAAATTTTAATAATGAATCAACCTTGGGATTAAAGTTTCAAATAAGCTATATTTTGGGTGATAAAATATTTATTCTAAGAATCTTCTATTTGTTTTAATTTCAGAATTATACTAATTAATACATGCTTTAATTTTGTATTAAATTTTTCTTCTTTTTTTTTTCCTTTATATTTTAATTGTAATTTTATTTCTGTTATAGGCCGTGAAAAATTGCTGAAAATTGAATATAAAACTGGACTACGAAGTGGTTAAAGTTACTATTTTGTTCACATAGCCTTCATCATCACATCCACCGTGTTTTTTCCCGAATGTTCTAGTGTGCGTGACATGCACAGACTTGGTGGACGGACTAAAGTGTTTCGTGGACGTCGAAATGCTCGGATATTAATAGTAGAAGAACCACAGTACTACGAAATGGCTTTTCTTCAAATACCTCATTCTGCACTGCCTGAGAAAAATAGTAAAGACCCGCCTTGTTGGTATTAAAGGACTGGTCGAAAATTGTTTGTTGCCCTCAGGACATTTTATTGTTCAAAATTAGTCTGTTAATTAATATTTTAAAACTAATTTTATTTCTTCAAATAAAGAAAATAAATTAAAAAAAAAAAAAAAAAAAAAAAAAAAAAAGATAACCTGCAAGTTATTTTCCCCAACAGAGGTGGTTTGGGGGGATATGCTAATTTATAATTATGGATATGCTGTTGGTCTCTGATGAAGGAAGTATTGATGCTTGGAATCCAATTGACAGAATGGGTGCTAAAAGGAAGCCATGGCCTCAAGATAGTTGTAGCAACAATAAAGTGAAAAAATTGAATGGTAAATATATTAATTTTGTTATTGCTTTTAATATATATCTTTATAACTGTAGAATTAATAATTGTTCATTTATTAACGGAAATTAGATTTGCAATGATCGACAAAATGTAAATCTAATTTTCTGTTTACTTCTTTTCTTTCAAATTTTGTGTATTTATTTATTAACTATGTTGATATAGTAATTTTTACTTAGATTAAATACTTTAAAGATTTTATTTAAATTTTTTTAGGAGTTTCGGTTAATCCATGGGACCAAGTAGAAGAATTGACTGTCGACTTGGATAGTACATGCAGTCTTTCAGGTCTTAATGTCGACCTCAGTTCTTCTACATTTTCAAATAGGTGAGTATTTATAAATATATTTTTTGTAAGCTTTCAAGATTATTTTTTTCAATGGTTGTTTCTGTTCTTTTGCAGAACTGCTAATAAAATAAACTATTCAGCCGAGTATCTCTGTAATGTTTTATTTTTAATAAATTGTTGTCACTCTCAGATAATTTTGTTGTTAGTTATGGCATGATTCTAAAAATATGTAAATATTTTAAATTAGGTTGGGCCTTTTAATTTTTTTTTTAATTTTTTCATCATGAAACCTCTCTTACTTTTAATATTTCTAAATTATATACCAGGTATGCAAGTTTAAAATGTCGTTTTAATTCCAATAGAATGCGCTCTTAGCCTATTGGAGGATTTGCTTATCTCTAAACGCTATTTTGTTTGTTAGTCATTTGTTTACAAAAGTCAGTTGTTTTTAAGTCGTTTACGTGGACGTATCATACCTTTCTTTGGTGTTAAAAATGTCTAATTTTAAGCCAAATAAAGAGCATTTGCGGCATGTCATGATTTTCTTATTTAATCAAAAGAAAAAGGCATCTGAATGTCATCGAATTCTTGTTGAGACTTATGGCGATGTTGCTCCAACCGTCAGGACATGTGAACGTTGGTTTCAAAGTTTCAAACGTGGTGATTTTGATGTTACTGATCAAAAACGAGAAAATCGACCAAAAAAGTTTGAGGACTTGGAATTGCAATCTTTATTAGACGAAGACAATACCCAAACCCAACAAATGATGGCAGAACAGTTGAATGTCACTAGGCAAGCCATTTCCGATCGCCTGAGAGCTATGGGAAAGATTCAAAAGGTTGGAAAATGGGTTCCACATGAATTGGACGAACGACAGATGGAAAAAAAAAAAAAAAAACTGTGTGCGAAATGCTGCTTTTACGCCACGAAAGAAAGGGTTTTTTGCATCGAGTTGTAACTGGCGATGAAAAATGGATTTATTTTCAGAATCCCAAACGAAAAAAATCATGGGTAACGCCAGGACAACCATCCACATCGAGTGGAAGACCGGATCGTTTTGGGAAGAAGACAATGCTGTGTGTGTGGTGGGATCAGAAGGGAGTAGTCTACTACGAGCTTCTCAAACCCGGCGAAACAGTCAATACCGAGCGCTACCGACAACAAATGATCAATTTGAGTCACGCATTGATCGAAAAACGCCCAGAATGGGCTCACAGGCACGCCAAAGTCATTCTTCAGCATGATAACGCTCCTGCACATTCAGCCAGATTGACTAAGGAAACGATTTCTTCGCTTGGTTGGGAACTCCTACCCCACCCGCCGTATTCACCTGACCTGGCGCCTTCTGATTATCACCTCTTCTCATCGATGGGACACTCATTGGCGGAGCAACACTTCAACAATTTCGAAAACGTACGAAAATGGCTCGATGAATGGATTTCAAATAAAGATGAAGCATTCTTTTGGAATGGTATCCATATATTGCCCGAGAGATGGACAAAATGTGTAGAAAGCGAGGGTCAGTACTTTGAATAAAATATATTATACTTTTTTTTAAATTACTGTGTATATATTTTAAGAAATAAACGACATTTTAAACTTGCATACCTGGTATAAGTTCAATATAATATTTAATTTATAAATATATAATATTAAATGTATATAATTATTAGAGATGGGCCAACTTGTCAGTAACTAGTTGGTAAAACTGACTAATCAGCTGCATTTGTAGTCGGCATTAGTCGGCAAAAAGCACTGACTAGTCTAGTCGGCCATTATATTCATTTATATTTCTATGATTAAAAATTGGTAAGTTGAAAAGAAAACATGGCCTTATAGTTCAGTCAATAAGCATATTGTAGAGTGCATGGAATATGCGATAAGACTTCATAGCTTGGTATGGAATAGTTAGAAGGTAAACATACTTAAAGTCCCTGCCTTAGGGGGGTGAGCTAACGGTCAGCTCACCCCCCCCAGTGGCAGGGACTTTTAGTATGTTTACATTCCAACTATTCCTAACAAAGCTATGAAGTCAAAAATTATCGCATATTCCATGCACTCTACACCCCTCATTTTAGCCCTCATTGACTGGACTATTAATAGATTATAATTTTTATTTTCGATTCATCTTTACATTATATTATATATTTTAGGCACAGGAATTATTTTTTTTAGTTTTGTTTCATAATTAAAACACTTTATTCTTAATTGAAATGTAATATTAAGATAGGAACACAAAATGGAAACTGTTATTTTAACAATTTACATATGTTTTCTATTCACAATTATAGTTAAGATATTTTAGTGTTATTTATCTAAGTCCTTAAATACGATATCTTTTTCAGAATGATAAAATTCTAAATTACACAATTAACTATCTAAGCTAAGTAAGTTGCTGGCTTTTGTTTCATTTGTCTAAAAAACACTCTGTTACATAATGACTTGTTTGTAAAAAACAGAAGAAAAAGTATAAGATAAACAAAAACCTGTATCTACATGTACTAATGGCAAAAAAAGCTATAAACAAAGTGCTTGAAGATTGCAGATGTCTCCCAAATTCTAAACGAAGCGATAATCAGCTTGAGCGACTAGTTGGCCGACTAATTATCTAATTATCTTACTTCAAATTAAAAATAATCTACAAAATGAGAAAAGTTTGCTATGTTGCTTTAGGGTTTTTTTGAAAATACTGTGTTAATATTAAATATATCCCTAAGGATGTCATAGTCCCATCTATTAGTGTCTTATTACCTTTATTGGATTCTAACCGACACATATAAACCAATTCAGTATTACTTAGTGGCATTTAAGAAATAGAATAATTATGATTATTATTAAACTTACTAAAGTCAGTCATCGTCCTTCCCCTCACAAGTGTGGTTCGGTGGCCCTGAAGAAGACCTGCAACGCAGGTCGAAATGTTGGCACGTATTAAAGAATTCCTTCTTTAACGTTGTGTTACTTTGACTGCATCCCTGACAATCTTCTTCTCCATTAGACTTACTTTATTTACTATAACGAGTATCTATATACACGAAACTATAGAATGATTTTACAAATACTATTATAAGGTCAGCACACACTTAACCATTTATCTACTTAATACAAACTATTACAAAATATTATTTGGTACTTATCAATATTGAATATGGGCCCTCAGTCGACATATTGGATCTCCTCTGTCAGCTAACAGTTGATCAGCAGCCTCTCCAGCTCCCTCCAAGATATCATCTCTTCACCCTCCATCTAGTGTGAACCACCAACCGTCTATCAACTCTTCATCCACTCTCTCCAAAAAATGTCTCCAACTCTCCTATCTTCGTTCCCAGGGCCATCCTTACAAACACACTTATCCCTACCATTTCACTTTTAGATTTCTTGGTCTAAAAGTTCTCATTTCTTTGTCCACAACTTTCTTAGTCTCTAGGAAACTTTTGTTGACAAACTATTCTCTGGTATCGGCTGTGGTCATTTCGAAGGAAGGTTTGGCCTAGTTCTACCTTGCTCTTGAAGGATTTAGGTCTTAACCCTCATACTCCGGATTTCAAAGAGTGCCACCCCTTCTTTGATCTCGCTGACTTATTAATTATTAATACAAGTTTACATTCGCGTACCCATAATACATTGCAAGTTCAAATTTCAGTTGTAAAAAATCGCTTGTTTATTTATAATGAAAAAAAATCTTTATTTTAGATATTTGGATTCTACTTAGTCCTAAGGTTTAAAACTTATATAGATTTAATGATAAGTTTAAGTAACATAAATTGTAATTTTTGTTTTAGGTTTTAAGGAAATTAATTTTATTAAAAGTAAACCAATTATAACAAATAAACTACAACAAAGTGAACTTAAAAAATCCAATATTCTGTAATGCATTGTCATATTTATTATTTAATTGTTTAATCAAATATTAATGTAATGTGTATATATGAAAATGATATATAAATTATTTTAGGTATGGAAATATCATGTGCTAGATATATCATATTTTTCTAGAATTTAAAATCAGTTATTGCAACTTTAAAATTATTATTGTATTGAAATTTGTAAATTCGTTTGCCTAAGTAAATTTTTCCCATTATTAGTATCATTTTCATTGTTCATATTTGTTCCATTTTTTTCTCATTATTAATGATCAATGATTCAACAGTGTGAACTTATTGATATGTTCTTCTTGCATGTCCAATATTCTGGGTATTCTTTAAATCACAAATTTAATTTATTTATTTTTTTGACATTTTTCCAGTGATGCTCTGCTTGCTTTGCCATCACTGTCAGCCTTTAAACAGGAGCTCCTTTCACCTTTTAGCAATACTGAAACGTACGTACTCTCATCTTTCTATTTCTATTTTTTTCATAATATGTATTGCATTTATTTCAAACATTAATATAACCATAATATTGATGATGGAATTATTGATGTATCTAACACATGATTTTCCTATATTTTCGGGTCCCTTTTTGTAAATCACCATTAATATGTTTTTAAGTTTGTACAAATGATTAATTAATTTTATAGGTTATTATTTTAGTTACAGTATTAGTTTATCACTAATTCATTAAGTAATTATTATATAGTGTGTAACAGACAGAGAAAAATGAAAGGCAGAGATTGAAAAATGGGCTGCTATATGCACCTGTTGATCTAGAAAAAGGAAAAAAGAAGAATGAATTATAGGTCAAAATTATTCAGACTTATAGGTCATTGCTTCCTTGCGCAGAAATTGACAACTTTTTCTTTCCTTTACTTCTGCCAATCAACAAGAATTACCAAGCTGAAATGGTTCTAAATTACTTTGATAAATAATGGAAAAGGTTTTGTCAATAATTAAAAATCATTTTATGTTCTATTTGATGCTAATTTTTTAGTTTCCTTGTTAAGAGGTTAGTTTCTTAAACTGATGCCCTCTAGGTTTTTATATGTTTTTATGAATACAGTTAAGCATATGTGATCATTTAGACTGACCTCCCTAAAGATTTATAAATCACTTTACGAATCATTGATTTTTTTTTTTTTTTTTTTTCATTTTTATCCCATTAAATATAAAACTAACATAATAAAATTAGGTTATTTGACTTGCCTGTTTGAAAAAGTTGTAAATAGTATATTTATTTGAAAAATGTTTGGGAATTTGTTGAAATTGTTATTTACCATAATTTGACTTTCAATAGATTTATCTTGCACAATTTCTTATTAATTTTAATTTTCAATTTTTTTTTTTTTTTCAGCAATACTGATTCAGGTGATCAGACTTCTCCTGCAAGATGCAAACCCAAGCCAACCTTCACTACTGGTAAGTTGTTTTATTTTGAGTTTTTTTAAAATAGTATATTAATAAAGTCTATGATATTAGAAAAAGTAAGTAATTTTCCTTAGGTATCACATTGTCTTTTATAAATATTTATAATTTTTTTTGGATTGGAATAAGCATCTCTCATTAGTTAAAAAATTGATGGTACGTGCAAATTGATCATGCATTATAACTAGTCTTAGTTATAAAATGTAAACTTAATTTACTTCTGATTATATTACTTAGCAGGTTCTGATGGTGGTTGGTCTCTCGAAATTGAAAGATTATTTTTAGGCAATCTGTCTTAAGCCTAGTGAACACTAGTAGACCACGTTGCACATTTCGCCAATAGGTGGACTAGAGCCAGTCTATAGATATGGTCTTTAGACTCCTTTCTTTGTCTTGTCTAGCCTCCACACTATAATGTGAATTTCTCTGTCTTATTTTTGCAATCCACCATGAAGGACTTTGTGTGAAATGAGCTATTGCTTGATGTTTTTAAGTTGTGAATTTACTTGTCTATATCCACCAGTGTTGCATTTCGCTTTGAAGCCAGAGATTTCAGGGCCACTTTTCTTTTTACTTGTTTTTTGTTGTTGGGACTTGTAATATCCCACAAACAATGAGCCACTCGGCAATCATCAATTAGGTTTAAAACCTTACCGTTTGACAACATGTTGATAACTTACAAAAAGAATTGTAAAACTTTGAGAAATTAAAGTAAAAATTCGAACCACACTACTATGTAGTTGGAGATAGACTGGCATGTATTTCGTTTATAGACGCCTATGTCTAATATTGCATGTTGTATCCCATTCTAATCGGGAGACTAAACCAATGATATTCAGTCTCACAACAGGTCCGTAGATGGAGTTTGGTCTATAGACGTGTCTACCTAGACATCCTTAGACCAAGTACATATCTATGGACCAAAATCACGCAACATGTCTAGTGTGGACAAGACTTTAAGAATTGAAAGTTGGTCACATTGAAAGTTAATTGAGAAAAAGAGGAAGAAATAGTTGAATTGATAATCATTGTTATTGTAGTAAAATTCATTGTGAATGAGAAGAAAACAAATTAATTATATTAATTGAGTCCCTTGTTTGCGGAGGCCTGGACCCGGCAACAGGTTGTAGCGCCGAGATAGATAGAGAATTGAGTCCCTTGTAGAATTAATTAACCATATCCAGTTGTAAACTTTCATCCCATGTTTTTATGAATGAATACATATATTGATAAAAACAGGGCAGTAACAATAAGATGGAGTATAGAAGTAAAATAATAGAATGGAATATATGAATTATAGAAGTAACACTGTACTATTTTCATTTTTACCAAATTTTAATAGAGTTTTTTTAGCCTTGAAGAAAGCCCAAAATAAAGGGCGAAATGTCAGTGCTAAATAAAGTACTGTGTAATTCCTTCCATGTGTTTCATTAAAACCACTCCCCAACCATTTTTTCTTTGGTTCAAACCATAGTCAACAATCTCTACATAATTATCAATTATTAGTGATGGCTTATGAAATTGATCATTTCATTTGATACAAACAAATAACTAAAACTTTAAAGGCTTGGGTTTGATTAATTTGTTATGACTTGATATTTTTTCCATTCATTTCGAACTTTTTTCGAACGTGCAAAAACGGTTTTCGTTGTCCTTCGAAAAAAAACAAAAAACATATATGTGATTTATGCTATAATTGACTACATGTGGGCAAAATTTTAAAATGGGACGGAAATGGGTTCTTGATAAAAAAAAAATATTTTGCCTTTTTTTTTTTAATGGACAGTCCTGTTAGTAAGATATTGTAATTTGCGTTTTCTATAATCCAAGGTTTATCTTCGGAAACATGTTCATGGTAATTAAAAGTAAACATACTAAATTTTCTGGAGTTTTCGGGCCTGGGAACAGAATGAGGGGGGGGGGGGGGGTGCATTGTTTGTAAAACGTGACTATTTACTAAATTAAAGTTAACTTAATTCTCTGCAACTTTTTTATCTTTTACATTTTTCATATTCTGTACCGTTTCCGAGATATACGTTTGGCAAATGTAAAAAGTTTATAGAAAAAAAAATGTTCACCTCACGTTTTGTGTTAAACAGTCATGTTTTGCGTACGATGCACTGTTTTCAAGATATGAGCGCAAAACCAAAAAAAGGGACCTTTCGCCCCCCCCCCCCTTCTTTCTGTTCCCAGGCACGAAAGCTGCAGGAATTTCAGTATGTTTACTTTCTAACTACCCTGAACATGTTTCCAAAGATAAACCTTGGATTATAGAAAACGCAAATTACAATATCTTACTAACAGGACTGTCCATTAAAAAAAAAAAAGGCAAAATATTTTTTTTTTTAATCAAGAACCCATTTCCGTCCCATTCTAAAATTTTGCCTACATGTAGTCAATTATAGCATAAATTACATATATGTTTTTCAAAAAAATCGAAGGGTACATATTTTGGACGTTCGAAATGAATGGAAAATATATCAAGTCATAAATCAAATTAAAGGGCAATTCAAATGGAAAAGAATGCCGCAGATTTGAGCTCTCTGGAAGCAATAGTTTTTTAATGGCGTAATTTTGACTATGAGTGAGGAACGAAAACAGTAGTTTTTTGAATTTTTAAAAGCTTATAACTCAAAAACAAAAAGTCAAAAAAATCTAATATTTTACATTTTAACTATTCTTGGTAGTTACAACTTCAAGGAAAAAATTCATAGAAATCGGAGAGGTCAAGGTCCAAATCATTGGCTGATTTGACATGGAATGACCCTATAAAAGGTCATGTATATGACCCTATATAAGGTTTGTATATTTCAGATTATTTAGTTTTTGTAAATATTCCATGAATGGGCTCATTTTCATTTCTATTACCTATTACCCTTGAGTGAGGCAGATGTTAATATTTTGTCTATAAAATGAAATAAGTAAAAAAAAATAAAAGTTAGCCTGGTTGTTGGTATCTTTTAAATTTTTCTAGTTTTAAAATATTTTATTTGTCTTTCGACAACCCCGTGACAGAATGTAATTGAATTTAATGGAAGTGCTGTCAAGTTTTATGTTGAATAAAAATTTCATGATGATCATCGGGTTTATTCAGATAAACCCTTGCACGCATATTTAATTTTTTTTTAAGTTTACCAAAAAAATTTTCAACCAAATCCATGACCCATCAGTTGTAGCTTCACCTAGCCTAAAATTATTTATCATTTAAGAAAATAGTTCTTTATGGTCGTTATTCTGATATTTATTTGTATTTATTTTCTGTAACAGGACGAAACATTGACTACAACAATCAAAGTAGTCCCCCAGCACCAAGTATCGAGAAAAGTCTAACTTCTGTTGATAACAATGTTGTTACTTCAGCTCCTGCCACTTCAACGGTTAAAGTTTCTCCTGAGGAATCCAGGGGACCCTTTACCCCTGAATCATCTCCAATAAATACTGAGTAAGATTCTCTGTTCTATTTCTAATCAAAATAATAACTGTCTTAGTTTATTAATAATGTCTAATTTTTTTCAAATTCAATACTATAGTAAAACCTCACTAATCTGACTACTACTAGTCTGACTCTCCGGGCTAATCGATACTCTTGTGGACTGAGTCCAGTGGGGGGAGAGGGAGGACAATATTTTCACAGAATCCCTATAATCTAGTAAAATTAAACATTTTGGTATGCGAAAGGTCGGTAGTTTTGATTTTTTTTTTATATGTTAATGTTGTGCTTGTGAACTAAAATCCAAGTTTTGGATCTTGAAACGCCACTGCTCTCTAATTGGTAGCATCCAATTTTTTGAACTTTTCTACATATCCCCAAAATATCTGCTGTCTGTTGGTTCTGAAGAAACGCTTGATATATTAAAAATTATACTAGATTAAATTTAATACAATTCAAGCAGTAAATAAGCTCGATAGCTTAAATGGGGACTAAGACGCAGGCTTTTAAATGTTCGAAATTCTCTCAAAAAGGGTCAGAAATTGTGTTTGTGTGTGTGTGTGTGTGTGTGTGTGTGTGTGTGTGTGTGTGTGTGTGTGTGTGTGTGTGTGTGTGTGTGTGTGTGTGTGGTGTGGGTGATTTTTTTTTTTTTTTTTTTTTTTTTTTTTTTTTTTTTTTTTTTTTTTTTTTTTTTTTTTTTTTTTTTAATGATTATTATTGCTAATCTTTTTATACATAGCTATTTATGCTATGTAGGTTAAAGCATTTATATTCAAACATATTAGTCTATTGGTGTATATAGTGTATGTTTCTTTTTCCTTAACTTTTTAAAAATATTAATCTATAACTTTTAATATAATTATAATTCATTTTTAACTTTGAAAAACTTGTGCTTCATAGAAATCTCGGGTTAATCTGACCTTTAGACTATTCTGCTCTACCTCTTGGTCCCCCATAGGAGTCGGATTATTGAGATTCTACTGTTTGACTGTAATGCTTTTACAATTTTATATGACTTGTTATTTGATAAATATATTACTAATCTATTACTGATATTTTGTTTGAGAAAATTTACTTAAATTCTGGTGTTCCATTGGGAAGAAAATTGATTGCTTAGAAGTATTTCCTGTCATGACCTCAGAACTCAGAATACCTAGAAGAGCTTAATAAATGTTCCTTGTGACAGTTTCCATAACTATTGATTAGTTGGCCCTAAATTGGTACAAAGTCTATTTGATTTATCTTCAGTTCCATGAGGTACTCTAATGCTTCTGATCATTAAATATGGAAATGTTGGCTCTACTCCTCCATCATAAAACTTTATATTATATTTACCAAATTATCAACAGCTATGTTCCTTCCTATGTTTCCAACCTCCTTTTATTTAAGTCGTAAGTCTACACACTGTACACTAAATCCTGTCTTTTCAATCCGTCTTACCCCACCTACAGAATTGCATAATTTGAATTTTCATTTCTGGCCTGCGCTACCACTCTTTAGGATTCTCTTCATCTTCATATCTGACATTCTTTCTTAAGATCATTTAAAACACATTTTTTCCCAATTGTATTAACTATTATGATTTTCTCTAATCAACCTACATGAGGAGGATGAATTCGTTTTCAAACATTTGTCTGTCTGTTCTTGTATAACATTTATATAAATGCGTATTATTTACAATTACCTCCTTACACATTCAGTTCAAAATAAACTTGTGATCCTTTCTTACTGTTGATAATATGAACAGGGGTCACCTGTGGTGTAGTGGTTAGCATAGCAACCTACTAAACCCAAGATTTGAAGGGAGTAAAAAATCCTTAGCTATGCCGTCCTTCGGAAGGGACGTAAAATGGGGGTCCCGAGCCTGTGCGATGTCAGGTACTCGTTAAAGATCCCTATCCTAATTATACCTAGATAGGCAAAATTTAGGACTCCCACCGTAGCATCATCCGATTAGCAGCATAAAGTGACGTTAAACGAAATAAACAAACAATAATATGAACAGGATTTGAGGTGGAGACCCAAAAATCTGTCTGCTCTGTATTAGGGTTTTTCGCATATTAAATTTTCACAATTGCTCTTGATTTAATCAATATATTCTGGATGATTTTGCTTAAACTCATTTGGATAATGGCATTCCCAGCCTTTACTGTTTTTTATGTTATTTTATCACAAAATCTTCGATTGCATTGGGAAATTTCTGTTTTTATTTATCCGATAATTTTTCAAATAATTTTAGTTGAGGAGAATTTTAAAACTTGTGCTTAGATATTAATAGATTGAAATTAGAACATTTAAACAAACTGTGCCCCTATTCCTCCCCTTCTTTTTGCATTATTGATCAATAACTTTTTTTTTTTTTACTTTTAGTTTTCAGTATGTTCTTGCTGCACCTACATCAATTGCTACTAAAGTTGGGGATGAAACTTTGACTTATTTAAATCAAGGACAACCCTATGAGATTAAACTTAAAAAACTGGGAGATTTATCTGAATATAGGGGGAAAATCTTAAAAGTAAGTTTAATCACATGTTACAGTTTCTAATAAGATTTCTTGTAGCCTCTATCTCTTAATGTAAATTTTCATGGTGATTTGTTAGAAAAGTTTTCTTTAGATATCATGGCATCTAATTTGGTTAAATATTTCTTATTATGTAAATAAAGTTTTTGATTTTTTGAAATTTGAACATAGTTTTTTTTAATGTCTGTAGAAAGAATTTATTTCTCTTGTAGTAAATTACTTTATTTTTAACTTTTGTTTCCTTATAGAGTGTCATTCGCCTTAGTTTTCATGAAAGGCGTTTACAGTATATGGAACGTGAGCAAATGGCAGCTTGGGAAGCTAGTCATCCTGGTGATAGCATCCTAGAAGTTGATCTTCCTCTTTCATATGGAATTTTTGACATTCATCAAGATCACAATCATCTTAATGCTGTCGAATTCCTTTGGGATCCGACTAAAGAAGGCGGAGTTTATATAAAGGTAAAAAACATCAAATTTCCATTTTTCTTAAGTTAATTTTTATGATTATAGTTCACCTTATTTAAACCTGAAACTGAACAAATCATTTTAGTTTGTATTACAGAAATTGATTTAATTCTAAAATGAACTTAATTTTTGTTGTTTATTGTGGCTTAACATCCTTATGTACTTTAACTAGGGCAGGTAGGACAGGGTGAACTTAATGATGATCCAGTGATAGTTATTATTTTAATTCTACTTCATTTTTCCTAGGTATCAATAGCCGCCACCAAATTTTAATCTATTGATAATTTGCAGTTGATCATATATTTTGCATGACATTAGTCCAAGTTGAAATTGGTTTTAGTATTTCATTTTGAAAGTATTTCTTTTTCGAGTCTTTTATCAATAATTATCATCCTGATCATCTAATAAAATAAAATGCTTTATTTTTAGTTAATGTTTTTTAAACTTTTCTTAGAAAAAAACAAAAAAACACCATCTCTTCTTTCTGAAAAACACTGACTTTCATCCTATTTTCCTTCTCTTAACCCTTACGAAACCACTAGAAAACCTCATATAGTCTCAACTCACACAATTTCTGGAAAACGTTTCCTCTTTTACTGGTTCAGTTTCCCTCCAGGATACTTGAATCATATTCTGCTGAAAATATCTCAAAGTTAAATCCATTATTTTATATTTAAAAATGTCTCCTTATCCTTCTATAATTTTCTAGGGAATTCAGATTTGTTGGGAACAATAGCTTCCTATCTGAATTAAAAAATATTTCTTTGTCCAAAACTGTTTATACTCCTTTTCAATCCATAAGTTTTATTCATCCTAGATTAACCCTTACAGTAACATGATAGGTCTGAGAGGCCTATGTACAGAAGTATTCCCCCCCCTCCCCAGGCAGCCCTTTTGATTTCCGTAGCCGGCTTCCCCCATCTATTCCTCGTTGACTTATGTTTTGTTCTGGTTCATGTACAACGCAAGATTTATCATTGAAAGGTAACTTCCCTCTCTTTTTCTTTTAAATACTAGGCTTAAGAGACCTATGATGGATGTACCTATTATGTAAATTTTGTATAGGCCTGGTAGGCCTATAATGTTACTTAACAGTATGCTAGGTCTCAAAATCCTGTAATATTTTTTTTATAATTAGAATCGAATCATTTTAATATATAATCCATTTTTTAAGCCTAATAAACTTCCATTTCATAGTACAACAATGTTTTTTCTCACCATTTGATTATAAAATAAAGTTAAATGAAAAATGGATATGAAGTACCAAAATCGTCAAGTTGGGCCCTCATTATTTATTTTTTAAAATAATCTAACAGCAGTTTCGTTTATGCTGAAAATCCATTATTTGGATAGAGAAAAATATAGTAGTCAATAGTTATGTTTTCATATACATTCATTCTGTTGAACTAAAAAAGATCATTTTTTAAATTTAATTAAATGGAAAAAAATGATGTATTGTAATAAAAACATTTTCATTCAGAAAATTAAGGAAAAAAGCATGTTCTTAGGAACAAAAGTGGAATGATTCGAAAATCATTCGTTCGAAAATTTTTGAGCAACATAGAAACTTTTATTTCATATGGGTTTGGCAATGCAAATGCCATTATAATTTAAATGTTTGGTCCATTTAGTTTATTTCTTATGCTCTTATTTCAGGTGAATTGTATTAGTACTGAATTTACTCCAAAAAAACATGGTGGTGAAAAAGGTGTTCCTTTCCGAATACAAGTTGAAACATATTTGCATGATGATAATATAATTAGAAGATTACATGCAGCTTCATGCCAAGTCAAGGTTTTCAAGGTATACACTCATTTTGTTTTGGTCATTTATTTTAAACATTTTATCACAATACCAGATCTAATAAATAAATAATTTTTATTTTTAGTTGAAAGGCGCTGATCGCAAACATAAACAGGATAGAGAAAAGATTCTCAAGCGCCCTATCATTGAACAAGAAAAATATCAGTGCTCTTATGAAGTCACCATTTTAACTGATGTAAGTGTATAAATAAAACTTAATTTCTTAATCAGGTTATCAAATGTATATGTACTACTTCAATGTATTTTATACTGCTACTGTCAATATATATAAGGAATTGCTGACATTTATAATTGAATAGAAAATAAACTAAACTTTATTCTGGGACTATGTCCTCTAAAGATAATACAATGAACAGAAAATAAATACAATGAGTCTGGTTATCAAAAGATAAAACAAAAGAAATTAACCATCTGATTTATTATTCACAATTTTACAAATAAAGAACAAATACAGAACAAAAAACATATGGAATAAAACTTATAAAAATCGAATAATTTTAGAGGGAAACGAAAAAGTATATACATCTACTGTATGCACTAATAGAATGAATAAAATTTTTGTATGAAGTTTTGCTAATAAGTGTCATTATCGTGAGAAAGGAGGTACAGTGGACGCCGCTTATAAGACTCATGGGTTATAAGGTTCAGCCGCCTATAAGACTCAGAATCGACTTAAACATTCCAAACGTATCCAAATACACACAAAAAAAGTCGATTATAAGACTCGTCACTCCGGATATAAGACTCAGTTTTCCGAAATTAAAAAAAACAGTCCCGTATACCCTCGCTTTGTCTTCGTGGAAACGGTCCCTTAGCAACTGTGACAATATTTCCTTGAATTGTCTAAATGTTCTACATCAAAGCAATTTTGCTATTGGTGGACAACCGCTGAGCTTACAATGTAAATTTGAATTTGAAGAACATCAAGCTTGTTTTCTTACCTGCTAACTCTATGTCACTGATGCAGCCATTAGTCCAAGCAACGAAGGATTTTTAAAGGACTTAATTCATGTAGAAGCCAATTTTGGCACAGTTGTAGGGGGAGGTGTCCTTAACAACATACTAAAAGTACTGGGGGGTGGGGGTGGAGCTAAGGGTGGGGGGGCGCCCCAAAGGTCGGTTTTTTCAGTTTTTCGTTAATAACTCGAAAACTCTTGCCTCTAGCGAAAATATATTTATGTACTAAATTAATTTACATAAAATTGTTTACAAAAAAGGTTCTATACGTTTTTTTTTCTGGGATCAATGCTTAAGAAGTTATAGTGGGGGGGATATGGAAAATGTAAAAAAAAACACGTTTTTATTGTTGAAATTTATATATTTATTGTTAATACCAATGTTTATTGTTACAAATGAATAGTTTATTATTATTAATTGAATGCTTATTGCTAAAAATAAAATTTTTGTCGTTAAGCCTAATATGGTTATTATAGTACTTGCGGTAAGTCGCACTTTTCCTCAAAAAACACGTTTGTCGGTACTCTTTTGGCTATAACTCCGAAACTATTTGTCTAATCTCGAATTTCTTTATTTCATCTTAAAGCTGGTTAAATTTATTATCAGATACCACATATTTAATTTTAAATACGTTTCGTGAAATATCCATTCCACCTCGCTGAATTCCGCGTACCGTTGTGAAATCCTTATTTTTTCGGAACATTTCTCGTTATAACTCTAAAAATATTTGTTCGATTCTGAATTTCTTTTTTTCATCTCATAGCTGGTTAAATTTTCTATTAGATCCTATATATCAAATTTTGATAAATTTCCGTGAAACACCCACGCCAGCCCACTTAGCATATCAGAAAGGACATGTTTTGCCAAAACATACCCATTTAGTGTGCTAGCATGGGTATTACACGGAATATAATTAAAAGTAATAGATAGGAGCTGATAGATAATTTAAGTAGCTTTAAAATTAAGTAAAGCAATTTGGGATCGGACAAATGGTTTCGGAGTTAGAGAGAAATTATGCTAAAAAAAATTAGAATTTTATAAAAGTTTGCAGTTGTTAGCGTGCTGGCAAGGGTATTACACGGAATTTTATCAAAAATTGATATATAGGATCTAATAGCAAATTTAACCAACTATGAGATGGAAAAAAGAAATTCGGAATTGAACAAATATTTTTTGAGTTATAACAAGAAATGTTCCGAAAAATTGTGGATTTCACAACGGTACGCGGAATTCAGCGAGGTGGAATGGATATTTCACGGAACTTAATTAAAATTAAATATATGGTTTCTGATAATAAATTTAACCAGCTTTAAGATGAAATAAAGAAATTCAAGATTAGACAAATAGTTTCGGAGTTATAGCCAAAAGAGTACTGACAAACGTGTTTTTGAGGAAAAGTGCGACTTCCCGCAAGTACTATAATAAGCATATTAGGCTTAACGACAAAAATTTTATTTTTAGCAATAAGCATTCAATTAATAATAATAAACTATTCATTTGTAACAATAAACATTGGTATTTTAACAATAAATATATAAATTTCAACAATAAAAACGTGTTTTTTTTTACATTTTCCATATTCCCCCCACTATAACTTCTTAAGCATTGATCCCAGAAAAAAAACGTATAGAACCTTTTTTGTAAACAATTTTATGTAAATTAATTTAGTACATAAATATATTTTTGCTAGAGGCAAGAGTTTTCGAGTTATTAACGAAAAAACTGAAAAAACCGACCTTTGGGGCGCCCCCCCACCCTTAGCTCCACCCCCACCCTCCAGTACTTTTAGTATGTTGTTAAGGACACCTCCCCCTACAACTGTGCCAAAATTGGCTTCTACATGAATTATGTCCCCTAATTGGCCTTTTTTTGTCTTCGTTGCTTGGACTACATGTGACCAAGGAATCATTCGTACTTTTAAAGTATATTATAGGTAAAAAATGAGAAAAAGCCTTATCGCTCTTATAGACGCAACCTTGGAGTTACAACCAATTTCAAATTCGACTTCCAAAGCAAAAGACCTCACCAAGAGAATCAACCTTCTGGAGCCTTTACACCTGGCCAATGAAGCGTGGAATCACATAAATGATGTGACAATTCGAAACTGCTTCCGGCACAGAGGTTTTGTAAAAACAGAAGGAGAGCAGGAGAAGGAGGAATATGGCTGCGTTTATGAGAAGCCAGCAGACCTAACTGCAAAGACCTACGAGGAGTGGATGGATATCGACCACAATCTTGAAAACTCTGAGTCGTATAATGAGAACCTAATCTGTGAGTCTGTCATGAGAAAGGCCAGGAGCAGCAGCCCATCGAATGTCATGAACGATGATGAAGTTGACTAGGAGAAAACATACTCTGAGGTTCTACGGGCTCTAGGGGTGTTGAGGAGAGCTGTCCAGCACCAATGGACCTATTTTGAAAACATTATGATTACGAGCTATACATTCTTGAAATACTAGAAAATAATAAAAACCAACTAAAATAACAACTTTTAAAACCAACGTAAATCATTTTTAAATTATATTTGAGCATTATCTTCAACTCATACATGCTATGTATATTAACTGATAAAATAA
This sequence comes from Euschistus heros, assembly GCA_003667255.2. Classification (NCBI taxonomy): domain Eukaryota; kingdom Metazoa; phylum Arthropoda; class Insecta; order Hemiptera; family Pentatomidae; genus Euschistus; species Euschistus heros. The sequence goes on along the minus strand of RCWM02000153.1, from coordinate 1,542,500 downwards.
AGGGTTTTTTTTTTTCGTAAATTAAAGACATTTTTAATATTATTTTTTCCTTTTCGTCTATAAGACTCATCCGCCTATAAGACTCACTTTTTGTTGATCCCAAAGTGAGTCTTATAAGCGGTGTCCACTGTATTAAAACAGAAGAGATTTCAATGTCGACTGAGATGGAGCATTACGGATGTTATGGAGTAGTGAATCCCTTAGGGAAGTTAAACAGGAAATAAAGGAATGGTCAAATAATGTACCCTTGTGGGAGGGAGTATGAGGACAGCCTTGAGGGGTGGGATCTTGTAGTCCGAGAGGAAACAGATGGAATTATTTCAATGATGGATATAACCCATTGAGAAATTTGGGAGACATGAGGTTTCCATGAAAGGGTTTGGTCAAAGGTAATACCAAGATTTTTGACTGTGTAGTTCAATTGAATAGGTTGGTTGTTCATAGTCAGGATCTTAGGCTTAACTTTGTAAAAAATACAAAAATTGCTATTACAATTATCATAAAAATGGTTTTTAATGTGCTTCATGTGAAGGTATGGTCATAGTATTATAATATTGAACATAAAACAATCAAAACATAAAAATATCTGTTTCAACAAAAATGTCAGTTACTCCAAGCATGGCAGTTTATATAAAAATAATGTTTTTAATGTTTGTCAATTATTTTTTTAAGTGTATTATTAAGTATTTTATATTATAGTAACTATAGTAAGTAAGTATGGATGCAGTAGATGTATATAATTTTCTATTTCTCCCTATAATTATTGGATTTTTATAAGTTTTATTTTATCTGTTTTTTGTTTTGTATTTGTTCTTTATTTGTAAAATTGTGAATAGTAAAGCAGATAGTCAACTACCTATTAAGCTCATAAGAATGTGCCACTACTTCTCAATTAATATTTAGTATTTAGTTGTTTAAAACTTCCAAATACTATTTTAAAAAGTTGTTCGATATTGTAATTTTCTTACTAAAAATATTGTTGGCAGTTGCAATTCTTTAATTACTTAATTTTTAAACAATTTACTGTTGTTGTTTTTTCAGTTTTCCCATCTCTGTTTCAGACATTTTTATTTATTTATACATCATTACAGCCTGAGTTGTGTGAGGCTTGAACTCACTAAGAATTGATAGCCATTGTAGTCCTATCTGCCCTCCTTTCCAACCTCTCTGCTCCAGGTGGCCTTTAATATCATCCAATCACCTTAGCTTCAGTCCTCTACTGGCATTACCAAATGTCATTAAATCTGCCGAATGAATAAATAAAGTGCTCTTTCACCTCGTTGAAGTGTTACTATTTATCTAAAAAACTTAAATTAAAATTTCCATAATATAATGGGGTCACCTGTGGTGTAGTTGTTAGCAACCTACTAAACCCGAGATCGCGGGTTCACAGCCTGGCAGATGACCTTAGGATTTTTTAAAGGGAGTGAAAAATCTATGCCGTCCTTCGGAAGGGACGTAAAATGGGGGTCCCGAGCCTGTGCAATGTCAGGTATTCGTTAAAGATCCCTATCCTAATTATACCTGGATAGGCAAAATTTAGGACTCCCACCGTAGCATCGTCCGATTAGCCATAGCAGCATAAAGTGACGTTTAACAAAATAAACAAATCCATAATATAATTGTTTGGGTTGTTCAAAAGTTTTGATAAGTACTCCATATGCCAAAAAATTAAGTAAATAAATTCTACTTTCACCATACTGAAGCGTTAGTAGATGTGTAAAAAACCTAATTACCGAAGTTTATAAAAATCAGTATATAAAGGTTTTGAAAGCTGTTCCTAGTCAAGAAAAAAAAAAAAAAAAAAAAAAAAAAAAAAGAATGAAATTAATTTAATAAAACAAAATATACACTTTTTATTCCATTGCCCTATTTTAAATTCCATTAGACGGGCATTAAGTCGTTTCCAAATAATTCGACCAGCTTTCTCTGTTGCAGGTTTTGTAATAGTAGGGCTTAAGGGGAGGGGGTTATCAGCCCAAACTCGGCCTCCAAGTTAGGTGGGGCCTGCCCTCTTTGAGCCTCCCGACCTACTCCCCCGTCCAGGATGACTACCTTGGGAAGGTGGCCCTAGGGTGTATACCGTTAATGATCTTATCCGTTAATGTGGGGGTGTGTGTGTGTTGTGTGCTGTATTAGTGTACTGGCTGAGTGTTAGTGCAATTGTTCTTCCAACCTGGAGAGCCCAGCAGCTTTTGTCACATTTATTGTGGTATATCCCTCTTACCATGTGCATATAAGGTGTTCTCTCTGATACTTAATAAAAAATCTGCTTCTTTTTGCCGAACAGAACATAAGAAAATACCAGAAAGGCTTCATAAGAGGAAAGTCTACTATAGATGAGATATTCTCCATCAGAATCATTCTGGTGAGGTGCAGAGAGTATAATATCCACACACAGACCACCTGTTTATCGACTTTCAAATGGCCTATGATAGTATAAAGAGAAATGAGCTGTACCAGGAACTTCTATAAATGGGAATTAGCCCAGTCAAGTAAAGATTTCAGCTCGGAAATGAACCAATGAAGTTGAATTTTTGCATATACCTTTGTTTTGGTCTTCTAAATAAGTGGTAAAAAGACACTGATCTCAGCACATTAGCTTCATTAGATATTCAATGTCAAAGGTTACAAAAATCAGTTTTTTTTTCAAATATCTCGATTTCTATGCCTTGGGCGTCAATTGAGAAGATTACAAAACTTTTTGATAATAAAATTCTCTACATTTTTGGTATTATTCATTTTTATTTTTGGATTAACCGTTTTCGAGATATAGTGTGGAGTAGGAGAAGCGGGCACCAGTTTGGATAAACACTTGCTTCTAGTACCTTCCAGGATCACTTCACAGAAATATAATCAGAAACAAAGTTGTAGAGCATTAAATTTACTATAATTTCATATATACGTTTCTGGCACTTTAATTTACTATAATTTCTAATGAATTAATAATGAAATTTACTATAGTTTCATAAATACGTTTCTTTCACTTTAATCAAATGTTTGACAAAAAGTGAGGTAAAAATATTTTTTCTCTAAGCTATGAAGTGAGAAATAGTCATATAATTCATGCACTCTACACCCCTCATTTCAGCACTCTCACTGGGGTCGCACTTCTCTGCGGAAACACGTTTTTTGGCACTCTTTTGGCTATAACTTTAAAACTAATAGTTCGATCCTAACTATATTTTTTCCATCTGAAAGCTAGTTAAATTTACTATGAAGACCTGTATATTAAAGTTTGATCAGGTCTCATAAAATACCCATGTCAGCACCCTCAAAACTGTTTACTGTTTTAAAATCCAAGTTTTTTTTGCACATTTTTCACTATAACTCCATAACTATTTGTGAAGGAAAGTGCAATGCACACAGTGTGTGTCCAGGGTGACTTGACAGGTAGCTTTGAAACCCACAAAGGACTGACAGGGTGATTGTCTTGTATGCCTTCTCTTTAATTTGGCTCCTGAAAGTGTGGTATGAAAATCTGGAATACAGTTTGGGGGAACTAGATCTTCTATGATTTTGGCCTTTGCTGATGACTTAGATATTGTTGGAAGAACTCCTACAGATTTAAAAAATGCTTTTGTGAATCTCCAGATAGTAGCGGCTTGAATGGGTTTAGAGGTCAATGAATCCAATACCAAATACACGCATACAGGCTCACAAGTAAATGTGTATAATGAAATAAAAGCAGAAATCCATCGCTGAATTATGTCCGCAAATAAATGCTATTTCGGATTACAGAAGCATTTCAGGAACAGGACTATTTCTCTAAACACAAAGGTGCAACTTTGCAAGAATTTATAGACCAGTTCACACTTAGGCCTCCGAACTAGACATTAACCAGTTCACAGTAAGTCTTTCTCCTAAGGATCAAGAGGAAAATGGCCCAGTTTGCACCAATGGAATCTGGAGGATGAGAACAAATGCTGAGCTAACTAGACTCAGCTAGAACTCAGATATCACAAGGATGATTAAAGTAGGATGGCTTCGATTCGCAGGTCATATAATTAGAATGACACAGGATTAGATTCGTAGGATAGTCCTGGATGATAGGATTAATGGGATGAGAAAAGTGGGAAGAACTCAGCTCCGATGCATCGATGGACTGGCAGCAGATGCCAGGTCATTGGAATCCGCAATTGGAGAGCAGCGGCAACCAATAGAGAAGAATGGAGGACTAAACTGCAGGAGGCCTTGACTCTTAGAGCTGTAGTGCCATGGATGATGATGATGAAAATCTACACTTGATTTTTTTTTTTTTTTTAAAGCCATTTTGCGTAATTTTAATATTGGCAGTTTAAAATATATTAAACTGCTTAAGTTAGTAAACTACTGTCTGGATCAGATAGAAACTTATTTGATGGAATCATGCATCCATTTCTAAAAAATGAAATTATCAACCAGCTCTATTTTTATAAAGTTAGTTCTTTGGCACTGATACCAGCCACTAATGTTAGATCCTATTAAAAAAGAAGTCAACTGTCCTTTAAAACCTTGGGAAATACCTGTTATTATGTCTGATGTGAAATTAAAGCTTAACATCCCGATTTTTAGTAAGATTTTTTTTCAAGAGATGGCAGCACTTTTGGGGTGAATTTATTTTTGCTCTCATTTGTGAACAGAATCATCAATATTAGATCTGTAAACGGATTTGGTAATAAAAACCCCATTAAATTCACACTACGTTTTCCGAATTTTTTTTTTGTCAATTATTTTTAGAATTTAAAAAAATTATCTGGCGAACTATTGATTTTAAAAAAAAAAACTGGTTATAGCCACTTGGTCATAAATTAATTGAACACAATTATGCAAAAAGATTCATTTTTGGTTAAATAGGCTGATCGTAATTTGAAAAATACGATTTAACAATAGCGGGTGATTAGATTAGTAAGCTTCCTGCTGTTGCAGTGCGGGCCCAGCTCCCACTCAGCTACCGATTTAATGTCTCCCCAATAGTAGAAAAACCGACAGAATAGAGGCCAACAAAATTTGATAAACATTTTAGAATATAAATAATATTTTAAAAAACGAACCTGTGTGTAAAATTCAAATTAACTATATATGTTCTTCTGTAGTTAATGAAAAGAAAAAAAAAAACTAAAACAAACTCTTTTAAAGCATAATTAGAATATCTATGAAATTTATAAACATTTTTAAACCCAGGAGATATTAAAAATAATAAACCGACAAACAATGATATTTGGAACAAATAACGAGTTAACATATGAATACTTTATGTAATTAAAAATACCATAAATAAATATTTTGGCATTGATTAAGATGAATTTATTTCACTGATTATTATATTCAAACAATGGAATTCAAAGTGTAAAGTAATCATTAGGACCAAAACATGGGTTTAGTTTTCCACATTTAGTTGAAATTTTCAGCTACTGAACGAACTGCATATGATTCGGTACTATACTTTCTTACTGATTTCCAATATCACAGATGCCCTGGATTCTTATATTCTCTGGAACCTGATGAATTCAGGTTCGGTAGGGATTGAGAATCACTTAGTTTACAGTAAGGTTCAAAGCTTTGTTCTTCATAATGATTTATTGAACATCATATCACTTTGTATTGTTTTTGTATGTTTTACGTTATAAATTTTGGTTTTAATTTTATAAGAATATTTCAACGAATAAAAAATTGTATTTAAAAAAAAAAAAACTTTTTTGTTTGATAATATTATCTAATACGTCGCCAAGAAAAAGTATTAAAATATTCCGAAGTGTGAGATTTATACTTACTAAAAACCTACTGTTCTTTTTTTACTGCTACATTCATCAAACTGTTGTCTGGTAACAATTGCATTTTATCCAGTAGTCGTTTTACATAGCCTACTTCAAAATTCAATTAAAACTCCAAATATTATGTACATATCATAGAACAGGGTGGTCCTTTTTGGTTTATCACCTGAATTTCCCACCTGCAGTATATGAAATGAGTGTAGTTACAATAAGGACCACTTAAATTTGAAAATCACAAAAGGAACCAACTAGTTTTAAAAAATATAAATTTCATGTCCTCATGTTACCTAATTATGTTTAATACAATCTGGAAACTTATTATTATTATTATTTTTTTTTTTAAAGCTAAACTGAGCTTCTTTACTTTTCACTGAAAACAACAGTTATGACGACAAATAAGTGGATCTATTTAAAAAAAAAACATGTAATTATATAGATATATAATATATATATATATATATATATATATATATATATATATATATATATATATATATATATATATATATATATATATATATATAATATAAATATATGAATAAATTGGGAAAATAATGAATAATAGTAAACTATACTGTTTATTTAAAGAAGTGAAATTTTTAATTTTATTGATAACAGTTAACTAAGAAATATATAACTATTAATAATTTATCTATTCCCAGGAACTGTTTCATTGAACCCTTCAACATGAAAACACATTAGTAATATAGAATGTAACAGCTGATATTTATAAAATTTGATAATCATGTTTCTTGCGTGTCTACTAAAAATTTCAAAGTAAAAACAACATACATATTAGGAGAACATTTTATTTATATGAACATTTTTTATTACTAAAAACCTAAAATTACCTTAATTATTCATTAGAACTTCACAATGTAAATAGAAATTATCTGGAACATAAGAGTCCAGAACTAACTACTTTGGCAAAGAATTAAAAAAACTTTTATCGGTCTCTGTAAGTCTATAAGTGTAAATTCACTCTTACCGATCTGTTTCAGTCTATCCATAAAAATTATTTATAAATAAATAAAATAAAATTCAAATAACAAATAATATCTCGGAATAATAATAAAACATTGGGCAATAAGGATATTTATACCTAGAGAGTACTAGCCCAGTCAAATAAGGAGTTTTAGATAGCAAATCAAGGAAAGGAAGCAATGAAGCTGAATTTTTGCATATACCTTTGTTTTGGCATTCTAAATAAGTGGTGAAAAGTCACCGACCTCAGCATGTTAGCATAAATAGATAGATATTCAAGGTCAAAGGTCACAAAATTTAATTTTGATTAGTATCATATTTTTATACAGTCCATATTTGTATAGATTCAACAGTTTTCGAGATATAATCGAAAAACTGAAACATGTGATCATCTCCCCTTCTCCCACCGTAAACTGGGGAACATCGTTCCCTCAAGGTCGAGGACTTTTAGTGTTTTTACCTTCCAACTACTCCTTACGAAACTTTGAAGTAAAAAATGGTCACATAATTCATGCACTCTACACCCCTTGTTTCAGCACTCTCACTGGGGTTGCACTTCTCCACGAAAACACGTTTCTTTTGGCAATAACTCCGAAACTAATAGTTTGATCCAAAATTATTTTATCCATCTGAAAGCTGGTTAAATTTACTATAAGAACCTGTTTATTAAATTTTGATTAAGTCCCGTAAAATACCAATGCCAGCATGCTAAAAACCGCTTACTGTTTTGAAATCCAAGTTTTTTTTCACATCTTTCGCTATAACTCCAAAACTGTTTGTTCGATCTGAAATTTCATTTTTTCAAATTAAATAATTAAATAAAATGTATAAAATAAAATTTTGGAAAACTTGAATTTCGCAGAGAAGTGCGACCCCAGTCAGAGTGCTGAAATGAGGGGTGTAGAGTATGCACTCTATAAATAAAATATGCGACTATTTTTGACTTCACAGCTTCGTTAGGAGTCGTTGGAAGGTAAAGGTTACTTTTCACCCCTTATTTAGAATGCCAAAACAAAGGTATATCCAAAAATTTAGCTTCATTCCTTCCTTTCCGAGGTGAAACCTTGTTTGACTGGGGTTTTGGTGGAATTTCTCACTAGCAGTTCTATAATAATTTATGATTACGACAAAACGTTGTACATTACATTGTAAAATTATTGTAGATATTAGAATTCATCAGATTTCTAATCTGTACAATATAATCAAACCATTATGATCTTGTATCAAATTTTATAATTTTTTTATGAAATCAGCAAAAGTACTAAAGCTTCTTTATTTTAATATTAATAAAGTAAGTAATTTTACAATATAGCCTGAACGTTAGTAGTAGTAGGAACTGAAACTTTTATGCAAACCCTCTTTTAAATTAAATGTTCACTCAATACGTACATTTGAACTCTTTTGAAAAAAATTAATAAATGATTCAACACCTTTCAATAAATAATATTCATTATTGTTCATTAAATGGGAAAAAAGTCAATATTTTTTGAAGTATAGATATTCTATGAATTAGAGTGTCAGGATTCCAGGTGTGTTTGGGTATGGTTCTTGAAAAAACAGATGGACAAAACAGAGAATACTTCCAATTCAAAAATAAGCACATTTAATAAAAAAAATATGTAAAACAAAATTTGTTGCAAATTAGATTTGCTTTATTAATGTATAGAACGAAAATGTGCTAAGAGTAGCGGTTTCCGAGTTATTTGCTCAAACAGCTAAGAACATACGATGTTCAACCCTTTCATAAATGTTTTAAAAACAATGATTGTTTAGGGATTATTATTGTTTGACTCTGATTCATGTTGATGACCGCTATAGTCCCGGCATCTATAATAATGTCAACTCATGAGCTTTTTTACCCGATTTCATACAAATTATTGACATATTTTTTATATTTTGCCAAGAAAAAAATACGAACCCCACAATGTGACATGGCCGTGACAAATCTGAAATAATCACATGTTCTTCAATTGATTAACAAAACTTGTATTTACAACCAAATAAATCAAATCATACGAATATAAAAGGATAAACCGTTTTGTAGGTACCTATATCCAACCAATAGTAGGAAATTACATTTTAAAATTTTTCCTGGTTATTTTTTTAAAAATATGTTTTAATTATTATGGTTGAAATACTCTATGGAAAAATTACATAACCACGAGACTTAGGAATAATGAAATTACCTTATATTACGGTAATTCTAAAATATTTCCAAGGAGCCAGTTATAAAACTGGCTGTTATTTATCTGCCATTGTTTACTTTTATTTACAATTTTTACAATCAACTAATGTAAAATTATTGATTTTCAAAGTTGAATTTGAACAACTCAGCGAAACAACACTATGTTTTTAAATTACATCATAATAAATATTATATGGGTACGTACTCTTTTTCATTATCAGATCTTCTTTTCAGCTCTTTTTGGATTTAGAACTATTTATATAAAAATCTCTACGTTCAATAGATTGTTTTTCTTTGTCATGCTCTATCTTTACAACGATAGAAATTGAACGAAAATACAATTTGTTCTGAACAGGAAATATTTTCAATTGTTATTGGGTTTTCCCGAATATCGTTTACTTGGTTTCTTTGCTATGGGTTTAACTTCATATATCGACATGCTACCTAAATTTATATTAGGTACTAGGTAATAAATTTACATATGTATTTATATATGTAAATTTATATATAATTACATAGGTACCTATCAGCTTGGTAATTATGGAATTTATTTGGAATATTTTATATTATTTGTCCCTAATACATTACCGGTGAAAAGGGTCAGGTAGTGTTATATTTCCTGCAGTAAGTAAACAAAACTTTTTCTCTATTTGAAAATAAATAGACTATAACTCCTTTATTGACTTTATAAAAAGACATATTTATCACTATTACAAATTAACTATGCAGCTATTATCAATTCATGATTTTTCAGATTTTCGGATCTTCAAAGTAGTGTACAACACATTATATTAAAAGTTTTTTGTTTGTTTTTTAATATATTTTAATTATTACGGTTGACAGTCAACTTGTTGGACCGTCAAACGCTTTAAGTAAAAATAAAAGTTAACAAATTATCGTAGCTAGGTCTGTTTGTTCCTCATAATTAGTCAGTGAAAAGGGCCAATGTTTGCTGTAGATACCGTAATAAAATAAGGACTGCATAAACAAAATGTCATTTTTTTTATTTGGTAATAAATAGACAAATAAAACTTTTGATAAATTTATCAATATATATATATATATTAAAACTTTAATTCAGCAATTTATTTTAATTGCCTTATTCTTACTTCAAAAAATGAGAAATTGTTAATAGACTGAATCTAACGACACATAAAAAATAATTATAACAAGAAAACAAAATCATACAATTTTTCTTTGGCTCTTCACAAATCGAGGAATACTTGTGTGGGAGTCATTTCTGTAAGGAAGAGACCGTTTCAGCCAGTGACGCAATCTCATCCAGTTGTAAACAAATTTCGTATTTTTCACATTACGAAAATGTTTCTACAACTGGCTATAACCTCATATTTAAAAAAATATATATTTAACACCTATTTTTACGTTATGTTTTCCTAATTATTAAATTTATAGAAAAAACGCTTCGTAGCGTGAATTCTGTGTTTACGAAATACACAAAGAATTTTACAGATTGAAAATCGGACATTTCATTCCGAAGAAATTTCGAACATAAATTCTACTGTTTCCAATGCTTGACTGAAGGGGGTACATTTAGCCTTAAGTCAAATCTAGGGCTGGATTTTGGGTTCACTCGTCTTAATGGAGTGACCAGTGTTCAAATTATGAGAGAAGCCACTTTTCATTTATACATTTAGTGTGCAAACAGGGTTAACAAATAAATCCCTCACTGTGTTACAGTGGAAAGATGCTTTTTAATTAATTTTTAATGTGTTATTTAATATTTAGTTAGGTGTGGGGAATTAATTGCCTTGAGCAATTAATACAGCCTTACCACAGTTCAGGATTTGAACCAACTATACTAAATTTATCAGGTTGCTATGGTAACACACTTTCTTGCTAAGTTTCTGACCTCCCCCCCTCCCACAGTTTTATTAATTAATTGTATTATTTTACTTATAATTGGTGTGTTTTGATAATTGTAATTTTTTTTTCATAGGTACCTGTAAGTAATGATTTCGATTATACCCCCGCTATATCTGTACCACCTCAGATCGCTAGCTCTGACATGTAAGTACACAATTTTTGTTTTGTTCATTGTTATTCATAATAATTGAAGGGGTGGGATCAATGAATTGGATGAAGGTTATGAGTAACATTTTTGAAAAAAACTGTTACTTCTATGGATAAACAAGTTAAGTCATATATTTTTAATATTTGCTACTTCCATTCCCATAAATTCAATAGAAGGCTCAAAACTCAGAAATCTGAATTTCCCCTAATAAAACAGGTTTCTTAAAAAAACCTGCCAAAGCCAAACTTTGACTTCAGTTTTCTTGAAACACTAATTACAAATGAAACTTATTACCTTCCTTCATCTGACCCTTAAATTATTATGAATAGACATATTATTTTCAGAATAATATTGATAGTAGTTTTTTGAATTTCTGATTAAAAATGCAGCCTATGAGAAAATTATATATGAATCATATTGTAATGTTATGTTATGTCAACTGGTTTAACCAGTTGAATAGATGTAGCTATTTGGTTAAATACAGTTTTGGTTAATACTGTGTACAATATTATTAATATTAAAATAACATTAACTGAATAGTGGTTATGTTATGGTTGGTTGTTATCCTTCATCTGGGTCATTACCAAAAAATCTCATTCAAATACCTCATCCTTGCTTATTCAACAATTCATTCATATATCAATTTTTGCTCCCTGATAAAGTTATTTCAGTTTTAATTTATTTTCAGTAAATGTTGAACATTTTCCTTGATAATGGGATATAAATATGAAGCAAGAATCCAAAACATATTTAAAAAATTAATTTTTAAAACTTATGCTGAAATTTCTGATTATCATAAATATGTTTTAGTACAGTACAGTTCTTCCTCTGACTTCTTATTGTTTATTAGGAAGGCTTAATATGAAGAACTGGTGTCCTAATGTTTGTGTCTACTGATCATTAACTCTATTGGGATAGGTAGATGACAAAGTCAGTGATGGCTATCATGAAGAGGGATTTGCTAAAAACATTGGTTTTCGGGACACCATTTTTGTGTTCACACTTGGATTATATGCTCTCTAAAGTGGAATATGAAATAGTAATGTTTTGAGTGACCCAGTCCTTGAAATAAAATAATTAAATTTAATAGATGTCCATATGGGTCGTTGAATTTTAAATATAAGGTATACAGTATATTTCATTAAGTGAAGTGTGTGTAAAATTGTTTTATGAAAACTAGTTTCAGATCTGTTTTTAGAACCTCAGATAACCCCTATATACATATGTTCTGGTAAATATAATAAAAAGAAAGATATGATGACGAAAAAATGCAACCCATTTAAATAGTTTTTCTAATTCAAATAATATCCCTTAATTCCATTATCCCTTTATCAATTCAAACCAAATTATATGGTAGATGATGTGTCGTAATGAACATGATTTCCTCTAACTAGGGTGGCCCTGCTTTTTCATGTGAATTTCAATTTATTGAATGTCTTTTGTATATTAAAAAAAAAATAAAAAATAAAATAAATAATAGGGCTTATTTGTAGTCCAGCCTCTATTTGTGTTAAATCGTGAAATCTTGACCTTTTTTTTAAGAAAGCCACTATAGTTTTGGATATGAAATTTTTTTACTAATAACCTTATCTCCTTTGTTCGCCAAGTGCTTAGTTTGTACAAGCAGCTTGTTAAGAAAATTAGTCAATAGCTTAATGGGTATTTCTTATCTTGCCTATTTTTCAAAACAGGAGATATTTCTGACTGAAGACAAGAGCTCAGGAAATTACCTTTGTTCCTTTATTGCTTATAATAATTTAGTAGCCAATTAGTGTTGTTTTGGAGGTGTCATATCAAAGAGTAGTTAAAGTTATCATGGGTTGGTGAAGAACCTTAAGCATTTGTTAAAATTGACTGACCCTATTAGATTGTGAATGAATTGTTATAATGTAACAAATATGAATTGTATGCTGTGCAATCAAAATTTTTATCTTGTTTTGCTAAGGGTTATCCATACATTTCAAAATACTACGCAAAGATAAAGTCTTCAATTACTTTGAGTTCTTCACATAATTTTCTCTCTGAGAGTAATGCATATACAGTTGGAAACCATATTCCTTTTATTTTTCTAATTTTATAACAAACAAGATTTACTCTTGTGAAAAAGAATTGGTAGAATCTACAAAGGAATTTATAGATCAAGGATTACTCCGTTTTACTCGAGTTCAAAGTTCTTCATATTGATCGCTGTTTTTATTCTGTATCCAATTGGTTGTATCCATTTTTTTTAAATTTACTAAAAATATTACTTCAATTTTTACTGGCCTCCGTCATTCTATATAGAACCAAGATACAAATGACTTCCTTTGAAAACCCTTGTTATTATATATAGTGAATTCAACAGTTATGAGTTTTGCTTGATACCCATTATCAATTCACATATGACATTTGCTTAATGTTCTAGGTGGGTTTGCTATTACAGAAAAAAAATAGTCTATCTGTTTTTTTGATGTCTTATCGTGGTTTTATATTGCACACACAAAATATTCTGAAATTTTAGTTGAAAAAGATATATGGTCTAAAATAGTAGTAAGAAACAGAAAATGATTTCCTCTATAAAGATTTAGAAGTAGTGCTCAGTAAGAGACTGTTTCTGGACTGGTCTATGGCAGAATATTTGCCATAAGTGAAACTCAGAAAATTTGGCTCATTCTTATCTCCAGTATGTCATATGAATGTTTAGAATGTTCTAAACAACCTTCCCCATTCATTATGCTGTTACATGTCCAGACTGGATTGTTGTTTTTGAAGTCGTATAAAAAACAGCCTTGAGTAGTTATTTATGTATGTGAAATAGGTGCTCAATCTGAATAGAATTGTCCTTTAAAATATAGATGTTATAAAACTAATGAAAAATGAACTGTGATTCCTTAAATCTGAAGGATAGATAGGCATAGAAATAGATCTATTTCTATGCCTATCTATTTGAATAAATTAATTCGTTAATGGCAACAGCTAGTTCTTGGCAGGCATGATAACTGTTTAGACTATTTTCTCTGAAAAGGTCAATGGTTTATGTAGTAAATTTATTACACGGTTTAAATCCTCTGATGAGTTTTTAGATAGAAGATTATATCGAACCAGAAGATTATTATGAAAGGATACAGTCACGTAGGATACTCCATATCTACTGGGCATCCATAGCTCTGGCAAGGGGGTCCACTGGATTGAGTTAAAGAGACCAAGGATCATTCAAAGTAGTATTTAATGGCTTAAGGTTGAGTTTCGTGGATATTTATACGAAATGGGTCTACTACTTTAAATTGCATTTTAGAAACATTGAAATTCCATTGGTCTTAATTATGTAATATGAAATTGTTGAGAAGATACAGAAAGGTATTGTAGGTTAAGGTATTAAATAACAAAATAAGAAATAGAAAAAAGAAAAAAAAAAATATATATTAAAATAATAATTTTTAGAAATAAATAAAACTTTAAAGGATAAATGTAAGTAATGGCAATAGAGAATTAATCAAGAAAAATTAAAAAATATAAAGAATGGAGAAGCGCCTCCACTGAAGGTAGAAGTCGTGAAATTGACAAAGGAGGTAATGGTCACCCATAAAGAATTGAAAGAATGTTCACCTTTGAAGAGAAGACTTTAAAAAATTGAATACCACAGTAAATAGCATAATGCAGCCCTACATCACGCCATCAAAGAGAAAAGGCAGAAAAAATTGAGCAGAGGTGTTCAGCTTCTTCATGACAATTCCTCTGCCCACACAACATAGATTTTCAAGGCCGCTGTCAAAGAATGCGTGTTCTAATAATCTCTCACCCACTCTACCTAGAGCCCAGACTTGAACAAGGGGTCCAAGGAGCTATAAAAGAACATATTTAGAAAAAAATAAGGAAATGATTTTTTTCATGAAATAAAAATGTTGCCTATGCGTTGCATTGTGTAGAGCTTAGAGGAGAATGCTTTGAAAAAAAGTAATCCTTTTTTTTTTCACTTTCCCTTTTTCTTTAGGCTGGAAGCTAATGATCCTTGCTACCTATGAGGTAATTGAATGCTTTTTATTTAATCAATAAGGAAGATAGATGGAAACAATTAAGTCAGGAAAGCCACATTTAAATATAAATGTCATTTGATATGAATATTAATAGTAAAATAAATACAAAAACAAAATTATCAGAAATAAGTGACAATATAATAGATGAAATTAGATAATATATAAATAGAAAAATGGTAATGTGTTTGTAAATAATAGATGATGAAAAGTAGATATTTTTGTAAGCAGTAAATAGTTCACACATACATTTATATATGCGCAAAAGCAAACATCATATTTTACTTCTAAATCTATATATAAATACACCTAACAATAGTCTGAAATATTTTCTGATGTTGCAAAAAAATATTTAATAAATGAATAATTATATCTAGGTAATTGAAATTCTAGAACAATGCTTTAAATCACGTAAAAATGCAGGTATAGGCCGTAAATAAGAGGAATATTACCAATACCTATTTTGTTTTTAACTAGTTATCGGCGAGGTCTGTATTGTAAATGTTACAAAGTAGATTACTGTTTTAACGTTTGTTTACTAAATTTGTTATAATAAATATTATTTTGAATGGAACTGCCGTTATTAGTCTTTAACTATTTGGAAAGGTTGATTTAAAATTCAATTTATGTGTGAGGATGTCTCTTTGTGACGATTACATTGTCAGTTATGATATTACTTGCTCCAAGTTCAGCAATGAACCTGAACCTTCATTTGTATTCTGCTGCACTAGATAAATCCAGTTCGTGAAAAGTCATGCCTCTTATCTCGCTAGCTATTGGCTCACCAATGTCCCTGAACTTAGTTATTTTTACGTTATACTAAATAGTCTGTTGTGCTGTCTTGTCTATTGTTTGTCGATGACATTTACGTTCGTTTGTTGGCACGCATTTCACCTTCACACCTCATGTATAGATACACACAAACAAATGTATATTTATATATTTGTGTGCTTAGTAGTTTAATCTCATAAGCATACATTTATATTTTCAAATTTTATTTTACAGGTCTTTATTATCTGTTATATTCACTAACATCAAATATTTCATACTCATTATAAATTTACATTTCAACAATCAACTTAATTCTACAGTTAGTAAATACACGCGTGTATTTAAATATACAAATAAATAAATATACCTTTAGATAAATGGATAGCCAACATTTTGTTTTATATTATTAATAAGGGTCTCGTCATTTTTTTTTATTGACGTAACGTTATGATGCTAGTATCCTAGCGGTGATCGAATGAGGCGTTTGTGATCATATCATTAATTGATTCATTAGAACAGAATTGATTCATTATAAATCGGTCCCAAGGTGAAGATTGCTATCCTGATATGATCAATGTAGCAAGTTTTACTTTTCGTTGAAGAGTAATGTGTGCTTTGCTTCTCTCATTATATTTACTTGTTTTCCCTATTCTATATCATGACGTGTTTGTTTGTTATGACAATATACATCATTCAAAGTCTTTATTAGTATTGTCGTTTCAGGAACGAAACCAGTATATATCCGGTTCGCTTTGGTTCGTTTACTAGCACCTTATCTCTTTGGTGCTAATAGATTGCCCATTTTCACAAATATCGGCAAATCCAGTTTACATAAATAATTTTTTTTTTTAAATTATCTCACGTCTGTGGGGAGATATTATATCATTACTAGCTGTGGTCTTCTATTTTTCATTTTATTATACTTATCTTTGTTTCAATATTATTAAATATAATTTAAAATATACTAGAAAATTAAGCATATTTTCAGTTAGTGTTATGAATGAAAAATTTATTTTTTAACTCTCATGTTAAGTTTACTTCTTCATGTTTTAAGGTCTTATTAGTTCATGAAAAAAAATAAAAATAAAAAAAAAAAAAAAAAAAAAATATATATATATATATATATATATATATATATATATATCAATTTAATCGTGTTGAAACTACTAATTCAACCGCCTTCGGCTCAAGAGTCATACCTAATTTTTAGATTTAGAAAGCACAGTTTATAGAAATGAAAAAATATGTATTCATAATTCTGTACCATTTTGGAAAAACTAGATAATTTCATTTTTTTCTATAATAAGATAAATACTTTGGGCAACCCATATTGGTGTCCTACACATCTTGTAAAAGTAGGCGTTGTAAAATTGTATAAAAGGATACCATTGCCATTATAAAAGTTGCCTACTTATACATGATGAGTATAACTCCAATATGGGTTGCTCAAAATATTTATCTTCTTGTTAACAAAAATGAACTTATCTAGTTTTTCCCAAATGGTACAGAATTATCTAGTATTTCTCACTGTATGACTAATGATTCAAGTTAATCAAAAACACTCTAAAGCTATTTTTTAAAAACATATTAGCTCTTGCAATACATTACAACAATCAGTAAATGGTATAAAATGTATGTAAATGTGCATACTCTAGACCAGAGATGGGCAAACTTTTTTAGGGGAGAGCCGGATGAAATAGAAAAACATCTAGGTGGCCCGAAAAAATTGGGCAAAACAAAGTTTAACTACTAATAAACTTTATTTTTGACTTTATCTCATTACACTCAACTTATATGGTACAACGGTAGAAGATCCGGAACGCAACGAGAAGGAAACAATAATTCTATTCTAGCTTTGGTGAAAATAAATTTTGTCTTATGTATAATTGAGTATGACCATGTCGCGGGCCGGATTGACTAGCCCGAAGGGCCGCACTTTGCCCAAGACGCAGGCCTGCTAGAAAGGATGCGAGCGGAGTCCATAATAACAGTGATTCGCTAAGATAATTTTTCTCCGGACATCATGGGTCGAGATTCTCCTGTTGTCGCCCCCCCCACGTCACTTATGAGCCACTGCGTATACGCACATTCAGAACTTGTTAAACATATAAGTACCAAAGCAACTTCATGTACCAAATTTAAGTTGGTGTTAATTGAACATGCGTTAACTGAGACAGCTATAGAAGTTTCTAGGGTCTCAGGGGCAAAACAGAACAACAAGACCATGGTTTGATGAGGAATGCCTTGCTTGAGCCAACCGATAGAAAGAACAAGGTCAGAAAAACATTATTCCCCCGTCCGACACAACAAAAAAAGTTCGATGGATGAATATAAAGCCACAAGAGGAGTCCGCGAGAAGTAACGTTCACGTAAGAAAGAAGAGACGATGCGGAATAAGCAGATGGGCGGATAGTGGAAAATCTTTCAAAAAGCAAAATTCCTTTCAAATGGTGTAAGGAAGTTAACAGACCGATTATTTAACTGCCAGGACTCCCGCATGCGAACAGAAGGAGTGCTCGCTAGTGCACGAAAAAGCAAAAAAATATTAGATATATGAGGCCTCGTACTACTGATTATACCATCATCGCAGGGCGACTGCTGGAGGAATAGAGATTTGACCACAGACTGGTAGTAAATTCAGCGACCATCGAAAAACTAAGTAAAAAGCCCAGTACTGATGACAATACCAGCGAAATATATAAATCTTATGGACCCTCAACTGGTTCTTTCCTCAGGAATCTATTAATGAATCTTTTGATAGATTAGCCTTCTTATGTGAGTGGAAGAAAGCGATTATACAAACCCAAGTCCAATATAAGGGGATTCCTAGAATTGTAACAAGAGAGGTAACAGCATACTTCCTGAGTATAACAAAATTCTCTCCAGCATATTATACAGAGAGTTGATCCATACGCAGGGAAAGAAATTAAAAAATATCAGTGCGGCTTTCGTTTAAGATAGATCACTATTTACCAAATTTCACCTCTGGATTATCCTGAAAAAATACAGGAAGTTTTCGTATTAATACCCATCACTGTTTACATAGACTTTAAGCAGGCTATGACTCGATGATAGAGGGGAAGCATAAATGGCGCATGACAGAAATGAATAGAACCCCGAATATCGACTGGTGAAATGACAATGGACGCAATATCATGCTGGGTCAGTATTCATGGGGCTTTCTACATAGTTTGAGACACACAGCAGGTGTGACAGACAAGGAGAGAGTCTGGCTTGCCTTATACTTAATCTTTGTTTGGAAAAAGCCATAGAGATGTTCCGGAATCCAAACAGTAGGCACTGTTTCTAGAACAAAAGTGTACAGTTCTTGGATATGCCGATGACATATGATCTGAGTGGCTGAAGATCATAAGCCGTACAAAACGCTTTTGCTGTAATGCAATCCGACAATTCGGCGAATAGACTAGACTCTCCATCAACTGAGCCAAAACCGAGACAAGTTTTAATTCGTGAGCCCCGCGAGTCAGTAATGTGTGGATAAATGGTAAAGTTAGTACTACATGACCTCGAAGTGTCCATTAATTCGTATACCTGTGGCACGCAGATTTATGTCGCGAAATGCCATCAATGACGGAGATGGAAACTGCGTATTATGGCAGCCCGCGATTGCTTTTTTTTTTGCTCTACGGCACACTTGAGGAGCAGCATTTGTCTCGAACTGCTAAGTTAGGAGTTATAGCACTCGTCAGACCTGTTGCTCGACCATATAGGGAAATCGGAAATGCTGAACGCGAGTTATCACAAGAACAATGATGTTTTCGCTCGCAAAAAATGGAGATGTTAATGGAAAAGAAAGTCTTAATCGGCAGAATCTTTGGCGCGTGTGTATAACATACGGAAGGAACCTGGAGAAGAATATCGCAAAAAATTGCGCATGACATACAAAGGTCTGGTACGAAAGATAATAAGGATATCTCCAAGGTTTATTAAAGCTCAGCCACTGCTACGCATGTTGCGGAACTAAGGTGAGGTCCGGAGGAGATGTCCCGCGAAAGCTCTGTACATGAAGGATCAAGAATCCAATGGTACGCCGTGTATTGGAAGACCTAAACTAACGAGTTGGAAAAGATGGTATTAGTGATCGCTAAAACACCTTCAAACTACTACTTGGTGCCAGATCAAACTGAGGAAGGCCGGCAGCACTAGACCGTGATGGGACAGAAGTTGATCTATGCTCGTGCTGCAAGTCCCAATAATCCTCGTACTATCCTGACTGTAGTTCGAGCTATTTAAGGTGAGGAAGTGAATCAAGTCTAATAATAAAACTAGAGGTGTATGAAGGAATGTTAGTGAGAGAGCAAGGCACATTAACATCTGTAAGGTGCTCACCTCGTCGCATAAGACTCGCGGCAAGGATAAATTTCGTGAACAGTTGTTTCCATAAATTTAATTTTAAACGACATAAACACATTTTTATACGTAATCTAGACCTTTGGGTTGTTTCAAATGTTACTCAAGATCTCGCAATGAGCCCCTCTCTAGCCTTCGCCGTGCCAATTCGGGAATATCTGTCTCCATATTTCCTACTAGTATGTTTGTATGTCCATTGAATCGTTGGTGGGGACTCGTTGATCGGGCGAGTTGGGGTGCTCGGTACTGAAGGACGTGGGTTCGAATTCCACCTGGGCGGGTTAAAAGTTTTTAAATCTGTTTAAATGAATATTGACCTTCCCACCCTGTCTAGAATAGGTTGGTAACCTGTAGGATAAACCTTTCTTTCTGCTCTAGTTGGGATACATAAGGACGTTGAACCCCAATAAAAAAAAATAGTTTGTATTTTTTCTGAGTTCGTTATAGTCGGAATACCCAAGACTTTATGTAAGGTTTAGTCAAATAAATTTAAGCACTTTTTGTTTGTTTTCTGTTGCAAGTGTTGTTTTCTGCTGCATAATTTTGATTGACCCCACAAAAATGTTTTTCCAAAATAGCAATTTTCCACATTTTTTTTGCGCTCCATAACTTCTTACACATTCTTCCCAACTTGACTAGTTTCTCAGGGTCTGGTCCATCTTGGAGAAAGCTGTATGGTTATGTAGTGCCAATCGATATGTATGACATTCATATTTATGTTAGTTTAAAAAAAAATAGCGAAGGTTTATTATTATGTTACAAATTTTAGTCTGGAAAAGCGTATCAAAGCGTATCTGTCTTCCATCTTCTCAAAAAAAAAAATAAAAATAAAAATAATAATAAAAAAAAATATAAATAAATGATAATAGATAAATAAACTAAAATAAACTAAGCCGATTCAAATTTGCCCTGTTTATTTTTAGAAGTTGATATTCAGTTGTAAATAGATTATTAAGATGTAACAGTTGGTAAGTTAAATTATATCACTATTATCAAATACGAGCTAGAATTTAGAAGTTTGGGTAAAATGTTTTTCGTAATATTACCTTTCTTATTTCAACATATCAACGTGGCTAGGGATGTGTCGATTCCAAATGTCGATTCTCGATTCCACCGATTCTTAAGAAAAGAATCGGTATCGAGAATCGATGACTCAAAGTCGATTCCTTGGAACTGATCGATACTGCTGGAAATAGTTTTGTAATACATAATTATGTAATTATTATACATACATTGATTCATCTTAACGTTAAAAAAATGTATGCTAGTTAATTTTAAAATATACATCTTATAATAAGAGAACAAACAAGTTTCATATAATTCATATAATTGGCCAACACTGGTAAAGTAATTATAAAATTCTTTTGAAAAATCAAGCATTGCTACTGCGAGCCAAACTTCAAGATTTTCAAGTTATGTATTGGCTATTGGAAAATTAAAAAAAAAAAATCGGATTACTAATTTCCAATGCCATAGCTGATTCACTAAATAAATAATGTGGTCAGACAATAGCACCATTTTATTATGCTTAAGGGTTTTTATAAAATCCAACCCTAATAGATGGGGCTATTCAAATCAAAATCCAGAGAAATAATCAGCGCATCAACATTTCTACAGTGTTTAGAGAAAAGTTTTAGTAACATTTGGTATTCCTTAAATATTAAATGAAACCCAGAACTTATTTATTATTCTAAAATATTTATCTTCTTAAACAATTCCTAGTTAATATTATTACACGCGAATTGACCAGTTAGGATCACGCTACAACTTTATTTCCTCTTATTCTTTTCCATTGCCTTTAGTTTCCTCTGTCTCCTGTACTCCTTCATGCTTTCACTGGCCTGCTTCTTCTGATCTTCTGTCCACGTTCGTCCGCTTCTCGCTGGTCTTCCTTCAGCTTGAAACCCCTCCACTCTACTCCCAAATGTTCCTCTTTCCAACATTAGGGACTCTGTAATGTTCAACTGTTCCAGGTCCTTACTAACTTCTTTAATCCACGCTGTATTGGTCTTCTTCTTCCAGAGGTAGTTGAATATCTGTTTTGTTTCTGTCTTTGTTCATTCGTCAATCTTCTCTTCCGTATAGTGTCTTAGATTCTTTCCACATTCTGATAGACTTCTTTGTTGCTTCTCAATTTCCATCCATCTTCAGCCTGTACTGCACCCATGATTTTTCTTAAAATCCTTTTTTCCAAGACCTCCAGCTTCTCAAAGCTATAGTTAATCGATAGGCATTCACTGGCGTAGCGACATTCTGTTTTGACTACGGTGTTGTAGTGTCTTATTTTGGCATTTCAAGAGATGCACTTATTGTTGTAGACATTTTTTGTCAATCCATAAGCTCTTTCTTCCATTTTTAGAATACGATATCCAACAGCTATTTTTTCCAATCCATTCTCCTGTATTGTCTCACCAAGGTACTTGAACTTCTCGACTCGTTCAATTGTTCCTATCTGCGTTAAACAATAGTGAATAATATGAATTATTTTTTAGCTTATTCATTGGGTTATTATTGTCTTTTAATACGATTGGGTATGCTTTTTTTTGGCTCTCATATCGATTATCTTATTTAATTGCAATTTATTTTTAACATAGGTACCAATATCGAGAATCGAGAATCGATTTTTTGGAACCAGTACCACAACCGAGAATCGAAAAATTTTGGTACCGGCACATCACTGAACGTGACTATCAATTTCTTTATGGAATAGTTGAATATGGCCATCATCGTATGGAAAATAAAGAACTACGTAATTGTTGTGAGGATAAGTACCTCTTTCAATGAAGACCTCTTATTAAATTTTTGATGCATAGAAAATCTGACAGGCTTGATTCCAACCGGGTTTAAGCTTGTAGCAAGTTTCTTACAAATTAGTAAAGCTTAGATTGGTACTTTGAAGGTAAATTTTAAAGAGTTAAGAAAAAACGATTGCTTAAATCTGTTTAAGAACCAATTCTAAGAAAAAATGTGTAATAGTTTTTCATGTTAACTTGTTCATGACAGTGGCGGAAGTTCTTCGTTTCTTCATATCAATCTTCGGTTGTACTTATTTCAAGAAACACCTTTGGCACATCGACGTGGATATAATTTAAATTAATATTATGTAAAATTGCGTATTATAATATTGCAACGCAGAATAGCTTCATTTGTATGGTAAAAGAGTCAATAATAAAAACGTCAGCATAAAATTAAATCTGTGTTTTATATACCTCAAACTCTGAAGATGTGGAAGAATAAAATGTATTGTTTGTTTTTTAAAATTTCATATATGTGATACAAATCGACAGGAGTTTTAAAACAGTTTTTTTAAGCGTGATTTTTTAAAACTAATTATCGGCGTTTTTAATTGAGCTTGTCTAGGGCAACAATATTTTGTGTTAATAAATGCTGACAAAGCGCCCAGAAAGAAAATGCTTATTCCTTAAAACTAAATAAATAATTTCATTTGAGGATGTTTTATTTCCTAATTGTTGGAACATTGTTTTGTAATGTTTAAAATGTGATACGAACGTATGCGATTGTAATTGCCTTGAGCAATTTTGTAGGTGCTAATTGAAGGGTTTGGTGGATGAAGGGGTTATGTTTTTATTTTATAAAAATTCATTCTAGCTCATTGGATGAAGAATTTATGTGTAGAAGTGTTAGGTAGCAAAATCTGAATATTTTAAAACTACTAGAAACCGTAAATTTAAAAAAATAAATAAAAACGATGTTTTGTTTTTTTACATGGATATTTCATTTTGAGACGCTCTAGCTCTGTTGGTGTTGCTCGGATCAAAAAATTGCCTAAAATTTGTTTCCTGATTAGAAACATAACGGAAAATGTTTTCTAATATGATATTTGTCGCTATGACCAACTGTTTAGGAGCTATATTGGTTTAAATGAAAAGTTACGTTTGAAATGCTTATTTTCTCCTAACTTTGTTTATTTCGAATTGGTAATCAATTATTATTAACACAACTTAATTCTTAATTTAAGTAATTTGATTCTTTTTATTCTAAAATGTAAATTGGAAAAATCATTAGATTGTATATAGTTACTAGTAGCATCCCCGTGACGGCTTCGCCCACCCTCATAAGTAACTTCAACTAAAAATTAAAGTTTTATTTGTTTATCGATAAGATTCTTGTATTTTAGCATGTGGTTGAGAATTATTTCTTCAATGATTTTTTCACGCATAGCAGTAATTATTAATCTAGTTATAATTGCACTGATTAGGTGGTTGAAGATTTCGTAAAAGCACCATTAGACATACAATTTTTAATTTTAATGTATGAATTGGTAATCAAGATGGATAAAGACTATTAAGAAACTCTTGCGGAAAATAAACTGCATTATCAGTGCTTACGACAAAAGCCCCGTGGATCATATTTTTACACACGATATAAAAAAGCAAAGGATCGACATTTTGATTTAGTAATAATTTGTATGTTGATTTCGAACTATCAAAGTATATGACAGTGTGGCAAACCTCGGTCCTGCCTCTCAACATTGTACATTTAAATGTTAGTTATTGTAAATTTTACCATTGCAAAACCTTCCTAGAATTATAAAAATTATTTATTTAGATGTCGGTTCAGATAGGTTCAGTTTACCCATTGTTAACTCTATTGCGGAATGGTGCTATACACAATCGGTCGATTTTCAAGCTTCATTGGGATCCACATATCGCACACCATATGTAAATCTTTTTTAATAATTTTCTTGATAGTTTAATAAGTAAATTTTATCATCAATTTCAAGCTGTTTTGTAACCTCTCGTGTAGAATGGCACTCGCCACCTATCGGTCAATTTTCAAACTTCATTGTTGTCCACATATTAACTTTTTTTAATAAAATATAAATAAAAATCAGTAGATTTTAATATTGCTAAACCTTCTTAGAACTATGAAGATGATGTAGTTAATATTTAGTACAGATTGGTTCAGTAATATTCGCGGTTAGTAATCAAAAATGAAAAATGGCTTGTCCTTTTATAGAATAGTATAAACTATTATTATGGTAAATTTTTTAATTGTAAATCTTTCAAGAACTATGAAGATGATGTAGTTAAAATTTGGTTCAGATAGGTTCATTAGTTTTACTAAAATGCTATTGTCGCTTGCCACATATTCGATATCCATGATTATTGTTTTTGCGGTCAGAGAGAAATTCTTTTTTGTATTTAACATCGTTTTGATTTATTTCATTAAAAAAAATCTCTTCTTACACTATATTCTACAATATAAATCACCGATTCGCAAGTAGAACGATACTAAATCTTTATTGATTTAAATAAATTTTAATTTTTTACATGATACACTGAAATAATTTTATGATGATGATTGTATTGTTGACTGTGAGTTTTTACTAAGGAGATGAATTTGTCAGGGGTGCAGTCAAGGTTGATTGAAACGTTGGCACGCCAAAATATAAGTTTTTCATTTAAAAAACTGGCTGTGTTTATTCAACCTTGACTGCACCCCTGACAAATTCATCTCCTTAGTGAAATAATTTTAGCAGAGAGCAGACAGAAGCGCACCAACACACCATAAAAGTTGACAAAAGTAATTTGATTTTTGTAAGATCACATAGATATGAAACTGAAGGGGCTATGTTAAAAGAAAATGTAAAAAAAAAAAAAAAAAATAATTACTCTAAATTATGTTTTGTTGCATAACCCCTTCATCCACCAAACTGTAGTAAACTTCGAGTTATTGCTAACCTTTCTTTAGGGTTATTAACAAATTTTAAATCAATAAATACTAATGCTTACTTTTAAACAAGATTTTTTAATTTTATTTCGAAAAAAAATATCAGCCTGGCTTTTTTATATTGTATTAAAATTTCGTGTAATAATTTTAATATGCATAGCCTTGAAGTTGTGTTAATTTTTTGCTGTCAGTAGATCATTCAGATCAAGACGTGCTGCTGTCATGCACATTTTAATACTTAATTCTGTTTTTATCTAATTACATAGTATATTCGGGAGAGACTTTTATCTGAGAGCGCTGCCAATTCTATACAATGTTATGTCCTGTCTTTCTGCCAAGGGTTTGTAGCTAAATGTAATGTTTTCCTTTGACAAATTTTTTAAGAAAAAAATCATGTCTTTGTTTAAACTTATTTTTGTTCCTTTCTCATGAGTTGCTTGCTTTTAGAATTTGGGTAAAGTTCACATAGCTTTCATCGAAAACATGGTTCTAAAATGTTTTGTATAAGTAAATTTTGGTGTGTATTTTTCTTTGTATGTAGTTATAATAATTTTCTTTAATTATATTTTTATTAAATATAATATAGTCGATAATACAGTTAGAAAAAAGATTGTAGCATTCACATCTTAGGTTTGACTTAATCGACAACTGATTTTCCATCACCTATTCCAGTTTTTAAGTAATGTAGTTAAAATTGTGATACATTTATTATGATCGTTGAAGAGGAAAGTTTTTAATTATACGTAGTTATATTTTCCTCCTTAAGTATTAAACCTTTTACTAGATCTTTGGGGATACAGATCTTATCTTCATGTTATTTTTCGTCTGTTTTACTATACGTTGTCATCCTTACATTTTTTTTTACAAATATAACCGTTTGCTTTATAAAATGTTCTAAACTGATTCGGGCCAAACCCTCAAATAACTGGGTATTAAATAGAAACTATCCCGTTTGTAAAGTAATGTGAAAATGACAACATACTCATCTACATAAAGTAGATTTTAAATTACCTGAATATGGGTTATTTACTCCGAAACATTTAGCAAAGTGTGATATAATAAAATGAGAAAATGTGAGGAAAATAACTATTTACAATAAGAGTATTCATTTAAAATAAAATTTTTTTATTTAATACTTGGCAAATATATTTACTCGACATTTAAATAATTTTATGCATTTATGAGACCTTGTTTTATCTATATCTATATTTATATTAATTCTATTATATAAAAGGACAAGCCATTTTTCGTTTGTGATCACTAACCACGAAAACTAGTGAACCAATCTGTACCAATTTTTATCGATATACAAAGTTAGTTCAATTATTTGTTAAAATAATTTAAGTTTTTTATTTATTTGAGCGGGCGAAGCCGCGACGGGTTATGCTAGTTAGTTTAATATTTTTGTAAATGAAGCGTTACTCCCATAATTATTTTTAATTTTTAAATCAATGGTATCGTAATTTATATTTATTTTTTACACTTTGTAATGAAAAAAAGAAGAAGATAATAAGTTCTTCAATGAATTATACTGTTATTGAAGAAGATAATATTAAAACCAACACTACTCAAATTTCTTAATACTAGTGCTTCCTAGGATTTAGTTGGAGTGGTTTAATTAATAAAATAATTTCACTCGCCAACTGCCACTTGCTTATTTCTATTTACATCTGAATAATATCTTCTTAAAATATAAATGCCAATTTTCAGTAGTCAAGTCTGGTCAAGGTCAAGACTGAAATACTTATAATTGCTTTTAATTAAATATAATTTAGTTTTTTATTGAAATTTAAAACCATAAAGAGTATGTATATTTATCACTTTCACCTTTATCACTTATTTACTAATATTTGATTAAATTTAGAAATAATTTGTTTCTAAGTATTATTTTTTATAAGAATATTCGTTTTAAATACTGCAATTTAAAATTCAAATATCATATCAGTCATCAGAATTTTATTCTACAGCTATATAATAATAATAATTAAAAAAAAAAAAAAAAAAAAAAAAAATCCTTATGAATATTCATGGGGAGTCATTTATAAACGCGTGAAGTTTCCATTTTGAATCGTTTTAAGAATGCAACAGAATAATATCTCTCTTTTACACAAACTTCATAAAATAAAAGTACTTCTGTGCCAAACGTTACGCTACCGACTTAAGTATTGCGACAGTAAAACCATATTCATAAAATTTATAGACATTAGCATGGAAGCTATGTGGACACTCCAACAAACAGGTACAGACTATGGCAACAGTACAAATTCCTGACATAACCCAACGGAGGCTGAAAAGAAAATGGATGAGGATCTCCTAGTCTAATCCCTAATAATTTAGTATCACGCCTGGAGATTGTACCAGTGGGTGCTGCTGAGTCCCTCATCCCTGATCATGTCTGTTGTTTCAATTTAATCTCGCATTCACTGGTTGTAAACAAATGTTTACAGTTGTGAATAAAATTATGTTAGAAAAAAAAATGTTAATCTGCGGTGTGTTGGTGTGCTATTGTCTGCTCTTAGCTAAAATTATTTTACTGTATCTAGTAAAAAATAAAAAGTCGTTTAAATAAATATAAAATTTAGTATCGTTCATGTCCTTGTGAATTTTTGGTTTATTTTATAGAATATAGAGTAAGGAGAGATTTTTTTTTAAAGATATAAATCAAAACAATGTTAAAATTAAAAAAAAAAAAAAAAATTCTCTCTGACTGTGAAAAACAGTTATCATACATATGTCTATCTGTAATCTACTGCTTTTCTCAATTTACATTTTAGAATCAAAATGATCAAATTTTTTTTATATATATATTTTCCTTTTGCATGAAAATGTTACATAGCCCCGTCATCTTCTCTTTTTTTCAATTAATTTTTGAAATATTTAGATTTTTCTACCTAACACTTCTTCACATAAAGCCTTCATCCAAAGAACTAGATTGTATTTTTTTAAAAAATGTTACATAACCCCTTCTTCCCTCAAACCCTTCAATTAACACCTACATCTTAATGTTTCCTTACGCTTATGGTGCCAGTTACGGTTCTATTGGAATTTGTAACAGTATAAGTTTAACGCCCAGTCACCTATGGAAGCGAAACATGGATCCTAACATGTAAAATGGAAAGAAGGCTTTGCACTTGGAAAAGGAAAGTTCTTCGGAAAATATATGGACCTACCTTCTCCGAGGGAGAGTGGAGAATTAGGCCTAATGAGGAGTTGAGAACCTTGTATGGCCAGCCTTATATTGTGAACTTTATAAAAAAAGGGAAGGTTGAGGTGGCTCGGCCATGTGGAACGGATGGGATGTGACCGTCTCACAAGGAAACTACTTTATGAAAAGCCTAGAGGAGATCGTCCGAGAACGAGATGGTTGGATGACATAGAGGAAGACTTAAGATGAATAACTGGAAGTCTTAAGATGGAGGAACGCTGCTGACGACAGACCAGCTTGGCAAGTAATTTGTGACATGTCCCTTTTTCTTGGAGAGCGGTAGCGCCATAAATAAATTAATAAAAAATAAGTTTAAATGTTTAAGCGTTATAGCCAGCACCATTAAAATAAAATAATGAATAGCTCATGTTTTTTTTTTTTGGAAGTTCAACAAAATGCCTAACACATTCCTGTGCTGTTTTTTTTTTCAAAATACAGCAAAACAAAATATATCATTCAAATTGTTATCTATATCATTATATTGTGGTTCTAGACTTGCCATATTTTAATTGATAGCAGGTGTAAAGTTTTCACATTTCATTTTTTATTTACTTAGTTTACAGTCTCATTTTTCTATAAAAATATTCCATAAACACTATTGTAATATTTTGAATGCTGAATTTAATACCGAAATAGGTGGCTATAATTAGGCGTGCAGCCAGCGTACTGCACTCGAGTGAAACCAGAAACCTATATGTTTGATTAGTTGCGCTCAGCCGGCTGGGTCCGGTTCTGCGTAGCCGGCTAGTCCTCTGGCAGTGCAAACAGGTTTTATTTTTTTTATGATGAGATCACTGGTTTGTTACGATCTATATCTCGGCTTCCAAAGATAGAGGAAAAGCGGCGTTTGGAAACAATTATAGTCATAGGCGTCAATGAGACAAATGTACTTCTCTTAGTAACAAGCATTTTTTTTTTTTTTTTTTTTTGAACGAATGCTTTAAATATTAATGCTTTGGTTCATTTTATATTATTGATTTGTTTGGCATGGGGTGTGATATTTCTATTTCATTTTTTAATCCATTTTCTTATTGAAGAAATTTTTATACATTTTATAAAATACTTTCAAAGTTCGTATTTCATGATTCATTTTTTTTTTTCAATTTTGATAATATAGCGATATTTATTTTAACTAAATTCAATTCACTCTTGGAATTTGTTTCGAGATTTGTGGGAGGAATTTCAGAATTGAAAACAAAGAAAACTACATTTCAATTTTATTTGAAATAAAATTACCGTAAACCGGTGGTTATTCGAAGTGGTGGATTAGTAAGAATTAATGGGATTCTAGAAATAAATGCGAGTTTTTCAGTCGCTTTCATAGTTGGAATTATAGCCTCAATAATATTTTCACGTGTACGTAAAAACATAATTGGAATCCAGTTTTTAATTTAATGATTAAGTTGGTAATCCAGATGGACAGAGAATATTTACTATATTAACGGTCCATTTTTAAATTTCACCACAGATTTCTAGTTTTTTTAATAACAATTTTATTAAAATAAGTTAATTTTATTATCAATGTCATGCTCTAGATAGCATCGTAACATTGTAATCTCTCTTGCGGAATGGCGCTCGTCGCCAGTCTTCCGATTTTTAAACTTCACTCGAATCCATATATTTATCATATTTTTAATAACAATTTGATTGGAAATTTGTAAATTTTATTATATCTAAACCTTCCTTGGACTATGAAGATGTAGTTAAAATTTCCTACAGAATGGTTCAGTAGTTTTCGTGGTTAGTGATCACTGACAAAAAATGGCTTGTCCTTTTACATAGATAGGGAGGAGTCGAACAAAAAATGTTCGTCTGCCGAAAAAACTATAAAAGTAACTTCAAACATTGATTTACCAGTTGTTGGTATGCTTTGGATCTGGGACTGTGGACCGACGAAAGTACAAACCGTAATGTGATCGAATAATTATAATAATTTATGAAAACATCTTGTAAAACTACTTGTCACTGTTTCTTTTATGCTTTCAAAATAATCTAGTTGTGCCATTTAATATAAATTATTCCATATTAAATAAGGAATGAATTAGTCTTAAAAAAAGAAAAAAAAAAGAATGTGCCTTTCTACACTTCTGTTTTGACAAGGGTTTTAATTTGGTTGTGAAAGAATGTGATTATAAAAGCAAATAATTTTCTGTTAACATTTGCTATTGCCTTTTTTTTTTTTTTTTAATAGTCTTGAAAGGGTAATTCGATTACTTAATTAGATTCTGTAAAACCTCTGATTTTATACCTTCGTTTTTCTTGGTGAGTCACGGAATTTGTTATCATTAATTTATCAGCATAAGCGCCCTCTGTTCACGCTACAAAGTAATTTCATTTACTAATTAATGATTCTTAATTAATTCACTAATTGGTAAATTGTGATTTTATTTGCCCAAATTTTAACGTCTCATCTAAAACATTTCCTCTAATACAACATAATTCAAACGATCATTTGAAATTTCATACATATATATTTTTTATCATTCTTGTTTTTTAACTATTTTATTTGTTTTCATCTCTTACGCGATGACGTCAAAGGAAGTTCGAGGCCGAATACGGAGCCGAAAAGTGGTTATTGCTGGGTATAGCTGAGTTACGGCTCAATGAATGATCTCATCCAAGTCTGACTTAGCAGTTATTTTAACCTTCGTGTGAATAATAAGCAGTATAGATTTCTGGTCCCTTTTCTCACAAATTATTGTATATTATCAATAATTTTGTAGCTACAGAGTTATCCAAAAATCTTCAAATTGGTATTCCTAATAAGGTTTACTATTTTGATATATTCCCATTCCATTGGGACTACTTGCTTTTTGGTTGTTTAACTTTGCAACTTGAAGGCTATGCTTTGGCTTTACTTCAAGGAACACCTCGCAGTGAGCCGACTTATTGAAACCGATATTTGTTTTATATTTATAAAGCACTTTAATCAATAAAGATTCGCCATAAGTGTTTATCGAAAAATTAAATCTGCTTTAATAAAAATGAAAAACAATCACCTTGACGGTAAACGTCTTCCCATTCCCACAACGTGTCTATAAAACATCAGTAATTCACAGTGTAAATGGATGGATTAATCACTTTGTTCTTATGCAAAATGAAACTCCCAAAATGAAATTTTTAGTAAACACTGCAATCTATGTCATGCACTGGAAACATTACAGTATGTTTCTCAATTCAGAATATTTGCGTGAAAAAACATTCTCGGAAACAGCTGTGAACCATTTGAATTGTGTTACATAAAGATGGTATCCCTTTTATTAAAATACAGGGCATTGCCCGTATACCCTACTTTCTCAGTCTCGCTCAACACTGCTGCCTTTTATGGGAACTTATTGAATGTGGTTGAGCATCTTTGATAGAAAAGTGTTCTGAACTAGTATTTGTTAGAATTGTATACACTGAAATATAAGTTTCTTGTAATTGTTTTTATTGAATAGTTTCCTGATTTAATTTATTTTTTTTTAAAACCTACTTATTGATATTTACGACTCTATACATTATGTACAAGTACTTTTAACGAAAATTATTACAATGGCATGCCAATAACATGGAATCTAGTAAATGTTGGAGTATTGGGAAACTTCGAGCATTTTCTTCTTCTTTTCAGTATGGAATGTGCTGATTTAATCTAAAATTGAACTGTTGCTTTGTTATTTACCGTTTAATCTAGTTATTAACTTCTTCTTTTTACTCATTTTATTTTATTAACATTTTTTAAGTTTTTTTTGTTTGCTATTTTGTCGTTTCGATTACTTCGTTAAATAGAAGTGATGTGTTGAACAAGTTCATTAAATGCTCATATTGTTTAAAATTTCTAATGGTTTGTACTGTTTATATTAAAGAAATAATTGCATGAAATATCAATCTTTTTTTAAGGGAGAGAGGTACGGGGCCGGTGTTGGACCCTATGGATTCTTTTTTTTCTTATCCAAAAAAGAAGGGGAGTTTTAAAAGCTGCTTATTTCGTTATGTTGTGTTCAGCGGAATACGAGCCACCTTTGATTGCTTTCAGAGGAGTTTGGTATACCTGCACTATCTTTTAACACAGTTGGGAAAACGGTACTCTTCCTCTATTCAGGCAATTGTCGGTTTCATCGGAGTTTTTCTAACCATAAAACTGAAAAAAAAAAAGAAAAAAAAACGTAACCAGGAAAACGATCCAGAAACGAATTGGGGTGTCATATTCATTTTGTGGAGTAGCCAAGAAACAAATGTTTAAACAAGTGAGAATTACTTGTGTGCTGTGGCCATTTCGTTCCAATGTTTTTGTTTTTTTTTGGTAATATACGCATTATTATTATTTTATGGATTTCATAAATATATACATATAGGAGTTCGTTTTATGGTCAAACTCATTAGTCTTTCTGAAGTACTCATGAACTTCCACCTCCGTCCTTACTCCATTCACAGGGGGAGCGTTTTGATTTAACGTTACTTTGTTAATAGGTTATTAAAAAAATTTTAACAGGAGAACAGATATACCTTCATCTATCACTAGATTTTTCTGTGCATACGTTGCAGAAATAGGTACAGTGTACAATATTTGTGACAGGGTTTTTATAAATTTCCTGCAAATAAAACAAAAGGTTTTCTAGGTTAAGGTTTCTTTGTAAGGCCTTTTTTTTTTTCTTCTTTTTTTAGTATCATGCCCTCAAATTTCATTCTTATTATTTATTTGTTGACAATCATTCCTAAATCGTAAATTTACGTAAACTTTCAGATTATTTAAAATTCAACAAAACATTCAACGGATATTGGAGTTAAGTTCAGCTCTTTACTTATGAAACGTTACAAAATTAAATATGTCGTGATAAGTCGGATCTGGGACATCTGTGATCGATCGAGTTCATTTTCAATTCCGTGTTTGTTATCCATCTTTTTTACGATCACAGTAAATATATTTTGTCTATAATTTTCTAGTTATCATAGCAATGCCATTTAAAAGAAATGTTATCACCTGATGCAAAATCAATTATTTGGCATTGCTAACTTAGATGTGGGTCTCGTGTAACGTTTATGTTAGTCTAATTTATTTGTTTGGAAGAACTGTTCAGTATGAACAGAGAAACGTCCTGAAAGATGTTAATTATTTTAGTAGTCAAAGTGGAAGTGTTCAACTTTATTGATGGATGTCAAACAGTTTGTTATTATGAACTCTATCATTGTTTTAATGTATTGTTGATCTTAAATTTATATTTTTATTTTTATTAATAAAAATTGATATATCAAACCAACATGACAGATTAACATTCCCAGAGGAGGTTTTCTCGTACCATCACTGAAATGTTGCTTATTATTCTCCTCAAAAAATCGACGTATAAATTGGCAAGATGAGTCTAGTTATATATTTGTTGAAAATGTTTCTATAAATTCAGAAGTCAATTTTTAATATACCCTTTAGCAACTTTTAAAAAGGTTGAACATGAAAATAAAACTAAAAACTATTAAAAATGGATATTATGAGTTGGAAAACGAAGTGCAGTTTACTTGCTTTCTCAGTGTAAACTAATTTGACGATCAACTTATTAATTTATTTGTATACATCTCCGTTTGGATCGAAACTGTTTGTATTTAAATAGTAATATTATTAGGTTTTAGATTTTCTAGTTTCAAAATATTTTTATTATTAATTAGGATGCCTTGCTAATTAAAAGAAAGGACGTTTTTAAGAAAACCTCTTTAATTGAATGATAGCTTTGGTTTGAATGAATAGCTTTTTAACGGTGAAACATCTTTTTAATGAATCAGAACGAATAAAACTACAGATAATTAGGTTTTATGTACTCGTATTATTAACAGACAACGCATTGTAAGCTAAGCTTCCTAGATCGCTCTGAAACATTTTTGTCTGAAATTCATTAATAAGAGAAAATAAAGTCTAAATAAATCCTGCCCAACAAAGAAAATTGAATGTAGATGTGCAATCCTGAAGACCAGACCTACCTCAAGAATGTGTTACCCATTAATGTTTTTTAAGCTTATTGATTTTTTTTCTATTAATTTTGAATTGTTGCCACTTCCTTCATTTTCTAAAATGCTTAGATTTTTGTTTTTAAAAATAATGTTTATGATTTCGTTATTAATTGCTTTTATTTTATTTTTTATTTGCTTAATAAAATTTTTTTTTTAATTATTATTATTATACATTATACATTATACATTATTTGGTAACAGTTTGTTTTCATATATTTTGGTTATAGCTTACAGCAAAGAGAGAAAGACTTTTAAACAAATAAACTTTAGAAACACGTTAATAAATACCATATCTGTTTTGTTTGAATAACTTCATACAAGGAGATCATAAATAATAAATATGATGAAGTACAATACTGGCACCACCTTACTAGTAAACATTGGTTTGTTACATTATTTATGAATTCATATAAATTACATTATACACAAGTTAAAAAAATATATATATATATATATATATATATATATATATATATATATATATATATATATATATATATATATATAAAAAATAAATAAATAATAAATAAAATAATGTTTGTGTATATTTCAATAATTTTGGCTATTATAACATAAAACTAATCAATAACCTTATAAGCTAATGCTGAAAAATGAATTAAATTACTTTAAATTAATGTCTTAATTAAGTACTAAATTATTTTTAATTGTCAGCTTTTGAAGCAGACCTAACAAATCAAGTTATAGACACATTTTATCACCTTTTTGAATATTCTCTGATGATTTAAATTTTTCTACAAAAACTTATCTGTTAAATGACTCGTTGAAAACAGATTCCTATTATTTAAACATAGCAAAACCGGATACGTTATCCTTTTTATTCTCAC
This sequence comes from Euschistus heros, assembly GCA_003667255.2. Classification (NCBI taxonomy): domain Eukaryota; kingdom Metazoa; phylum Arthropoda; class Insecta; order Hemiptera; family Pentatomidae; genus Euschistus; species Euschistus heros. Next base: position 1,506,674 of record RCWM02000153.1, on the reverse strand, counting down.
TATTGATTGCCTGAATGGATGTACAGAATTCATTTTTACTAATATTTAGTACTTTTTTAATGTTATTGAAAATTGTTTTTGTTTTTTGTATAACTTTTGGTTATTATGATTTTTAATGCATTATGATTTATGAAGACGTTTATGGCGGAAGTATTTTTTTATTTAGTTTTAGCTAATTGTATATGAGTTACCAGTTATTTTATGTTGTTCCGTATATCGGGATTTTTCTTTTTACATAGTGTTGTTCATTTTTATGATAAAAACCTTTCTATATATCAATAAATATTCAGTATATAAACATATTTTCCCTAATTTAATTACAGGAGGAGCCTGCAAAATTCATTAAAGATAAAGAATCTATTCAGTGTGTATTATTAAATTGGAATGTTAGATACAATGTAAGATCTATATTGTTAACAACGAATAGCAAAATTTAATTAATTTCTCTACTCATAATTTTTTCTGGCATTTATTTATTTTTTGTATGATATATAATTAACTAGAGCGTTATAGTATTGGATTTCACTGTTAATTTTATTCGCAGAAACATTACCAAAACTTAAAATGAAAGGAACGATTCAGATGTTTATGCGCGAAGGAGTGGGGGAAGCAAGATGGCCTCCGTTGCTTTACCAGTTTAGAGCCAGTCTCGACTGGATTTGGCCAGTTCGTTTCACGAATCGGTTGCTTGCTGCCGTCCTAGTCCCTGCCTTCGTACTGCCCTCTTCCCTGGTCTTTTCTGTATCGTCCTCCCCCTCCCGATACAGAACTAATATCGCATAGTAGGGCTTTCCGGCATCTCGTAGTCGAATTAACGAATGAGTGTTTTCATCCGTCGTCATCCAACGCTTATTAAACTGTTATTATCGTCATCCAGGCAATGCTTTTACAATACAAACACAAAATGGAATCCTTTTGCATTGCGAGCTGCACCGAAACAATTCCACACTACAACTACATTAGCTGACGACAGGTTTTTATTGCAGCTGAACACCTTGGTCGTAAAGAGAAGTGGGCCCTGTGGACTTAGTTTGTTTAAACGTAACTATGACCCCGTTGTTAATATCTGGCCCAAGAGGAGATATGCTTCTGGTCCTTCATAGTGTTAATCTGATTTGACAGTGATATGAACTAGTCATTAACTGAATTTTGTGTCTGTGCATAGATAAGGATTTTCTTATTCCCTATGTGCTGATATATATCATACATTTGTTTTGAGAAATGTATGTGATTGTTTACACTGTTACAATGACTGTTGGTGACTTAGAACTTTGTGCTGATTTTTATCATAGTTTGATTCAACCCTCCAATAACCGCCTTCGAATGCGTTTGCTTGGAAAACAATTCGCTGTTAAGAGACTGAACAAAAATATGTGTATGAGAGACCAGTTTAACTATTGTGCTAATTTTTCACCTCATTTGAAACATAGGATTAGAGCTATCAATTTGAGACAACTGCCCAGTGACAATCGCAGATCAGTGCTGTCAAGAAATTTAGTTAAAGAGTTAGTATCTTTTTGAAATATAATGTTTAGAGTTTTCTGGCATGGGGGCAATCTTGTGCATAGGTTTCAGCCTACTATTATTCCTTTAAGCATTTTAATCAGGTGGAAATTACTTCACACTGCCAGAATACTCAATTGAACGCTTTGTTTTAAGTAGTAGCTGTCACAACCACTTTAATCCAAGGTCATCTTATATTATGCCTTGAATGATTTGATTATTGCATACAAAATGCATGATATTCATGGTTTATTGGTGTAATTTTTGTAGGAATATATGCAGACCAATAGTTTCTTCTACAAATGTGCCTAAAGAGGAACCTTCACCTCAACAGGAAATAATTTCTCCTCCTGATAGTCCAGCTCAGGTAATATTTGTATTTGTTTATTGTATTAATTGTAAATTTTTTAAAGTATTGATGAATTTATGTTTATCAACCTTATTAATTAATAATTTTAATTTGAAATTATTTGAAGGTGAGGAAACAAATAAAGTTGATTTAAATAATATCTTATGTTTGTAGCTATTTAGTGAAGTTGCTGTTTTTGTTCTTAACTCTGATGATTTTGATATAGAACTAATAACTTTTGTTTTTATTTATATTATTTAATTTTTTTAATGTTTCCATACTATCTCCTATTCTATTTTTGTATAAATATTATAGATATATATCAAATTTAGTTTCTGTACAACTGTTAAATTGTACAGAAACATATATTTAAGTAGAAAATAATTTTTCGTTTGTATCAATGACCAACTAAAGGATTTGTTTTTGTTTTCTGTGGTATCTTAATTACAGAATGAAATCTGGTTATAAATTGAACCATTGAATGAAAATGTGGTAATATTTTTAACCATTGTAAAGAGTTAGTATATAGGGTTTTATTCTTAGTGAATATAGAGATTGATTTGTGTGAGTTTATATGTTAAGCTCTTGGTAAAACTTCAAGGGAATGAGAAATTACGTTGTTATGCCTAGTTTGGATTATACAAGTTAAATAGGTAGTTTGAATTATTGACGTGAACATTTTATAATTATTAGAGGTGATACATTTATATATTTGAGATTAAAAGGCTTAAAGTAAGAATTTGAAATACACTGGTACATAATAAGTTTAAATACATTTTTTATTTTTATTTTAGTTTTCTGTATTTTCCCAAAGCCTAAAAATATGATGTTGAATTACATTAAAATACCATGCATAAATAAATATAAACAGAGTAACAAAGTTGACCAGTTCTTTGCTTACGGACAAAAATTTGTTTTATCAAAAAGTTATCAAGAGTTGATAGCACATACGATTAGGTACATATACAAATGCAATAAGTTTATAGTCCTCTATTTGTGAAAAGCTAATATGATTAAAGAGAAGAATTTAAACAAATAGTAATCCTGACCATTAAACTTTCTGGGGTTACAATATTATATATTAACTGCTTTTGAGTTCTGGGATTTAGCATCCCAGAACTTGCATTCTTGTATTGAAAAATCAACTCTAATGCAATTAATAACTGATCTGCAAATAATAGTATCTGTAAACCATCTGTTAGATTATTATATTTATAAATATAACTACTCTAAAAAGTTATCTAAACTTGCCTCGAGCTAATTAAAGTCATTACAGCTTATATGTTTTCTTTGTTTTTGTTTTTTTTCTTCTTTTTTTTTACCTCTATTTCATGGCAACACATAGTTTCTTGGCGAAGAGGGTGAAGGCTGGGAATTCATACCATGCTACCCATCAGATTCGAACCTGGGATCTTTGGTTTAACACGGTCGCAAGGTTAATCAATTTTTTACCAAGTGCACCTTTGAGCCAGGTCCCACAAAATTCAAATATATGGCAAATGATAAAGAGTTTTTGGTTAAGGGTTATACTCAATACAGAATGATACTTCAGTGTATTTAGCACTTAATTTGACATGCAATATTGTTGTCGATATCGGTTCTATTTCAATTATATATAGCTTCTAACCGTTATATAAAAATATTACAAAATACAATTTTTTCTTTTACTACTAAAAAAAAAAAAAAAAAAAAAAAATTGCTCTCTAAGTATAATTTAAATGTGATTCAAATACCAATATATATGGAAAGACAATAAATTTTGTTTGCAATTCTTCAACTAAGTAAAAAAGTAAGTAGAGCAAATAGATGTTTAATACCATATGTACTACAGTATACTATCGAAAGACTGGTAACAACTATAAGATTTGATGCGTTGTTATTGCTAAGAAAATAATTAAATAATGAAAAAGAAAAAAAAAAAAAAAAAAAAAAAAAAAAAAAAAAAAAAAAAAAGCATGAGAAGATATACTATGTTCACGAAAATAAATTACTAAAGTGGATAATAGTACTGGTACAAGAAGAAAATATGGTAATTATGGGTAGTGTTGATTGAGAAATTCTGATTGTCTGTACACATTAGAGGCATAGAATTGCTAAACCAAATCCGCTTTCCAGGTAATTTATTTTTTGCTGAAAATTATGTAGAAAGTAGTGATGTGTCAGTACCAAAATTTTTTGAATCTCAATACTGGTACCGATTCTGAAAAATTTATTTTTGATTCTCGGTACCCTTACTAAGGTTTAAAAATAAATTGCTGCAATGAAAACTAGTCCATATGAGAGCTAAAAAAATCCAATCTAATATAATAAAAATAATTATTTTATTATCTTAAACATACATTATGTAAGCTGAATATAACAGTGGTAGTACATGAAAAAAGAAATTTTTTTAAAATTTTTTATTCATGAAGATAATCATTCAAAAGGTTTCTAATTCATTTACTACTTAAGGAATTGCTAATGTTACCACAAAGTTTTCACAGAACACAGTAGATGGAAGGATGCACTAATACTTCACTGAAAGTTTTTTCAATAGATTAAGATTTGAAAACTAGTATGATCTTGAAATGAATGCAAAAATTAACTTTATTCCGAGATAACAAAAATTTCCTATAATAACAAAAATGCATAATGAAATGATGCTTTCGGGCTGTTAGTGTTTCTGCTTCTGTAGTTAATAATTGTAATATATTTCTCCATTTTCCAATAGTTTATAAGTATCTTCAACCAGTTGACAATTGCAATCTTTTATTATTCAAGAGGGTCATTTTCAATTCTGTACCAAGAAGTGTCTATCATGAAAGATTTTTCTTCTAAATATTGGAAAAATTTCTTCCTTTTTTTTTTTTTTTTTTTTTTTTTTTGAGCAAAAACTATGCATGATAATTGATTATCACAAAAGTATCCCAACGCCAGTGGTATTGATTGGTTTCTGGGAATTAACAATTTGAATTGACATATTCCTAGTAGAAAGAATAAGAAGCAAAATCAGTTAATTCACATTATAAATAGTCCTGTTAAAATAAAATCAACATTGGTAATGGTTTCAGATGATTTTGAAATACTATAGTATGCATTGTTTAATAATTTATAACATTTACATTTCTTACGCATATTTATTCAAAAAATTATCTATGTCGTTTCTAGTCCTTTTCTTCATGCTTCTAACCTTTTTAAGTTTTATTTTTTTATATTTCTCTAGGAATTTGTGGACATTTTCAATAGTGATAGTTCATGTCGTACATGAAAAGCCAAACATGAGCTGAATTACTAGCACAAATTACAGGATTTACAAGCTCCAGAAAAAGGCAAGTAATAGGAAGCGAGGCTGGAATCAGTTTAATTACACTCTGCTCAAGTCTGTTATTAAATAAAGTAGATTCAATCCCATGCACTGATTAAAATTAAAATCCGTATGATCACAATTATAATTAGTCTTCGTCCAAGTTCGTTTATTGGAAATATAATATATCATGTTAGTATTGCAGTGGCTTCAAATGTTAAGAATATGCTGCAGGGGTGTAAATATAAAATTACCGAAATTCTATTCACTATCCAAACTTTTAGAAAGGTCAGTATTAAATCTTACCAAAATTCTGCCCACTATCTTAACTTTAAGAAATGTCAGTATTAATTCTTAAGAATATGTTGCTTGGGTGTGGTTATAAAATTATCAAAATTCTGTCCACTATCTTAACTTTTAGAAAGTTCAGTATTAGGTCGTCGCTAGCCTTATGTTACTAAATGACATCATTCAGTGTTACACTTATGGTTCTCTAGAATTACTTTCTAATATAAAAGTGTTAAGGATAGTTTACCATCAAACTGGATCATCTCTACCACTGCCGGGAGCTGATCATCAATTTCTTTTTCCTGATTTATTTTTTGGTACATTGCTGAACTGATCAAGCAACATTGTTGATTCAGTGTGGGCATTAAATGTGAAGTATATCCTGAATTTTTTATGTATATACATTTTTTTAATTGTCCTAACTAATATCCCATACATTAAGATATTTTTTTGTTTTATTATAATTAGGATTTTCTTTAGAATTAAATAGTTTTGCATTTTACTTTTTTCTAAATTAATTTGATGATTTTCTTATAGGCTGAAACAAATTGCAGCCCACGTGCTGATTGGGGCCCTGCTGAAACATCTCTTTGGCTTCAGGCTAACAGATATACTGGCCATCATAATAGTTTAGCTTCTTATTCTGGTGCTGATCTGCTCCGTCTTTCCCGAGAAGATCTGATTCAATTATGTGGCCTTTCTGATGGAATCCGCCTCTTTAATGCACTTCATGTCAGGTAACTATTTTTTGTGTTAATGTGATTTATTAATTGGGATTTGATCTTACTCTGGATTATTTTCCCTTTAGTTTTTTATATATAGTTTATCATATTTCACACTTGTTTTCACTGATTTTTGCTATTACACCAGTCGAAATCGACAATAAATTAACAAAACATGATTTATCTCTGAATTTAACTTGTAGGCAATTTAATTAGCTTCAAATAAAGCGTAGAGCAATGTCTGTAAGCCTTGTAGCTCTTTCAAAATTTCAACAAAAAAAAAAGTGAATTTTTCCATAAATGTTCCATAACCTTTCCTATCTTTTGTTGTTTTGGTTTGGTAATGAAAAAGAAGGCATGTAATCAATTAAAAAAAATGGTGAAATGTATTTTAATATAAATATAAGTAATCAAAAGTACAATAACTTAAAATCAGTCAATCAAATTTAACACATAGTCCAACTCGTCACCTTGTTTTTGATGGCCCTGGGCCATCACTTTCATTGCTCTCTTTAGTAGGTAGGTCTTCCACTATTAGTGGGTTGTCGTCTTCGTTCCCTATAGTTAGGTACTCCAGTATTGGTGGATTGTCAGGTTTATCTTAAGGCTCGTCATCGTTGCCCCCTTCAATGATAAGGGCAGCGTTTTGGCACGTTTCTCCAGAGCAGGTAGCACACACCACTGAATATCTGAGTCTTGCTTTCAGGCAAGTGCAGCCATCTCTGCATCGCTACTTGCATTTGTAAAAGAGGAGATTTAAGAGCACTGCGGAGACAGGAGCTAGCCGACTGGTAATGGGGATGAGTCCAGCCGAGGTCCATTCCCAACCCCAGTTGTTGGCCTCTTTCTCCAAGCCCAACCACTTTTACAACAGTGTGGTAGTGATGATACGAAACAGCCTGTGTGGTTGAGGGTATATGGGCCAGATTCGCTCTGGCATTGGCTGCTGTCTTCACAAAAGTACGTAAGCGTACATTGTTGAGGGTGTCTATCGTTTTGTCTCCTCTATATAGGGCAGGTACTTTTTTTATTGGTGTGTGGCCTTTGTCTGGAGAAAAAGTCTTGTTTGGTCTGTAGTGGCTCCACATTTTCATCCTTCCCTGCCAGAATAGGGCAGAGTTGATGTCGAACCCTCTAAATGTGCGGATGAAAAGTTCAAATCCAGGTAGTAGCTTCACTCCCCCTTGGCTTATGAGCTGATAGAGAATTGGGTGCAACCTGCCTCACCTTTGCCACTCTTCTGGGTTGTTTTATTGGATCCTAGACTGCAAAGGAGCACGATCATACCCAAATCCTCTCCAAAGATGATGGCATCATTGGAGGTACTTTTTTGTAGAGCAGTCATGATGATATTGCGGTCTGCATCTTCTTTTGATATTTTTGTCTCAATCCTCCCGAGAGCAAAATCAAATTACATACACATTTTTCCCAAAGTGGTTAAATGTAGTTTATTTAGCTTACTTTGATAGCTGCATCATTCTGATGCCATGACTTAGGAGGTATCCTCCATCGACGACAGCAAATGTTTTTGCCTGCACACTGCTGAGGTTCTCTATGGCTTGAGGGAGGGCAGCATAAAAAGCTGATTTCGTGCCTTTATGCATCCCTTTATTATAAGTTATGGAGCGAGCTCATATCTGAAGCGGGCCTTCAACTGTAGGTCTGACTGTTTAATAATATACATGCACTGGAAGACGGTGAGTGGCTCGACATCGACTCTCTTCTTGTGGATCTTGACAGAGGTGGTTGCCAAAGAGAGGACTTTTTCTTTCCTAAAGAAACTAACATTCCCAAAAGTTTTTCCAATTATTCGGTTCATCCCTTTCAGTCCTTCTTCTCGGGCAGTATGGCTATTTATGTAGAGGCCACTACAGTGTCACTGCTGATAGATACGAGTTTATCAATGGGAACTTTGGATGGTTATTGAACCAGGCTGTCAGTTTCTTTGCATCAGAGGTATCTTATGCAATTTGCCTAGGTGCTGTAATTTGATAACAAATTGACCTACAGAGCACCGGTTGGACTTAGTTTATCAAAAACTCAATGCTCTTGAAAAATGTGTAGAGTAGCTTTCGACAAAAAATTGATGAATTAGGAGGTATTGAGCAGAATTTAAAACAAGTCTGAAAATTTCGCGGTTTTTCACTTGTACAAATTTTTCCACAACTTTTTGAGAGTTGCCAACCCCTAATGGGTCCAAACAACATACTATAACATCCAGAGATACATCATGTTTTGCTGATTAAGCAATTTCTTGTGTCAATTTTGACTGACCATATGTGTTCTTTTAATGATTTGATGCTTTTTTATGGTTAACATTTCACAAGAAATATTAAAGTATAAGTTATAAATCTGTTGATAAGGATGTTTTCTGTGAAAAAGTATATATATTAATTTTTATTTTTTGCTAGTGAAAACCATTCACCAGATTAAGTTTTTCTTTATCTACAGTTGTAAATTTTAATAAATACATTTAAAAAATAGCTTGAAAAATCATTTGCTTTAAGCTAAGCTATTTTTATTAAGAAAATGTGAAACTTTTATAGACTCTGGTTTAGTTTTTATATAATGGTTTCATCATGAATATAATTGCTTAAGTTGATAATTTAATGGATTACTACTGTTGTAGTACTTTTGTTTATTCAATGAACATTTCTGCTGTAAATATTAACAATAGAATAAGCCTTTAATATGAGTCATAGTTCGCAAACACGTATGTAGGAGATTAGAAGAGGACTTTTATTGTCTCAAGAAGTTTTATCCTGTTAAGAACTTATCTTACCTTAATTTTTTTTTTTTTTTTTTAAGGTTTTCAAATTAGTTAGAAAATATTAAATTACTGTTATATGTTGCAATAGAGTCAGAATAAAATGAAAATGAAATGGCTCTCAAAATAAATAATTTAAGTCTGTTGCTATAGTAACTTAATGACTTAATTTCTTTTTCAGAGCTGTTGCTCCCAAATTGACCATTTATATCTGTGTGGACCCCCGTGACAGAGTTTATAATGTAGTTTACTTGTCCTCTTTGAAACCTGGAGAGCTTTTGAGGAAAGTTTGTTATGCTGTTGGTCTTCCTGTGAACCAGGTCACTCAGATATATCTCCTAGGGCCTGGAGATATCAAGATATTGCCTACGGAAGAACTGGTTTCTCACCTCCCTGATAATACTGCATACAGCGTCACCTTAATATCAGGTAAGACAAATTAAATGAGATTTTATATTATGTGGTAACAAATCAATATCCTCAGTGATGATTGTTGTGCTATGTTGGTACATGATAGTTAAAAAAAAATATTAATTGTATTTTCGAAATGTGATGTATACGTTATATATATTGATAGTTATTTAGGTATCCTTTATTTGATTGTTTCCCTTGCTTTGTAGTAGGATTTGTAACCTGCATTATCCCCTACCTTCAAGCAGATCGAGACCTTTGCCATGCACATATTATTTGTCTGCAGTAAACTGCCTTCTTTCTCTATATGCATTGCTTGCACTTCCTACATTATATCAATCTGTATCTAACTTTAAAGGAAACTTATATTATCACAATGTTTAATTTAAATTATTTTGTAAAAAAAAAAAGTAAAAAAAGTCCCATTCCTGTGAAAATATAAAAAGCGCTCTGATATTGTATGCTGGCAGAACTACCCACTCTGTAAGAATGGAGATGAATCTCCACTAAAGGCCATAATTTTGCCACCATTTTTTGGGATTGTTGAGGAATAGTACTAACTGATTTTGAAGAAAGGAACCTCACAGTAAATGGAGAGTTTTATGCTCTGCAGCCCTACTTCACCGCTTGCAAAATGTTATCAGAGAAAAGGAAGAGAAGTAGCAGAGGTGTTCAGATCCTTCACTAAAGTGCTCTTGTCTACACAGCCTTAATACCCTGTAAAGGAATATGGATTCCAAGGAATTCCTTACCCACACTACAGCCCAGACTTGGATGAGGAACATTTGCATAAGAACTGCGTAGAAATGTTGCCTTAGCATTTTATCGAGTGTTTAGAGCTTAATTATTGCAAAAAACAGTAATACAAGTTTTGCTTGAAAAACTTAAAAGGCCAAAAACTTCTAGACCTTTACTACTACCTTGATAATACCGTATTTGGTAAAATGTCTTATGGATCGCAATTATTTTCAGTTATGCTTACTGCATAAAAACCTATGAAGTTTTTCTTCACTTTGTTTTAACATAATTTATTTGCTGACCACCCACTTATTTACCTATCCATCCACCCTTCAGATACGTACAAGATGTCTCATAAGCTTCAAAATTGTGAGCATTGACCAAGAGATTAAATAAATTGAAAATTTTAAGGCTAATAAAAACTAGGAGAAATCTAGGGTAATCCTCATCAGATCAAAACCCTCTCAATGCAATTGAGAAAAAAAAATCACGCCTTTTTTTTTTTTTTTTTTTTTTTTTTTTTTGTCGAGCCAGACCTCTCACTAATCGTCGATGTACATCTTGATAGGCATGGATAAATAAATAAAGTTAAAAAAAAAAAAAATTCTACCCTTATCAAAGTTTTTATTTCCTCCTAATTTGTTTTATTATAAGGGTTGATTGGATTATGCACTATTTTAAGAATGATGTTATACTTCTTTTTTTGTTTCAGATGGACAAGAAAAATATCAAGTGTTACTAAAGCAGTCTGAGACTACTAATGCTAATAGTAATTAAGAAAAAATATGGTGTTTGTGTTATATTTATATGTTTGTAAATTTAATATAAAGGTTGTAATGTAACAGTTTTTTCTATTTATAAATATAGTTTACAATATTTGCTTATTTTTAAATAAAAACATATATTTTCACACTATTGACTATGCTGAAAGTGTTTTACTAACTAGTGATTTGATGTATTAAGCATTTAATTTGTGAGGTGATGATGTATGCTGTTATTTTAAGCTGGAGAAGAGTTCAGTTAGTGTTTAGCGTAATAAATCATTTATTTTCTAAGTTAATCTGTTAATTTTTCAGTAGGAGTGCATGTTTTTAACCATTTAATTCTTTGATATTTAATTAAAATGATAATTAATTGGATAATGGTATACAAGATATAATTGTTTGGATTTTTGTTATACTAGTCCAAGGCTAGTTTTGAATGTACTAGAAAAGGTTGATTTTGGATAGAGTTAGCAGAAATAATCTGTTTTTTTTATTTTATTTTTAATTTTGTGGTAGGAATATATTCATTTAAAAGTTGTTGCTTAATGCTGTAGTATTGGTTTCATAAAAAGCTTTAAAACGTTAGCTAATTATTAAATATTATTTGTTGTTTTTGTCTTGTTATCAGAAATTTATCTCCTTTAGGTATTAAATATGAGGTTTAAAGTTGTGATGATGGTGTTAGTCGTTCGATAACGAAGGAAGGAAATAAAATGTGAGGCATTTAACATATCAATGAAATTAGTTCTGTAGTTAGTTAAACTTCCTATGGATTATTCATATATGTATTTTTTTTTCTTTATTATTATATCTCAATACTAGCAATATGAATTGTTAAATTTAAATTGTAGGTACATTTTATATGTTTCTATCAAATTCTATGTATATTTGTTATCTAACTGGTCAATAATTATAATTTATGAGGGTATATTATTTAAAAAAATTATAATATTCTATTAATTTTAGAGGAATGAGTATGCTTGTTATGTTATGGATCATAAGTTCATAAGAATGTTGTATGGATAGATTAAAGTATCAATCGTTGTTTTTTTGTTTTTTTTGTTATATTCAACGGACTTGACAATACTCGGCTGTAACTTTTATTACAGTGTCGACTTTATTTTGCCACCTAAAAATCTTATCTATTGATATTACTGAATATGAAGCATTTAATGCTTTATTGTAATGAAGTACATTGTACTTGCTTCGGCAGTACTTTTGCTGATACTGGAAATAATTTATTGTAGATTCTACAGTTTATTATGAAAAGTTATCATGATACTATTGATTAGTTTATTTAATTATAATGTCGATTAGCGACAAGTGCATGTATTTGCTAAATTATTATTTTAGTTTAGTTGCTGTTAAAAAAATATAAAAGCATTATCTACACTCAAGAATACTATTTTTTTTTGTTTTGCCAATTTTGTGTTGACTTTAAATTTTCATATTTTTGGGTATAAAATTGATTTTATTTTATTTTACTCTTTATACATGCCATTTTAATAGTTATTTATTGACAAATCAATTTTTTAATGACACTTGTAAACAATGAAAAGTTTTTACTTATTCACTGTTATTCCCATAATTTTCTCACCGAGTAGTGAGCTATAGGGGGAGAATAGCCTGCAGGTTTTTGCTTTTATATTGTATTCCAATTAACTTTTTATATTATTTGTTCTTAGTCATCATTAGGTGATACTGTGTAGGTAAGCTTCTTTTAGTGAAAAATAATTATGCCTAGTGGCGTATGTGTTTCAGTACAAATTTTTTTAAGATTATCTTTTTGTTTAGATTCTTTATTATTTGAGGTATAGTGTCGAGTGCAAGTTATTAGGCAGATGCTCGTGAGCTTTTATGTTTAGTTAAATACTCAAGTAACCAGACATGGGCAAAATCAATTAGCTACGTATGTCAAGACTATTTTCTTTTAATGGAAGAGTTATTAGAAATTATAACCAGTTACCTTTGAAATAATTAATTAATTAATTAATGATAAAAATGTAAATTACAGGCCTTTAGCAAAGCTAAAAAACAAATAGATTGATTATTTTTTTTTTTATCTTCAAGGGCACATGATAAAATGCTTCTATTATGTAAATTTAAAGCAATAATAAATTGTTGATTGGAATGCACAGTAATGGTCATTCATAAGATGTAATTGTTTCCAATTTATTCTATCTTTAAAAAAAAAAAAAAAAAAAAAAAAAAAAATTGAAAATGGGATAATATTCGTGAATCATTAGTAAGCAATAAATTTTATTATTTTTCTATTATTTATATATAAGAAGTAATTAAATACTAGTTAACTGGCCTAGAATAGAATAATGCCCATGTCTGATAGTTATCAATTGCTTATTAAACATTGTGTAACTATGTTAATTATAATTGTGTATTTTATGTATTAGCAAGTTTAATCTTATGCTTTTCTTGTGAATTCCTTAAATTTCATTGAAAGCTTCCAAATTTCTGATTTTTTCTTGAATAGAGAAATATATAAAACTATTGTTAATTTTTTATGTTATAACTTTAAAAAGGGATCGATTTTATGTTATGTTTTTAGTTTATAGAAATTATTATGAATATTATTTTGAAATATATGTTTTAATGATGTTTTAGTATCAGTATACTAACATAAATAGTGATGTGTGCAATTATATTTTATCCTGCTATTCAAAAATATAGAGATATTTTATGCAGTTTTGTTGTCAAATTACCATTTCAGATTCTGTCATTTATTTCTTTAAAAATTCTAATTTTGACTTGTTCAATACTATTTAAGTTAAAATTTAAAAGTTTTATTCTGCTCATTTGTCTTATTCATCAGTATTTAAAAATAAATTTTTTTGTTAAATATATCTGTTCAAATATAGCAATATAATTTATTGTGATTCCTAAAAATAGAAGAAAAGAAAACTAAATCTGATTCTCATTATTATCTCATGATAATTGATTTAAGCTACATTTTATTATTACTTTTTTTCAAATTTAGTAGAATTATAAAACTATGTCCTTGGTGTCAACTGGTATTGGAAACAAAATTTATTGTGTTATAAGTGATTATTATTTCTCTCTCTCTCTCTCTCTCTATATATATATATATATATATATATATATATATATATATATATATATATATATATAATAAACAAACAGCATTAATTTTTAACCTGGTTAAAATTGCACTGATTTGGTGTTTGAAGATTACGGAAAAGCAACTCCTGCGGATAATGGACTGCATTATCAGTTTGTTTGTTTATTTTGTTTAATGTCACTTTATGCTTTCATGGCTAATCGGACGATGCTACGGTGGGAGTCCTAAATTTTGCCTATCCAGGTATACTTAGGATAGGGATCTTTAACGAGTACCTGACATCGCACAAGCTCGGGACCCCCATTTTACTACCCTTCCGAAGGAAGGCATAGCTAAGGATTTTTTACTCCTTTTAAAAAATCCTATGGTCATCATTTTTCCTTAGTCCTTCTCAATTTATAACACCTTGATCTCAGACCACTCTGGTTATCTTTTGGAGGAATTTTCTTTCATATCTAGATCCTGCTTTCTAGGGTGTTTGTTAGAAACCATATATCAGAGCAGGCTTTATAATGGTGTTGTATATCCTTAGCTTCCAGGTATCTGGAAATTTCATGGGTTTTAATTTTTCTTGAAAGAGAGGAAATGGATCTATTTGTAGTTGTTATATGCTGGTCTATAGCAGTCAATTGATCATTTATAAAGGTTATTGTAGATCCAAGGTATTTAAATCTGTACCTTTTGAGGAATGATTTTCTGCCTACACAGGTTCTGTCAGTCGGGTGGACTTCTTGTCTTGGTATTTTCTTCATTTACTTATAGACCAATTTGCTCTGCTTCTCTTTTCAGAGTCTGGATGAGTTTCTCCTTGCCCTCTTGTTTGCTTTTGAGGACCAGTATTTCATCAGCATATACAAGGATTTTTACTTCATTCTGATGTGCACCCCTCCATTTTCTCTTGATGGTTTCTTTATTACATTTTCAAGGGCTAAGTTGAACAGCATTGATGAGAGATCACTGTGCCTCAAAAGTGCTCAACTTCAAAAGCTTCCAGTACTTCCCCTTTTATCTGGACTCTACATATGGGATCATTTGTGTATGCTCTTCTCAATCTCACCAACTTTCTTGTTCCATTGTAACCCAGTTCAGTCATGATCTTTCAAAGACGTTTCTGTCCATGTAGTCATAGGCTAATTTGATATTGACCAGTAAGGAATGTACATCCTGATCTACTTCTCCATTTCTTTGAGTACCTGCGGTAGGATGAAGATTTAGTACAGTATACTTTTTCCTCTTTTTAAATCTGGCTTATTGGCCTCTTATTATATTTCCATTGTAGGAACAGATCCGATTGAACAGGATATTTGACATTATTTTGTATACAACTGAAAGGAGCAGTATGCCTTTTTAAATACTGCATTCATGCATGAAGCTTAAGACAGATTTGGCGAAGTTTGTGGTATCTTTTCCTCCTCTGTTTTCTGGATTAGTTGTATATTTACTATAGTATTGGATTTATTGCATCTTTGATCTGATCCAATGTTAAGCTAAGCTGTCTGTCCCTGGGTCTTTCTTTCTCTTCAGCCTCATAAATGCAATTTCTACATCCAGAATATCCCGTTGTTCAACCTCTTGTGGGCCTGGACCCTTATTGTGGTTTTCCATTGATTGAGAAGCTGTTGGATGTCACCTTTTCTGTTCTAGTATCTTATCTCTAGATGCCATTAGATTACCATATTTTACTCGCACTTGTTTGTTTCTCGCTTTGTATTCAACTTAAATCGTAAATCTTATAATCAAATCATGAAATGAATTTTAGTATAATTGATTATAAAGTACTGGAAGAAAACTTTTTCAAATTGCTGAAAAAAAAAAGTTACTATGAATTATTAAAAAAAATGATTCAAAAGCCTTTGAGTAAAACTTTAATTGAAGATTTTTTAATATAATATCTATTATAATTTCCATTGGCTTGAGATCTGGAGAACCAGCTGACCCATGATATAGAGTGACATTCTGAGATATGGGAAAAGTTTTGGTTGCTACATTTTCTATGCATGTTTCTGTTTACATATGTATGTATATATATATATATATATATATATATATATATATATATATATATATATATATATATATATATATATATATAATTACTATATAAACTGTATACTAATTACTACTAACAGTAATAATTATATAAAACATATAATTACTATATAAACTTTATAATTACTACTATAAACTATATAAAACATATAATTACTATATAAACTATATAATTACTATTAACAATAATAGCTATATAAAACATGTAATTACTACTAACAATAATAACTATATAAAACATATAATTACTATTGTATATAAACTATGTAATTACTTTCTGAACCATTTAAAATCTAAATCTTTAAGGCCAGGCACACCATTTGTTTATGGAAAGTAAACGCTATTTCTTATTTAGCCTGAAAATAGTCTTGAATTTTCATCCTGCAATTGTTAGTCTTGTTAGCATTCTTTGTAGTATATTGAATCTGTTTTAAGTTTTTTTTTTTTTTTATCTGCTTGTTTGTTTGGGCTTAAGATAGGGAAAGAAGGACGGCTCATCAAACAGTTATAGCCAAATTGAGAAAACAGAGACTCATTTCTTAGTAACACCATGAAATAAAATCAACCTATCCAGATCTTTTATAATAGTAATTCTATTCTATTCATTTGGTGCAACAACGGCCTCCTGTACTAGCTTCCACCAATTGTCTAGATCCTACACCACCACAATCCAATTCCTCATATCCAACATGGAACTAACATCGCCAACTACGCCATCACTCCATCGCAGCCGTGGTCTTCCTCTGCGCCTTGTTCCATATATCACTTCTGTTATTTTCTTTGAAAGGCCACTCTCAGCCATCCGAGCAACATGCCCTGCCCATATCAGCCTACTGAGTTTCATAAGTGTTCCACACAATTCCACATCAGATTCTTTAAATAAATCTTTGAGTTCCTCGTTTTTTCTCCATACCTGATCCACCTTCACTGCTCCGAAGATTTTACGCAAAATTTTCCTCTCAAAAATTTTCAAATTCTACTCACCAGCTTTAGAAACAGTCCAAGTTTCTGATCCATACAAGAGAATCGGACAGATAGAAGTGTTTTGTACTGCTTTATATAGAAGAATTTGGTGTCCTTAGACAAAGCATGGCTCCTTAAATATTAACTGGGGCCATGATAACAGCGATTGGCAGCTGAGACTCTTCATTTTATTTCAGTCTCTATTACATTGTAATGCGTTATAATGGATCCGAGATATACAAACTCAGAAACTTTTTCAACAGAGTAATCTATTTAGATTTTCTCACTAGGCATGGGGATTTCCTCTATGACCATGTACTTGGTCTTTTCTGCATTTACTTTCAGCCCCAGGTTTTTGCTGCTTTTGCTAATTTTAGGAATCCATTGGTGATAGCCTAGAGGGAGCGCCCAGTAATGTCAATATCATCAATTAAAAATGAATTGCAGTGTTCGGCTGAAAACTGTTCCATCTACTTGGATACCTGAGTCTCTAATGGCCTTCTCTTGAGCAATATTGAATAGGAGACGCCAATACATCCCTCTGCCTCAGTCCTTTCCCAGATATGAATTTTTCAGATCTCTATACTCCAATGGCGCCATGGATCTCACTTCTTTTGTGGTGAGTCTCACCATTTTAATAAGCTTTTCATGAATTTTAAGCTCTCTCATTGTCTTGTACAGCCATTCCCGATGAACACTATCATATGCTTCTTTAAAATTTACAAAAAGATGATGTGCTTTAAGCATTCATATTCATGTCCTTTCTCAAGTGTGATGTGCAAGCTGAATATTCGGTCAATCGTTTTAGAAACCAGACTGGTATGCACCCAAGAACTTTTCTGCAAATGGAAGTAATCCTTGAAAGAGAATGTTGGACAGCACTTCATATACGCATGTAAGGAGATGCCTCTATAATTGCTGCAGAATAGTCTATTATCCTTTTTGTGTATTGGACAGATTATGGACTTATTCCATGATTCTGGCATTATTTCATCAGTCCATTTCCGAATAATAATATTCTGGAGGATTTTCACCAATTTCCTTCACTTTGGAGGAATTTCCTTCACACTTTAATAATTCTGCAGGCAATTTATCAGGACCAGGCATCATATTATTTTTAAGATTTGTCAGTAAATCCATAATTTCCTCTTTATCAGGGGGTTCCCTAGACGTGATGAGGAAGGTTTTCGTGATTCTTTCTCAACTTCTTCCAGGATATTGTTGTTAAGTAGCCGAGAGAAGTGTCTCTTCCATTCTCCAAGTACATCTCTATTCGTAAGAAGTTTCCCAGCTTCATTCAACCAGTAGGTAGTTTTGCTTTCCTAAGGTTTCATTTCTGATTAACTGCTTTGAAGAATTTTCTATTTTGCTTATTTCCCTTCAGGAGTTCACTCTTTTCTAATTCGTTTTTCTCCCACTGTCGTTTCTTATACTGGTGGAGATGTATTTCCATACGCCTCTTCTGTCTATACATATTATGACATTCCTCCTTGTCTCTTCACAACCTTGGCTTTATAAGCTTTATAAGTTTTTCAAAAGTGTTGCCCTCTCACACTCCTTGTCAAACCATGGAGATCTCAGGTCTCTGTTTCATGTTCCAAGCAGTTTAGTAGCTATATCAGTTATAGCTCCTGTGTATGCAACCCACATGGAGTCAATATCACCATTCGAAACATCAGCCTGCCGAATACTCTTTTCCAGTTCTGCTTCATACTGTGCTAGAACTGTTCGATTCTTTAGCTTAGGCTTCTGTGCTGTTGCTCTAGTTTTCCTTAGCATCTTCGTGCTCGGATATGGGCAATGCTTAAATAATGATCTGAGCCCATATTTGCACTCAAATAGATGGTATTAGATTGTGCCTTTGGTCGATTAGGATATGCTCGATCCATCTGGAGATTTCCAAATTCCTTTATGAATTTTCTTATGCTTGAAAAGGGTACTGCCAATAATAAAATAATGAGAGGCAGCCAAATTTATCAATCTCACCCTGTTTTCATTGCTTGGCTCATGAAATGTATGTTAGCCAAGAGTTTGGCAATAAGTTGATTCCTTCCCTACTTTTGAATTTAAGACACCTGCAATTCCGAACATCACACTCAACAATCCAGCAATGTCGTCGTGTGGTGGACGTTGTCTCCTCTGCATTGGAGCGCGGAATGTACTGCACGGGAGCCTTTCTTGATGTAGAACAAGCGTTTGACCGAGTCTGGCACCCAGGACTGCTGTATAAACTCCGTCAGTTCCTACCTTCTACATATTTCCTTATTATTAGATCCTATCTCAGTGACCGAACCTTCAAAGTAAACCATAAATTTTCCTATTCTCCCCTCTTTACCCAGTCTGCCAGAGTTCCTCAAGGTAGTATCCTAGGTCCTATCCTCTACACAGTGTACACAGCTGACATCCCAACTCATCCTACCACTATCCTCACCACTTACGCTTGACAGATTATTTTAACAACTTTAAAATTCATGGTTCTCGATGTAGAACAAGCTTTTGACCGAGTCTGGCACCAGGGACTGCTTTACAAACTTTGAGTATTCCTGCCTCCTATGTACTTCCTTATTATCCGTTCCTATCTCAGTAATAGAACCTTTAAAGTCAATCATAACTTATCCTATTCTTCCCTATTTATTCAATCTGCCGGTGTTCCTCAAGGAAGTATCCTAGGTCCTATCCTCTACACGGTCTATACAGCTGACATTCCTACACATCCTAGTACTGTCCTCACTACGTATGCTGATGACACATGTGTGTTATCAATAAATAATGATCCCTTCATAGCATCCCAAACACTCCAATCCCATATCCTAAACCTTCAAGAATGGTGTCAAAAATGGAGAATCAAAATAAATCCAAACAAATCCCATCAAATAACCTTTACCCTTCGTCGTAAACCTACGACATCCTGCCATACAGTATCCTTTAATGATATTCCACTAATTCCTGTTGAACAGATCCGCTACCTAGGACTCCACTTGGACAAACGTCTTACTTGGAATCCACATACAAAACTAAAACGACAAGAAACTGCCCGTCGTTACAGACTACTTCAACATTTACTAGACAAACGTTCAAAGCTCCCAATTAATTACAAAAGACTCATTTACATGACAGTGATTAGACCTATTTGGACGTACAGAGTTGAGCTTTGGGGCTCTACTAAACCATCCAATTCATCTCGTATCCAATCTTTGCAAACCAAAATCCTTCGAAAAATCCTCAATGCTCCTTACTATGTGACCAATAAACTTATCCATAAAGATCTTAATGTTCCATATGTTTCTGATTTAGCCCAAACCAGATATCTATCCTTCCATAGTAAGCTCCATAACCACTCCAACCCACTAGTCTCCCAACTTGCTTCCTCCTCCATCCCTGATAATCCTCCAAGGCATCTGAAAAGAAGATGGCCTAGAGACCTTTTAGTGTAGATTTTATTGAAGTGCTACTAGTGAGTAGTTCTTCACAAGTTATTTACATGCCTTTGTTTTCACTGTCAACACATTTACTTGTTGTATATTATTTTGTACAGTTGTAAATATCAATAAATGGAAAAAAACAAAAAAAACACCTGCAATAATTTTCATATATTGGGGCAGGCATCCACAGTTCTCTCTTAACAGTTCATAGAAGGCTTCCTTTTCTCCATCTTCTGAAACTTCTGTGGCAGCATGCACACTTAAAATGGATGGCCATATTCATGTGCCTTTTCACTGCAGCTATAGTAAATATTGTGGTGCTTCTTCTCCATAATTCCATAGCCAGTCCATCGGATTTCCTGGATGGCAGTTATGTCTAAATGATATTTTCCTATTTCTTCTAGGAGTGATTTTAGTGCTCCAGGCCAGTAGAGAGTTAGGAAATTTCAATATCATTGGTTACAGTAAGTCCTGAAATTGCTAGGTTGTTTCCATTTAAGACTGTTTGATTCTGAGGCTGTTTTAGGTTTCTGAATGAGTTAATTTCAGATAGTGGGGCTATCAACCCAGAATATGTACACTAGTCTGCTGGTGGGGCTGCCACCTTTGTGTCTGCAGACAGAAGTGTTCTCCCAACCTGGAGGACCAGAGGTTGATTGCAATACTAACACCGGGCAATGGGGTCACCACATCCCTACACCATTTATAATAATGAAATCAAACATATTATCGAGCCCTCCAAGAACCTTGCCCAAACATACTCGGCTGTCATGGTTCCCAAAAGGAGCTGTTCATTTATGATTATTAAACACAGATTAATGGTAACATTTAATATTTATCTCAACTAACATTCCATCATCCTTTGTTCAGGGCCTATGATATCTGGTGAAAACTACTAAAATATCGTTGAGGTTTATAGTAGAAATGCTCAGAATGAGTATGGAAAGACCCATTGTAAAATGTAAAAATATTTTTGGCATTGCGATAGTGAGGATTTTGAAACCAAGATAGATGAATCATACCTGATGTGTGAGAATGGACCTTAAAGATTTCTTTATGTCAAAATGTGAAGAACCAAAATATTTCTATTACTGATCAATGAAATGACCATGAGGAACCTCTCAAGTGTTGTGCCGTTAACAGAAAACAGTCATCTACCACAAACAACTAAATTTAAGTAACAAATTATATACGGTAAAAAAAAAATATTAACATAAATAAATCAGAGTGGACTTTCTTTTTGTCCTGGAACTGATATTCTGAAGGTTTCTTTACCAAAACATTTCTATATTAGTGCAAATTAAGTAAAAAAAATGAAAACCTTTATTTTATAGGTAAAACAATAAAAACTAATTTTTACCTGTCCTTTCTACCCTTGTTAGAGCACATAACAACTCTAAGCCTCAATAAACAACAACTAATTTTTAAATCACTGAGTAAACAATCTTTTAGATTTTTTAGCACAAACAATTATATCAGATTTTGATTCAACACACCAAAAACACCTTATCATCGGAACAAAAAACTTTTTTTTTTATCTGTTAATGGTCAAAATTTTAAGAGCATGAATTAGCCACATTTTGGGACTATATCATATTTAGCAAGCCCAACTTCTTTTGATTCATATAAATAATCACTGTATAATCTCATAAAGTCTGTGTAAAACATAATCGAGAAATTAAAAAAATATTGTGTTTTATTGCTAATAGCTTATAATAAAGCTGCTTGGATTTATGTTAGCAACCTCGATCATCACTGTTTTCGTATCCTGGATGAGCATTAATTTGAATATAAATACTTAAGGTAACGTTAAATTATTAAGTTAAAAGTTTAAATTAAAAGTTAAATTATTAATTCAAGTTTTCTAATTTTTAAAGAGAATAGCTGACAAGTAGTTGAATTAATTAATTTTCAATCAGCAACAGGATTTTTTTTTAGCGCATCAAAATACCCCCAAAGTGGAATTTCCTGGTGAATCTAAAATTAAGATTTTTTTGGATTAAAAAACATTTAAGGAGGAAACCCTTTAAATTATTTTTGAAATTTAAATGATTGTCCATAATTCCAACAGTCCATTGCCAATTTAAACCAAATATATATGGTAGGTAATAGGTCCTGATGTATTTCATCTAGAGTGGTCCTAAGTATTTTAGAACTAAAGTTATCAGAAAAAAACACGATAGTGTTTTAATTTCTCAATTATGTTTTCAATACAGCCTTTATGAAATTATACAATGATTATTTACATCACTCGGATTGGAAAATAGATACTTTCCATAACAGCTGGGAGCAAGGAAAGTAGCCCTTTACACATCTCAAAATTTAGAGCAAGGTAAAACAACGAACATATGATTTTACACGTCTAGCCGGGAAAGTTTTCGCAGCTAGCAGTGTTTACTGTTACCAACACGAGGTTCGCTAGCGTTTCTTTTAGTTTATAATTTAATTTTACATTGTTATTGTGCGAAAATGGCCTTTAACATCCCTCAAAAATTAATTAAAGAAGCTGAAGGAATAACTGATTCGTTATTGCCCGGGAAATCTCGTAATAGATACGAAGAAGAATTTAATAAGTTTTGTGAGTGGTGCTATAGTGAAAGTGTTAACCCTAACCATGTTAATGATGAAGTGATGTTAGTATACCTATTAACTTTATCGAAAAAATTTAAAGCCTCTTCTTTATGGAGTAAATTTTCCATGTTAAAATCGTGTTTAAAAATAAAGATTGATGATCTATTTCGGAATACCGATAGTGAAGATGAGGACAGTAAAGAGGACCAACGCTTGAATAAAGTGTCCATTAAAAACACGCAAATGAAGAACCTAAATAAAAAAACATTAACTGATGGGTTAAACATTACCAACAACCAAAACTGTACAATTAATATTAACCTGACCCTATAAAAATGAAGTGTTTTTTATTAATATATAAACTTACTCCTTTTTATAAATGTATTTTGAATTATTACACTTCAGTTATTAAACGTAATTATATTAAATTAAACTTGTCTACGGTTATTTCTCTAAATCAGCTGTTACAAATAATCATTAAAATGGAAAACAATCATTTAGTGTAATAATATGAATTATTAAAATCTTAATATGTAGATTCACGAGTTAAAAACTGCGTTAAGCGTTTTTTTTGCCTCGTGATGAAAAGTATCGTACATTACTCGTACCGAAAGTGATTTTACGATGCTCGATCGAATTAACGGGCTCGGCTTCGCCTCGCCAGTCAAACACGGTCTCGCAACGTAAAATGCCACTTTCGGTACTAGTAATGTAATATACTATTATATGAAAGAAAAGGGAAAGTTGGGAAAATTGGGTTAGCTAAATAGGATATACATAGTCTCAAAATGTGGCTAATCCATGGTCTTAAAATATTAATCCTTGACAGATAAAAAAATTAGTTTTTTGTTTCGATGATATGTGTTTTTTGTGTTGAATCAAAATCTAATATAATTGTTTGTGTTCAAAAAATCTAAAAGATTTAAAGAGTAGGAAGGACAGGTAAAAATTAGTTGTAATTGTTTTACCTATAAAATAAAGGCTTTTTATGGTTTTCATTTTTTCACTTAATTATATAGAAACGTTTTGGTAATGAAACCTTAAAAATATCAGTTCCAGAACAAAAAGAAAGCCCACTTTGATTTATTTTGTTTATTAAACTTTTGTTTATATTATTATTTTTTTTTTTACCATATATAATTGCTATTGCTTAAATTTAGTTGCCTATGCGCCAAGGTGATCAATGAAAATAATTTCTAGGAATGGACAACTAATATTGTATTTCAGAGGGACAAAGTGATTGCCATAGTTCTGTTTGTTCTATGTAATTTTAATTATGCATTAAAATTACTTGTAGTTCGAAATACAGCTTATTTGCAGATGTAATTAGAATTTCATAGGATGCTAACAGTTTAATATAATCTTTTAATATGTTGGGAGCCTAAATACGTACTCAAGAACGACTCAGGCGATTTTAATAAAATTGGATACTTATATATTTCTCATAATTACAAACATTTTCAAAGGGCACTAACAGTTAGAATATAGTGTTTTAGTTTGTGGGGAGGGGAGGCTAAATGTGTACTTGACAACGACTCAGCTGATTTTAATGAAAATGTAAGTGAGTATGAAAGAAACATAATTATCAAATTATTACTTTGGCTGTTATATTAATTATTTTTTTTAAATAACAAACTTAAAGACACTGGGGCTAACTAAACTAAACGTAAAAAATTTAAACAAATACAGAGCTCAACAGTGGCAGAGTACCACTCTAGTTCCAGAAATTGGCCGCTAGGTAGCGATTGAAAAGTGCACGGTCCTCATAGTAATTGATTGTTCACAGTAAAAAACACTTTTACTCATATTAACAGTTCGAACTAAAAACTAAGAAGATAAACATGGAAAAAAATTCTGGACCGTACATATTAGTTTCATTGGCTTTAACCATGTTTTAGATTGGAGTGTATGTATGGGAGGTATACGATTATTTGTTATTTTCATAAAATATAATTTTTCATAATGAAACAAACAAATTAAGTCATGAAACAATCAAAGTTCAGACATCAACGAACCGTTAACCAAAAAAAAAATTAACTCGATATCGTTTTCAGGGTTGAACTTCAGATTTTATCTGCAAAACTCGCGGCACACTATATACAAGAGAGAGTAAATTTTTTCATATAGTTTCACACGGTTTAGAGATATAAAGTAGGGTGCTATTTTTTAATTCATAAGCCTACCTATTTTAGTAAATTTTTTGTTCTGAGGCATGACAGCACTAAACCTAGTTTCACACGGTTTAAAAACGAACATGTATGAAATAACTCCAAGTTATAGTTTTTGTCTGCAAAACCCACCCCACGCCCATATAAAGTAGGGTGCTATTTTTTAATTCATAAGCCTACCCACAAGATATTAGCTCTCCTTTAAAAATTTTCATGATCGGTGGCAATAGTAAACGAGCAAAAAAATCAGTAATCAAACCGTAGAGAGGAAGTAGTCTAAAGGATTGGTAACACTATTGATTTTTTTTTTCTAAAGTTTTGTAAACTAAAAAATCTAGGACTTACACCCGCCCTACTACTTTTTAAAAGCCATTTGATAATGACATTGGCTGGAAGAGACTTAAATGATTACTCTAATTAGTAGATATATGACACCCATATATTCGTAAAAAGGGGAGAAATAACTCGAGTATTTCCTCATTGGGCTTCGGTATTATTAATATTAGGCTGTTTAATTTAAATTAGAAGTGTTTAGTCCCTTCGCAGTTCTCCAGACGTACCATCGGTTGCTAGTTCTGCATGTAGATGTCTGGTCATGGACCCATTCAACTCCATTACTGTCTTCGGTACCATCTTAGTACTGGTGAAGCTGCTGCCCGTCATCAGGGATGTTAACCTATCCCTGTCGAGATCAGTGTTTGTTAAAACTAGTGCTACTCCGTGCAGGAAACGGCTCTAGTTGTTCACGGACTGTGGTCCAGCACATTATTTAATATTCAATAATTAAACATTTAGTATGTATGTGCTGGATTTCAAAGAAATAAACATAATTAAAAAGGCTATTAAAAGGATTTTTAGCCTTTTTTTTCCCCCATACCTATCATTTCCTATCGTATGTTCTGAGAATGATTTTAAATTCATTTTAATTTTCGTCCCTGATTTTTTTAAATTATTTGTATATTAGACGAAACAAAACATATCTATACTGTTATATAAAACGACAAGCCAGTTTTTGTTTGTGATCACTAACCACGAAAACTACAGAACCAATCTGTACCACATTTTAACCACACCATCTGTATAGTTTCATATGTAGCAATAATAAAATCTACTGATTTTCTAGTAATCTGTTATTAAAAAAGCGATAACATGTGGATAATAGGTTTGAAAACTGACCGATAGGTGGCTTTTTCTACATTAGAGGCTACAAAGCTAAAGTGTTATATGAGGCTACCTATATAGAAAAATATAATTTAGGCTACAAAGCCAAATGTGTTTGAAAAATACATTGAGTGAACTTTTTCAAATTAACACCACCAGATGGCGTTATAGTTGCCAAAAATTACTAAATCAGATTTTTTTATATTTTGTGGGTTAGGCCACTTTTGCTCTCATAGCCTCATATAGAGCTTGAAATTGATAATTAAATCTAATTATATTAAATTGAATTATTAAAAAAGCTATATATGTGGTACAACATATGGATCCCAGTGAAGTTTGAAAATCGACTGAAATCAATCTGAATAGCGCCATTCCACAATATAATTTACAAAGGTAAACCTAATGACCCATCTGTATCAAATTTTAACTACACCACTCTTTTAGTTCTAGGAAGGTTACAATAATAATAATTTAAATGTACAATGTTGAGTGACAGAAATGAGGTTTGCCACACTGCCATATATTTTTATGGTTAGAAATTAAAATCCAGCCAGATGGAATCAATATAATTATTTCTGCCTAATAAAAATTATTACCAAATCAAAATTTTGATGTTTTGCTTTTTGATATTTAGTTGTAAGCACTGATAATGCAGTCCATTTTCCGCTATAGTTACTTAATAGCCTATCTGGATTACCGACTCATACATTAAAATTAAATTTGGATGTCTTATTATGCTCTTACGTAATCTTGAAACAGCTAATCAGTGCAATTAGGGCCAGGTTAAAAATTAGTGCTCTATGTGAAAATATCATTGAAGAAATAATGCTCTACTCCAATACATGATTTTTATCGATAAAGAAAATATAACTTTAATTATTAGTTAAAATTATCTATATTCTTTACTTATGAGAGCGGAAAAAGCCTCGATGGGGGATGCTGGTAACAATAAAAATAATAAATAAAATACCTAATTAAAAAGTTTAATTAAAGTTAGATCTGTAGGCCAGAAAGGATTCTCAGATATCAAGAAAAAATATATAGTCTGTACATGTGGATTAAGATGTTCAATATAAAAGTAAACATTTTTTATTTCATGATTATGATGTTCAAATTGAGGGTATAATGTTTGTATTATTTTTACACCCCACCCCCTTAAATTTTATTATCACACAAAGACCTAAGAATTTCTTATTGTATAATTTAAATTGGGCTGCCCGGGAAAAAAAATCAGTTCTTATTTTCTTTAAATTATGCTTGTATTTAAAAAAACTGTTTACATTCCAGGGGTTATTTTCATGCATGGATGTCAACACTTCTTGACCGTCTAAAACAAACATTTAGTCCTTTAGCATTGCATTACTTCCAAATATTTCAGCTTTCACCAAGACTTCAATTTCGTTTTACGAAAGGAGCGTTAATTAATTCTTAGTCGAAGATGACGTAAGTGGACCGTTCGGCACCTAGGATCTCATTTTTATGTTGACTGCATCGAAGATGAGCCTCATCCTTCTGTGAATTCGTGTAGAAAATTTTTGCCTGTTGTAGAAAATCTGGTCGAGAACAATGATTCAGGATATGAAGATACTAACAAATATGTTATTTTACTAGACCTGAAACGTTATCAAGTGAGAACCACATGCATTTTGAGGGCATGGAGTTATAGGTAAAAATAAGTGAAGAATGATGTGAAAAGGACTGACCATTTACCATTCAATATGATTCACAGGATATACTGATTAGTTCAGTCAAAAACACATTGTATAGGGCGTGGAATATGCGATGATTTTTGACATCATAGCTCCGTTAGGAATCGTTAGAAGTTAAACATACTAAAAGTCTGGGGCGTGAGCTAACGGTGGGGGAAGGGAGAAATTCAATTTTTTTTATTTTTCGATTATAAATTGAAAATGGTGGACTCTAGAAAAATATGCTTTGAATCAAAATTAAACCTAATTAAATTTCGTATAAAATTGATTTTATACATTTTTGTCGAAATTCCAACGCTTTTCGAGATAAACCTTATTACATATCGATAATTTTAGAAATAAAACAAGTGTTTACCACAGTTTTTGTTAAAACATTTGCTTCAAATGCCAGAAACGTGTATATGGCATAAAAGTAAATTTAATGCTCTACAATTTTGATTCAGACATTTTTTCAGAGAAACGATCGTGGAATGCACTAGAAGCAAAACTTTGACAAAAAGTAAAGTAACATTTTTTTTTTTTCGAAAATCACTTATTTTCAATAACATATATCTCGAAAAACGTTGTAATTTCGACAAATTTATATATCATTAACTTTATAGGAAATTTAATTAGGTTTAATTTAGATTTGAAACATAGTTTTCTAGAGTGAACCGTTTTCGAGATATAATCGAAAAACCAAAAAAATTGAACCTCTCCCCTCCCCCCACCGTTGGCTTATCCCCTAGGGGCGGGGGCTTAGTATGTTTACCTTCTAACTACTCTTAACGAAGCTATGAAGTAAAAAATTATCGCTTATTCCATGCACTCTACATCCCTCATTTCAGCACTCATTGGCTGGACTAGATGGCTACGAGGGAAATTGAAGGCTGTGTAAACATGCTCGTCCCCAAGAAAAGCTACTCCAAAATAAAAAAAATAATAAGTCATATAGAGATGAGGGCGAATTATTATTAAAAGTGGCTTTAATAACGATAATACCAATGTCAATCAGTTCAGTATAAATTTATAATTTTAATGATATAATTAGTAAAGGAAATACGTTATTTATAACCAATTACTACAATGGAAATTATCATAACATAATCAATTTATGTAAGCAGAACCTGCGGGTTGGTAAAATAAAAATGTTTCCTAAAGTAAGGGCTGAATCTACATTTAAAACTAAAGGGTCCCCACAACCGCACACAATCTCGAGAGTCTTCTTTTGTGTTTTTAGTTGGAGGTTTTCTTTGTTCACGAAAAAGTTCTTTCTTTCTAGGGCATATTTCTTGAAATTCTACAGTCTATCCTCAAACAATAAAAACTATTTGGAGCAATTTTTACAAATACTAGAAGTATTTAGAATGGAAGTAGGTAGAATGCGATATTAAAACACCATTTTTATTTATCTATTTATTGAAATTTACAACAGTATAAAAAAAAATAAAAAAACCCTAAATATAACGTTCATTATAACATGTCAGACGCCTTGGAGGTTTGTTATCAGGAATGTGTCGGTACCAAAATTTTTCGATTCTCGATGCCGGTACCTCGGATTAAAAATAAATTGTTATTACATAAGTAATCGTTTCGAGAGCTGAAAAAGCACACCACATCTTATTAAAAAAAGAATAACCCAAGAAATAAATTGATAAACAACAAATAACATTTATTATCCACAAAATACAATATATAATTTAATTTTAGTTTAAACAAATTACAGAAAATAGTTCATTTCATTAACTGTTATTAAAGAAGATAAATATTTCAAAGGTTTTGGATTTTATTTATTTCTTAACGAAGTGAATTTGTTCAACTGAATGCACTATGAATGGGAGGATGCAATGCTATTTCCCAGAGTGCTTTTTAACCTATTTCTTCCCACTGCCCTATTTTGAGGACAGGCAATTTAAAAAAATTTCTCAAACACTAGGATATTTTTATTTCATAAATAACTATTTGTGGATATTATTTTAACCCTTATTCATGTCTGGTAAATTTTGTAACTCTATGCCAGAGGCAGAAAGCCTTTTACATAAAAATATTTTGAGAAAAATATTATGCTCAATTTGTAATATTTCAAAAATTAGAAAAAAAGATGTGATAGTCAATAAGAAGATGCCACTCAACCCTATTTGTCATAGGAACACTAAACATTTGATAAAAAATATGAAGTAATATGCATCAATCATATTCACAATCAAAACACCTGCTTGTGAAGTGTCCTTAAAATACGACAGTGGGCGTTGAAGGGATTTCTGGTTTCTGAAAGAGGGAGAGCAGCTGAACCTGCATGGTCAAGAATTGTAATATCTGTGCATGAATGAAGGGCTGTTATTTAAGAACTGTTATTTTGTCATTTGAGTCAGTTCACTTCTGCTGTGAGTTGTTAGGTAGTGAAAATGTGGTAAGTAAAAATTTATACTCGAGTAGAAGACCTCTTTACAAAGTAACAGTTGTTTTCATTTATGATGAAGTACTATATTCTCAGTCCCTCTTAATGTCAATTCTTTACATTCCCAAAGATGTTTTCAATAAAAGGTCTTATATTTTTTTGTATTGAAACTAAAAAATGTGAGTTTATATGTTAGTGGGTTCCATGCATTCTAGTACTCCCTAAACAACCTACCTTCTGATCATAGCAGAATTATCGTAGTCCTGTCTATAGTGCGCAATCCTAAATTCTCCTAGTAGTTTTCATAGGCTCTGTAAACTTATGTTAGTCATAATGTCTTTATTTTGAAAAAAAAATATTCCTTATAATAATTGGTAATGGTGGGAGGAACCATGTTCCGCTAGTGGGTCATTTTAGCCAATCCTGGTAATTAACCTATAAAAACCTTCTTCAATAACGAACCCTCTTGATCTTCTAATGTTCTCTAAAGTTCCAAAGTTGGAAATTATTTATTTATTTTATTTTACAAGCATCTACCCTAGAGGGTCATTAGCAACAACAAATATATGTGTTTTTTAACATTCAGTTAATTCAAACATTATTGATATTAAAAGTAAGCATAATTATACAAAGTTATAAACATTGGATATTTTCAAAAATTTAAATAAACTTTGCACAGACGTTTCACTGTCACCAAGAGCGATGTCCATCCGGTTGGCCATTCCGCAATCTTTCCTTACATCCTTGTATTCCTCGCAGTCCATTAAGATGTGCTCCACGGTCATGGGTACATTGCAGATCCTGCAGGTCGGTGGATAGAGTCCCTTTAGAAGATACGTGTGCGTTATGGCTGTGTGTCCCATTCGTATCCTTGCCAAGACAGCTTCTTCGCGGCGATTTCTCCTTTCTGATGTTCTCCATACGTCAGGACTACTTTTAATTTTGCCTAATTTTTCAGCTGTTTTGTTCCACTCTGTAATCCATGATTCATATATTCTTTTTTTTATATGAATACGCCAATCCGATGCAGTCGTTTTATTGATGTATATGACGTCTGAATTGGGTTTCAATCTTGCAGCATTTGCAGCTTGGTCTGCTTCTTCGTTTCTTCCGATGCCCAGATGAGAAGGAACCCAAAGAAATCTTACCACTTTGCCTGAACGTAGACATTCCTTCTCAAGAAGTTGGATTTTCATCACCAAAACGTCTTTTGAGTTTCTGTTTTCCAGTGATTTCAGTGAGCTTAATGAATCGGATACAATCAGATGATATTTGCATTGACTATTCATTATGAATGTCAACGATTTCCAGATTGAATAGAGCTCACCGGTGTATGCACTATTCGATTCTGGTAGAAGAAATTTGTAACAAACAGAGCCCATAATAATGGCACATCCAACTTCAGAGCTGGATTTTGAAGCATCGGTAAACCAAAAACAGTAGTTGAAGTACACTTCTTTTCGTTCATTAAACATTTTTTGGTAAATGTGATGAGGAGTCGTGGGTTTTGAAAAAAATGATAGACTGTAATCAATCGTACTTTCTGTTTGTATCCAGTTAGGTATTGGATTGCCTGGGAATTTAAAATATTTAGGGAAAGATAATTGTAAATCATTTGCCCATATTTTGCATCTACAATGGAAACATTTGCAGGATCGTCTATGCTCTTCATTCAAAATCGTATGTGTTGTAGGATCGTAAGCGAGGAGGTGTTTTTTTGACATAATTTGGCCGAAGTATGCTAAACTCAAATATTTTCTCCTTAATTCTAAAGATGGCTCACCACTCTCTATGTACAAACTTTGGGCAGGTGTGGTTCTGAATGCACCAATACAAAGACGAAGTCCCTGATTATGAATAGTATCTAGTGATTTCAGTGTTGAAACACTAGCAGAACTGTAGGCAACAGCTCCATAATCAATGATAGGCCTGATCAGAGTACGGTACATCATTAATAAAGTTCGTCGATCTGATCCCCACTGAGTGCTGGACAGAACTTTTAATAAATTTAGCCCTTTCTGGCATTTTGCTTTTATTTGACGAATATGTTCAGACCATGTTAGCTTTTTATCGAAGTAGATTCCTAGGAATTTGAAAACTTCTTCAAACATAATAGGTTGTTGAAACAAACTTAATGACGGGTGCGTTTGGCATTTTCTCCTTTTACAAAAATGGATGGCCACCGTTTTGGAACTTGAAAAGTTGAAACCAGTATTTTTAGACCATGATTCGAGATTCCCTAGAGTTGTTCTTAATTTCCACTCGATATATTCTATTGACTTGCTTCTTATATAAATAGCAAAGTCGTCAGCAAACAAAGAACAATTTACTTCTGCAGGCGTTGTATTTACAATGCTATTTATGGCTATTAAAAATAATGTTACGCTTAGCGGAGATCCTTGGGGCGTTCCATTTTCCTGATGGAATGATTGAGAAAGGTTAGATCCAACCTTAACTTGAAACGACCTATCTTTAAGAAAATTGTTAATAAATGTCAATAGCTGCCCTGAGAGACCGAGTTTGGATAGTGTACTGACAACATTATAGCGCCACATCATGTCATATGCTTTTGTGATATCTATGAAGACAGCTACCAGGTGTTCTTTGTTTGAAAAAAGCCCTTTGAATTTCGTTTTCAAGCTTCGTAATTTGGTCGATAGCAGAGCGGTGTTTTCTGAATCCACACTGGGAAGTTGAAATGAATTTTTTTGAGTCCAAGAAATAAATAAGTCTATTATTAACCATCTTTTCGAGAAGTTTAGAAACACAAGAAAGTAGTGAAATAGGCCTATAGTTATCGATGTTTATATCTTTTGTAGTTTTCCTGATTGGAATAACGATGGCCTTCCTCCAGGCTTCGGGAAACATCCCTGTCGTCCAGATTTCATTATAAATTGAAAGGAGAAATGAATGTGCAATTGACGGTAGTTTCTTCAAAAAAATATATGGGATCTGATCGGGGCCTGCAGTAGATTTATCTTTGCATGTGTTTAAGATAAAATTCATTTCAGCTAGAGTAAATGGCTGATTAAAAATTTCTGAGCCATGTGTATGAAATTCAATCGAGCTTTTTTCTTGTTCACATTTATGCTGCAGAAAATCGATGTTATAATTATCAGTTTTCGACATAGTAGAAAAGTGATTTCCAAAATGCTCAACTATTTTACCAGGGTCAGTTATGATTTGATTATCTACTGAAACCGAAGAAACAAAGTCAAGTTTTTTGGATCCTTGGATGGCATTAACTTTTTTCCATACTTCTGTTATGGTAGTATTATTGTTGATAGAATTGACGTAAGTCATCCATGAATTTTTTTTGCTGGCCCTCAATATCTTGTTAGCAATTGATCTCATTTTTTTAAATTCAATTAAATCTTCCAGCGATCTTGTTTTTTTGTATCGGTTCAGTGTTTTTTTTTTTATTCATAATTGCGATCCGGCAGTCTTCATTCCACCAAGGAACTAGACGTCTGTCATTATAAATTACTTTGTGTGGAATATTCATTTTTGCTGACTCTATGACACTTTGGTTAAAGAAAGTAATTTTGTTCTCCAGATTGACATATGATTCTTTTTTATTACCATTTCTGATTCTATCAACAATGAAAACTTTTCCCAATTCGCTCTTTTAATTGACCATCTCGGAACTCTATGTAATGTAGCATTTGAAATATCATAAAATTTAACAGTCACAGGAAAATGATCACTTCCATACAAGGTGTCCTTTACGCTCCACTGAACTTTATGTAAAAGTTTAACGTCTATGAATGATAAGTCGATTGCGGAAAAGGATCCATTGGCACAAAAATGAGTAGGGGAACCGTCATTAAGTAGAATTAAAAAACTATTGAGTTCTAAAAATTTCTCTATTTCTCTTCCTCTATTCTTGTAGTCTGATAAAGTTGAACCCCACAATTTATTGTGACCATTCATATCTCCGACCATGATTAGAGGTCTTGGGAGTTGGTCAACTAAAGTTTGGAGATCATTGGCAGTGAAGTCTCGGTTTGGAGGTATATAGATATTGCAGACTGTGATAGGTTCAGGTTTGTATAATTTTATAGCAACAACTTCTAAGGATGAGTCAATATTAATCCGTTCAGAATATACTTCTTTTTTTACCATAATCGCTACTCCTCCCCAGGCAGATCTGCAATCATTTCTGTCTTTTCGGTAGATGTTAAATTTTTTTAAATTAACAGCTTGTGATTTTAAAAAATGTGTCTCTTGTAAACAGCAGCATATGGGATTTTCTTCAGCTAAAAGTAATTTGAAGTGCTCGTAATGTTTGTAAAATCCGTTACAATTCCACTGTAATATGATTGGGTTTTTTGTTGTAGTCATTTTATTAAAGTAATGAAAAGTTGTTAGTCAGTTCCTAGTTGTCGGTGCTGTCGTCTGTATTTAATGTATTTTCTGTAGAGTCCCACTTTCTTTTTAATATCTTGGATATCCTTAATTTGGATCGTCTGTCAGTTGTGTGTTTCTTTGCTTCGGCAAGCATGTCTTTTAAGCCCTCTTTGTTGTTCGTGAACTCGTGAACTAGTTCGCTGAAGTTTTTAGTTTCAGACGACATTTGAATGAATTTCACCATTTCATCAAAAGAAATGGGATATTTATGTAAATTATCTTCTATTAACTGTCTAGCATTTTCGAAGTTGGTTTCAGTATTGATATTGGTCTTTTTCAGTTTTTTTGACTTATTCCGAGAAGATTGAGGTGCTGGTATTGGTGGGAAATCTTGTAAATTTATGGTATTTTCAAACTCATCCGGAGAATCTAGAGATAAACTTAATTCTATATTGGATAAAGTAGAAGCAGGAGGACTTGAGTAACATTGTTTAGTGCCAGAAACCGCCACGGGTAACGCTGCTAAATTATTGCTCGAATTAACAGCTGATTCGGCACCGGAACTATCTACAGTGATATTGTTTGACTCATCACCATGGCTACGTGATACTTGGTTTAAAGGCTCTATTCCGTTACTGTCTTCTAGTGACTCTATTTTCAAAGGGTCTCCATGACAACCTCCTATGGTCGTTGGAGCCTTATTAACCATATGATTTGGTGTGTCTAATATTGAAGAATTTGTTATTGTTTCACAATTATTTTTAACATCTTGATCAAAATGTATTAATAGGTTTTCTTTCCCGTTAGATGCCTCCTGAATATTGTTATCATTATCGCACTCAGGGCAATCTGTGGATATATGACCCGGTTGTTTACAAATAAAACAAGTGACAATGTCTTCACTGAAAAAAATTCGATATGATACATTGTCATGTTTTATAAGTAAAGACGTTGGAAGTTTATTCAAATCTTCGGGTGGAATATACACTTGCCGTCTAAAACTTAGAACGTGCGCCAGCCTTGGGTCTTGGTAACCAGCTCTTAGAAAATGCATGGGAGAGACTAATTTAATACCTAGGCTTCTGAGTTCATTTTCTATTGCTTCGTGTGGAATTGAAGGGCAAGCATTAGAAATTATTATACGTTTGGCTGGGTTAATTAGACGTTTTATAATTATTTGTTTGTTGTTGATGGTTATCGATTGATGTTTTTTTAGGAGGTTATCGATTGCTTCCTTATTGCTAAAATGGATACAAAATCTTGAATTGGATATTCTAGAGGTGTATCTTATGAATTTTGGGTCTATTAATTCTGCGATTTTGAGAACATATTCTTTTTGTTTTATGCCTGGTAATGTATGTAAAATGATAGCATTTTCTCGTTTTGAAAAACGGTCTGAAGCGGTGGCTTTAGCATATGTGGTTTCAGTTGCGTTGAGGTTAGACTGGGTTTTCGAGTAATTACTGCTTTGGATTAGTTCCATTTCTTTCTGTTTTTGATTTGTTGGTTTCAAAACATTCTGAGACATTTTTGAGGTATTAAGAACTGTTGCCATATTGTTCCAGAGCCAAAGCTCTGTACGCCTGTAAAAGGCGTTAAATAAATTGACTGACTATATATATCACTTTTTTTTTAATAATGGTACACGCGCACTAATATTGTTCAATGTGCACAAAATAAAGTCAATAAATGCATAAATAGCACTCGAAATATATAAATCTTTGGGACTGACCTGAAGCGTGTCTTCTTCACATGGAGCCCAAACAGCTGATCCTCAGTTGGAAATTAAATCACGGTTGTCATATACACTTTTATAGAATCCTCTCCCAATATAGAATACATTCATGTTTAGATGACTTTCAAGTCAAGAGTGGCCAGTAGCCTGAGTTCCTTCCTGATCAGGTTGAGAAACCACTTTCTGACGGGGAATAGACGTTTTTTGATTACCATGTTGTTCTATTAAACGTCTGTTTTTTTCCTTCTATACCTTGGCTTCCTCTCTGTTGCCTGGTTGCCTTTGGTGTTTCTTGGAGTTTCCTTGTGATGGTTCTGGTTCGAAGATTAAGAGTTCTGCACCTTTTTTATAGCTATTTGGTCTGAAATCTCAATTCCTTTGATCCTTTTATGACCGGAGACCCACTATGCTTGGTTTTTATTGTAGGTCAGGGTTCGAGTTCCTGCTTGCATACCTTCACCATAGACCCTTATATATAATAGTAAAACATTTGACATTCTGCTAATTCATTTCTCTAGTGACGCAATTTAAAAATCGTAATTTGAGTTTTGGGTTGTGCAATATAGTAAAATTACATAGTCTTCTATAAAATTTTAAAAATAGACCGAATCAGCATTAAATCCCTTTTGCTTCAGCTTATTTGTGTTACATTCTTGTTTTGTCAAGAAATTTGAGCAAATGTGGTGAAAATAAGAATTGAGAACTCTGATTGCTTGAATGAAAGTTACAGTGTTTTAAAAATTGTTTACTTTAAATAATTGTTTTGATCATAATAACAAAAAGTACTATTTTTTTATAATAATACATTTTTAAC
The DNA here is from genome assembly GCA_003667255.2 of Euschistus heros. Taxonomy (NCBI): domain Eukaryota; kingdom Metazoa; phylum Arthropoda; class Insecta; order Hemiptera; family Pentatomidae; genus Euschistus; species Euschistus heros. Next base: position 1,469,436 of record RCWM02000153.1, on the reverse strand, counting down.
TTGTGTTTCTTCAGAAGTACATTTACGGTCAAATGTTTAAGACCCCTTACCTTCTGAAACGATATCAGTTGATACCCAGTGAAAATAGATGGATCTATATAAAATTCAGCACAGATATATAGTTTAGGCCAGGTTCATTAAAGTTAATGTCCATCTGCATTTAAAGGGAAAAAATAAAATTAAGTTTTCAATGTTTTGTTTGTTTGTTCTTGGGCGCTACTGTCCTTGCAGGACCTGGGCCTCTGCCACCACCCTTCTCCACTCCTCTCGGTCCCTCGCCAGGCTCCTCCAATTCCGTATCCGCAGCCTTCGTAAATCCTCCTCCAGGTCATCCATCCATCTGCGCCTGGGTCTGCCTCTCTTCCTCTTCCCTCCTGGTGTACCATTAAACATTATTTTAGGCAGCCTGTTGGGCTCCATTCTTTCGACATGTCCCAACCATCTAAGCCTGCCCTTCTTGATAGCACAGAGTATATCAGGCTCACCATACAATAGTGCGATCTCGGCGTTGCTTCTTATCCGCCACCTGTGCTCCTCTCTCACAGCACCAAAGATCCTTCTTAATTTTCTTCTCTCCCAGACCAGCAGTGCTCTACCTGTATCTTTAGTGAGAGTCCACGTCTCACTGCCATACATCACTATTGGTCTTATTATAGATTTATAGATCAACAGTTTTGCCTTTCTTGAGAGAGTTTTACAATGGAGAGCTTTTTTTACTGCATAAAAACATCTGGTTCCTGCAATCATTCTGCTTTTTATTTCAATGTCTAGATTGTTCTTCTTCGTCACAACTCCTCCCAGGTATTTAAATGTACTACAGCAGTGAAACGTGTCCTCCCCCACATCAACCGTATCTCTTCTTCCATCTGTCCGTCTGGAGGTTTTCATATATTTGGTCTTGTTCATGTTCATTTCGAGACCCAAATTAAGAGCTACTGTCTTGAATTCTTCAACAGCACCGGCCAATGCTGTTTCGGTTCAACCTGTGATAACCACATCATCAGCATATGCCATGTGCTGTGTAAGGCCATTGTATATAGTGCATCCTGGGTTCATCTTTATTCCTCGAATCGCTACTTCTAGGGCGAGATTGAACAGTACAGGCGATAATGGGTCCCCCTGTCTCAAACCAGTATTAACTTCAAAGCTTTACGATATGCCCATTCTGGTTTTTACTTTAGCTCTTGTCCTTTCTAATGTCATCCTCGTCAGTCTTATTAGTTTTCCTGGTATTCCGAGTGACCGTAATGCACTATCATATGCCTGTCTGAAATCAATGAAGAGATGGTGCACATCGACGTTATATTCATACGTCTTTTCAAGCATTTGCCTAATAGAAAATAGGTGGTCTGTGGTTGATCGTCCTGGGTGGACACCACTCTGATGTTCTCCGAGTAGTCGTTCACTCCTCTCCACCAGCCTCCGACATATCGCCACAGACAGGACTTTATAGACTGTTGGAAGTAGTGCTATGCCCCTGTAGTTCCCACATTTCAGTTTATTTCCCTTCTTATGTATAGGGACTATGGTAGCCTCCCTCCAGTCGGTCGGAATTTTTTCACCTACCCAGATGTCCCATATTACCTTGAAAATATCTTCCCAGGTTTCTTCACCTGCATATTTTAATAGCTCTGACGGAATTTCGTCAGGTCCCGGGGACATATTATTTTTTAGTGATAGAATTATTTCCGCTATTTCTTCTTTATCAGGAGGGACCTCCTCATCAATATCCTCATGATTGTCGGTTTGATACGGCTGGTAAAGGTGATTGTTGCATGTCTTAGGGTTTAGCAAGTCGTTAAAGTACTCCTGCCACCTATTCTTGATTTGGTCACTCTCAGTGAGAAGTTTGCCGTTTCGGCCCAGGCATAATTCCGTCTATTGTTTAAAGCCCTCTCTTAGTATTTTCACTCCCTTATAAAATTTTCGGCTTTCTCGTGCCTGAAAATTCTCTTCCATCTCCTCAAGTTTACCTATTTCATATGCCCTTTTCTTATCACGCATTATTCGTTTCGCATTTCTTCTTTTCTCCGTATATGAGTCATATGTAGGGCATGTTCTCCTTTGGAGCATCTTTATCCGGTCCTCTTTCCTTTCTTGTACGGCTCTTTTACAATCGTCATCAAACCAAGGATTCCTCTTATTTTTTGTTTTCTCTCCAAGAACTTCCAGTGCCGTGTTCCTGATATCTTCTTTCAATCTTTTCCACCTTTCCTCCGTGCACAGCTCTCCCCCAGTCCATTCTCGGTGTCGGTGCTGTAGTCGGTCTACATACTTTTGTCTTGTAGATTCTTCCATCAGTCCCTTAATCTCGAATCTACATGTTTTTACTTCCAGACATTTCTTCCTTCGTGCTAGATGCTGTTCACAGTTCGCTAATACCAAAAAATGGTCCGAGCAGCAATCCGCCCCCCTGTAACTTCGTGCATCTGAAATATGAGAAAAGTGTCGTGCACTCAATAATATATGATCAATTTGGCTCCTGGTCCTGTCCCCTGGACTCATCCATGTTTCCTTGTGAATCCTTTTGTGGGGGAACATAGTCGTCATAATCTTCATATTTTTCGCCGTGGCGAACTCGATGATTCGGTAGCCATTATGATTCGTTTTTTCATGGTTGCTGTGTTTGCCAATTGTAGGTCTGTATATTTCTTCTTTGCCTATTTGGGCATTGAAATCTCCGAGTACAATCTTAGTGTCGTACTGTGGTATTTCGTCATACAGCTTTACCAGTTGGGCATAGAACATCTCTTTGTCAATTTCTTCTGCATCTTCGCATGGTGCATGTACACTGATCAGTGTAATATTGCAGAATCTTATTGTACAAATCCTGTCATCGACACAATTGTACCCCAGCAGTGTATGTCGGATGCTTTTTCTAATAATAAATCCTGTGCCTCTCTGATTCTCCTTTGTACCACTATTTATCAATAAATATTTCTCGAGTGATATAATTTCAATATCTCTCCATCGGATCTCCTGTAAAGCAACCACATCCACTTTATATTGCTCCAGTACCGAATCTAATGTTCTGCTCGCGCCTGGTTGCAGTATGCTCTGCACATTCCAGGTGCCGATCTTCAGTCCACGTCCTTGTTTCTTCCTCCTCTTCTTCTTCTCCCTCGATTGCTTTCCTAAGGGTGGTGTTGGTTGGGACCCCCCCCGTATCCGAATGGGTCCCTCCGGGGACTATACTTGTATTTTTAACCTTCACCATTCTTATATTTTCCTTTCTCCCTCTCCTTTCGGCAGGTTCTAGACTGTTCTTTTTTTTATAGAGGTGAGGTCGCCTATCCCTCACACTCAACCCTCCTCCTTTATCCAGGCTTGGGAAATGAAATGAAATGAAATGAAATGAAATGAAAAATGAAAAATACATTTTATTCTGGGGCCATTGACCCTTAAGAATAATTATAATGTACAATTATTGGCGGCCTAGCTGCCGTATCTATAATTTAGAAATATGATAAAGGTAAGGAAATACAATTAAAATTAAATTAATGAATTGAAAAGAAATTTAAATTACAACATAAAGTAATAAAATTAATAATACATGTTTTAAAATATCACATGAAATACAAATTACGTCTTAAGGTTAGAAATTTAAAATTAGCTACAAAAACAAATTAGGAAAAAGCAAAAAAATATTCAATGAAAAAATACAGTAGACAAAGCTAAGAAATATAAATTATACGGAAAAATAATGTATCTTGTCTGATAAAATAATATAATTATGCTGAAACCAATTATACAAATTTAGCGTAATAGTATTAAAATAATTCTGTACCAAAATCAATATTATACTTTGAATATTCATATTTCATTTTAAAAAATATTTTCTTCATTGATATGACTATTAGATTGAGTTTCTAATAAGTAAACGAAAAGACGGGATTTGAAGCTATTGTGAGTGGAGGAATGGCGAATGATGGAAGGGAGGGAGTTCCAGAAGTTCGAAGCTCTAGAAATAAAGGAACGTTTGAAGGATGTTGTGTTAAAGGAAGTTAGGTAGAGGTCTGAGGAACGGGATCTGGTTTTGCGGGAACTCACAGATGATTTTAATGTTAATGCTTTCAGGATATAGGGAGGTGACTGAGAGGAAAGTGATTTGTAAAGGAACGAACCAAGGAAGTATTGTCTTCGGAAGGAGGGAAATAACCATTTTAATCTTGTGTAGTGGTGAGATACATGGTCATAACGTGATATCCCTAGAACGAATCTCAGGCAACAGTTCATGAGCTTCTTCAATCTTGCTTCCTGAGATGCTGAGAGGCCTCCGTAAACCACACTACCAAAATCGAAATGGGGGAATATGAGGGAAGAAATTAATAGTTGACGAGTTGATTGAGGGAGGAATTTACGGGAGCGGTTTAGGAGTCGAAGAGTGGAAATTGTTCGGCGGATAATAAGGGAAATATATTCTTTCCAGGAAAGGGTTTGGTCAAAGATAATGCCGAGGTTCGTAACGGAATAGTGGAAGTTTATGGGATTGGAGTCTATGGAGAAATTTGGGATTCCAGGTAGGAAGTTGAGAAGGACCCTAGAGCCCAACACAATAGCCTTGGATTTGCTAGCATTCAGTTTCAATTTATTAGCAAAGGCCCAAGAGGATATTGTGTCAAGATCAGCTTGCATCTTTGAGGTAGCTTCCTGCAGTTTACTAGGCAAAAAGGAAAGGTAAATTTGTGAGTCGTCCGCGTAAACATGAGAGGAACAATGGTTTATGAGGGGATAAACGTCATTAATGTAGGAACTAAATAAAGAAGGTGATATTGAGGAGCCCTGAACCACACCAGAGGTGATTGGGAGGGGAGAGGAAGGGGGAAGGTTAGGAATTTGGACTATCTGGGTGCGGTCAGAAATAAAGGATTGTATCCATCTGGTCGCACTATGAGAAAAGGAAAAGTTATTAGCTAGTTTGGAAAGGAGTAGGTTGTGATCAATGGTATCAAAGGCTTTGCTGAAGTCAAGGAGGATGAGGATGGTGATTTTATGATGGTCCATAGCTAGGTGGATGTCTGAGGTGATTTTTGCAAGAGCTGATTGTGTGGAAAAGCCAGTTCTAAAGCCTGACTGAAAAGGATTAAGATGCTGTTCAAGGAAAGAGGATATCTGGGCATGAGCTATTCGCTCTAGAGGTTTAGAAAGATTGGAAAGTTGTGAGATGGGTCGGTAGTCATTTTCAGATGCTGGAATAGGAACTTTATTTAGGGGAAGGACAGTAGCTTTTTTCCAGGCGGATGGAAAGATTGAGTTCTGGAGAGAAAAGTTATAAATATGGAGTAGAGGTGCTAGGATTAATGGGAGGCAAAGTTTAATAAATGGTGCTGGAATCCCATCTGGTCCAAATGATTTGAAACGTGATTTCATCACAGCCTCTATTAGCTGGAAGGGTTCGATATAAGTAAAGAAGAATTTATCGGGATCAAAATCTGTATTATTCGGGTTGTAAACTGGGATTAAAGAAGGTGAACCGGATGAGGCAAAATACTTATTAAGTTCATCTGGGGTGGCATGGTACGAGGGACAAGATTTAAATTGTAAGGAGGGGATTTAACGGAGGAGTTTCCATTTTTGGCGGGAATCAGAATGCGTGGATAATGCTTTATGGTAATATTGGAATTTGGATCGACGGAAGGCTGATTGGGTCCGGTTACGGAGCTTTTTAAAGGTGATTAAATCTTCAGGGTGTTTTGTCCTGATATATTTTCTTCTGGCTGCGTCTCTGGTTCTCATCATCTCTTTGATGTCTTGAGTTATCCAAGGTGCTGGAGGACGGTGCATTCTCACTTTTTTTTTTGAGGAGCATGATTATTTTAGAATGGATAAAAAGGTTGGTAGTCAGGAATTCTACCTTAGAATTTAAGGATGGTGTGGAGTAAAAGGGGTTCCAATCTATGGATTCTAGGTCGGCTTGAACCATTTGGAAAGTTAAAGAGTCAATACTAAGGTACGTAATAATTCGAGGAGTGAAGTAAGGAACAGGAAAGTCATAAGAAATCGATATTAAATCATGTGCAGACAGAGAGGGTATGGGATGTTGGGAGTAGGATACCAAATTTGAGGGAGAGTCAATTACATGTAAATCAAGCCAAGTATCCAATTGGGAAAGGTGATGGGTAGCAGAGTAAGGAACAATGAAGAGACCAAGGGATTGAAAGAGGTTACTCAGGAAGCGTTTATCGGGGTTGTCAGTTAAAAAATTGGAATTGAAATCTCCGGCGATAATAATGTGATTATAACAAGGAATTATTGAGAAGAGGAAGGATTCAAAGCTGGGATCAAAGGGTACATGTGGGGGTCGGTATATTACTGCGTAAAGGATAGTTCGGGTGTTGATGGTAATTTCACTAAAAAGGTATTCTATGTGAGGAGAATCTGAATTGATTGAGGAATGGAGGATACGAGATCGGAGTGTTTCATGGATGTAAAGGGCGACACCACCGCCAACTCTGTTGACTCGATCATGACGGAGGAGGTTGTAGTGAGGTATTGAAACAGAAGAGGAAGGAAAAAAAGGTTTTAGCCATGTTTCGGAAACTGCTATTACATGGTAAAAGTTCTGCTGGAAGTGGAATAGGAATTCATCATAGTGGGCTGGGATAGATTGAGCATTAACATGGCAAGCAGTGAGTATATTACTCATGGTACAGGTTTAGAGAGGATAGAATTGATGAAGGATTAGCGGTGGGGGTGATTATAAGATTAGCTTCACAAAAAGCTATAATAATTAAATACGAGACTTGATAGTAATATAGAGAATTACTATAATGGCTATAATACAGTAAATTAATATAAATACAATGGTGACGAAAATGAGGAATATGTGAAATATAACAAATATAATAGAAATTATCATGTGAAGAAATGATATCTGGAACAGAAACAGTAAGAGTTCTATAATGAATATGAATATTCTTGCAACGAAGATAATAGTAAAAAATGATGAAACTAAACCATGAAAGATACATAAATAAAATAAATATTGCTAAATAGAACTTGTATGAATTGTTTAGTGGGGGAATGCTAAGGTAACAGAGTTTCCTCTCTCAGGAGAAAACATCTAGGTCCTCTTCTTGGTCTACCAGGACAACAGGATGTCCGTTGTCTCGGCGACATCGTACTCTGCCTCCAGCGAACCAAACGAACTTCAACTTGCCGGCGGCCCTCCTCTGCCTCGCCAGCCAGTACAAGTGGCGATTGACTGGAGTCATTTCCTCTCCTAGATAAATCTTTTCGTCGTTCTCCCACCCTAAGTGTCTAGTGGAGAAATCTCTTTTAATTTTTCGGAGCCGGATAACTTCGTTTCTTACTGTCTGTCGGACAAAACGTACTATGATAGGACCTGGTCTAGTGTCTTCTCCTTTCGATCTTTTTCTCTCCACGAAATCTAAGTCATCTGCCTTGAGTTTTATACCCAAGGCCGATCCAATAGAACACACAATTCCCTCTGTTGTTTCCCCGGACTTCTGTGGCACACCTCTAATTTCCAATGAGTTACAGAGCTGCTTCTGTTCTATCCAGTTAATTTCTGTTTCCAACTTTGTAATTTTAGTTTTCAAAGATTTGTTCTCTGCTAGTAATTCTTCTATCAATGTTTCTTGCCTCTTTGCATGGTCTTCTAAATTTTTTAATTTTGCGGAATTATCAAAGGAAATGTCTGTTTGTTTAGCGTGTCCTTCATTTCTTTGAACTCACTGGCCAAATTACCAATCTAAACCAAAATTTCTTTTAAATTGGACTCGGACTGATCCCCAGATTTGGTTGTTAAGTTTTTGTCTTTACCAGACGGACTAGTAATTTTTTTTTTGTTGCATAAGGGGTCACATTTCCAGATTTTTAATTCTTTATCATCTTGTTCTTTAATCCCTTTGCATTTTTTATGAAAAATTACGTGGCATGTGCTGCACATAATTGAGATTTTTACGTCTCTATTAACGGAGGTATTACAAACTGGACACAGCGTCATGATGTAGAGTGGGCGGAGCTAGTGACAAAGTGGGGAGTAGTAAGAGTGGGGACTGGCAGTTCCTCTTATCAGTACGTGAAGAATTAAGCTCTAGGCTTACCTTTATAAATATATGAAGAAAATACTTGAATAATTTCTCTAAAAATTCTCTTTTTTCACCAAACAAGCACACTAAACATCTATATCTTACTACGATAAATGGAACAAAAACTAAATAATTTCATAATTATTTCATTCATAAGGGACTGGCAGCAGTTCACCTAGCATCATTAGGGGTAGCAACACTACATCTACTGGCGGAGTAATACATAATTTAAAACAAACTTTTTCATATTCATACCAATAATTTCGTTTGCCACCAGAAAAACCTTTCATTAAAAATTATGAAAATCGAGTTAAAAAGAAAAATACAAAATATTCTTGAGGCGTTAAATGAAGGCAACAGGATTTTTTGTACAGCCATTTCAAATTTAATTAGATTTTTATCAATTATTCTTTTACATAGAATAATCTATATATTGTAATGAAAAACTTAAAGGAGAAAGAAAGTGTTCTTACTTTTTTTTTTATTAACAGAAATTTACAACTGTATTAAAACAAATACATCAAGTAAATAAGGATTACAATGAAAAAAAAATGACATGCTGAAAACGTGTAGAGGAATTACCCAATGTAGTACTCTAATGAAATATTTACAAAAGAAAAAGATCCTGAGGCCTTTTCAGACGCCTCGGAGTATTGCCAGGAATGGAATGGGAAGCAAGTTGTGCAACAAGTGGATTTGGATGAGCAGTGAGTTTATTATGAAAGGAAAGGTATCTAGTTCGTGCCAAATCAGCAACATATGGGATATTAAGGTTTGTGGATCAATTCATTTGTGACAAAGTAAGAACCATCTAGGATTTTGGATTGGAGTGATTGGATCTGGCAAGAATTCGATGGTTTGGTGGATCCCCATACTCTATACCGTTAGTCTAAATAGGTCTGATGATCGTCATATAGATGAGTTTTTATTAGTGAATCGGGAGATTTGAATGTTTGTCAAGTAGGTGCTGTGGTAGTCGAAATCGACGTGCAGCTTCTTGTTTTTTCAATCTTGTATGAGGGTTCCTGGCAAGTCTCTTGTCCAGATAAAATCCAAGGTATCTTATCTGTTCTACATTATTTAATGATACTCCTTTAAAGGATACAGGAGGACAGGATGAGGTAGGTTTTCGACGTAGGGTAAAGGTTATTTGTTGGGATTTATCTTAACTCTCCAGTTATGACACCATTCTTCAAGGGAAGTGATATGTGACTGGAGTGTCTGGGGTGCAGCAAATGGATCATCATTGACTGATAACACGCTTGTGTCATCAGCATAGGTTGTGAGGATAGTATTAGGATGAGTTGGGATATCAGCAGTATATACGGTATAAAGGATGGGATCGAGGAGTTCTTACTTTTAAATAAATAAAAAAAAAACACAAAGACACACAGATATAGACAAAGAAACAGACACAGAAAGAGAGAGAGATAAAGAGAGAGGAGGTGATATTAAACTTTTAAATTTACTTATTTTGGCTCAGGGTGGTTATATATAAATATATATACACACATGTGTATGTACATTAAACACGTTTTTGGCCCAAATTTGCTTATAATGATACGATTCTCTGATCAAACTTCGTATCAGAAAACTTAGGCAATGTTGTGAGGGCATTCATTACATTTGTCCAAATATTTTGAATATAGCTGTCGGATCGAACCGATAAATTGCAAAAGAACACTGAAAGTTTTGAGTAAACAGTAATAATTCTTATCAATTCAATTTCAGTAAAGCTCCATAACTCATCTCGATCGACAACAAAACCAAGTTATAAATTCTGTGAAGCCATTTCCCTTCACTTCTTTTAAATATAAATACTTAATATTATTTACCATATTCAGTGATAGGAAATAAATTGGACTATTGTCTTGAACGATATGCCATGGTTATTACGTTGCTCGCTTTCTCGGACAATGATTGAGGGTTGGAAGGCGCATTTAATATTTACTCTGGATCTATTGATTCCTGGTGGGAACCGACTTAATAACTTTATTATTGATCTAATTTAGTGTTCCTTAGATACGTCTAAAGCTCAAGGAACGGTACTAGATTTGTGTGGTTTGAATTTCATCGGATTATTCTTTTCAGAGGCATATTATAGGTATTATCTGTAATGGCAATGAGGTGTTAATGATTGATATAATATAATATAATAGGTTTCTTCTTCATCTTTCTGGTCATCTTCAGCATCAGGTAGAGCATACTCAAGCCAACAGACTCTTGGGGTTCTCCTTTTTATATTTTGTTTGCATCAAAACAAAATACATTAGAACCTCACCAATCCGCCTCCTGCTAGTTCCACTTCAGGTAAACCGCCCCTCTCTTGGATTCCAGAGATGGGGGGGGGGATGATAATATTTACGAGTCCAGTAAAATTTTGGTGTGCTAAAGGTCGAGTGGTTTTGGTTAATTTAGGTAGTATTGTTGTGTGCTCAAACCTAAGCTTTGGACCTTGAAGCTCCAAATCGGTAGCGTCGAAGCGTTAAAACGTTTGACCATTTATACGTTTTACTAATATCTCTTGCTCGGTTGGTTCCAAAGGAAACATTAAAAATTAAACTAAACTAAATTTTCAAAAATATGAGCAGAAAATAAGCTCTGTCGTTTTAACAGAGACTGTGATCTAAGTTTTCAAATTTTCGGGATTATCTCAAAACGTTCTTTCTCGGAAATGGAGATTTTTTGAAGGTTTTGCTAAATGTTAAGAGCATACTGAATTATGAAGATTTTAAAGGTGAGTTAGTTTGCTAAAAATCAAACACAATATTTTTCACCATGAAAAACATGTGTTTAATTGATATTTCAGGCTAATCCGTCATTTTGGTCGTTCATGCCTGCTCCTTGGTCCATTAGGGGTCGGATTAGTGAGGCTCTACTATATATTCAAGGGGATATACTGTTGTGAAACTAAAAATTATTTCGTAAATCCACAGAATTTACTCACTGCTAGTTAAAAAAAACTACTGACGATATGCGTTGTTGTGTTATTCTTTATTTAAGGAATATCATATCAAACCAGTGGATGAGTTAGCAGATGTTGGGTGTTTTTATTATTTGAACCAACAATCAAAATGTTATTTCGGTAGGCTTTAAAGGACTCTATAGTTTGCCATTGTCTTTATCGAGAGCTTTTCATGATAGTAGAAAAGGCGAAGCCTGTACGCCACTACTTAAAACCTTAAACGCCTCTCTACAAACATTCATGCAACACTTTATGAGTTACTGAAGTTACTGACAGAAAATGAGATATTTCGAAAAAGTTGAAATAATTGTAGTGCATCGTATTAGATGTATTTTGTTAATAAGTTAAATGTAGTTTCATTGTTTTTAATAACGCTACGAGAGAGAGAGAGTACGCTACCATTTGGTGTAGGATCGCTACTGCCTTTATCTATTTTCATGTTCTACTAATATAATTCTTATATTAATATTTCTAATAATTAATACCAATTGTATTTCGAACTTATGCACGTTCCCGGATACATTCCAGATAAAATCAACCTATGGAAAGGACATTTCATTCCATTGTTACGATTAGTTCATAAACATACTTAAATGGTGTGGAATGTATTACACTACATTTAACTAAAATGTACAGCTATAATAAAAACTGACAAAAAAAAAATGTAAATATTAATTGATTAATTAGCCTCATTAATGTTTATTTTTTAATTTTAATTTTTTTTTATGGTTAGGTGTGGTAAATATTAATATTGAAAAAGTATCCATCTTGGTAAATCCATAGTCTCTAGTTAGTATTATTTATAATAGAAAATTCTGTTTTAGCACAAAAATACATACCTTATTTATCACAAAACAAAACTCTTCAACAAGGTTTTCTATGCCCTTCCTCCTAAATACTATATCACAGATTTATCGATTTTGATTGTTCTGAACAGTTAATATCTGATCTGTCGTTAAATAATTTGTAAGTGAACGATCCTCGGACGATAAAAGCGTTTTAAGATGTTTTTATTCCTCTTTAATCGTGTTCTGAAAGTCTTACTCCACTACCTTTGTCTTTTAATATTGGGGATAGGCAGTGGGTTGTTGAGAGAGGGTAGCGGAGTGGAGAAGTTTAGTTCTTTGGTTCCCAGCCTCAGAGTAAATATTTTATACCGCTTTCAGAACAGTAGGCAGAGCTGCTATAAGTGATAAATTTTACTTAAAAAGCTTTAGAAACAATTTCAGCTTGTATGAAAGAACTTATTTTCATTGCTTTTGGATTACTAATGATTTCGGTAAATTTATTAATATTCCGGCTTAGAGAAATGTTAAACGGTTCATAAATATTAGGATACTTTTATAAGTTAAGGTATAAAAAGTTAATTTAATGTTCATATGTTCCGAAGTACTAAAACATTAAAAAGTTTTAAATAAGCTTAAGCAACTAGGATCTTTTATTACTTGGTAATAGATGCTATTGTTCTTTGCATTGCTATTGCTACTGATGAAAATTGTTCGGAATAGAAATTAGTTTTTTTGTTTTTGAGTTTATCGTGCGATCATACAACCGGGTGTAATGTACGAGACCGAGAACTGGACTTTGACGCTACATGAAAAAAAACTTTAAACATGTCGAAAAGAAAAATCTATGGCCCAACTAAAAAAGGGTGGAATCTTCGGTGGATGAGAACTAAAGAAGTTACGAACTAAAAACCTATACGCAGCCCCAGATATTGTAGCCAATATAAAGAGAGGCCAAATAAGATCGTTAGGGCATTTACAAAAGATGGAATCTGGTAGACTCGCTAAAGTGATGGAGGGACACTAGGAGGGAAAGAGAAGGAGAGATAGGCCTCAACTTCGTTGGATCGAAGAAGTAGAGGACGGCCTTCGGACTTCGGGTATAAGAGGATTGAGAAGGGCAGCTGAGGACAGGTCTGAGTGAAAAAGGGTCGTGGAGGGGACAAGAGTTCTAGAAGGACCACCAGATGATGATGATGGCGATGATGATGATGATGATGATGATGATGATGATAATATTTTATTGAAAATTACTATTTTTTTCTTTTACTCAGGTCAAATGAAGGTCAGGCTGGATTAGGAAAAGGCCTTATTTTTTGTATGGACGTTTTCAATGTGATTTAACTACTTTTGGGGGACACCTTTCACCTAAAGATAATCTAGTAGAAAAAAGTTTAAAAAAATGTCTGGAAATTACACTTGGCTGGTTTAGGAATTTCACACCCTAATTTGTTTTGCTGATCCAAAATAGATATATTCAGAAGTGAGGGCACATTAGTTTGTAGACGACGAAACGAAGGACACTGTGTTGTACTGAAAATACCTCTAAGTACTGAACTACCAATTTTACCAAAACATTCTAAATGAAATAATTATCATGATCATGATTCATTTTTCTCATGGAGCCAGCAGTATGAGAGATAAATATGGACGAATTTTTAGTTAAAAATTTAAAGATCACTTTTAGAAAAAACAAGATACTGATCATCTATGGCTTTATTAGTTGAGTTTTTAAACAACCTCCAACTATAAAAGAAATAAAATAATATGTAAGAAATGGTAACAAAATAAATTAGGATAATAAGTGCAGAACAAATAAACTGAAATTGAGAAAGAATAAGAAACAAATCTTTAATACAATACATTCCGGGAAAATCCCGAGCAAAGCTAGTCTTCCCTAATTTGGGACGACAAGCCTGGCTAAAATAGTCACTATAATTATCACACACTACTTCACAGCCGTCACATAGTTCTCACAACTTCATAAAAAGTTTATCGTACAAAGTCTTATAGAACTCTCCACATTTTCACTCCTCACAATACTTTGGTCACCTTTGGTTGTGGTATTTATATAAGTTTTCCTTAGCTTCTAGCCTAGAAACTTATAAACTTTCCTTTAGACATAAATATGATTTTTTCCAATTAAATTTCGTGAATTATTTTATCTCTGCGTAGTTACCTAAGATTGGAGAAGTTGAGAACATTGTATGGCCAGCCTAATATTGTGAAATTTATAAAAAAAGGAAGATTGAGATGGCTTGGCCATGTGGAACGAATGGGAAGTGACCATCTCCCAACCACTCTATGAAACTACTCCCAACCGTCGGAAATCACTCTATGAAGAACCTGGAGGAACTCGTAGACTAGGTCGTCCGAGAATTGAGATGGTTGGATGACATAGAGGAGAACTTGATAAAATTGGAAGTCAGAAGATGGAGGAACGTTGCTGCCGATATACCATCTTAGCGAGCAATCTGTGACCTGGCCCTTGTCCAGCGCTATAAATAAATAAAAATTGTTACCTACTAAATTCTAAATACTAAAATTGCCATCACAGTTGGTTATGTGTATTTTGTGTGTTAAGTGTGGTTCTGAATTTTGGGTTATAGGTATCACCAAAGAATTAATTAGATTTCTCTTTATTTGTGTGGACTTAGCTATGTTATTACCGAGATGGATTCTAATCAATGTGGACAATATTTCGTTTTTCCTGAAATATATGTTTTTGCACTTAACCGAATATTCAATACGTGTCACAAAATCATATTTCAAACACTAGAATAAATACTTACATTTTCATGAAAATATAAATGTCATGTACTCTAACTAGGGTTGGAAAAACTGTCTATCCATCGCTTGGCAATTGTACCGGCTTATTGAACGAAATCCCTGTCCAAGCGAATTAGCTTCCTCCGATAAGTATTAAAGAAACCACATGCCAAACAATAAAAGAAATAAAAGCAATTTAAAATATGACTATTAATGCTTGACTATGACCAACTAGGTTAATAATAATAAAAATACTAATTACATCAGGGTAACCAAATAATATTCCTCAACCATTAAAGATAATAATTCTATTTATAATGTAATATCAAACAGAAAAATAAATTACTAACTTTATATTATTGAGCCGAAGGACGATATCTATTTCTTTTTTAGTTATTAATGCCTTTTGTTGATTTAATTTTTTTGTTTTTAAACTATTTATTGATATTTACAACTGTTTACATTAGTTACAAGTAAATTTGAAGAAAACGACTACAACAACATGCCAATAATATGTAAAGCACTAATCACTAGTAGCTCTTCAATAAAAGTTATACATCAGAAGATCGCTTGGAGATCTTATTTTCAGACTGCTCGGAGGATTATTGGGAACTGAGTGAGGCAAGTTAGGAGACTAGTGGATTCGAGTAGTTATGGAATTCACTATGAAAAGATAGGTGTCAGGGCCGCTGAAAGTGGGGGAGGCAAACTCCCCGGGGCCCGAGCTCTTAGGGGGCTCGGGCTAAGGTGACCACTGTTGGGAATGGGGGGGGGGGATTAGGGTGCCTGGGCATTGCTTATGCCCTGGAGCTCGGTTTAGCTCTTGGCGCCCCTGAAAATATGAGATTTAGATCGTTATGGATAAGTTTATTTGCGACATAATAAGGAGCATTAAGAATATCGCTTCTGTTAATGACGCAGCTGATAAAAAAGCGCTGGGAACTCTCTGAGCCCGGGGTGTTTCTCGGAATGTTTGTTTATATAGACTATGAATGTATTTATAATTCTTTTATTTTTCTTTCTTAATATTTATTTTTTATTGATTAGTTTCAACAATTATTACTTAATTTACATTATCGTTTATTCTGTTTTATTTTATTCTTACACTTTATAATATTTCTTGTATATTTTATTTTATTTCCTGAATGTTTATTTGTTTAGACTGTTTATTTCATTTTTTTACTTAATTTTTTTACTTTATTTTATATCATTGTACAGATTGTACGAATGTGTCTCAATGCTTTTGAGTGAGATAGCTTGTAATTAACTATTCAAAAAAAAAGTTTAAAAAGAAGAAAAAAAGAATTTCGGGAAGGATTTGGGATTGTAAGGATTAGATACGAGAAGAATTGGAAGGTTTAGCGGAGCCCCAAAGCTCACTTCCGTATGTCAAAATTGGTCTAAGTACTGCCATGTAAATAAGTCTTTTGTAGTTTATTAGGAGTTTTGAACGCTTTTGTAGTAAATGTGGGAGTAGTCCGAAACGACAAACAGTTTCTAGTATTTTATGTCTGGTATGTTTTAATTTATTTAAACATAAAATCAATATCAGTAAGGTATTAAAAATTACGGGGAAGTGGACCTCTTCTCCATACTACATTGCTTAATCACAGAGTTTCTAACACCGTAAATTTATTTTTCATTGATAAGGCTTTTTTGTATAAAAAAAAAAAATCCAGCACGTGTCAACTGTGCTTATCTACCCTTCCGGTTGGCAGCTTTATGATAGAAGTATATCCTGAGGTGAAATATTTCATTATTATTTTATCTTGCCTTTTTTTTTACAAAACATTTATAAAAAAAAAAAAATGTGAGCTGACATATTGTCACAATTTATTTTTTTAATTAATGTTTTTAAATAAAACATGTATTATTATTTAGTTATAGCCATACTAAATTGTATATTTAGCGAGAATAATTATGATTTAGCGGGTTAACTTCTGACAGCTCTTAGCTAAAAATTTGAAAAAAAAAATTTCCTACGAAAAATACTGCATTTATGCCGTGTTAAAAGGATATTTTTTATTGCAAGTCGTAACTACTCTCTACTTAATATTCAGCTAAGCTGTTTAAAAATCGGATTACATTCATATGTCCCTGTTTGACAGGCTTAGCCGTTTTTAGAATCAGCATGGATAAAACTATCAGTATATATCTTTGCCATTGTTCCCGCCTTACGGGCCTACATAAAATAGTCCCGAACTAATTTACTTAAATAATTATTAACTATTATTAACGTTATGCCTGCATAACTAGCCATCATAATTTTTTTAAATTTTTTTATTTTATTATTTTACTGTATTATTTTAACTCTAAATATCAATAGTCAGACCTTTCGGAGTGGGAGGGGGAAATTACCTTACGTACCAAACCATTCCTAAAGAGCTGTTCTATTTTGCTGGTTGTGCCCTGAACATCATGTAGAACAATCCATTCAATCACACTCTGTTGACTCATTGAATCGAGATCATGTATAAATAATGACATTCCACTGACGATGCCATTTCTGTACCACAACATTTTCTTATATTTTCCAGATTAATTTAAGTTGATGAGGTATAGTTGACTGTTTAGTATTTTGAGAAGTAGATTGTTGGGGTATGCTGTCATAAAGATACAAAGCAATTAAAAAATAAGTTTTTTTAATTTCTAATGCCAACGTTTCAACTTGCATTGCAAGCCTTCATCAGGGTTTCAAAGACAGATGTTAAAAAAACTCATTTTTTATTTGCTGTGTATCATTATGACTGCATACCCCAACAATCTACTTCTGTAAAAATTTAAGGTATTAGATTTAGTTATGATCTTTATTTCTAGTTGGAATTTCACCATTTATCAGTCGTTTATTAATCAGTTGACTTTTATCGTAAATGCTGATGGATGTGATAACTTTATCTATGACGGTGTCAATATCTCATTTTGTTTCAAGTGGGATTTTCAAGTCTATTTTGTTGTCAAAATCATGTCGAGATTAATCCCAGTCTATTAGTCTAGGAGGAGAGAGTTTAAAGCGGTATGTGAACGCAAGAAAAGCAGAACTGGACTATGATCGGATGTAAGGTCATCTGATGATTTTATGGTGAGCTTAAAGGAGAAAATCTGGAATGTGATAGGTTGATAACTGTATATCAAGGATACCGGCCATTTTTTTTAGGGATGCTAGCCAATAGGTTGGATTCGTGGATGATTGGATGGAGTAGCTATCTGAGGTACAAACGCGGGATAAGATGGTGCCATGGGATTTAGATATTCTACTAACTTTGGTGGTTTGTGCCCACACATGCAATAATGCGAGGTCGAGGAATCGGAGTAACTATTCAAGATTATAGGAGAGAGAAATTTTCAATTTAATTTTTTTTTAAAATTATCCTTATCACAATTTGAATACCTGTGAAATCTTTATTTCATTAAGAGCACGTAAACAAAGTATGCCTGAGTACAAAACTTCTTCCTTTTTTTTTTATTATTATTATTTTTATTTTTTTTTTACAGCTAACTCAGCTTTCACTAGCATTACATTCCAGTGACATTGTTGAACTTTATGAGGAGCTTGATTCAGAGTTTACCAAGCTGAATGAAATAGTTATAATTATGCAAATTTTATGGAGACTCGCATCTTTCTAATACCGATGTAAGTAACAGCCTCAAGGCTAATGGAACTTTGGTAAAACGATGATGTATAGACTTTTCATTTTCTTCCTGAAATAAGGTTATAAGCCACTTAGGAATGAATTAGTGTGATGGTAATAAACACTAGATTCCATGATAGGTTCGTCGTTAAAAGAAAGGATTGCATCCTTGGTACAGGAAATTTTTATCACGTCATTTTTATGGACGAGATCCACAAAATATGTAAACACCGGACAGCATGGACCGCCATCGGAAAATGGAATTTAAGAACCATCCTTGTCAAGAGTCTTTTGTACGCGGTGGACATCGTCCTAATTGCGGATTCCCAAGAAAAAATGCAGGACGCCCTAATAGAATGGCAGGAGGTGTTAATCCGTAATGGAATGGTCATAAACACCTCTGAGAGCAAGATCATAGTTCTGTGCCAAGAGGAGCCAGAAGAAGTCCACCTAATTTGCAATGGGGATACATTAGAAGTTGTGCCAGAGTTTACCTACTTAGGGACTGTAATAAGCTCCTCTGGTAAGATTGACCCAGAGATATCTCATAGGATAACCAAAGCTAACCAAGTCTATTACCAGGTTTGCAATAGCATAATCGGTCACCGAGAAGTAGGTGTAGAAACAAAAAGGCATATATAAGCGAAAGGTAGGTAAAGCTTGATAAGCATGCAAAGATGAGGTTTCTGAGGAAAGCAGTAGGTAAGACAAGAAGGGATTGCATCAGGAACGAACAAATAAGAGTACAATTCGAGGTGACAGAACTAAGAAATACAATCGAATCCCGACAGCTCAAGTGGTTCGGCGATGTGTGTCGTATGGAGGATAAAAGAGAGCCAAAGAAAGTCTTGGAAGCTCGACCTACTGGGAAAAGACCGCGAGGACGGCCAAGAATTTCCTAACAAGAGAACATTCAGAGGATTGGAGGGAAAAGAAGAAAAACGCTCCAACAGATAAAGAACCTAAGTAGAGACCGGAGTGAATGGCTACAGTTTATTGAGGCTCCTCGACGCTAGAAATGACACGAGGAAGATAAAGAAGGAAAAGGTACAGGAAATGAATTATACCAGCATTGATGCTATATGATTAGCTTTAATGATGTGCCGGTACCTAAATTAGGATGGCATAATGTATAATGCCAAGCAGCTTGTAATATTTTCATGGCAATTTTTCAAATTTTTAATCAATCTTAATTTGTCTATAGAGTACTTAAAAAGAGGATTAGCCTAGTTTGTCGAAAATACGATTGTTTTTCAAGGAATAGTCAACAATATTAAAAAATAATAACAATTAAAATTAAAACTCAATTTCTCTCTGACTGGGAAAAGCAATAAATCGTGGAAATGCCAATACTGCTTCTGATAAACTGCCTCAAATTTTCGATCCGAGCAACACCAGCAGGGATTATCAAAAATTACCACAGCACTTAAAAAATGTAGGCAATTTTCATTGAAATATAACTCCTAAACGGTAGGTCCTAGCAACAAATGGTACATAAAAAAAATACTCTTCATGAAATTTCTAATTTGGAATTTGTCCTCAAATTTTCGATCCAAGCAACACCAACAGATCTACAGCGTGCCAAAATGTTTAATTTTTAATTGTGGAAAAAACGTTACAGATGAAGACTATAGAGACCAGCTAAAAGACGCTTCCTTGTCAAAAAATTAAAATTTAACCTCTATTCTTTTTCTACTACAATGATCTATCCTCATAATATATGATTCTGTTTTAAATATATATACTTGTGTATGTATATATATTTATATATGCGCATATGTATGTATCACGTGTGACTGTATGAATGTAGATGTGTATGTATGTAGTTATGTATGTATATAAAAATATATAGATATTTAAGAATGTATTGTTACAATTTTGTTTATTTTATTATTAGGATGTTATATTTTTTTCTTTTTATTCTTTCAAAGTTTTTTTTTTTGTATATTTTTCTTTCATTATGAATTATGAATATATTAGCATTTATTTAAGTTGTTTAATATTATTCTATTTAAGTTTGAGACTTGTTTATTTTTTTGTACATCATTTCAATTTGTGAATTTTAAACAAAAATTATGTAAGAAATAGAGAAAAAAAATATACATACATATTTTATAAATAAATATTATTCGGTCAATATCTATGATCCAAACAACACCAACATATCTAGAGCGTGTCAAAAAAGCTCCAACACAACAATTGTGGGCAAAAGGTGAGTTTTTTCATTCAAAGCAATATAACTTCTAATCGGTAGGTCCCAGCGGCAAATGCTATACAGGGTGTTTCAGGGTTTAGTAGCCAAACTGGAAATTCGAACTAAGGATCTCAAAGCAAGAAAAATATCCTATGGAGCTATTTCTGCCAACGCTTTGTTTAGGAGATTTTCACAAATAAAGGTTTTCATTATTATGAATAATTTAGACATACAAATTAAATAAAACTTTATTTGTTCCAACTACTTTATTCTTTAAATCTAAATGCTAACATTCATATTAAATTTTGTTCAAAGTGATTACCTTAAGCATTAAGACAGACTCGGCATCTTTCTTCATTAGCTGGATGTGTTATTGTTTCACAAGATTCAATTATCCTTCTTCGCAAAGATTTAAGGTCATAGGGTTTTTTTTTAATGCCACCTCAAACAAAAGAGTCCAGTGGTGTCATGCCCAGAGGGCGAACAGGCCAAGCCACTGGTCCTGCACGGCCAATCCATTGATTGGGATAATTAATATTTAGCCATTGTCGTGGACCTGGTCAAGGTCGTATCAGTATTCCATCTAAATACATCGGCTAAACGAAGCGTTTGCAGACATCCGTTCATAGGAAATATTTTTTTCTTGTTTTGAGGTGCTTAGTTAATATTTTCAATCCGGTCACTGATGCTGTTGAAGAAAGATCCCGAGTCTGTCTTAATGATCCAGGAAATCACTTTTAAAAACATTTAATATGAGTTGTATTGTTTACATTTGATGAATAGAGTAGTTGGAACAAATAAAATAAGTTTTATTTAGTTTGTATGCCTAAATAATTCATAGCAATCAAAATCTTTAGGTCCGAATATCTCCTAAATAATGCGTTTGCAGACATAGCTCTATTGAAAAATTTTTCTTCTATTTTGAGGTCGTTAGTATAAATTTTCATTTTGGCTACTTTACCCTGTAATACCCTGTATAACAAAATATTCTCATTTCTGATACGGATCCGAGCACCAGCACCAGCACAGATCTAGAGAATTTCAAAATGTTACATTTTTTGTGAAATCAGCTTTACATAAAAATATTAAGGCAGTCAACTCTCGAGGTGTTGAACTTCAATAAGACAAAACCTTAAATAAGTGGAACAAAATATACGGTCCCAAGTACATTACATTCAAATTTCACCTCAATAAGTCGATTTCAGGCAAAAAATGTGGACACTCATGCAAATAAGTCGAACTGAAAAGAGTGGACTTCTAAGAGTTCCACAGCTATGAATCGAACTGTTGGAAATCATCACCTTTATAACTCGAACACAAATTCAAAGAACTTAATGGTTAATACGAGTTCCTGTTTTCTGTCACTTTTACCTTTTCCGTTCATAGATACACCAGTCACTAGTTAGTTATCCACTTGAGTGGTTTTACAAAATTAAAAATTCTTTCAATTAACGAAAAGTTAAAACTGATCCGCGAAAGGAGAAATGAGAAATATGTCGCGCGGATATTGCGCAGTTCTCTTTCCACCTTCCTAAAGAATAAAGAAAAGATTGCAACGTCCGTGGAAGTATACTTATAGGTATCGCCAGAAATAACCAGCTCACGGATCTTTAATATTTTGTGTTTAAGTGGTTCCGGGTATTTAATTTTCTGTTTCAATTGCTCTTATATGTATGTATGTACAAAAAACATATATTTGTGAAAAATATTCGTAATTTCAGCTCAAATTTTCTGTTTATCCCATATACATGCATATACGTCAAATTATAACATCGATAAGTCGTTGTTCTATAAGTCGGATTGTAAGTAAGTCGAAATATTTTTGACGGTCCCTTGAAGATCGACGTCTCGAGAGTTGACATTTAATGACGGTGAACATACTGGATGCGCATTTACTCTAAAACTACAACACGGACAATATGATGAACAGTACCGATTGGGTAAATGTTACTCAAATAATCAGACTGAAAAACTAGACATATAGATGGCCTCCGAACATATCTTCAAATGTTCAAACCAGTATTCCTCAAAAACATTAAACATCTACACTGATAATAAATATTTTATAGATAATATTAGAAACCCTAAATCTTATAAGTCATGACATACTGACGGAAACAATAAGAGAAAATATTTTGAAATTACTGGACATGGATATAAAAGTAACAACTAAATGGATTAAGGGTCATAGTGGGACATAGGAAACGAAAATCAAAATTGATACATCAAAATTATAAGAAATATAGGTGCCTATATAAAATTGTTTATTTAAGTAACGATCAGAAGTAAACCCGTAACACCGTAAATTTAATTAGGTATTTTAATATTTAGGATTTCTATATTCTAAGTAATAATAAGTGATTGTGCTACTAGCAATAAATCACGTTTAATGTTTATTATTTTTGGTCTAAGAGTCGAAATTAAAGGATCCGAATTTATTAACAAATTATTTAAAACATCTCTATTGCTTGATTGCCTCGATGATTTTCTGGCATGAAACACTCTGAAATTTCGGAATAACTTGTGATTTGCTTCTTGAGCATCTGACAACTGTCCAATATTTACTATAGCATTTTTGGCTATCAGTGTTTCATGCAGTTTGTGCATAGAGATACATATACATAATCGTGCTATCTTTTTCGTGTAGGCTTCAAAGTTATCAAGGTTTATAATTGACCCAGACTCGCTAATAAAATTTAAAATGTAATCTACGTTATCAGATTTAAATCTTTTTTTCATGACAAAAGTAAACATATCCTCTGAAAATTTTCTAAAACTTTCTGTTTTTCTCCGTCTTTGTCTCTCGGATAATTGTTCGAATGACTGAGAACAAAATGGTATACTTACGGTTTACTTTGTTTTGTGTCTACTTAATTCTCACATTAGGAAATTTTCTCTTATTTTTTTTCTGTTATTGTTTATTTTATCTATTTAAAATTCATCTTAAAAACTAAATGCAAATTATTTCTAAATTACATATTTAATAAAATACAAAACATGTTAGATACTTGTAATATGCATGTACAAATATTTAAAAATACACGCTTCTCTTACAGAGTTACTGTAAGAGGTAAAACATGGAAAATATATATATAAAAAAATGTAAACATTTTTTTATTATGATTTGAAACATTAGCAATTATTAGTTTTGAGTAAAAAGAATTTATGGAAGAACTTGGGAAAGCTCAAGATGTGCGGTGTTCTCTATCGGCCTTGATATTGTGAGAAGGATGGTTTCTTTTTAGATGTTACTGTCGAAATTGAGATATTGGTATATTCTTTATTAATAAAGGGATCCATTGGAGAAAGGAGTGGGGGGGAGCGGTGGAGGGGGTACCTGTTGGCCGGGGAGCCTGAATCGACCAGTATTGCTGGCGGCCTGAGGCGCTGGGGTCGGCTCGTAGCACGGACGTACGCACAGGTACCATCTCCTACTCAAACCACATATTTATTTAGGATATTTCAATTTATCATGTCCTTTTAGGTTGTCTGTTCCAGCCATCTTGTGTCCAGCGTAATTTATCATTGAGAATTCTTCCTCAACCAGATAGTAAACAAACTGATTAAAACAATGTACGATCTGGTGGAGAGGAGGCGAAGGTCGAACCGTTTAGGACCGTTTGGTAACGAGAGGCTGTTATCGAGGTCATTGCTTGTCTTGTTGAACCTAAATTATATTTCGTTTATTGAGAGAACATAATTAAAAAATATCGTTCTTCTGTTTACGAGGATCAACAATAACTAATAACAAGATGTCACCGTATGATACAACAAATAACAGTAATAACTGCATTAGATGATGATATTTAAGATGACATCAATCCCCGCCTCTCGCGGTCCATTTAATAACACCTAATGTACAGAATGAAGTCCCGATCATTTTTCATTCTGTTATCATCTGTTAAAAAAGGGCGCTGATAAATCAAATTACTCTCATTAAGATAAGTGACTAAGAGCACGCGAAATCTTTTTAGAACTGGAAATTTAAAAAAATATAAATTCATACAAAATATATAAAATCCTTAACATAATATTTTATAAATATTTCAATTAATTTTATTTATGCTTTATAACAATAATAATAATAACAATAATTATTATATTTTTTTAGAGGTTTCAAAGTTCAGTGAATCCTAGGTTCCTTGGCTGTACCACCAACAATCACAGGATACCTCCTTCAACTGTATCCCATCAAAACCTAAATCCTCTAGTACACGCCTAATGTAGTCCTCCCACCCACGCTTTGGACTTTTCCTAAGAGTTTACTTATCAGTTCTATGCTTGATATAGTATTTCATAACATTATATTAACTAAGACTGTTTTATACAAAAAATTTCAATTTCCGTGACGTTTTTACGTTATTTTCAATTATGTTAAAAGAGGTTCAATAATGAACACATAAGTACATCACATACTCCTTATATAAAATCACCTCTTTATATAAAATAAGTTTCCCGAAACATGTAGTGGAAAGAAATATATAATATAATATTCTTTTAGGGGTTTCAAAGTCCAATGAATCCTAGATTTCTAGGCAGTAACTTTCCCATCCTCAGGTAAGAACTTAAACCAATGCTATTTTATACACATCAGTATTATCCAACTCACAATACAATCTGATTAAAAGAAACGATTAAATTTTGTCTGTTATTATTAATTGTTTATTTTATTCAGATTGTATTGTGAGTTGAATAATATTGGTATTCATAAAAAATTATTGGTTTAATCTGAGGATGGAAAAGTTATTTTACCGAAAAATGTAGAGGAAATAAATAAATTTATATAAGGAGTATATGGTGTACTTTTTTGTTCCTACTTTATTTACCACTTAATCACTATTCGCATAGCCTTGTAAATACTACAAATTCAAAATCTTCATTTTGAATATTTTTTTAACAATAATTTATTTTTTATTTTACTATGTTTCTCTTAATATTTACGGACAAGACATCCATGGATAAGGATAAAAGGGTCTGGTAAATTATCTGTTTTAATATATATACTTTTTTAAATTAATTTTGAATAAAAGTATATTAGAATTAAATAAATCTTTTTTTTTTTAATTTAAAATTTACAAAATGTAAAGGAATGATATATATATTTATAATGTATTTGTAGAAATGTACTACTATTTGTGTTCGGAGTGCTAGCAAATGAAATATCTCATTAATGCTTAATGACCCCTGACTTTTACTTTTCTATTTTAGCCCAACAGACAACTATTAATTCTGTTTTACAAAATCATGACAATTAACTTGAAATACAGCTTAAAAAAACCTAAAACTAAATTAAAAGATTAGGAGATTTTAATATCACTATCGCTTAGTTAAAATTAAGTAATACAACTTTGTAAAAAAATATATTTATATTTTCTATTATGTACAAAATAGAACATGCATTGGATTGTTAGTAATCTTATATTAAATGGATTATAAAACTAATAAGGCTATTTCTGCTTTGTTCTATCTTATCTAGAAATGAAGTATAAATGTTCGGGCAAATTTTGTGGGTTCGCATGTACTCTTACATTAAAATGAATATTAAAATGCCTGAAATCTAAGCGAATTCAACATAAACATCCTTAAAAAACAATTTAAAGTTTTTAAGTAATTTTTTGTTTTTAAAAAATTGTGTTCCTTTATTTTCTTTTAAAATATTTTTAATAATGACAAAATCTATAGTAAATTATAAAAAAGTAACATTATTCGTAACTATGGCTTTCTGAAATTAAAATTATAATGGCAATAAAAATTTTATGACATTGGAATGAATATTCATAAAGAATTATATTTTTTATAAGTAATAGTATTTTGCGAAACTCGTAAAAGATGAAATTTTAACATTTAATCATCATTTAAAATAAAATAAAACTAAAATTTTTTTAACCGAAATTCCAGCTCATTTGACGAATTAAGGCACTTTGGCAATGCCACTTATCTCTTGCAACTATCTTGAAGTACCTTACACTATGTTTGTGCAAAGATATTCGTAACAGAATGTTGTCTTTTCGTGAAATAATTGTATGGAATTGTTTTTCTTTCGAGATTGATGGGATAAAGTTTTATTGTATGACTTCAATAATATTATCTGTTTCGAAAATGAATTAATTATTCTTAAGCCGATACAATATGGTTGACCAAACACTCCAAAAATATTCAAAAAAATCTCTGAATAAAAATCCTTAGCTACTGCACAGGTTAAAAATCACCAGCAACAATTATCAAAGGAATAATTTTTTTTTCATATAAAATAATAAAATATGTTTCCTATTTTTATTTACTAATAATAAATATAAAAATCAATTAAAAAAACATTTAAATGATATCTATTAAATATCTCCCCGAAACGTTGCCATGTGAATGTTTTTATTCATGCAATCAAATATATTTATGAATTATATTATTTTTTAGTTAAAATTATAAGTGAAAATATGAATATTTACTTAATATATTTAAAGGACTGAAGAAAAGCTGGGTGTGATCACTCAAGAACGCCGCTTCTTATCTTGATAGATACTATTCCCGCACGACGTAAAAGTATTGCAAAACTATTTAACTTAGCCCCTTGATGCGGGACTTATATTAGTACAGTCTGCATTCGCTATGTAAATATTTTTACATGAAACATAAAAATAAATACATTTTTAATACATGAATTACAACAAATTTTAATATTTTAAATATCAAATTTATCAATTCGTGAACTCCCTATAAATTTAAATTATAAAAATAAAAAAAATATTATGGATTTTTAAAACAATCGTGAGCATGTACTTTTGTATTATTTCTAACATATTAAAACATTTTTTTAGAAAATAAATATATTGCTAATATAAGAATGACCAAAAATTTTAATATATAATATTTCGAATTTTTCAATCCGTGAATTCCCCATACATTAAAATTTAAAACGATTCAAAATATTTTGGATTTTTAAAACAAATCATTAGAGCCTATACTTTTTTTTTCCTCCCTAATATATTTAAAGCTGAAATAATACATTTTTTTTTTAATCAATTAGAGAGAGAAAAAAATACAGGTTCTCACGATTATTTTAAAAATCCGCACTTTAAATTTTAATTGATGGTGAATTCACGGATTGAAAATTCAAAATTTAAAATATTAAAATTTTTGGCCATCCTTATATTTATTTTCTAAAAATATTTACATAATGCATATTAAAAATAAGTACTTTCTTCTATAGGCCCTAAGTGAACTTGAAGCATTTAGCCTCCATACTTTGGTAACTATTATTTCGAAAGTTATTTTTATAATTCTATTGTGTATCAATGAAATATTATTAATGTTAGGGTGGTGCTATAATATAATATATGATAGGCAATATAATATATGATAGAATGTTATGATGCAACATAAATATAATAATTACGATTTTTTTACGTAATCCAATATGCAGTTTAATGAAATACTCATTCACAACTATCTCAGGACCCACTTTTAAAAAAAAATACTATTACTTTTTTTTTTAAACTTCCACTGCTCATAGCTTGTGCCGGTTTTGCCTAATGCTCAAAAATGAATTAGAAGTCAGTAGAAGTATATTTAATATATACTTTTAACAAATAGAGAATTTCCTCGTAAAATCCAGTCAACAAGATTATTATTTTTGTAATTATTTCTTGCTTCTAATTTTTTGTCTGACAGTTGTTCGATAGGCAATGTTTAATACTGACAAGACAAGCACAATGTCTTTATGGAGTGTGAGAACCATATAACGTGATGTCTAGTTTTCAGAGTTATCTCCGAAATTCTCAAACTTCCTTTCATCGATTTCATGGACAGAAGAAATGGTTTTCAAAATTATTCTCAGTTTCTATATAAGATGCATGTCGATGGCTGTAATTTCTGAAGCCGTTTTAGGATCACTAAAAAATCTTCCGATTCTCTCTTTATTATATAGATCCATATTCCTAGTTTAGAGTTTTGGAAGCCAGCTTTGAAGTTTTCTTTTATTTGTTACTTTGAATGCTTTCACAATAGTTTTGTTATTTAGACTCTTAGGTTTTTCGAATACAGAAGAGTTTCAATCAATCTTATTCATGCAAATAACATTGAAATGACAAATCTGAGTGCTTTGGTATCCTTATTCATTGTAGCTTTGGAATAACATTTTTTTCTTGAGGTTTTTCCACAAGTGTAACAAAAGCAAGATAGAGTATATATCTTTGTCCTCAAACCATACCTTTACATCTATTGTAGTCTGAATCAGATTGTGTTAAACATTCATGAATGTTCTCTTTGAACTTGACAACTCAAAGTCTTTTCCAATTGTTTCACTTCATCTTCTATATAGTTTTTTTCCTCATTTGTAATTTTGATAATTTTTTGTAAAAAATTGTCCGTATTGAACGAAAGAATCTTGGTAAAGTTGGGTTTTCCCACGGATTTATTTCGGTCTTCGATAAGATTTTTCAAGAACAGAAATATCATTAGCCCCTGTTCTATAGGAAGTTTAGTTGAAATCTCGTTTATTGGTTACCACCCCCAACCTAATTTTGACGTAAGTTCGATTTAATAATTATTCTAAAGATCAAGTATTCAATACTTCTTCTAAATATTCTTATAATCTTGAAGCTGAGAGGTTAATAAAATGAAATAAAGATGTTTTAAAACCTCCTCACCTTATTAAGAGAAACAATAACTTCTTTTCTATGCTTCTATGCTTCAATTTTTCAGTTTCATATTCAGTTATTTTTAATCCCCATTCTTGTTTACTGTTAAACCATTGAAATAAATAAATATATATATATATATATATATATATATATATATATATATATATATATATATATATTTATAATCTTGACATTTGGCAGGAAATACAAATGAATAATAATTTCGTAATGGGTTGTTGAAAAAATGTGTAAGATATAAGCTTTAAAATATGGCGGAGATGGTTGACAATTCTACTTATACATGACTATGTTGTATATTCAACTACAATAAATGAATATGCGCTACATTAGATTAGAGCTTACGAAAATTCATGTTTTTCTTAACAATGCTATCAATAATATTAATATTTTAGTAAATATCATTTTCTGAATGGTATTAAAAATGCTGAATTAAAATAAATCCAAAAAAAATCCCATTAAACAACCTTTTCCCTTCGTCGTAAACCAACGACTTCCTGTCCTGTAGTATCCTTTAATAATATTCCACTGATCCCCTTTGAGCAGATCCACTGCCTAGGACTCCATATGCACAAACGACTAACTTGAATCCTCATTTGAGACTTAAAAGACAAGAAACGGCTGGTAATTTTCGAATACTCCTTCATTTTGGTACTTGACAAATTTTCAAAGCTCCCATTTAATTAGAAACTCCTTTTTTTTTTTTTCTTCTTCCCGTATCCAATCCTAACAATCCAAATCCCCAATTCTCTTTATTTTGTTACGAACAAACTTCTCCATAAAGGTCTTAATGTTCCGTATGCTTATGATTCAGCCCAAACCAGATACCTGTTCTTTCAAACTCCATACCCACTCGAATTCACTAGTTTCCCAACTTCCTTCACTCCTCCGAGGTTTCTGAAAAAATGACCGCCGAAGACCTAGTGAATTTTACTGAAGTACAACTAGTCAGTAGTCCTTTACATGTAATAATAACAAGTAACAAGTCATTGTAATAATTTACTTATTATATACATGAATACTGCTGCAAATAACAATGAATAGCTTTAAAAAAATTAAAACTCATCTGAACGTCAAAAAATTAACAACAGACTTAAAAAATCATGTATTGGCTCCTATAGAATCCTTATCTAACGAATATTATTAGAGAGGTTCAATAATTTTGGCAATTATTGTGAGTCTGTAGGAACCGAAAAACATGGAGCTTTATTTAATGGACCTAGAGGCTATTGAAGGAAATAACAAAGTAATTTATAACCATCTATACTAAAACATATTTTTTTATAATTCTAGACAACGTTGATATTTTACAATATAATTAGCGAAAATATGTTTGGAATTTGGTGATCTGGGATTACATGTTGGGATTCTACAATAGGAAACAAACGTTTTAAAATAAGTCTGTCTAGGATTTTACCTATGATTGGTAAGAGGGAAATAGGATGGGAGCTCAGGTGGGTTTTTGGGTTTAGCTATCATTTTAGCTATTGATAATTGTCAGGAATTAGGGAAATATGTGGTGCGGAGTTCAGCATTATATATGTATGTTAGAAATAAAAACAAATTGGGTGGAATTTTCCGCCTGTCAGTATAATATTCATAATAAATTCAAAAATATATTCATAATGCCAACTTCGTGTTTCAAGAAAACACGCCTCAGTTAAATATTTGATCGAGGTGACGAATGAATTCCACAGAAACTTTATTGATTGGCCAAAACAGACCTTGGATAATAAATTTACGATGGATTTTTAAAACAGGGTAGGAATAGATTTTTACATGAGGCTGATGTGGTTGAAACACCTTGCATAACCACTATAAACATTCTCCGTGTCCCTCCATTTTTGTATGCTGTTTTATGATAAATTCTTGGCGCATCTGCTTGGCCTTCTGGCTGTATTTTTACTTTATGTATTTTTTAGAGGTTTTTACAAGAGTTTGTTTTATACCTTATATAACTTTTCCAAGTTTACTTTAGCTTTTTTTCAGAATAGTTTATTCATTTTCTATTTTTGTTTAATCCTTTTCCTTATTTGATTAATATTTTTCAGTTATATTTAACATTTTTACATTTTTATTTAGACTTTTCATTTATATATTAACTTTCGCATTTACATTTAAATATTTTTCGATTTGATCTTTTTACATTTTAATTATTCCATTTATATTTTACCCATGTCCATATATTTTTAGTCTTTTTTTATTCAGGTTGAACCATTTTCTAATTTTATTTAGACGTTATTTAAAAGAAATTAGGATTTTTTTTTTTTTTTTAAAGGATAATTTTTATAGAAAAGTGGAGAAAGAGGATAATAATCATCAAAACGCCATATTCTGGCAACCCAGAACTTATTATTAGATACTATAGCCATCATTTGAATTATATGTATGTACTTGTAATAAGTTTATTTATGTAATAGTTTAGCATTTGTGTTATAACTGTGGGTAGTTTAAATATCGAAGAAAATTTAATAAATATTTAAAGAGAGTATATATATATATATATATATATATATATATATATATATATATATATATACTTTCATTTAAAATCTTTTAAAATATACTTCAATAAATTGCTCACTAAAGCGCATTAAAAAAATCGTAATATTAAAAAGAAAATAAATTACAATTAATATATGTATTAATAGTTTTTTAAAATATTTTATTTAATATTACGAATGCACAAAAAAATACTATGGAATAAAATTTTATTTGTCGAAGTTGAAATCTGTCGAGATCTAGTAACCAATAATAGCACTCCAGTGTAAATAATAGTTTTAAACCGAATGAGGAAAGACACAGTTTGTATTTGTCTTCATAATATTAAAATTTTAACTCGAAATAATAATATTGATTTAACCATGAAGTGAATCATGGTTGTATTTTAACAGCTTTTGTGCAAAGGTTATATGCTGTATTTATTGATATAGCTCAGGCGTTTGATAAAGTCTGGCACCAGGATCTTCAAATTAAAATTTCTTCTTCCACCAACTTACTATCTTATTCTACAATATATTTTTTTTCTGACAGGTTTTTCGCTGTCCGAGGTTTCGAGAACTTCTTTAATGGCCGAGTTACCTCAAGGTTCGACCCTGGTACCACTCTTATACAACATTTATACATATGACATCCCATTTGACATTAACTCTTTAACAGCAAATTACAGCCATTTTCACAAGACACACATCAATACAGGCTACATTGACTCCTCAAAATTTCTAACAGATTCTTCAAGAATGGTTTAAACTTTGGAAAATCAAACTAAACAATGAAAAATCACAAAACATTACATTAACACTACGACACACTTCCATCATTATACTTAGACAAATCACAGACTCTCAAAGTAAAATACTTAAGACTAACATTCGATAGAAGGATGACATGGGCCCCTCATGTTAGACAGACGCAACTTACTTTAAATCAATGTCTACGACTCTCGTTTTCCCAGCTACTAAGAAGATTCTCCCTGAGACTCAGAAAGCGCTTAAACATATACTCTTACTTGCTAAAACCCACATGGGACTTTTGAATCACAGATTTATTTAGTTCAACCAATAAAATTCACATATAAAAACTACAAACATTTCTAAGAAAACAGTCTCCATAGTACGTAACATAATACTGCATACAATGCTATAATGGTATAATAGAGCTGGATGAGGGACCTTTGTAAGAAACAACCTAAAATTATGTTAGGACGAGGTACCGACGGGTACTGGTCTCCCTCACATGTTTTAATTATTATGTATTTTTTTAGCACATTTGCTGGTTGTCTTGATTCGAAGAAAGGTGGGAATTAATAAACAAAGTTTAAAAAAATAAATAAATAAAGTAAACATCTTGAATATATTGTATCAATATATTCAGTATTAATTTTCAAACCATTAGTTATTTTAACTATATTCCTGATTAATTTTATATCCCAAATATGATGGAAATCGATCACTTTTAAACTTTATTCGGTAAGTTTTATGGCACTACTCCGCCCTTGCTTCCTTCCGTAGAACATTTATCTCGATTGTTATGTTCTGTCGATTTATTTGGATATTTTCGTCGTTTCTCATGAAGGGACAAGGTTACCTTACTGTTTTCCCCGCCCTAGAGGGGAAATTACCTTTCTTCCAATTTTATATCACCCCTTAGCCGTTCCTGTTATCTACACTCACATATTTCAATAGAGCCATGATTTCTTATGGCTTATAACTTCCTGATCAGTTCTAAACATGGTTAACAATCAGTGGTAAACGAAACACCATCATCACAATATTTCTTTTACTTACTTCTGATGATTGTATTTAAGATTCTACTATATTACACTTCGGTAATAGTATTTTAATACTATTAAAATACATCTATGACTTCAACTACACTCACAATGATTTGGACAACAACGATAAGATCATAAGTAAGACCTACCGATGAATGTGAAACTCGAATGTGTATGCTGTGCGGGTTCGATGATAAAATGGCTACCATTCAAAATGATACATCAGCATATTTATAGATGTTTATAAATAAATAAATAGTTCAAAACATAAGCACATTAAAACAATAATTTACTGACATCACTGAACGTCCTAGTAGTATGTAATTTGAATACAAACGCATAAAAATAAATAAGGATTTAATGAATAAATCCCTATATCAAATTATGTTTAAAAATTGTTCAACTGTCCAGCATGTAGTGAAGAGATCCAAGAAGGAAAAGCGCATTGGCAAAAAAAAAAAAAAAAAAAAAAAAAAGTTAAAAGCACTAGAAAAATGTTAACTGAGAGGGGTTTGGACAGTTTTGAACAACTGTAATATTTGCTAATGAAAGTTGTTTATGGGTCCGATGGACTTTAATATGTGTGGAGGAAACCAGGTAAAGAGCTAAGGAAAAAAATTTACGCCCAAATGTGGAACATTTTCTTTCTCTCTACAAAGTGTACCAATTTCACTATGAGCCACTGTCTATGTGGAGTTGTGCGTAATAATCGTATTTTTATCAGAAATTCTCTGTCGATGGGATCAACGATTATTCTGTTTTTGTATAAAAAAGTTTATTTGCTTAAGGTAGAGCCCTTGAAACTTCTACATATTTATGTTTTTTTTTTTACAGTCTTGATTGCTGGATCTCAATAGAGATCTAATTTTTAAAAAAATTATAAATGCTCAAGAAATGTTTTGTGAATTCGCTTGTATCTTAGGCATTTAGTTCTTCGTTTTAATACAAGATTATGAACATTCCGCTAGATGTTCCGGAGTGTCCATATCATCATCTGCATAAATTAGATCTAAATTATATAATTATAAATATTTAGTTATATATTAGGTGTTGGTAATTTTTATTTACATTGCCTAAAGAACATTAATATGAAAAAATAATATAAACTAAACCATTAATATACCTCCACGATTGTAGGTCATCTTTCATTCTTACATAAAAATGCACAATAAAGCCCCTAATATCTAAGATAATTAAACAATAACATTCTTCAAAGAACTAATTATTAATTTTAAATTATTTTATTTAACTTTTTTTTTTTTAAATGTATTTTCTTGTATTTTTTTTTGAATAATGAAAATATCTGTAGCAAAGTATATACAAGTCATGTTGACTAATTTTTACTATGAATTTCCGAAATTAAAATTACTATAAAGACGTTGAGAATTTCATGACATACGAACGAATATTTATATAGCATTATATTTTACAATAATAATTATATTATGTGAAATTCAAAATGAAAATATTTATTGATCCTTTTAATAAAAAAAAACTAAAATTTACCGCTTATAATTTTAGTAAGTAAGGCACTTCGGCAACGTCACTTATCTCTTGCAACTATCTCAAAATACGTTCCACTACATCTTTGTAAAAGACGTTCATAACCAAAAGTTCTCTTGTCTTAATAAAATAATTTTCTTTGGTTTTCGAGAATAGTACAATTATGTCTTGTTGTATGGTTTGTATACTATTGTATGGTTAATATTGATGAATAATTTACATTCACAAACGTTAAAAAATATATATTTAAATTGGTATGGGAGGTATTCTTTGCTCAAGAAAATATTTTACCGATTTATCCCTAAAAAGTAAAATTTCATAAATATGATAGTATTTTTGAATAACAGTGAATAGTACTTAAATTTATTCTCAACTATCAATAATATTTTAGGTTTGAAATTTAAAAGCATATTTTTGAATTGATTGTGAGTAATTCACAAATTATTAATAAACCCATATTTCGTCTTCAAAAGTCATTTTGTATGACTATTAGACAGCGAATGGATATAGTCTTTATAGAACCGAAAAATCGTTGGTTACGGCCAGTATTAGGTTAATCAGTAATTAATTTAATTGTTAGCAGCAACGGTTATAAATTGAAATAAAGAACTGGGTCAAAGACAGATAAAATAAATTTATAGTCCGCAGTGTAAAAGCTAATTACTGCAGAAGAATAAAAATTACAAAAGGCTTATTTACATTATAGTAATTAGAATCATTTGAACATACTGAATTGAGCTTCGAGGCTACCTAAACCTTCCAATTATTCTGGTATCCAATCCATACAATCCAAAATTGTATTCTCCTCATTATGTCACAAACACACTTATTCATAAAGATTTTAATGTTCCATATGTTGCTGATTAGCCCTAAAACTGATACCTATCTTTTCATAGTAAACTCCATACCCACTCGAATGCACAGATCCCCTAACTTGCTTCACACTAAATTCCTTCTAATGTAGAACTTATTTTGAAGTGCTACTATTAAATAGTTCTTTACATGTCATTGTAATCATTCTTCTTTATATTTACTAGTATATAATGTAAACAGTTTTAAATACCAATAAATAGTTTTAAAAAAAAAGAAAAGAAAAAAAATAGAAATCACGAAAAAGTGAGAATACGTTAAGATCATATCCCTGTATTTCGAGTCAATAAATTAATGTTTGGTATCTGTTAATATATAATTGATTAAGATGGATGCAATGTTAAACAATGAAATATTTATTAGAATCTGTCATAATGAAAATAAAATAGCTAATAACATGAATTTCATCATAAAATGTATAGTCATTGATACGAAATTCAGCCTTAAGGAGACAGATAATTTAATAATGGTTCAAATCCGAATAGGACAGCGATTATATTTATTTAGAGGTCCCTGTGGAGTGGATTCCGTCAATATTTTATTTGTGGGGGTCAGATAAAGGTTCTCTGGAAGTGGTAGAGTTCTCTACAACACGCCAATGACTTTAATTATTTTTTAATATCCTCTTTGCCTCACACGCGACTTAAATTCCTTTTTTAGCATCTTCTTTGCTATGTTAGCATGTTCAAATTATCTATGATAATAACTTCTGAATTATTTTAATTAATCACTAATACATTTCTATTTAAAATCTAAATTCCAAAAATAAAAGTTTCCGCTTCGTTCATATAGAACATTGAATAGAATTCGACTTATCACCGATTAACGACATGGCCACAACGCACCTGACCAGCATGTGGGACCTCCAAGAACCAAGAATAAAAAAGAAAATCAGATTTTTTTTTTTTTTTTTTGAAGATTAAGTATTCAACTTAAAAAGTTTTTTATTAATACTAATAAAAGAATTTGTCTTAATAAAAATTGTTACAAAGAGAATAGAAATTCGAGAATTCAGCTGGTTTTCCCTTCCCTCAATTTTCTTGGAGTCCAAAAACTTGATCTTCAATACAGACTATGTATATACAAAAGAAAGTTCCTACTTTTTGTAAGCTGGACCTCTTTTTCAGAGGCTTTTGTTCTAGACGACTGCGGGTTCATGTCCTTTCTTTATAGTTT
Source organism: Euschistus heros (assembly GCA_003667255.2). NCBI lineage: Eukaryota > Metazoa > Arthropoda > Insecta > Hemiptera > Pentatomidae > Euschistus > Euschistus heros. Next base: position 1,432,564 of record RCWM02000153.1, on the reverse strand, counting down.
GTTCCATTTTGTTTTCCTTCAGAAGGTTAGAGGAGATGGCTGTCAAAAGCCAAGGATCTTCATGAGCGGCTACAAATTGTAGAGGAGTCTAAGGTCCTCCTATTGCCGTAAGACGTATCCGTGAATGAATGAATAAAAAATTGAGAACAATTTTTTTTTTTTTTTTTTTATTGGGGCTTAACGTCCTTATGTACTCCAACTGGGGCAAGAAGTAGGGACATCCTATAGGGTTACCAATCTATTCAAAACAGGCTTGGAAGGTCAAGATTCTTTCCGTGGGTCAGCTAAAATAAATTTTAACCTGCCCAGCTGGGATTCGATCTTACAACCTCGATCAACCTTCTGTAGTTGATAGAGCTTTGAAAATCCACACTCTGACCATTTATATTTTTTTATTCAATATAACTTCTGCACTTTTTTAAGTCTTTACACTTTGTGCTTAGAAATTGATGTGTGTTTACAGGTTAGCAATAGTTTATTTTTTAATCGAGATGAGTTCTTTTAAAATTAAACTTGTCCAAATTCTGTCGATTTTTAAAAAAAATTAATGATAAATTCTTGCAATTCGCACACACTACTATACTTTTTTTTCGTTGGTAGACATTTATCAAGGAATTAAATAATATATATGTTACTTTTTTTAATATAGTGCAAGAGAATTTTAATTTTATAAACACATTTTTTTCTAAGCCAGCAGTATAAACACTACAGATAAAATTACATTATCTAATATGTGGCAATAGATAAAAAAATAAATTAAAAAAATTAATTTTTTTTTCTGGCTAGGAATATGTCTATTAAATATGTCTATCGATATAAATAGAATGGGCCCATCTGCTGGACTTTTTAACCTATCAGCCCCTGAATCACATCTAAATCAACTGCTGATTACATTTCACAATCGTTCTCAGTTTTTCTTTCTTTTGATCAATTTATGTTTTAGAATTAAAAGGATCACATTACATAAATTTATAATAAAATCAAGTTAACAGTTGATGATTATAAAAAACAAAAACAAAGTTTCAAACAAATATAGCTCTTAAATGGTTAGTCCTAGTGACAAATTTTATATAACAAAAAATCTTGTTCATTAAATTTCTGATAAGGAAAGCGTCGGCAAATTTCCTATTCGAGCAACACTAAAACAAAATAAATGTCTATCTTAGCATTTATAAAATCAAATCTTTAAATATATTAACAAATGGAATTAAAATAAACTAATAAAATTAGTTTTCAAAATATGAGTTTGGCCTATGCCTAATGTTAACGAGAAGTCAGTGGCCCTGGCTTTTTTGCCTTAAAACTTAATATAGTCACCATATGTTACGAAAATCAATAGTTTAAAAATAAATCCTAGGGCGAGGCTGTAGGTATGCAAATTTTACTGTTCTGTTGCTGTTATAAAGTGGGTCATGCTTGCCATTGACCGTAAATTTCGCTATCATGCAAATATTTGTTCGCTAATCGTAGGGCAACAAATTTGAGGAGAAGAGGACGATAAGTAGCTAATTAATGTGGAATATGTAAGCGGTTTAGCTAGGCCATTATCTGCAGGCCTCGGCCCATCGGTGGCCAGTTTATGTCCAACAGTGGGCGGGGGTTTGGTGCAGTGCCTGCAGTAGTCTAGGATTCCCATTGTCAACCCTCGGGCTTTCATGAAGTAAACGGCTGATTGTAAGCCTTACTGAATTTTAAATCAAAACTATTCCTACAGCTCATTTCAGCTCTTAATATCGAAATTCTAAGAATCAATCGTATATCAAAATCAGCAAAAATATGTGATGAAACATTTTTTGAATAACTTGTGTTTGTGAACTTACCTTATCGAAATACCAATGAAGTCATTACTAGACGATTTAAATATGCAACTTTACCCCTTCAAATGCCTATAAAGATAAATTGAGTCGTTCAGAATCAAAACTTTAAATCCACTTTTTGTTGAAAAATGTATATATTTTTTAAAGAAAGTTCAAAAGCGCCTTTTCCTGACAAACCCCCTGGATCCCAATAAAAATTTAATCTTACTCGACCTGCATAGTATTAATATTTGTTTACAAACTGTTTAGGTTGAAATTATTTTATTGAATAAGCGTTATGCTTGTTGCAATAGAGTTTGTCCAATCTAGTTACACTTATACAGCAAAAATACATGCATAGGTACATATTTAAAATATAATAAAATACAGATTTATTTGATTTTAGACATATAAAACAAAATCTTCTAATTAACAATATTTTTTGATATAGGCAACAAAATTTCATACTTAATTAGGAGGTTTTATTATGTAAAAGTAAACAATATAAATTAAAAAAAACGAATCGAAACTAATGTAAAAAGTAAAAATTACTTCTTGTTTTTGTTGTTAATCATCTTGGGTATTATGTTATTATTCATTCAAAAGGAATGATCTGAGCTTAATGACATCTGTAATGAAATTATATAGTACGTTAATTATTATTACATCTTCAATTGTTAAAATTGTGGCTGTAATGAGGGGACGTTTTTAATTTTATTATTAGTTGGAAAAATCTCCCTGATTATTAGGTTTTGGAGGCAGTTGAATAGGATATAATTTAGGCTCTCTTTTTCATTTTAATTACATAAGCTGCATATAGTTTTACAGTCTATTTTGTAAATATAATTTTTAAAATAAATCTGTATTTTTTTATCTGAGGCTAGCCTGATTTATGACATTACCATATTCTTGTTTTGTAAAATGTGTGTGGGTTTTTATTTCCTTATAGTAGGGATTAAAGGTATAACTTTTTACTCTTTCTAAATCCTGAGGTATGAGCATGTCTTTATATTCTCCCACAGCTTTTCCTAAATTTTTTTCTTATTTGGGCAGGATCCTGATTTTTCCATTAATAAGTATTGTTTGATATCAAGAGTAAATTTTTTAGTTGGCCTATCCAGTTGTATTTTACTTTTTGTGTATATGCAATATGAAGTTCAATTAATTTTATATAAAGGATATGGGGGATTCTATTAGCTGGCATGTTAGAATATAAAAGCACTATTTTAGAAGAAATTTAAATATTTTTCGGCTTATTTTCACTTGACCTGTTTCGAGTCTTACGTAATGGCCTGGAGTATTGTAAGGTGTATGCAATAAACATTTTATAAATCAAACTGTTTAGTTATGTACAGACTCACAGTTTTCAATGAATAATATTTTGTGAGTTTTTATATTTGCCATTTTAGGTACGCATGACGGTAGTGAAGGTTAACTGTTTCATATACTTACAATACATATGCCAAATAGGTTTTGGTTAGTTTATGTATTTACTTTGTGTTTAAGCTGTACAGTCGAATATTAAAAGAGAAGCGGGTCTATAATTCTTAGCTTTTAGTAGAGGAAATAATTTTTTTTGAAGTATTGACCCATTGTCGTCCTCCGGTCAAATGTCAGAACAAGTTAGATTACAATGTTTGCCTATGGAATTAGTGTTGGCGAGTTAAATTGTACAACATTTTTTATTTTGAAGAGCAGATGTAATGTGTTGTTGTTTGTTGTAATTTATTCTGTTTTTCCTCAAATAATGCAAGTCTTGCAACTTTGACAAGTAATATTTTATTTATCGTACATATATCGTCAATTTTTCTATTCCATAAGATTTTTAAAATCAATTATGATATAAATTTTCGGTCATAATTTAAAATAAGTTCAATTTCTTTAATCATGAATAAAACTATTTAATATTATGATATAACAAAGATTTTTTTTTTTTTTTTTAAGATTCAGTCATTGCCATTACATTAAGAAAATGAATACATTTTTATATAAATTGTAATATATATTCTTTAGTTGAAGGCAATTCCAAGTGCAGGCAATCCGCCAACTAATTCTTGCTAAAAAAAAATTCCGAGAATAGTCACGTTCCTGGAATGTAGAGATTGGTCGGATGGTGGAATGTAGTATTTTCCAGGAACACTCATTTCCCCTGGTAGCATCTGGGCTCAAATATATGCGACAAGTAGACACCATCTCGTTTAAGAATCTAATTTACTTTTGTTTCGTTTGAATTTTTCCTATTGGTTGGGCTGAAAAATAATGAAATTTCGTACTTGAGGCAAATACATAAATTGGACTATGGATAATGCGAAGTCGAGCAAGTATACTCCAGAATCTACGAATTGTTTACGAATCATATTTTTTCAATGAACTCTTGTATAATTTATTTTTTAATGTCATTTATTTACGTTGCCATGAAATTGAACACATTCATTTATTTTAGGATACAAATATATAGGAAGACATGATTCTAGTTAAATATTTTTGAATAGCATATATATAAAAAAAATGATGTTATTCTATACTTCATACAACTTCTACTTACATCTAATTCATGATAAAAATTATAATATAAAGTAATGATAATAGTTATAAAGTAATAAAAATAGTTAATTTTTTTTATAAATTAATATTCTTAGGATTAAAACAATTTAGATTTTTACTGACAGTTGATTGCATAATCATATTAGAGCCCAATGTGCATATTCCTTCGTATTTTATTACAGCTCTTTTCAATAAGTTTTAAATATAAAAATCAAAAAAGGTTTATATGTTTTTGAATGCTGAGGCGAAGCCATATTAGCCAGTTTTTTCTATTATTTTAAATATTTTTGGAGCTTTACAGGTAGTATCATAATAATAACAGCCGGTGGTGGCCTCAGAACTTACTGTAAATTCTGATAATGGAGTTTTGGAAGGAAGCGTAGTACAAGGGACGCACTTGAAACAATCCTGATTGATGATAGTAGTTTCGAATCTGGTCAGTGTAGGATGAAATTAATTCTAAAATATAACACCCTCTACCTTCCCGGTCCGGAAAACCCTATGATTTTCCAGCAAACGCTTGCTGGAAACCCCAGGAAAGGGTTTTGGTAATGACCGTCTTCTCCTTTCATACTCTCACTCTGCCTCCACTGGATCACGACCAATGAAAAAGCGAGTAAGAAGCACTTGAATCTTCTTCAATCTTTTTTGACCCCTTATATGATTGGAGGTTCCCAGCCTAAATATAAATATGTATGAATGTTTTTTTACTTTTCCATTTATTTTATTTTTATTTATTTTATTTTATTTTTTATTACATAGACAAATATCTTTATATTATTATTTCTTTAATTCGCAAATAAATAAGCAATGAATATATTGGTTTGGTGCAAAAATAATGTAGGTTTTTGCATGTGACAACAAATATATTATAGTTTTGTGTGGTTTATTACGTTAAGTGTTTAACACTAATTTCTCTCGCAAGGTCCCGAGTAGCTGTCTAACATTGCAGTCCAGTTTTTTATGTTTTCGTTGTTATTTTTATTTAAGTAACGGTTATTGAACTTAAAAATCGATTACTTATTTTAAGTGCATCCCTTGTACTACGCTTCCTTCCAAAACTCCATTGTTGTAATTTACAGTATTTAAAGTCTTGAGACCACCACCGGCTGTATGCTTTGAACACAGTTTCGAAGGCAAGAATTGTTAATTTTTATAATTGGTATTACTGGAGGAGCTATAGCATCACTTATTTGGTTTTAAACAATGCAAATAGTCCAGTCGATGAGTGCTGAAATGAGGGGTGTAGAGTGCATGGAATATGCGATAATTTTTGACTTCATAGCTTCGTTAGGAATGGTTAGAAGGTAAACATACTAAAAGTCCCCTCCGCTGGGGGGTGAGCTAACGGTGGGGAGGAGGGGAGAAGTTCCATTTTTTTAGTTTTTCGATAAAATCTCGAAAACTGTTGACTCTAGAAAAAAATGTTTTAAATAAACATAAAAGCTAATTAAATTAACTATAATATTTATTGTATATAAATTTGTCGTAATTCTAACCGTTTACTAGATATCCGTTATTGAAAATAGGTGATTTTCGGGAAAAAAAAAAAATGTCACCTCACTTTTTGTCAAACTTTTGCTTCTATTGCGTTCCACAATCGTTTCTCAGAAAAAACTTTAGAATCAAAATTGTAAAGCATTAAATATACTTTAATTTCATATATACGTTTCTGGTATTTGCTTCAAATATTTTAATATGACTTTTAATATGTTTACCTTCTAACTACTCCTAACAAAGCTGTGAAGTGAAAATTATCGCATATTTCATGCACTCTACACCCCTCATTTCGGCACTCTTTATCTGGGGTCACACTTCTCTGAAAAAAACACGCTTATTAATACTCAATCAGAAACTAATTGTTCGATCCAAAATTTCTATTTTATATCTGAAAGCTCCTTAAATTTACTATAAGAACCTATATATGAAATTTTGATTATGTCACGTTATACACTTAAACCAGCTCACTGAATTTGTGAATATCTTTATACTTTGCCAAAACATATATTTAGCATATTCATATTCAGGTTTGGGTGTATTACGTGACATAATCAAAATTTCATATATAAGGCCTGATAGTAAATTTTACCAGATTTTAGTTGAAAAAAATAAATTTCAGATCTGACAAATAGTTTTGGTGTTATGGTGAACACTATGCCAAAAAAACTTGGACTTAAAATAGTAAGCGGTTTTTAACGTGCTGGTATGGGTATTTAATGGGATTGATCAAAATTTCATATATAGGTTTTTATAGTAAATTTAAGGAGCTTTCAGATAAAAAATAAAAATTTTGGATTAAAGCTCATTAAATTTCCTATAAAGTTAATTATATACGTATCCGTAGAAATTCCAACGGTTTTCGAGATATACGTTATTAAAAATCGACAGTTTTAGAAATAAAAAAAATGTTTACCTCACTTTTTGTTAAACATTTGAAGCAAACACCAGAAATGTATATATAAAATTAAAGGATATTTAATGCTCTACAATTTTAATTCTGATGTTTTTTCTGAGAAACGATTGTGGAACGTAATAGAAGCAAAAGTTTGACAAAAAGTGAGGTAACATTTGTTTTATCCCGAAAATCAACTATTTTCAATAACGTATATCTCGTAAATAGTTAGAATTACGACAAATTTATATTATAAATTTTATAGAAAATTTAATTAGCTTTTATGTTTATGTGAAACATATTTTTCTAGAGTAAATAGTTTTCGAGATATTATCGAAAAACCAAAAAATGAAACTTCTTCCCTCCCCCCCCACCGTTAGCTCACCCCCCAGGAGCGGGAACTTTTAGTATGTTTACCTTCTAACTATTCTAAACGAAGCTATGAATTAAAACATTATCGCATATTCCATACACTCTACAATATGTTTATTGACTGGACTAAAATAAATACTGATAACAAAAAAAGACTACTTATCTAAAGTTTTAAAATTATTTTTATTGAGGTATTGTACTTATTAACAAATGGATTCAAATGTGTTATTCAAAGGGAGGAAAACTACAAAAAGATCTATTCTCAAGAGTAGTCTCGATGGTATATGCGAATACCCATTAATATTTAGGTTTACTAAGTTATTTACCATATAAATGTTATTTTCATATGAATTCCATTTAATATTATTTTATGCTTTATGCCTCTTAATTGGGGAAAAACCTTGTGGTTGAGCTTGAATTCTGGCCAATTCACCTCCTTTCACAACCTTTGGCTCAGTAACAGTACACAATTACCGAAGTATTGAATCCAAGTCCCTTCATGGGTTTTTTAGTGTTATTTTAAGACGAATTTTTAAAAGTATTCTCCCTTTTTCCTGGGTAATATAATATGATAACTATTTATTACAATGAAATATCCTCATTATATGTGATTCTGTCCTATAAATACATACTTCGTCTACATCTACAATGTCATTTTTATTATAGTAATATAACAGTTCTATTCTCAATACACATATATATTCTATTCAATCAATATTTATTATGTCCTATCTGCAGAATAAACCAAACAAATAATTTTAAACTCATCCAAATCAGCATGTACACAAATCCTATTTAGAGGGATACCATCTTGAAGGATAAATTTCTTTAAATACCTCTTCTTTTTATAGGGCTTACACTAATTTGCTGGACAATTTTGCTTGTACAATGCCACGATAGGGCTTCATAGATACTTTAAAAGTATGCAAACTCAGGGAAACGTTTTTAAACCTGTACTGACACATATCATGAAAGGTTTCATTTCCTTTTTGTTTAACATTTAAACAAGAAAACGGCAAATCGATATATGAAAAGTAATGAAAATTTACATAGAGATATAAAGAAATTAATTGAAAATTTAATATGGAAAAAATAATAATCGGTGCTAGTTTTTACAATTATTGTTAATATATATTAGTGCTTGAATAATTGAAGAATTTAAAATTTCATTAACATTTTAAAAAACTAAAAAATATTGTTTCTTAGCTTTCTAGCGCGTTAGGAATAGAAGATCGGGGGTTAGAATCCCATCTGGTTAGGTTAAAGCCAAGTTTCCTTTTAAACTTATTTTATTTATTTATTTTTTATAACATAAACTAAAGGAAAATATTATAATTTTTTTTTTTATAAGAATAATATACAACTGTGTTAGAAGCCAACCATAGGGGCCTGTACACCTAGTATACATTTTATAGACCCCTGCTCTTTATATTATTGCCGGTCTCTGGGGTTGTTTCAGTCCGCTTTTGCGCTCCCACCGCCCAGTTGCCTCCCACGGTAGCCTAGGATCGTATAATCCTGTACAAAATATTTCTCCCTCTAGTTTCTATTATTTCTTAAGGTAGCTCATATCTGCCTTAATAAATCACATTTTATAACCAGACTCATTTTCGAATTAAATTGAATAAAAAAATATTCAAACTAATAATATAAAAGTAATCAATACTCATTAATAAAACGATAAATGCTCAATAACTATTATAGAAACAAATTGTAGGCGCCATTCAAAATTTAAATATTTATATTTGTAATTTGGTTTTAACATCATAAAAAATTATATCTGTATAAAATTTATTAAGTAATATTTGATGGATTAAATGCGGTGTTATAAAAATACCACGTAACTCATTGTTATAAAAAAAATCATTAGAACGAAATAAATGTTGATAATACTAATTGTCATATTCCTAATGTTATAATTTTATAGTGTAAATGTCTATATGATTGAAACAGTATCATAGCTGCTAAAGGATATATACAATCCAAAATTGATTGAAATCATAATAATTAATGTAATAAGAAGTGGAGCAATAAAAAATAAATGAACTAAAAACAGCAGAAAAATTGTTTATAGTCTGAGTGCTGGCTGATGGCACTTGGGGAAAGTGGAGGAAGGGAGGTGTGGCTGGTAATAGCCAATAATAGTTGTGCAGGATTGCCGGTTCTCTGCCAACCCACCTTGAAAGGTTCATTACATTTCTGCCTCTCAAACAGTTCACATTGAGGTTTGCTATTTATGTTTAAATTTTAAGTAAGTATTATAAAGTGTCAGGGGAAAGCAGGACATCAAATTGTAAAAATGTTAACATCGCAAGCTCGCGAAATGGTTTTATGCTTCCGAAAATAAATTACAACAGTGTTTCCAAAAACATGGACACATTTTCTATTTTATTTTTACTTGGGGTAGAATAGACAAAAAAAACAACAACTTAATTGTGGGACTAGGTCCCTTAAGAATAACAATTATGAATAGAAAAAAGAAATATCATCTATGGCTATGAGAGCTTTTGTGTACATATTACATTGTTAATAAACGAATAAAAATGATATTAAATGAAAATTAAGAAAAGAAAATGAGATAAGATAAAAATTAAAAATTTGGCAATTAGATGTACAAAAGATACAATAATGCTAACTACGACCCTTAAAATGGCTAAGGTATAGTTAAAATTATAAAAACATATTTAAAAAAAATAAAACCAATCAAACATTAAATAATAAGGAGAAAGATCTCAGTTAAGGAGCTTTGGCAACATTCCTCCCTCCCCCCTCTTGCCAACCATGTGCCATCTGCCAGCGCTCAGACCATAATTTTGAAACCTTTGGACATAAACTGTTATTTACCAAGGTCTGGAATAAGATATAAGAAACATCTTATAAAAATAACGAGTGATGTTCGAATCACATCTGGGTGGGTTATACTTTATTTCGTGGCGGATCCACGAAATGAATCTTGACCTTCCCACCCTAGCTAGAATAGGTTCGTAACCTAATAGGATAACCCGTTCTTCACCACTTGTGCAGGTGGGAGTACACAACATCCAAAATCCAAACATAGGCCGTTATAATCAGGAAAGTTTAGGAAGATACATACCCAAAGGTAATAGGCGTATAATATTATTATAAAATCTAGTTAGAAAGACATTCATAAAATAATAAATTTAGTTTAAATTTAACATAATGCCTCGTATTAATATATGAGTTAATTATTTCTCAAACGTAATAAATTTTATTGAACAAAAAATGTTTACTTAAATTCAATACTTCCAAGGATGTTTTTATTTTAATTATGTATTCAAATTTAGTTATTTTTTATAATTAATTTATTTATTTGTTTTTTATGTAGGCTTTTGTATTTTCCTACTTTTAATACTTTTACTTAATATGCTAAATAAATCTTGTAGTGCAAATAGTTTTTTTTATCAAAAATAAAATGTTAAGAAATTCTTTAAAACATATTATTAATTTTCCGAATGAAAAATATTATTTAAAAAAAAAATGCATAAAATTAATTTTAAACAGCACTAAATAACCATAAATATAAATAACAGAGTATACGTCAATAGTTTAAAAAAAAAAAAAAATTTCCCTGAAACGAGTTAAAAACCTTGGCTTAGAAAGCTGTTGATTTCCCAAAGGATATGACAGCGTATAAATTGCATACTTTATAAGGTCGAAACTATCATAGTGGGGAGAATTTTCCTTGCAATAATAGTAATTGAATAATAGCTACATACTCGGCTATTACGTTGACTATTTTATTTGGCCTTGAATTTTAACGAGTGAAATCAGATAGCAAGAAAATATCTGACATTATAAAATTTTGTAATTGTTATTCCCTTACAAATAACAACTTTTGATATGAGAATAACATGTTACATTTTTCAAGGATCAGTCTGAACTCACGGATTCAAGGATTGCCTGTTCTGCTTACTTACATTTTGTTCTTGTTAAGTAAATAGGTTTTTTATATAGTTTAGTGATTACGAGAAAAAAGATAGCAGGTGAATCCTTAAAAAAAGCAAAAAAACAAAAACAAAAAAAACTATAGATGTCATGTATCAAAAAAACTATTTAGATTCAAGAGTCGGTAGCTGTGTTAGAAACAAAAGTGAAGAGGTTTTTCTTCTAATTTCATTTTTATGTCTCTTGGAAGGCTGGATACAAATTAAACTTCTAGAAATGTAAACCGTTTCGATAATATGTAAATGCAAACAACTATTATATCATTTTTTTTTAAACATAAAAAAATGACAGATATTTTTTTATTTAACTTAATTCCTTTTTTGTAGATTCCTCTCCCAATGAGCCTCCAATCAATAAGTTATCCTATTCCATTCCTCAATTTCCATTTAATCCAGATAATTTTTACTTTCTTTATATTCCCCCCGATGATATAATAAATTCTGTTTTTAAATCCCGGACAAATGATTTCGGTGCCGATCAAATACCGGTAAAAATAATCAAACTCACTCTTCCTGTCATCCTTCCTGCTCTCATGCATATTTATAACTTCTCCTTACAAACCTCTTCCTTTCCCACAGCATGGAAAAAGGTACTAGTTCGTCCATTGAATAAAGTTCCTTCACCTACCACAGCATCCCATTTTAGGCCTATTTCCATCCTATCAAACCTATCTAAGCCACAAGAAAGAATAGTCCATTCTCAACTTGCTACATACCTTGAAAAAAAGATCACCTAACTCCTCTTCAATCAGGCTTCCGTTCAGGTTATTCTACCCAATCCGCTCTTTTAAAAATTACTCAAGACATTTATTCTTCAATTGACCAACAGAAAATTACTATCCTAATCCTCTTCGATTTCTCCAAGGCGTTTGATTCCGTGGATCATAAAATTCTTCTGACTAAAATTACAAAAACTCTCCCTTTCCAATAGTGCTCTTGGCTGGTTCCAGTCCTTCTTATCTCTCCGTTCCCAAACAGTTATTGCTCCTAACCAACCTCCTTCAAAATGTGTGCCTCTAACGCGAGGTGTTCCTCAGGGATCTTCTCTTTCACCAACTCTCTTTTCCGTTTACATTAATGATTTGACAGACGCTATTAATAATTTCCAATATCATCTATATGCTGATGACTTTCAAATCTACTTATCGTTTCATCCTTGAGAGATTTTTGAGGCAACTCATAAGATTCAAGATGACATTTATAGCATTCACCAATGGGCAGTAGAGAATAAGTTACGACTGAACCCAGAAAAAACTAAAGCAATGCTAATTGGATAGAAACCCTCCCTTAATTCCCTTTCCTCTTATCCACTTCTTTATCTCAATAACGTTCCTATTCAGTTCACAAACCTCTGTCAAAAACATCGGAGTAGTACTGGATCAACATCTGTATTGGAATAACCATATTTCCCACATTACCCGAAAAACCATCTCCATCCTCAAACAGCTCCTAAGATTTCGTGAATCTTTCCCTCGCAATACCCGTCAATTGTTAGTATCTTCCCTCATCCTTCCCCACCTCGATTATGGATGCTTAGTATACGAAGGATTGTCTGGCGAGCTAGAAATGAAGGTGAAAAGATTAATGAACTCCTTTATAAGATTCATTTTCGGGATCCCCAGGCGTTCTCACATCACTTGCTGGTATCCCGAGTTGAGGTGGCTTTATCCAAGTTTTCGGCGACAATACTTCCTTGGTCCCTTTCTATTCCAATCCTTAAAGTCCAAAAAACCTTCGTACATTTACGACATCCTTGCCCTTAGTACATTTACGACATCCTTGCCCTTCGTTCTTCCATTCATCTTTTGAACACCAGATCTCAGCCTATAGATTTGTATATCCCTTCTCATCGAACTGCTTTCTTTGAAAAAATCCTTTATTAATCGTGCAGCTTTATTCTGGAATTCCATACCCATTTCGATCCGCAATACTCCTTCTGTCACTTCCTTTAAACATAATTTATTCATCTACCTCTTCAATTATCAATCTTCCGAAATTATGTAATAATATTTTAGTGTTAGAATATTTCTTTTTATTTTATTTTATTTTAATTTTTTTATTTACTTATTTTGTTTTTCTTATGTAAACCCAAAAACTTGTAGTATATAATTTAAACTATATAAGTTGCTGCCTGATATGTACGCAGCCAGACAATAATACCATTTTATTGTTCTTTTGTGTTATTCTTAGGGGATAAGGTGTCCCAGAATAAAGATTATTTTTCATTCATTCATTCATTCATTCATTTCATTCATTCATTCATTCATTCATTCATTAATTCTTTCATTTAGATTACTAATAACTTATTTCCCATAGTTTTTTTGTTTTTTTTTCAACCCACCAATTTAGGTCCTAGTGCGCTTTAAGAAAAGAAATGGACAGTTGTTCACAAACTCTTACACCTGATTAACATATTTATCATAATACTCTTTAGTGCTAATAGTCAGACAAAAACTTCGAAATTACTTGTTGTGAATTTAATGTAGTTAACAATTGTATCTCATATTAAATAAAAAAAGGTTCAGTGAACCCAAAGGTTCGATGCAAACTACCTGACCTATGACTATACACCTAAGCTTCTTATAATTAGACAAGCAACACTGAAAACGGATCAAATAAACTATTAAGTTTGTCCCACCTCTTAGTTTAATTTACGAAATTATCACGAAAAATTATAAAAGGGAAAGTCAAATGCCTTTATAGTAACTAAATACGAATTTTTTTTTTCTCTAACCTCTAACTTTATTATAAATACATACAAAGGAAATTAGGGAGGGTATTGGATCTTTTATTGCCTTTCGGCATTTTAAGATTGATTTTTAGCTCTGCCATCTCTGGAGGGTCTCAGTCTGCTGGAGGCAATCCGGCTACATGTCGAGTGCGGAGGATACACTTTGCCGGCGATGATGGGTCATATTGGGTCAGTCCGTATGGTCTGAACCCCTTCCCTCGGCGAGTACGTACGCTAAGGGGATCGTGCCTTGCCACCTCCCAGGCCTGGGAGGCGGGGCTATGTCCCTGAAAAGAGGGTTGGCACAGTAGCTCAGCCCGTCAAAGAATTTGACGTGCCGGCGACTGATAAAGGCTGGGCTCGTGGGCATCCTCAGCTCCTCGAGGATCCGGGTGTTTTTGGCCCTCTCAAGGCTGGTGCCGCGGACAATTCGCCGAAGGACGGTGTTCTGGAACGTCTGGAGGGCGCGTAGTGTAGTTTCGTACATATGATGCAGCAGTGGAACACCGTGGAGGAGGGCGGGTCTGATGATGGACTTATAAATCTGGAGTTTCAGCCTCAGGGATATCTGGGGTGAGGTAAGGAGGTGATGGAGGCGGTATGTCCGCGCCCGGGCCAGCTTGATTCTGCTTCTAACATGCGTCGAAAAGGTGAGGTGCCTGTCGATACTGACGCCAAGGTATACGATGGAGCTGGAGATGGTCTGCTCGATGCCATCCACTGTAAAACTCTTCGGCATTTTTGATATTTGCCGCGCTTACTGAAGGACATCACCTAAATACGAAGTACAAATAAAATTAACTCTTTACACTGCAGTATTTGCTTTAAACGAGTAGTAACAGTTTGAACCGCTGATAGAAATTAACAGTATTTTAAATTAACAGCATTTTTGCGTTTCCTTATTAAATGATTTGTTTCACATTTGATTTTTTCAGTTTGTTTCTTTTATTATTTATTTTGCAGTATATTTACCTTAAAAACATAGAAATTAAGAATTATATCTGTAATATTTTAGGGCAAGGTAGAGTTTCTGTGTGAATACCAGAGAAATTTAGGTATTTTCATACGAAATTTCCATTTTCACTAAAAACGTTATTGAGTAAAACAACTTCATAAAATCAAAAGATAAAATAAATTTTTTGCAAAATATTTACCCAGATTTTTTATACATTTCCTTTTCAACTTTTTAATCCTGGAACTGAAAAAAAAAACAACAGGGTTTTGTTTAGTAATAAATTCGGTAATTTTTTTTTTTGACCTGAGATACATTGTCAAAAATGTTACTTTAAGGAAGTTGTACGAATTTATGAAAATATGGAAATCTGTTGGAGATAACTGGCGAATAACGTAAGTTTAGAAGGATTTCATATAGCAGTTCCTTGAGTTTCTTCACTGTAAGTTGTGAAACATGAGCCCTGACATTGTCGCGTAAGATTATCCTATACGATTAACCGATGCAGGTTGTTTTTTGTAGGTTTTGATGCATATGTCAATATGATGTGGATGGTTTCACCTCTCGGTAAAAAGGAGAAATGTACTATTCCTTCCATTGACCACCACACAGAAAGCAATATTTTTTTTTGGATTCGAATTTGGTTTTGGCATGTACTATGTGGAATTTCGTTACAACACTCTTCAACGATTTCCGTAGTAGAGTTTCTTCCAGTCTTGGCTGCCGAGTCTCCAAAATTAAACACTAATATAATATATTCTAAAATCGCGTGTCATATTTGATTGCATGTTCGATCAATTGAAGTGATAGTAAATGTTATATAAAAAAAAGAGGATATATATATACATATACAGGCTGTTCAATATTCGATGGCGACCCCCTTTTTTTCCCACAGTTTTTGAAATTTTGTAACGAAACAGCCAGGGATACCCACTTAAGCATTGGAACGGTGTGGGCCATACTATAACAACATAGAATATTACTGACGTTTGCCATTTTATAAAATGGATTCTTATAGAATATCCTGAAACATAGGAGCCTTATTTTCTGCTTTACGATCACAAAAAACTATTACAAAAAGATATTTTATAGAAATGTCAGGTAGGATGTTAAATTATTTTTTAGTTTGAATTCAGTTGTGTTCGGCCATGTTTTTTTCAGACGCCTCGGAAGATTATTGGGAATGGAGTGTGAGGCAAATTGGGAGATTAGTGGTTTCGAATGGGCATAGAGTTGTGATCCATGAAAGGATATGTATCTGGTTTGGGCCAAATCAGCAATATATGGAACATTAAGATCTTTATGGATAAGTTTATTTGTGACATGATAAGGAGGAATGTAAAGATTCGATACGAGATGAATTGGAAGGTTTAGTGGAGCCCTAAAGCTAAACTATGGATGTTTAAATGGCTGTAAATACTTTCATTTAAATTTTTCTTTTGTAATTTATAGGGAGCTTTGAACGCTTGACTTTATCCACGATAAGTATGTAATTTTTGCATCATGTAAAATTAATTGCGAGTATTGTAATTTTCTTATTACATCTTAATCTTTCTCGTTTAATTTTACCTTGTGTTTATACCGAGGCATGGCGGAAGCAGAATCCTTTCTAATTAAAATGAAGTATTCATGCAGCCAGCAGCCGGTTCGTGTCTACAGGAAGATAACGCTGACATGCTTCGCCCTTATTTGTACAATTTATTGACAGATTTCACCTTTTGTGATAACGCGATCAAGTTGCATGAGAAGATCTCATTTTACGGTACAAGATAGGATGGGAGGGGGGAAGCCTTATCTGATTTATTCTGTTGTTTAAATTGATGATCAAATTGATGACTGATTTCGGGATGTCCTGTCTCCATTTTATTGTTTTATTTAATAAGGTTTCTTTACATTAAAAAAACAACAACAGTAAATTGGAAATATTTTATCCTTGATACCCTGATATTTTACGAAATTATTTATTTTGTAATCCCTATACTTATTTAATTGGGGCTAATTTATTTGTTTAATTACAGTGCACAGTTTAGAGGTACCATGAACTATATTTTGATCAAACATATAAATGTAAATAACATAAATATCACATAACGATTTATAAAATTTCCATTATTTAAATTGATATAAATAAAAAACTATGACTGACATAAAAAATAAATAAAAATATGAAAATAGTGAATACGAAAAACCATAGTGAATATAAACAAGGAGAAACTCATAAATATCTCATCACATAAACTAATATTAAATTTGATTACATAAATTGTTTATTTGGAGGTACATATAAAGTTTGTTCTAGTTATCTGTTCACAAAAAGCTGAAAATATCCCAGGAGTCTAAATGAAGTCTTGGAAGAGAGTAGAATTTTCGTCGTTGCACGTTGTAGCAGTTGCAAGTACGGAACTCTGAGATGGCCTTTAAGTTTAGATTGAATCATGTTCCCAAGCTACCAAATTTATAATTCGATCATTGTTTTCTCTTGATTTATTTATTTCTTATTTTTTTAGCATTTATTGAGTAGTTATTACAATTTGCCACAAATGTGAGCAATAAGTAATATAGGTGACTTCATGATTACATTTACACATTATGTACAATAAAAGAAAGAGAAAAAAATAATAATAGTAATAATTGAAGAAAAAAAAACTAAATTGAATTAAAAGTTAAAACTACAATCATACTTTATTTACAATACACACTCATCCTAGGAATTTCTCAACCAAACCTATTCCTCCACTTATGGAGGGACAGGCCCGGCACAGAGAGGTCCCAGCTCTTCTCTCTCAGTAGCATCACTGGTGTTAAAGAACACCCAGTGGAGGCTGAGTGAGAGCGCAATAGTACAGTCACTCAGGGCATGAGTAGGTAAGCTGGCCATTGCCAGAACTCCGGGATAAACAAAAGATTTTACAAAAGATCTCGGGGCCACTGCCGTTTTAGTCTGCGAGGAAGTTTATCAGGATGTGTTGAACTAGATTGAGCCAGAGGGTTAGGATGAAAGGAAATGTTGCGACGGAATTTCAAAAATTTAAGGGGTATGAGGTCGAGGACGTATGGTATATTGAGATCATTGTGTAGGGTTTTGTTGAATTCATAGTAAGGAGCATCTTGATTTATTAATATTTATTCACGGTTTTTATTTATAATTTAAACTTTTTTTCTTTGTAAATAGTCATACCTTTTCTATACCGGACAGAAAAAGACAGACAGACTCTATACCTAATTTTCATTTCACCTGAGCAGTTTCCAAAACCTAACTGACTTTATTTTTAAAAATTTAAATATACCAATTTTTCAAATCCTCTAGTCTCTCATTTAGCTTCCCTCTCTATTCCCGATAAACCCCCAAAGCTTCTGAAAAGAATATGGCCTCGAGACCTATACAACTTTTATAGCAGAAGGTCTGATATAATAATAAGTGCCACCCATGGGTGGTTGCTTTACAAGTTATATTCATGTTACTGTATTTATTTATTTCACACGTTAACTAGATGTATATGTTCTGTATAATTGTAAATACCAATATAAAAAGAAAAAAATAATTATTTTAATGAAGTATTTAATATAGAATTAAGAAAATATTTATTGAGTTGTATTTTGAACATTTCCTAAATTTCCAGTATGAATTAATCATGAATCAGTAAAAACTATAATTCATTATGGTCACACTTTAGAGAGAGAATCCAACTATTTTTATGAATTAAGCTTTAGTGTCATTCCACTGATCCCTGTTGAACAGATCCGCTACCTAGGGGTCCAACTAGACAAACGTTTAACTTGGAATCCACACACAAGACTAAAAAGACAGGAAACTGCTCGTCGTTTTCGACTTCTTCAACATTTACTAGACAAACGTTCCAAACTTCCGATATTCTACAAAAGACTCATTTACATGACAGTTATCAGACCTATTTGGACATATGGAATTGAGCTTTGGGGCTCCACCAAACCATCTAACTCATCTCGTATCCAATCCTAGCAATCCAAAATCCTGCGAAAAATCCTTAATGCTCCCTACTTTGTCACAAATAAACTTATCCATAGAGACCTCAATGTTCCATATGTTGCTGATTTAGCCCAAACCAGATACCTATCCTTTCATAGTAAACTCCGTAACCATTCAAATCCACTAGTCTCTCAACTTGCTTCCCATTCTATTCCTGACAACCCTCCGAGGCTTCTGAAAAGAAGATGGCCCCGGGACCTTCTCAAATAGAACTTTTATTGAAGTGCTACCAATGGGTAGTTGCTTCACAAGCATTGTCATTTTATTATTTTTGTCATTATCACATTTACTGGATGTATGTTTATATGTACAGTTGTAAATTTCAATAAATAGATATATAAAAAAAAAAAAAAAAAAAAAAAAAAAAAAAAAAAAAAAAAAAAAAAAAAAAAAAAAAAAAAAAAAAAAAAAAAAAAGCTTTAGTGTAAAATATAGTAAGATAAATTTCACCAAGTGGCTATACACTAAAAGTAACAAGACTTGCACAGACTAATTAATGGCATGGTTAATTAATTTTTGAGTATGATATCCCATCAGGGTGGGCATATCACCATTAATAGGGAAGCACGCATGCATTATGATGATGAAAACAGGAAGTAAGTAAAAAAAGTGACAAACAAATGAAATATATTTTATTAAAATTTTTTCCAACCTATTTCTCCCAACAAATTAATTTTTCAATACCAGATTTGAAAAAGTTTGAACCACGTATTGAAGCAAAGTCATAAAAACAATTTTTATTATCTGAATCATCGGTATACAATTTTCCTCCCACTACGTTATCCAAGTTTCGAAAAAACTAATAGTCTGTACGGCATAGATTAGCAATATATATATATATATATATATATATATATATATATATATATATATATATATATATATATATATATATATATACCTAGGACCTTCAAACACAATACATACGATAACAAATTTTTGAAATTATACGAAAATCTCTATGCCTGTTGGGAAAAAAAAAAGAAACAATGTTAGTAAATAGTGAGTTAGTAAGCCTTATTAAAAAAAATGTAAGTATTTTTCCGGGGGACCACAAGGGGCTAATTTAGCTGGATTAATTCAACATTCAACAAATAAATTCAGAGGTATTTTTAATTATTTATTTATTTTTAATGTTATA
Organism: Euschistus heros; assembly: GCA_003667255.2. NCBI lineage: Eukaryota > Metazoa > Arthropoda > Insecta > Hemiptera > Pentatomidae > Euschistus > Euschistus heros. The sequence continues at coordinate 1,412,665 of RCWM02000153.1, read as the reverse complement.
AATAAAAAAATATGGTGAGTAAATATTATCTAATTTAATTAGGCAACTAGAAAAGCAATATTATTAAAAAAATAAATGTAATATTAAGTGGTTGTAGTAAAATTTGAAAAAAAAAATCGTTATAAAACAGTTTTACCACCAATTGACGTATTCAAATTTTACTACTTAAATTAACAAAGGAGTCAAGGAGTTTATCAAATTAAAAATAGATAATAGTAAAAAAAAAAATGCAGTTTTAGGAGTCGTACTAAATAATTTATTACTATTCATACAATCTATTTCGCCATTGCTGATATTTTCAGATTTAATAATATCATAGAATTAAATTAAATCAATAGTATTATAAAGAAACAATACAATCTTATAAAACTAAACCCAAGACCCTTCATAGGTCTAAGTGGTACAGGCTTAAATTTTTTTAATAAAGAAATGTGAAATCAGTCACTTAATGCAATTCTAGCACAAGTGGTCAAATACACGGTATTCTTTGAACTGTTTTTTTTTTTTTTTTTTTTTTTTTTTTTTTTTTTTTTTTTTTTTTTTTTTTTTTTTTTTTTTTTTTTTTACAATATCCTATTTTATTTATACACTGAGTAACATTCAGACCCTCAGTACACTTTTAATTTATACTAATTCAGTATGATACTACAATGTATTTGAAAAACAGAAAAGGTCATCTATTCAAACCATCAAACATTTAATTTAAACTTCGTTTTAATTTAATTTTTCTTGCAGGAGCTTCGAAAAAAAGGTTGTAATAAATCAAATAGAGTACAGTTTTTGAATCCCAAGAGTGTTAGCAACACCGTGGTTGAAACAGGAAATGGTTTCGGCTACAATGGCTGGACTAACAGAGAATAATATAAAATTTATGCTCTGAAAGGAGAGGCCAATTTTTAAACCGGAAGTTGGTGGGAATGTTTTGCATATCGTGACTTGTAAATTACAATTTGCGCCGACCTTTAAGAGGATATTTTGAATAATTGCTCTTATTTCATTTAAATGTTAATTTTATATTTGCATACAAGACGATTAAGTAGTTCGTTTACACGATTATGAATAGAAAGTGAAGACAAAATAACTTGTATCAATTATTATTAATTGCATCTACAAACCCTTTGGTTTATTTTATTAACGAGTTAGTCCAAAACTGATAGATTTATACATGGGTGTTTGCATATTAAATTAAATATATTTAAATTTGTGTGATATTTATATAGGATATTTGAAACGACCATTTGAAAAATGTATCTAGAAAAGAACTTGTTTTTTATGTAATTGAATATCTAACCATAGTTTATTATAAATAGTCGTAGATTTTAATAATTTCAACTGACACATCATTCTGAATGTTTTGCAGTTCAATTATCTTGATTGCATTCTATTGTAGTCGTAAACTACGGTTAGGTAGTTTGTACCTACGGGCTCAGTAAACCTGAAAGATATGTCTGTTTTACGACCAAAACACTTAGTGATTTTTATTGGTAAATGTCTTTCGCATATATTTTATGACAGGCATTCTCCATTCTATATTCCACAAATTATATCCTTTAAACCGGATGATATTTCCAATCGTTTTATCTGCATTAATAAATGATAATGAGAATAAATCTGCCTGCTCGTAACCGTTGAAACAACGAAACCATGCAACTACAGTCGCAAATTCCTTACACGGAAGCTTACCATTTTTCTGTCAGGAAGACAAACACAAGACAATATATTACTTCGCAAAATATAATAGAAAAAATCATAGTGATACAATGACATGTACCCCGCATTCTTAGACCTCTACGGTATTGGATCAGTTTCTCAGAAAGATTTTTTTAGTTTTTATTTCAAATAAATTTCTTGACATTTGGCCCAAAACGGGATGAAGAAACCGCAGAATATATAACGCTTCACAATGCAGAACTGCGCGAGTTATATCCGGTAAATATAGTTCAGGTAATAGCAGCGCGACGGTTAAAATTGGCATGTAGAGTCGTTGGGTTTAGTAATGATCGAATTCCGAAAAAAGTGACCAGTTTTGAGCCGTAGGGGAAACAACCGACGGGTAGACCAAGACGTAGATGTGAGGATTCCGTCAAGGCCGATCTAGGAGATTTGGGTTCTAGGGGAGTGGTCTGGAGAGACTGCTGGTCTCACCACCTCGCACCTAACATTTCACTTGGACGGAATCATCCTCACAATTGCTGGACTAACAGAGAATAATATAAAATTTATGCTCTGAAAGGAGAGGCCAATTTTTAAACCGGAAGTTGGTGGGAATGTTTTGCATATCGTGACTTGTAAATTACAATGTGCGCCGACCTTTAAGTGGAGGCTGAGTATAATTCATTATACATATATAAATCAAGGAAAGTTACCCATACTACCATTACAATAATATGTGTAATTAAACTATTTTTTTTTTTAATATGAAATAAAATTCACTAATTTATGTAAAGCAATTTACCACAGAGAATTTAAAACAAGAATCTTTTAAAAACCTTTTATTGAGTAATTATTACAATCTGCTACAAATGTAGGCAATAAGTAATATAGATGGCGTATGATTACATTCGCACATTAAGTACAATGAGAAAAAATAAATAAATAATAAAAAAAACAAAAAACCTTGAGTATCCTGGTGTCTGAGCTGGCAAGAACTTGCTGCAGGAGTCGGTGGGCTTACTGGTCTGAGTTTCGGGGTACCAATTTTTATTCTAAAGAGGATCCCATTAAAAAAGGGGTCGAAACGTAACTAAAGAGAAGAGAGTGAAGAGGGAATATATATATATATATATATATATATATATATATATATATATATATATATATAATAGATAAATAAAAATGTAATAAAGTATATATTTTTTAAACAAAATATTGTTAAATATAAAGGAGGACCTATAACCCGAATATTGTAAAATAGTTATTTATATAACTTCTAAGGGTTGACAAAATATAATTTATATATATATATATATATATATATATATATATATATATATATATATATATATATATATATATAAAATAAAATAAATAAAAAGAGAACAGAAAATAACTTGCTATACATAAACAATATAAAGTATAAAATATGCTTATAAATAAAATAAAATAGTAAAATTAGAACAAAAAATAAAAAATAAAAATAAAACGTAAATAAAAAAAACATAAAATAAATATATATTAATAATAAATAATAAAAACATTATTTATTATTTTTTCACACATATCAGTAATGTTTAACAATCTCAAAAAGTAAGCGATCAATATTTTGACTTGGCAATAATTTTTAGTCAGGATGAAATAATTCTATGATTTCAACTGGTTGGATTTTAATTTCTAACCACAAATGATAATGGCATTATGGCAAACCTCTTTTCTGTCACTCAACACTGTACATTTAAATTAAAATTTACTATTGCAAACGTTCCAAGAACTATGAAGATGGTGTAGATAGAATTTGATAAGAATTGGATTTAATAGTTTTACTATTGCAAACTTTGTTTTCAAGCCACATATCGATCGATTTTCAAACTTCGCTGCGATTCACTTGTCGTACCACATATTTAAATCTGTTATAATAATATAATTGAATATTGAATTTTTTTAATTTTTTTTTTTTTTTTATCAATTTCAAACTGTCACACCGTACCTTTCATGTAACCTCTCATGTAGAATGGTGCTCGTCACATATCGGTAAATTTTGAAACTTCACAGTTTTCCACTCCTTTATTTAACCATTGCTTTATTTAAATATTAAATTCATTAAAATGAGTCGATTTTATTATTGTTAAACCTTTCTGAAACTATAGGGATGATATGGTTAAAATTTGGTACAGGTTCTGTAGTTTTCGCGGTTAGTGATCACAAACAAAAAATGGTTTGTCCTTTTATATAATAATATAGATATAGATATAGCAGGTTGAAAGCCAAGTCGAAGTTAATAGTTTTGCTCAATTCTAAGGAAGGTTCTACTAATATGGTAGTTTTGAAGCCTGCGGAAACATTTGCAGTAGACAAGAGCTCTGATGGAAATTGTTATGACGAATTCATCAAAACTTCTTGGCCAGAACAGTGGTTACAGTGGATATGAGTTTTGACGTTTATAATTCTGACATAACGCCAGACATCCGGAATAACAGTGTTTTCTCGGTCTCTCAGGGTGATGGAAGTTGCTGATGATATTATTTCCATGAAAGCTAACCACTTAAATTATCACTATAGGAAGGTGGAATAGTCAAACATGTTAATAATCGTAATTTTAGGTTATTTTAAAAGTTTTCATTTGATCCAAAAAAAAAAAAAAATGATGAATACTGCACAGTAGAAGTATATAATAAAAATAATTGAAGTTATTGGATTAATGTACTCAAGCTTTTTGATTGTATTTTCGCAGAACAGAGGTTAAAATTGACTTGACAATGAGTTATTATGACCGAAACGTTTTGAGTCCTGTACTACCAACAGTTCTCTATGGATGCGAAACATGGCATTAAGGGAAGAACGACGCCTTAAAGTTTTCGAAAATAAACTGAGAGAATTTAAAAGGCTCCACAATGCGGAACTGCGGGAGTAATATCCGGTAAATAAAATTCAGGTAATAGCAGCGCGACATGGTTAAAATGGGCATGTAAAGTTGTTTTGTAATGACCGAATTCCAAAAATGATAATGACTTTTGAGCTGTCGAGTAAAGGACCGAGGGGTCGACGGAGACGTAGATGGGATTTTATTTATTTATACTTAATTCAGAATTTATTAAAAATAATAAGGAAATTCATTATGTATAACAAAAATATTTCTAAACATTTAAATATAAACATACTATAACTACAATCAATAAGCAGTCGACAAGCCATTTTTTACATCACAAATCTGATAGATCAGACATTGTTTTGTATCCTATTACATCGTACTTATTTTTTATTTCATATCATGAGTTATACAAATAGCTCATGATCAAATGCTCAGTAATGAAAGGCCAAAAAGAACACCTACAATGCTCTGATTAATCCACTAAAAAGCATTCGAGTACAAATTGGCGAACGTGTTAATAAAATAGAAAATCTGGCTGGACCTCTTGAGCCTGTCAACTAAAGAAAGAATAACATGGAACATGTTTGAGGGGTTGTCCCCTTGACCGTCAATGATCATATGTTTTCTATTTTATTTTCGCTTACCTCTGATTCAGTTTTCTGTAGGAGATAAATTTTCAAATTAAATAGCTTAATCCTACTGACTGTGTATACCCCTATTTTCTTTGTTTTCTTCCTCTTATCTGTATAATTGTATTGTTTGTATCCAAAGTAGAGTAATTTTGAATACACAAAAGGCGAGAAAATGAAATAAAATGTTGTCATTGTATTGTATTAGACGACTAATTCAATTCTTCATTTTCTTTCAGTTGATGATAGTAATTTCATTTGAAATTTCCCCCTTTTTTGTTTTATTACTTATTCTGATACCTCATGCTAATGAAAATAATGATAATTATTAAACATTTCTAGTATTTACAAATACAAAAAGGGTTCATGTCACCATCATCATCGTATTCATAGCCCCTAAAACCGCTGTGCGGTGTGTGGTTCCTTTTATAGAGTCAGGACTAAATGTCTCGTTCCTGAACCAGCTCTCTTCTCCTGCTCCATTCAATGCCTCGCTTCCGGAATGTGTCCCCAACACCGTCCTCCCAGATGATGCGGGGTCTTCCTTTGGGCCTTCTTCCTACCTTTCGTGTCTCATATGTTTTTCTGGTGATTCTCCCTTGATCCATCCTGAGGAGGTTTCCGAACCATCTTAGTTTGTGATCCTCTAGGATGGTCTCTGCCGATTTTACGTCGAGACTGGCCCTTATGGTGTCATTCCTGATCCTGTCTCGTCGAGTCTTCCTTTCTACTTTTCGCAGGTACCTCATTTTCATAGCCTGGATCTGGCTCCTGTGCTTTCAGGTGAGGGTCCATGGTTCCGATGAATATAACAGGATATGCAGGAATGTTGACTTGCAGACTGCCACTTTAGTCTGCTTGGTCACCTCTCTTTTTCCCAGGAAACCCCTTCGGACCATATTAAACATTCTCCCAGCCGCTCCTATCTGAACTATTTCCTCGTCAATATAGCCGCTTGCGTTGAGATGGGCACCAAGATATTTAAAACTTTTTACCTGCTCCAATCTCTCTCCGCCAACTCTCAGTACTCTCATTATTCTTCCGGGTTTCTTTCCTATTCTCATACACTTAGTTTTCCCGGGATTGATTATCATATTAATTTTTGGTAGTTCCCCTTGTAGTACATTTATGTTGTGTTGGAGGTCTCGGCCATTAGCAGCAAGCAAGACGAGGTCATCAGCAAACGCTAACAAAGGAAAATCGGCAGGGTTGCAGGTTTCTGTGTCCTAACTGGAACTGCCTCATTTGAGATTTGGCCCTCCTTAGTGCCAAATCCAGGGTCTAAGCTACAACCTTGGTGGATACCTATTGATGCCTTAAATTCTTTTGATAAGTGGTTTCTGGTTCTAACCACATTCCTTCTCTTTTTATAGAGACTCAGCGAATGTTGTTCCTCGGTCTATACCTTTCTCGGATAGTGCCCGCTCTATATCTTCCTTCCTCACTTTGTTGAAAGCCATTTGGAGGTCCACGAAGCCGATGGAGAACTAAAAGGGTTCATGTAAATATTTAAAATTGGATTTTAATTACAATATCGAATTATTTGACAGATTTAAGACCACGTTATTTACATAAACACTTTTCGAGATCTAGCTTACCTATTTTTCCGAGAAACCAACAATAGATAAAGAGGGATCGAGCAAGATCGGTCAAATCCAGAAAAATTTTTTTATTTCATATTGAGAGAAACAAAGTCCAAAGGAGCTCACTCTTTAGAAACTGTCTCCAAGTGAAAGTGTGATTTATTATAACGAGAGTTGAGCTCTTATCGGCTCCTGTTCTCCTATCAAAATATCAAACTTCGCGTAACGCCCTCGCGTTTCTCAAAAACGTATCAGATTTGATCAATTAGGTCACCGGTAAAACATGTTCCGTGTTAAAAGAAAGACAATTGTGGAAAAACAAAACATTAACTAATTGTTAATGTAAATCCACGACCAACGATACACTTATTTACAGTTCCACACAATGTTAAAAATTATTTAAATAATATTTTGCAAGAACGTGCCAATTTCTGTCAGTTTTTTATAAAAAAAATCTTACAAATAATAAAATGACATGAACTTATCGATTCCTTAATTTAAAAAAAATATATATTCTTTTATTGGGTTATTTATTCTTCAACCGGAATAAAAATTATTTTAAAAAATAACTAGTTTAATGTTTGTTCTTATGGTTCCACGGTAATATGTAGTCAATTCAGAGACGTATAAACAAGAATATAATAGTTTTTCTCTTTTTCAATTTTCTACTAAGTCTTTGAGTTAGAAAACATTATTTTTAATTTTGACCAAAATGTTTCGACTTTTCGTCAGGTGATCTTAAGAACCTGTTGTCTGGTCTAATGCGAGTCCCCGTCTTAACTTTCTAAAGTTGGATTCATTGAACCACTAAGGACTGCAGGAAGATATAAATAGCTGGAGGCATAGAATCCCCGACGATAGGAGCTTTTCATCCTGCTGACAGGCTCAGAGAGATGGTTAGATAAATAATTAGGAGTACATAAAGGGAGACAAAGGGTCCACTTTGGAGAAGGCTAAATGGCTGAGAGATAGGGATAGGGATAATCCTACTAGATAGAGGGTGGTATCAATAATCCCCTGTCAGGGACTCAATGGCCCACTGATTACATATTCTCGGCAACAAGTGAACCTTTTTCAGTCCTATCCTTCCCAGGCCCTCATTACTTCGTTTTTCTCCCAGCCCGTTCCTTCTAGCTAATCCTTCTAGTCTCCTTAATCTATGTCAAGTTCAAGTCTACTCCAACCTCCTATTTCTTCTACTTCTCCAGACTTTTAAGGACTGAACCCGAATATTCACCAAATAAATAAGTTTGTTGGCGTTATAACCTAAAGGTGGAAATAATAAGTCACTTCAATTTCTATTACACGAATCATTACTGATTGTATAACATTTTAATTTCTGGATTGTATTTCATAATAAGTTACTATCTCTTATCCATATACTTCTAAAAAATATTATATATATATATATATATATATATACTATATAATAATATATATATATATATACAGCACTGTCAATGGCTCTGGATGTAATGTGGGTGTTTTTTTGGATGTAATGTGTTACTTTTTTCTTACCCTCCATTTTTTTTTTTCAATCCATAGAAATGTTTTGTTAAAACCTAAATGTTTTTTAAAAAGTTATAATTATGTTACTGTTTTATAATATAATAGCATCCCCCCGTCTTGGGATGCTAATTGAATATTGCGGAGGGGGGATAATTGAATATAAACAAATTTTATTATCAATTTCAAGTTCTATGTACAAAGTACCGTTGTAACCTCTGATGTAGAATGACGCTTTCCACCTATCGGTCAATTTTCAAACTTCACTGCTATCTACATACTATCGCTTTATTAATAAAAGAATTATTGAAAATCTATTTATAAAACCTAATTTTATTATTGCTAAACCTTCCTGGAATTATAAAGATGATATGGTTACTAAAATTAGTACAGATTGGTTCAGTAATATCTTGGTTAGTGATCACAAACGAAAAATGGCTTGTCCTTTTATATAATAGTACAGTTTATAACTATAATTATATTTATAATTATTATAATTGTAATATTATTATAAAATTATGATTATATTACTGGGGCTTTTCTCTTTTGAAAAACAATCACCTCCCCAAACTGAACGCTGGTGAAAAATAACTATCAGCCAAATGATGTCCCAATTATAAAATAGAGAAGAAAAATAAAAGAATTTTACCAATTTAGTGTAATTGAAAATTGGGAAACCTGAAATAAAATCAATGAAATGCAAAGAAAATCAAACCGTTATAGAGGAACACCACTTGTAAAATAATTATATTTTAATAACTGATAAAAATATGTACATAATAAAAGAATTAACAGAAAAGTGGTTAGTAAAAAAAGAAATATAATACTAGAAATACAATATCTCCTATAGTGACTACAATTTATATATATATAAATATATACCTAAAAATAATAGAAATGGTGGTAAGAAAAGTGATATAAACTAGAATAAGAAAAATATCTTATGATTATTAGCATAAATTGAAATTAAACAAAATTAATTAAAACTAATTTTAAACTATTTTGATAATTAATGAATTAAGAAATGACAATACTAATTTAACTACGACAGAATGTGGTTTAAGTTACGTAGAAGAATAGGGTTTAAATACTTGATAGATGTCGAGTGGATGGAAGTCTCCTCAGCTTCGGTGGGTTTTCAGTGCGGTGGGTTCTCAAATAGGCAGTGGAGAGAGACGATCACGCAGATGGTGAGTAAAGAAGATCGCTCTCGGTGAGAGAAGAACGGTGAGTAAAGAAGGTGGCTGTTCGTAAATAGCGCTTCTTTCTTTCAGGGAGGTCTGGCTAAGACTGCCATGCTACTGTCACTGGCAACGCTCATATGTTTTTCTTTTGTTTTTTATACCAGCTGTCGTAATTTACTTAATTCGTAACTTGATACAAATAATATAAATAACTTGAACCATTACTCATACTAAACTAAACTAAACTCAACTAACAAACCAGAATTATTTAGAGCCAATTACAGTGTTATGTTTATAATAAATTATAACATAATATCTTTCCCACTATGGGAGATGATGAGAGATAATGCAAGGAAAATGAATTAAAAAATCAAACCATCAGGCTTTAACAGCAGTTTATCGGCTTCGAGGTCCGTAGACCCTCCAGGGGCACACCCAGTCTCTATAAAACTGCGTACCCTTATTTGGGAAAAACTTTGAGGATGAGCGTGTTTTCGGGCGAATGTGTTCCTTTCACAATTGTTGACCCAGTAACAGTATATTCTAACAGTACTGCACCCGAGACCCTTCATGGGTTGTAGTGGTATAGTTTTTCTCTAATTACTGTATTTTTATGAATCTCTACTTTTCAATGTAAATACTGGCTAGAGAGAGTTCCTTTAAAATAGAGGAATATAAAGCAATTTAATTACTTTTCAAATTAACAAAAATTAGTTTGTCAAAAATATTTCTTTAAGTCGGGCAGGTTTGTGGAGGAGTATCCTGTCCAGTGGCTTTATTTGTTTTAATTTTAATCATATTTTATATTTAAAAAAACGTTGATGAGAAGCAGGTCTTAGGTCTATAAACCACAAACACATAAGAACCTAATGAAAAAACCTAGGTCAAAGATAAACTCCAGAACTACTCAGTCGTTCCATTTCATTACAATTTAACTATAATTAAAATATAATGATGTATAAAACCACAGGGACAGAGAGGCATGGCTGTGTTGTAGGAAGGCTTCTCAATGCTAGGACAAGAGAAACATAAAGAAGAAGAATACCTAATGAAATACAACATGCTGATGCACAGAACCCACCTCGAAGAGGGTTACCCAGTGGTAACACATCTAAGCTGAATCTGCCTGTGGTAATTAGATGAAGAATTTCGATTGGTATTAATCAGAAAAATTCTTTAGAATGGATAGATGATTTCTCTTTATTAAAATGAAAAAATATGCGATCCAAATTGCACTTTAGTTTTTTGGAGTTGAGCCCAAAGACTGGTGGAAACATTGGAGCGGATTTTCCATTGAAGAGATTGAAAAAAGAAATCATACAAAACGAAAAAAACTAATTTAAAAATCGATTTAGCTACAATAAATTAGGTATAAATAAGTAGTAAAAAAAACAAAAACAAAAAGTAGCTCAGGACATTAGCGGCTTACGTTGATCTGGAGTTGCACAGTTACGGCTACAAAAAATCTCCCCCCTAGGAAATATACCGGACTTTTATTCAATTATTGTTCGTTGATGCCGTCTGGTTATTAAGAAGAGGAACCAATGCCATCCCAATTTCATTAAAGATGACAAGTTAACCTAGTTGGAGGATATTTGTTTTGATAGGCACTTAGCGCTTCGATCGATACACCTTTAAGCCTCAGTCAGCTCCAGTTTGAGCCTGCCAAAGAGCTCTCTAAATTGATTCTCGCAGTCTTTCCATTTACTCTTCCCCATCGTTTCTTACTTCTTTTTTTTTCTTTTATTTTTTTTCTCGATTGGAATAAAGAAAAAGGAACGAAGAAGTAAGTCATCAAGAACTTCAGATCTTTTCTCATGTTGGATGCTATTAGATAAGTAATGAAAAAAGTTTTGCTTTTATGTTTCAATAGATTCGTTAATTGAATTCTGTTGCTAAGATACTGGAAAAGATTACTTAACTGATAAGCGCTTTAATTAACTGTGTAGATGAAATGGAGATCGCAGACTAAATCTTGGTAAATAACTGACAGACAGTTTCATAGTCAAACTTCATCATGATTCTCTATTTAATCACACACTCTCCTTTAATGTAACTGTCTTAACCAAGTTTTATTCTATAAGAGCATTAATTATTGTATCACACCTAGAAACTAGTTGTGGCCGTTTCAAATGCATTATATCACGAGTCAAGCGGGCTTTTGTTGGAGCGAAGCTGTCACGTCAAGGAAACTCTTCCCAGTGTCTTTAATTACAACATGGCTACCGCTTAGCGGTCGTTTCAATAAACAGAGGGTCCCTTCTCAACGGAAGTAGGATCCAATGTTCATAAGAATGTACTTCTAAACTTCTGGGCAAAAGTTTTGCATAAAATATAAAACTAAACATTCAAAAGTAAAATCGATAATTAATATAATTTTTTGGCACAACTCCTCATTTATTTCGCTTATTAGTCAACATGTTTCGGGACATTATTCCTATACTCGGAATTATAAAATTCCACAACCACATAAATATCACTTAAATAACACCTAATTTAATGTGATTTTTTCACATTGTCATTCATTTAAAGTCAATACAGCAATGACTTAAAACTGCAGTAACACTACTTGAACAATTGTGAAGAACTAATTGTGCATTGACAAATTTTCCATTTTATTTTTATTTATACTCATTTTTCTTTTTCAGTTTTAATTATTTTTTTTTATCTTTTTATTTTTGTTGAAAGTTATTGAAACCTAAAAATATTGTATTGTATTAAAGAAGAAACCCTACCTAAAACATTATATGCATATAATATGCTTTTTGCATGGTGTATGCAAAACTATAAAATAAACGCCTCTTCTGCAGGGTTACTACAGAAGAGAAAAAAAAAAAAAAAAAAAAAAAAAAACCACATAAATATCACTTAAATAACACCTAATTTAATGTGATTTTTTCACATTGTCATTCATTTAAAGTCTCTATACATTTAAAATCCACTGAACAATGTTCAAATATTTACCTTATGGTTTCACACTTACCAACTAAAACTATTTATTTCAATTTAAATGAATATTTTTAACCTACTAATAATTTCTTTTTCTTATGTTTTGTTACTAATATTCTTTTTTTATTTAAAATGTTTCTCTAATTTTTTTTTTTTTTTTAATAACAATTTATTGAAATTTACAACTGTACAAAATTTATACATCAAGTAAATGTGCTGTTAACTATCACAATAACGTGACAAAAGATGAAAAGTACTACCCATCAGTAGCACTTAAATAAAAATTCTACACTAGAAGGTCTCTGGGCCATCTTTTTTTCAGACGCCTCGGGGGATTATCAGGAATAGTGTGAGAAGCAAGTTGAGAAATTAGGGGATTTGAGTGATCTCTAATTTTAATTATATTTTTAATTTGTTTATAATATTTTCGTAATTGGTTCTTATTTTGTCTACATCAGATCTATAATTGACCGCTTTATCTATTGTTTTGTTAATGTATTAGCTTCTAATCATTTAAGGTAAATAATAGTTGAACATTGTTTAGTTGACATAGAGTGTAAAGAGACTTTAAATGAATGACAATGTAAACAAATTACACTAAAAAGGTAAATTATTAATTGTATTAAAAAATTGTACAATTAATTAGGTCTTATTTAAGTGATGGGAATAATGTCCAGAAACATGTTGAGAAATAAGCTAAATAAATGATGAGTTGATCCACAAAATTATATAATTAAAACCAAATCTCCTTCTATACAAATTGTAATTGAAATAGATTATTTTTAATTTCCAGCTTTGCAAACTCTATATTTAGGAATTTTAAGTTCCTGACAAACCAATTTGTTGATAGAGTGCCGGAACTGGTATACCAGAAACAAGCACTGGAATTAATTACTGGTATAACAGAACCTTGATAGGAAGCCTCAAGGGGATTAAATGTCTTGTTATCGTGGTACTCTCCTATTAGAGGTTCATGATATCAACATTATGCAGACTAAAAGCTGTGTCACTAACGCCTCTTCGGGTTTCTCTATAATCTATAGCAAGCATGATTCGGATTAACTTCCGCTAACATATATTGAACTAAAAAAGAAACATTATTATTACTATAAAAACATGATGAGTGAGTAAATGAAAATCTTAAAGGGGTTACAAAAATCCATGTGGTACCCAAGAAACTGTGCTATGGAGAGAGGTGCTAGCGAGGTTATGCTAATGTTGAGGAATAGTGGAAAAGAAAATTAGAAAATAGAAAAGATAGACAAAATAGAAAAGAGAGGGGATTATCAATAAGGCTGCTCTGGAAATTGGGAGACTAGTAGATTTGAGTTTACAATGAATAGGTAGGTTGAGGCCATATCCGCAACAAACGTAAAATTAAGATCTTTATGAATAAGTTTGTTTTTCGATATAATATAGAGAATTGAGGATTTTGCGAAGGATTTTTGATTGTAAGGATTGGATATGAGAATGATTGGATAGGTTTAATGGAGTCCCAAAGCTCAAATCCGAATTTCCAAATGGGTTTAATTATTGTCATGTGAATAAGTCTTTTGTTATCTATTGGAAGCTTTAAACGTTTGTCTAGTAAATGTTGGAGTAGCTGCGACAAGCGATTTCTTATATTATAAGTCTGGTATGAGATTTCGATCATAAAGACAAGAAAGTTCGTGGATGTACTCCGTCCAGTCAGCAAATCAGTCGTCGCTGACTCATTACGAACTCTACCTCCTCCACTATACTTTCAAGACCTTTTGCCAAACATTTTTTTTAGACATCTGAACCACTTATTAAAATATAATAATTGCATAATTATTAATTAGTTAGAAAATACGTTTTTAGAATTAGTTCATACTAAAGACTCAAACTTTTGCAAATAATAATAATAAAATTAGTGAATAATAATATTCACAGGGCATAGACAAGTTAATAACTCGATTGGAGAAATGTATTAACAGTAACGAGGAGAAATTTGATTAATAAAGAATTTGTTTATATACCAAACTTAAATGGCAAGAAACTGCCCGTAGTTTTCGAAAACTCACCAAGACTCATATTTAATTCAGTTCTTCCTGAAACGATGACGGAGCAACTAGTCTTGTCAGGGATTTCCGTAGCCCTTTTTGGAATAGTTATTCGAAATAGTAAAAGTTTGAAGAAAAAACAGACTAAACGATGGTGGGTTCGAAAATTATTTAATGGGGGAAATCATTACGCTCATGGACTTTTGAATACATTAAAAATGGAAGACGGAATTGGCTTCAGAAATTGTTTGCGAATGTCACCAACTGAACTCAACGATTCCTTGCCAGTGGGGACTCATTCACCAGTTTAATGTACACATTCAAAATTTTAGCATTGTTTCTACTGTGTTCTCTTTTATACTGTTATTTAGTTCTTCCTCAGTACTTTGTTTTTTATAGTAGAAGTTTGTGATTTTCAATTGTTCATTTATCTTACCAATTTAACAATTTTATCTGTGTTGATACTGTTTTTGTTATTATTCCCTATTCTAATTTTACCATTTAGTTTTTGGTATATGGGTTGATTACTGAAAAAGTTTAAAATTCTATTGCTGGATTTTTCATTTTTTATCCATTTAGTATTTATAGCGTTTTAAAAAACAAAATACTGAGGAAGAACTAAATAATAGTATAAAAGAGCACACAGTAGAAACAATGACAAAATCATCTAACATCAATTTAAAGAAAACTTATAAAAGAGTGAAATACATCCCAACACTTACAAGACAATTAATAAATAAATTAAATAATGAAAACTTTAAAATTAACGGTGCTTTATATAACAATAATAAAATTAATAACATTATAAGAAATACAGAAATCATGGACAAGTGGATTAAAAAAGATTTTATTTATAAAATAAACTGCAAAGATTGTGAAATACATTACATAGGTGAAACCAAACAGACTTTAATTAAAACAGTGAACCAGCATAGATATGACTGTAAAAGAACAAATAACAAAGAGAAAAATAATGAGACTGCACTGTGCGAACATAAAAACAAATTCAAACATGAAAATTACTTCGAAATTACAATAATATTAAATCATGAAAATAAAACAAAAAATAGAAAAATAATGGAAGCAATTTATATAAATATAATAATAGACCAGGCTGTAAACTACACAACAGATACACATAAAATAGGTACAAGCTATGCAAAATTAATAGATAGATTGAAAATATAAATAGTTTATATAGGAATAAAATCATTAGTAATTAAAAATAATAAAAATGTAAATAATAGTAAAAATACAGCTAATAGAATGAAATTGGAATGGGTAATAATAGACCAGAATGTTAGTAATAAATAAACAAAATGATTGAACATTGCCTAGTGGTGTCAGTGTGAATTAGGATGACCAAGTGAATATCGCAGTGTATGGTAAGGTAAAAATTCAAATATTTTTAAATGTAATAGTAATATAGTATAGAATTGTAAGTATAACACATAAAAGATTGTAAAACCTGAGGATGGAGCAATTGATAAGCTCTGAAAAATGTCGAAGTTAATAAATAAAAAATGAATAATGGGGAGTTATGCCTTTTTAAAAATGAATATTATTTGTATTCTTATTTAAAAAATGTAAACATTAAAATATAATAATGGTTTATTATAATATAATAAGGAAGCTAGAGGGAGGGGCTCTTTCCCGGTCGAGATTCACGTCCGCACTGAGTCATATTGCGGAATATGAATCAAACAAACGTTGAAGAATCCCATTTCAGATGGGACGCAAAAAAAGTCAGAAATACTAACCCGCCGAACATCATATTCATTGTCACAAGAGTCGACGCTGCTAGGAGTCAGCGTACACTCTCGCGGGACTCAGCTCTGACGCAGAGAGTCAATTCAAATGTGTCCCAGTGCGTACTAGGCTTAAGCTATTCAAATTTCATTACCACGGTGTGTCCCAGCCTTAGTTTTCTTGTATACATTTATTCATTTCTTTCGTTACTTAAGATAAATGGTTGTGGAATTTATTTCCACACATAAAGGAAAACTCAAAAATCATAAATGTTTTCAGTTTTGTATTTTGGGTAATAATATAATATAAGTTTACATAGCTCCAAACTTTGTCCCATCATTTCGATGTCATTACCAAGCAACAAACAAATTTGTAGAGAATCAGCCGCGAAAATAGTGCCACGGCGCGCCGTGGAAATTTATGGAGATTTTCAAATTAATTTATTGGCTTTAATTTAGTTGTATGATAGTCGGCAGAAAAATTAATTTTTATTTCAGTCATCTAGAGGTTAGGTTTGAATAAAATGCCCGAATTATTGGTGCGGTAATGACGTGAACTGTGCGATAATGAACCATTTTTGAATTTTTGAACCATTGCTACCTTAGATTCATAGGTTTTCTCCTGAATTAAATGTGTTTAAGTTTAATTGTCCATTTAGTATTTTCTTTTTGATTAGCACTGAATTATTAGAAATATTGCCTGAAAAGTTATTTTTTTTTCTATTTTTTCCCCTAGGCTCTCAATAACAAAACCACCAATGGCTCCTTCTACAATATACTTTTTTAATCACCTCAAATATACTTTTTTTTAAAATTATATTCAAATGATTATCATTACCGCACTATTAAAATTTTAAATTTCTCATAAAAATATGACTTTTGATCTTGACCATTTGTTTTTTTTTAGTTTTTTTTAAACAGCTAAATGACAATAGAAAGTGTTGGTTTTAAAAAAAATATATTAAACTCATATAAAAGTTATTAACAATTTTTTACTGAAAATTACCCGTAATCTGAGAATCATCTATATAAGGTGATATCAATACATAGTTTTTAAAAAAGTTATTTATTTTTTTAATATTTTTTTCTATAAACGTGTATTTTTTTCTGGAGCACCCAATAAATAAATGTCACCATTATTATAACAAATGTTACATAATTGTGATATAAATATCTGCATTGGCTAGTTCATAGATAGAATAGCATATCTAAAAAATAAAAAGCATTTTCCATACTGCATTAATATATTTGCTTGCTGGAAGGAGAGAATATTGTTGTTAGCTTAGTTGGCTGTGGTGCAAAAAAAAATGACAGTACAGGATGGGAAAGGAGCCAAGAGACAGGGATAATAAAAAGTTACTAAGACGCCCTGCCATTGGGCGGAGATAGCGCGGACTATTAGCTGAGTTAGAACGGCCCTTCGAGCCCTTATTATAACACTTCAGCTTGTCTGTTACGGCTCTTCCAAGGTCTGCCCTATCTTAGTGTCTCGCCATTATTTTCAGCAACATATTGCAGTGTATTTATCTAATAATAAATTAATAATTATTTTAAATTTAAATTCGTAATAAATTCGGCCTGATGTGAGTCGGAAGGGTGTCGAGTTTACGAAATGCCGGCTAATCGGGAATAAGGGCCAAATATAATAACTAAGACATAATATGCATAGTAAATTTTGTTTTTTATCATATATATTGGGTTGGGGAATAAGTCCGTAGCGTTTTTAATAAAGACTTTTATTCTTAAAAAAATCAAACGTTATAACAAAAAACTAATTAAAAAAAAATTAAACCGACTTCAAATTGGTAGATAAGTATATCAGAATTAGAAACAGCCAGTGAACTCAAAAGGAAAAAAATAAGATTTTTTAGGAATCACGGAAAAGGAAAACAAAATTCAAATGCGGATTTGTCTAAGATATACCTAATTCGGTACAAACGCCGACAATTTTTTTGAGGTCGGTGCCAGCCAGGAGCAGGAGCTTGTTAAGCCCGCCACTGTGTACCGAATTAGGTATATCTTAGACAAATCCGCATTCAAATTTATATATATATATATATATATATATATATATATATATATAATATTTTATATTTTTTTTAAAGCCTTTTTTTTTTTTTTTTTTTTTTTTTTTTTATCTCACCTTTATTTTCTTTATCTTTTACCTACCTATATTATCTCAATTTACCCATATCTCTGAAACTACAGGACCGATTTTAATGAAACTTAAACTGTTCTCTAAGTTGAAAAGTACCTAACTTAAATCAAAACCGATCATCTCGATATGACTTTTAGTTTTTGAGAAATTCTTAGACAAACATATACATACATACAAACATACACTTACGAAATTAAGCACACGTGCTTGGAAGCCTAAATGGATCATCATACTCAAATATTATCCAATTCCAACAATATTACATACATACCCGGTTTAGTATCGAAGAAGTTGTTGATCTAGTTTTTAATGTCCTCTTCATTGTAGAAGGTAACGCTCCTCATATGATTCGACAGGGAGCGGAAAAGATGGTATACGTGGCTGTAGGGTCCGGGGAATAAGGTGGATACTGAATGACCTCCCATTCGAGCTCTTGGAGTACGGCTTTGACGACATTGCCGGCAACATGGGGCCTGGCGTTATCATGAATGAGTATCGTTTGTCGATGGGGTCTTTACAGCCAAACAACCTCTTTTACTTGGTGCAGCTGGGCTATGTAGAGCCCCTTGCTGTCCAATTTTCGGCAAATCCCATCGAATGAAGAGAAAGTGTAGAAAATGTTGCTTTTCTAAGCCTAAATGTAATAAAACATTCAAATACTTAAAAAGACGATTTGCACAGTTAGAACAGAAAGAGCTGTATAGAATAAATATAATACAGTTTGTCAAACAGCAACAAATCGTTGTAGAATAAAGGCCATCGCATACTACAATAAAGGCAGCGGAGCAGATTTTACAACTTGGTTATACAGGAACACGCGCTCCACTCCGATCCGTTAATTGTGTGCTCTGGCCTTAAAAGGAAATATAAAAATAATACCAACTTATTTCCCAACCCAATAAATACTACATTTATAACTTCATAGTATCGAAATATCTATTTATATATTTAATTTGATGGAGAAAATACATGATTTACTTTTTTCCAAATATTTTCATAATACACGTTTGCTTCTTACACTAAACTCGGTTCCAAAAACAACTTTAACGCTGGTCAAGTAAAGACAACTGGAGATATTGGGCCGTGATCTCAGTTTTTTTAAAAATAATTTATTGGGTGGCGAGAATAATGTTGTATGTTATTATGGGCAACTTTACGGGAGAACGGAAAAACTAATATGCGATGCGGTACCTGAATTGCACTCAGAGTACAGAGGAAAACGTATTTCTACCCCCAAAACAATAACACAAAGTTATAGAATCGGAGCAGGTTCTTTCTGACATCAAAGAACGTCATTCCATAGTAACGATATTTCATTTAGAATGTATATCGTAAGCTGGAGCCGGAATTAAACTAAATTAAAGACCTCTTAAAAAAAAAATCTAAAATATAAGGGAATTAATTGGATGACTGACACTGATCGGTGATGGGCCATGGATGACCACGTCTCCAGGTTAGCATAGTAACATGATTTTTCCGGTCATTTTTAAAGTACCGTTCCCACCTTAGGTCTAACACCAACACGCCTACTGACTTCTTGGTAGTTCGAAGTTGGAAGTTAGAATATAAATGATTATCCAGAATATTCTAAAGTAAGGGATAGGTACGAAAAAAAATATCCTTTTGTACGGCCCAACTGTTGGCTCCGTATGGCTACCATTCAGCACCTTATAGGTTAAAGGGAGGAAAATGGGAGTATGATTAAGGAGGGAGCTAGATCCTATTATAATGGGCCTAAAGAGACTGTCTGGGATTAACTGTGGTATTTGGAGCGACCAGAAAAGTACTGTCACCTAGCGACCAACAACACGATTCATGGCCAAAACATTTCTCCACCGCACCTCTGCTGTCCTTTTTTTTGGTTACTGAGCACACTAAGATGACCGAAACGGACGGAATTTTTCAAAAACCATCTGTATTGATTTTCCAAGTGGTGCGTGCACTGGGCCGTCACGTTTTCGCCCTGCGTCATACTACCCACATCTCAGTTATAAGACGCAAAGAGGTACCCTCAAATAATTTCAATTTTGGGAAAAACTATTAGTTTGGCATGCATAATTCTCTGATATGACTTACAAATCAATATTTATGACTTAAAAATGTACAAGTTTGATTATAAGCTATACACAAATGAAACAATTTTAATTTCTTATTGTTTAACACGGTGATATTCACAAATTCGGATTCAATATAATATTCTAGATTATTACTGCCTTGATGTCTCATATCACCCTAGAATGAGATACAATATTTTGTATAGTTTTGGTAATATGTCTTTTGACCAAACAAAATATAATTGTAACAATGATTTTTAATGTAGAGCTATTAGATAAATTATAAATGAAGGAAGACAGAAAGGCTATGGGTAGCGATTAGGGAGATACTACATAAAGGAAGGAGGGTGGAGTGGAGGCAAACGTCAAGTGCAGTGGATTGGAGGGCCCTTATCGGCAGTGTTCGCCCACAGGATCCTCCTCCTGTCATTAGTGCCTCAGTGCCTCAGTGGCCGAGTCGTTATTTTCATTCTCCCACATCGAGTGCTCTTTTCCAAAGGATTTAGGGCCATCTCTTCTCATTGTTCCGCTTCCACTTACTGTCCTCCGGCGCTATAGTCTCCTCTCAGTCCTCAAATCTATAAAATGTCTCTTCGCTCATTATTTATTGCCTCCCAGTTCAATTAAAATTTTTTATGAACTTTTTTTTTATTTGTTATCATGCAACAAGGTATGAAAGGGTTCCACGATAATTTCGTAATTAATTCACGACGTTTATTTCATTATTCTGAATGTTTAATACCTATCGTATAGGTAAAGGAGAGTAGGGTAATATGACGCAACTAAGGGAGGATAGTCATGGCATCGAAACTTTTTTAAATTACGTACTCTAAAACTCACCAAAGTTGCTTGCAACATTCATTTGTAGGCCATATCTAAGGATTATGCAACTCAAACTAATAGTTTTTCCGAAAAAATTACATTTTCCGAAATTACCTTTTTGCGTCATATTACCCCAAGATGCGGGTAGTATGACGCAAGGCGAGAACGTGACAGCCCAGTGCGCGCACTACTTAGAAAATCAATACTGATGTTTTTTGAAAAATTCCATCCCTGTCTTAGTGTACACAGCCACCAAAAAAAAGTACGGAACTCAAAGTCAAAAAAGTTCAATTTCATTTCATACCATTTATACCACGTAAGGTAAAATAGGACACGCGTGCCATGTTACCCCATTGGCTCTGCGACATATTACCCGATTTGACTTTGGTCAAAGGTTTGTAAACCGCAAGGAAGTTAAAAGCTTAATAACACTAAAAGTTAGGGGAAAATGCGCAACTTACCCTATCCCTTCAATTTGTTAAGTTAAAACGTCAAGTGGTCAAAACGCTATAATTTTGTCGAGAGAAAATAATAACGGCAATACAGCACTGAATGTTTTTACAAAACTCAGCGACGTGCGGAGGAGAGATGTTTTTGTCCATGATTCGTGTTGTTGGTCGCTAGGTGTTAACACTTTTCTGGTTGCTCTAAATATCATAGTTACTCCCAGAACGCCCGCGTCATATTACCCCGCTGCCTTTATAGGCTCATTATAGTAGGCTCTAGATCCCTCTTTAATTCATACTCTTATTTTCCTCCCTTAAACATATAAGTTGCTGAATCGTATTAACCATAAACAGCTTCATCGAGTCAGAAAAGTTCAAAATTTGAGAGTGAAAATTGAAAAAATAATTTTTTTAAATTTGTTTGAGCACCGTATCTATTATTTGACATAGGATTCTTCTAAGAAGACTGCAACATTCCAAAAAATCCATTTTACAATTGATCATTACTTACATACTTTATAAATTGCATGAACAATATAGATGAGGATATTCCAGGTCAGTGAGACCATTTACTCACAGCACGCACTTGGCAGCTCAGATAACAGGCGGAGTCCTAGATTTTAGGAAAGCTCTCTCCCCACCCCCATCGCCCACCCCTTCTCTCTCCAACCAAGAAGGCCGAGATCCAAGTTATTAGAGCTAAATTTTCAAAGGTTCGAGAACTAAACCAATGCCTCTACAAAGACACCTTATATTATATGGGTTAATATTACTGATCTAAAAACTGGTCAAGTAAAGCCAATAATAATAATATTGTTCTTGACATTATTTGGCCAGTTTGTTAATTATTTTGTATTTTGTTATATTATAATTTTATAATCATAATATAATATATTATAATATAGCAATTATGATTATGACCAATATTTTGCATGAGGAGAACGATTGGACTAGTCACTTCATTCTCGGTTATTCCTCCTTTTCTCTTCCCAGAGTCTCTTCATTTTCTCGGAATGCTCTTTCTTCCGCTCCTCTGTCCACTTTGTCTTCATGTTCTTTGTTCAAACGTCATATTGTCAATTTTAGTCCGGCACTCGGTAGGATCTTCAAAATTGTCTATATTGATCAGCCGCAGGTCCCTCCCTCTGTGCCTCGTTTAAGCCTTCTATGCCGCATTTGCTTGTCGTTATAATATTGAGTAATTTATTTGCTCAATAATATGGAGCTTTCCAGTTTGTGAATGTGCGTGTAAAATTTTGCTTGTAAAGCTTTCTGATTATATATGTCATTATAATTAAATATAAAAAAGATCAACTAAATAATATATCTATTGCTCAAATAATTATATCATATATTGATTATTATGTAAAGTCTTTCCGAGTACCTAATTAGAGTATAGCCACGTTACGTGTAGGCACAGACCCTTGTCCTTTGTTGGCAAGCTAGCCGGCTAGTTAAATAGAACACCATCGAAGGAGTTGAATAGACAAAGAAATAAAAACTTTAGATAAGAAATTCCAAGTTTAGATGGGTATACAACTATTTAAAATGAGCTCGAGAAATAAGAGTTCTTTTGGATAGAGATGAGATAAGGGAAATGTGCAGCAGGACAAGGAGGTGAGGAGGAAGATATTAAAGACCACGGGTGTAGTAGGTGGCTGATAAAGAACCAGAACAACCCAGTCATTGTCATAACACATAACACTTTAGATAAGAAACCATATATTGTAAGTATTCAGGAATAGGTTAAGATTGTAAATTGTGTGCTGACCTAAGAGTAGATTAATTGTAATATCAACTGTTGGTTCTTCCTTTTTAATTTATATCATAAAATAAAATTTATTCACCACATGTTTAATTAACCATCACCTAATTATTGCTATTTTTATTAATGTCTAATAAACTAATTATCAAAATTAAGTTACAAATGTATCTAAGGCTTGAACAAGTGGTATTACTAGGAATCCAGGCCCTATTTACAGGGTGAGTCCTTCTTATTGTATAAAATCAAGAGAATATTTTGTTTAAAATTTATATTAAGCGATTATCATACTGTCGTATTTATGCAAGTAACTGATTTGTATGCCAAATGAAAACACCATGTTTTTCCGGTGGAATCGATACGTAATCATTAATTTGATAACGTTGATTAATTTGATCGGTTAAATTAAGTTTTTTTTAGATTTGTAGTTTTGTGGATAGTTTTTTTTTTTTTTTTTTTTTTTCGAAAAACGGTGAGCATTGAAGTATTATAAGACGTAACTTACTTAAATAAGGTAAAGATCAAGCTGTTCTTTAGGTCTAAGTTTGTAAAATTCAAGGTTACATTGCTCTTATTGGAAATTTCATGCTAAATCCGGAAATGTGGTCAAAAATGTTTAAACAAAGTGGAGATATTACAGCTTTTATGGCCAAAAAAAAAAATTTGGTATTCTCAAAAAATTCTTTGAATTATCGTTTATCTGCAACGTATTGGAATAGGAAGTTAATGTCTGCGGCATTTTACTCCATTTTTGATCTATTTTCACTTAAATAAATGTTTTTTTCTTCTTGTTTTCCCTCTTACAGTAATCCTGTAAGAAGGGGTGTATTTAAATATCTCAAAATGCTCCATGCAATTAGCATATTACATGTATCTAACATGTTGATTATGTTATAAAATATGTGAAATTTAGAATTTAAGTTTTTATGATGAATTTTGAATAGTTACAATAAATAATGTAAAAAAAGAAACAAAACAAATTTAAGTGAAAATTTTATAACTAACACAAAACATAAGTGAATAAACACAAATCAAAACTACAAACATCAATGAGATCGGCTCCACGTCGTTGGTCGTCTTCTTCACTTCTTTGAGGAGTTCTAAATCACATTCAGTGATAAACTTTTTCATTTCCTTGAGATATTTTTTAAAAATATCCTTCTCTGGAAGCGGCCAATCGTCTCCTTTTAATAGTATGGACTCCATAAGCTGTACTCTCTTGTTATCAAAAGTTGTATAGAATGTGATGAAAAGTCTGTTGTGTTTGTCTGATAAATACATGTAATACTATCAATATATCACTAATACTTCTTGCTTTAGGCCTCTTGGATTCTAATACATTTCAATGACTTTTGAAAATTGACAGTTTGAAGAAAATACACAGTTAATCAACATGTTGAATCGAACCAAAAAGCCTCAATAAATTCTACCTTATTTTACTTGAAATGTCTCTGTACATTCTCTTTTCAATAATCAATCTAAAATGTATCCATTTCATAACTCGTATTTCTTTCAAAGCAGTATTGAATTTATATAATGCCTGTTTGATGTAAAACCTTTAGTTTCAGGCTCAGCTCATAAAGACAAAGAGGGAGGTGAAATATTTGAGCTAGGAATATCCACGGCTAAAGGAGAATAAATGAAAGACTTGATTCAATAGAAACCCAATATCGAGAGAGGGTGGTGGTGGAGAGATGGAGGAAAAGGGGGGGGAGCGTATGGGATGCCGGCGGAAAATAGAAAAACAATAATGGCGAGATATATGGTGTCCTTGCCCATGGCGGGCTACTATTTCTGATTCTGCAGGTGACGCAAATAGGTTATGAGGGTAGGGGGTGGAGAGGGTCGTTTACAATGGAAACTGGAATTCAGAGCCTTTTTAAATAATAGCATTGTTCAAACATAAAATATTGCTGACGTTTGCCATTTTATAAAGTAGATCTTTATAGAATATCCTGAAACATATGAGCCTTATTTTCTGCTTCGCTATCACAAAAAAGGCTATTACAAAAAGGTATTTTATAGAAGTGTCATGTAGGATGATAAATTATTTTTTTTAGTTTGAATTCGGTTATATCCAAATTTTTCACTTAATTATTAATTTATTTTTTATTAACAATAGGTATTGATATTTACGACTGTTTACACTATATATACCGAAGTAAATTTGAGAAAACTGATTAAAATTACATGCCGGTAACGTGTAAAGAAATACAAGTAGCACTTCAATGAAAGTTCTACAGTTCTTTTCAAACGAACAGTTCTTTTCAGACGACCCGGAGGATGATTGGGAATGGAGTGTGTGGCAAATTGGGAGATTAGTGGTTTCAAATGGGTATGGAGTTTGCTGTACAAGGATATGTATTTGGTTTGGGCCAAATCAGCAACATATGGAACATTAAGATTTTTATGGATAAGTATGAATGAGACATAAGGAGCATTGATGATTTTGGATTGGATACGAGAAGAATTGGAAGGTTTATTGGAGTCCCAATGCTAAACTCCGCATGTCCAAATGGCTTTGATTACTGTCATGTGAATAAGTCATTTGTAATTTTTTGGGAGCTTTGAACGTTTCTTCGTAAAATCCCATTCTTCCACTATAGATCCAGTATTGACTCAAAGTGTTAATACGGATATATTTCTTGACTGTTACTATCAGATGTTTAATAAGGTTCTTGAGGTTCAGTCAATAAAATAACAGCTGATTTTGGAGACGTTTCGTACTATATTGTTCTCATAATCATGCCCTGCACCCTAGTAGAAATGCCCTTGAATTCTTCGCACTCGTCAGCTTTCTGTTAGATTTCTGAAGTTCCTTTGTCACTGTGATTGCGCGAGGACCGCGGGTTATCTTTCTTCGTAGAATCCTATTCTTCCACTATAGATATTTTCCAGTATTAATAAGTTTGTTTGTGACATAATAAGCATTGAGGATTTTAAGAAGGATTTTGGAGTGCGTACGAGAAGTATGGGGCGAGATGTTCCACTCAGTGATCGATGTAATTGGCAGAAGTATCTGTTTCATTCTTGCATTTTGAAATGGATGTGAGGGTTCCAATATTTTTTAATACGTAAGAAGCTTAGATACAGTACCGTGTTGGATATGGATAGAGGAATATCAATGGAATAGATATGAAGGCTAGGGAGATTTACATTGTAACACTTAAGTGCTTGTATTTAGATTCATAGGCTTTGATCCACTATTTGCAGCACCAAACTTCAACCTGAAATGAGTGACGTTGAAGGTAAAATGAAGTAAGGATCATAACTGGATGATGAGATTATTGTGTCATCCGAAAACGTTGTAAGGAAGTTATCAGAAGTGGTAGTGTTATGGGCGATAAACGGAATGTTAAGAACGGAACCAAGAACATTACCTTATGGAATACTGGCCTCTGTTAGGTAACAGAGAATTCTGTTCCTGATAGAACACGAGAGGAACGATTCATTTGGAATATTGACAAGGTGTAGAAGTAAATGGAAAACTATATTTTAGAAAAAAAAAAATTAATTTTTAAATTATGAAATATAATAGTTTGATAATATAATTATGAAGTTAAATATGAAACAAATGAGAATTAAATAATGTATGGCAAATGCAAGAGGTGAAATCAACTAGAATTAAATATCCTGCGTACATCCTGCGCAAGGTACGGTTTGATTACGCTTTGATAAACTACTTTAATTATAAATTTAAGTATTTATTAATTCACAGTTATATATTTGTTAAAAGATCATTATATTCGGACATTAGATTCTAAAGATTTCATAATATTTGATATTTACATTTTTCATTCACTTAAAAAAAAAATTGATTAAAAGTAAAAAAATATGTTTTATTTGAAGAATAAATAGTAGATAAGACCTGAGTAGCCCTGTTGGCTTTCCTGTTGAAATGAGACACTCCTTCTTTTTTTTTTTTTTTTCTCCTTTTGTCTCCAAGGACAATGGAAAGTTAATAAAGTCATTTTTGTATAGAGGCCCTGGGTTTTAAAATGATATTTATACCTGTCCAGAGTTAGATCTGTGAAAAATGAAATATTGTTCCTCTCCTGAATAAAGTGTATTTATATTCTAATTCAGAATTAGGTCAATATAACTCACAAGTAATAAAATATCTTTTATAATATATAAAAATAATAGATGAATTAAATTGGGAGATATTATTCTTGAAAGAAAATCGGAAAAAAAAGAAACATAAAATACAATTATTCATTTTTCGTTTTGTTGTAGAAACAAAATATCATAATTTTAGCTTTTATTTTTAAAATATATGTTTGATAAAATATCTGACAAAGTGGTCTTTTCTCTCAAATAAAATACATTCGTTGATAAGTTTATTTTTATGTGCGCCAAGTTTTCTGTTAGCATTAATATTAGACATAACTCCATATGTCTTGGACCCTGTATAAGTATCATAAATTGAATTATAAGTCATGCTGTACTGGAACGTATAAATTCCTCATCAGTTAGCATTTGGCTCTAATGGAAGAACTGAGTTTCCTACTACCGAGAGCACCGAAACAATTCCAAACTCGGATCAACTCCCCTCAACTGAGATTACTTGTGTCAGCTTTCAATTAATATAAACTTGGACGAGGTTAAGTTTGTATCCTCTACAAATCGTTATATTAATAACTTCAAATGGATCCCAATCAATAAGTTGTATCAGTAGCATTATAGAAAACTAAAAGAAATGTCGGTAGAACTTAAGCATTGGTAATATACCTGTTTCCGATTCCGGTATCTATTCTACCCTTCATGTCAAAATTCCTCAACGGAATGAGCTGAAAGTTCCCATTGGTTACCGTTTTATATACCAAAAGAAGTTAACTCTTCAAAAAGTCTGTATTGATGAATAATACTTTGTTGGTTTCATTTCTTTCCAGTTTGTATTTTATTAATGATAAAATCGATAGAGAATAATAATTTATAAGTTTTAAAAATACATAGGTACAGGAAGGTGTGGAGGGGATGACAGCCCTAGCCGTTAAATTATAGAACTCTATCGACCCCATAATACCATTAATAAATATTTTATTTATACCAGCAGCAACGAAATACTACTGCCTAGTGTTCAGGGCTCTTCGTGATGTTTTGGTATTCTAGTTTAATCATTTTTTCAGGCGTCCTTTTATCAATTTTCAATAAAAAATTGAAATTACCATTCTCAAAAATATTGTCACGAAAACATGATCATTGTCCATGATAATAAAAAAGGTGTGTGTATGAGGAATAAAAGAATATTGAATACTCAAATGAACTGAAAAATGATATAAATCAATAGAAATAAATAGTTCTAATTTTAACATATATTTACCTTTATCGTTTCATATGAGTATTTATGATTTTACAGACCCCTTCAATTCATGTCAAGATGATGCCATCCTAAATGTCTGTACTACATACATACATACATACATACATACATACATACATACTAGATACATATAACTCTGCAATTAAACTTGTACATTCCTTTCATCAACTTGATACAAAAATTATTACAAAAATTCAATAATTAAATTCAATGTTTTTTTCCCTACCCCATTGTTATATTATTGCCATTATGATAAATTAATTAGCTATTATGACGGAGAGAGTGAGCAAAAATAAATCGTAATCACAAACTCGAAATAAGCAAAACAATAAAAATGAGAAAAAGAATAAGATATAAATATTAATGGGTAAATTAACTAAATAATATAGTAAATGAAATAAAATAACATATAGTTAATGTGTGATCTTGATATTTGGTTATTCCCATACATCTATCTTACAATTAGTTTGTATGTACTCTGTATTGTAGTTTGTATCTTACAATTAAACATCATGTTAAAATTTTACCTGTGAAAGATTGCAACATTATGTTCTAACAGGATAAGAACTAATGAATGTTTAGTTTTTAGATGGTGTTTTTCTGTCATTGACTGAAAACTGGATCCATTTTCAGTCAATCACAGAAAGAAAAACAAGGATTATGTCAAGGATTTAAGCATCCAAATCTACGACGTTGTAGATGAACAACATAGAAGATTTCCATGATTTTCCGCTACACTTCACAGAAATGATTTCTTTTCTTTTTTGTCATCGTTAGTCCAAGTGCTCAGACGAAAAATAAAAATTAACGTGAATCAATGGTTTTTAAATAGCACGCATTTTGCTTATTTTGTTTGGTATACTGTGTTTTGTATCCAATGTATATAAAACTTTATTTTAATGAATTCCAAATTCTCGTAATTCCATTCCAAATAATTTATGGAGTTACATAAAGTTGAAGATCGCATGCAACAATAAGCAATATAAATAATAAAATATAAAATTAAATAATTCAGGTATCATTAAGATTAATACTTAAAAGTTTAATATTTGGTCTATTTATTACTTCATGAAGCAATTTACCTATTACTCTGACCTCAGGATAAATTCATCTACTGATGTTGTCGGTTATTATTACATGTGCAAAAACTCTTACCAATTTAAAGCAAAGATCAAACGTCTTTTTTGTGTTAATGATTCATGTAATACAATAGTTTTCCCATTTATATAGTGAAAAGTAATATTGTCAAAGACCGAATTTTCCAGCAATACGGTCTTTTGTTTGAAAAAAGAAATATTTACTTATGTCCGGATGATGAGAAAATTCAATCTATTGGTGTTAGTTGTATATTCTACGATGTTGCAAGGCGAAATCGATCGTTATTATTGGCAATTTTTTCAGCATTTTTTTAAAATATGAGTGAAAAATATTTTTAATGAGTCGATTATCTATAAAAAAAGTGACCAAACAAAATTTTCATTTTTAAAACAGTTCATGGCTCACTGATTACAGGTTGGCCTGGTCCGCAATGAATACTCATATAAAAAGAAATCCCTACACAGGAATTTATGGAAGGTAACATTAAGATGATAAAACATTTTAATAAATTAATTACTTAACTTACAATCATCGAATATGTGTCAGTAATTTAAATGGTATAAATTCAACTATATTCCAGATAACAATTTTAAACTATTTTCGTAGAAGGTTTTAATTGTGATCGGAAATTTCTTACGACATCACCTACATCCAGTGTTTAGTTCTTTTTACCAACATATGGTAATGAATTTTTGATACTTTAAGCTGTTAGGAACAATACCGTTAGGATAGTAGACTTAGTACGTTTCTATCCAAACACATGCTGGATAACAAGAGTTTCTAAAATAATTGAAATAAATTTAAAAACCTGCTATATAATAGGTTAATAAAAAGCTGAACCTGAAGGTTCGATACCAACACCTCCTACCTTAGACCACACAGCTTCCTTCAACCTATTCCATCAAAACTCTAATACCCAAAATCAATACTAAAGCGATCATGTCATCTACTTATTGATCCACTCCTCGGAGAATTTCTCAACGGCTCAAAACTGATTACCATTTTTGGAAGTAGATCATTATTAAAACCAACAAATTCATAGGACTATTTAAACCATAACGCTGGCATTACCTGAACAATATTTACAGGATAAATAATCCTCAATTTTTAACTATCCCTATGTTTATCTTTTATTGGGTCAGATATTATGTCCAGTACTTTGTTTTTGAAAACTTTTAGGCGTTGCTCTTCCCTCAACGTAAGCGGCCATGTTTCGCATCGATATAGAACTGTTAGTATAAATGAACATAACATAAAATTTAAACGAAATTTTTAAGTTTTATTTAATTTTTTTCCTATTTTATTTTTGTATGAACTTCATTGTTCATAGGCCTTCAAACAGCTTAGTTACAATCACTGAGGTGATAGTAATATTATCATTCTTTTTTATATTTTATAGTATCAATTTAGATTACTAATTTTACTAATTACTAATTTTATTACATTGTTCTTTAAGTTTATAGTATAAGTATAACCTGCAAAGTATGTACAAAAGTAAAAAGCACTTACCGTTCGATTACCTGTTTTTATTTCACGTTTAGAAATTTTTATTTCACATATTTGTATGTTTCAATGGATTTCCTGTATTAACATCCGGTCTTTAGAGATACCTCAACTAACAGAAACATAATTAAGAACCTATTACGCCACATTTTTGAATTTGCATTAGAAATGTGACCAGATCCTTCCATGACATGTTTTATACTCCAAATCCACTGGTCTCCCAAATTGCTTTCCACTTCAATTTAAATCATATTTCTCTTCATTTACTTGAGGAATATATTGTACACAGGTGAAATTTTTGATAATTAAAAAAAAAATCATTGGCATTGTCGAATGCAATATTAGTCAAATGATTTTTTTTTTTCACTCCGTCGACCTTGATGTATGGATATTGGCAAGTGTGAGCAGTCCCCGTTCATTTATAACAGTTATCATTCTTTGTGAAATGGAACTGTATAAGGGCTGCTGTGATTTAGTTCTCTATCAATGATGGATGGAAAGGCAGAAAGTGATAAATCAGATGACACACCTCAAGGGTGTCCTTCATGGATCGTTTCATATCTCTGCTTCATTTATTCACTTTTCCTATATCCAAAGCTAAAAATGTTGAAACTCAGTTCAACAAAAAAGCGTTGAAATCAAAGAAGGACGTTATTCGAAAATACACAACGTTTTCTGCTGACTAAATATAAATCTAATTTCAAGATTTTTACATTATAAAGGTGATGTGAAAGAAACTGAAATAAAGGCGACTGAAGACCCTTCATGGGTTGTTTATATATATTGTAAATACACCACGAATGTAAATATTTAATCGTTTTGTATGATTAAAATTTATATCTAAAGCATAATGTCCAAATAATCCAGTCACTAACGGAATCCAGTGGAGGCTGAGAGAGAGCGATATGCACAGTCGCTTTGGACTTGAACGGAAAAGCTGGCCATAGCCAGAACTACAATAAAATAAATGTTTACAATAAGTCTCAGGGTTAATGCTGTTTTAACCTTTGAGATAGGTATTAAGGAACTGGATAATGAATAAAAGGATTGGGATGATTAGAAAAACTTCGATGAAATTTTGAGAACTTACAGGGTCAGAGGTCAATCAAGAACGAAAGATATATTGAAATTATTATTTAGGGAGTTGTTGGAGACATAATATGGAGTATTTACAATTGTTCTAAGGACTATAGATTGGAAGGGTTAAATACTTTTGATATTCGATTGCTTTGTTATCCGCCACAGTTCAAGTCCATAGGCCCAAATGGGTTCGATGGTAGTTTTTTATGTGAGGAGTTGATTTTCAACTGAGAAATGGGATGTTCTATTATGTACCATTGGCTGAAACATCTTTTAAGTCTAATTTGAGAATTCCATGTAAGTTTTTAGCACTAGAAATACAATTTTTATATATTGTTATCACAGAGATGGTTCCTTGAAAACTAAGTAAGATGATATCATACTTTTGATTACTGAAATAAATATAAATTGTAAAAATAAAATCATATATGGGTGATTTCAATATTTCGGGACAATTTCAATAAAAAAAAATGTTCGCTACATAAAACATGTAAATTGATTTTTTTTTTTTTTCATAAATTGTTTCTCTAAGGTGTGTGAAGTAAGTCTGTGAAGTGGACATACATAATCTGCAATATTTCTAGATATATTAAATAAATAATAAATATTAAAATCTAGGGAGTGAGTTGGGATCTAGGGAGTGAAAAACCACGACTAGGAAGTTAGTTTTTTATCTAGGGAGTGGGGAAAATATCATATTTATTACATTTAAGAAAAGAAAAGCGAAATTAACGAGGTATGTATATTATAAACTTGGGGTGTATACATGAATTACATTTTCAGCCTTTTAGGTACGTACTGTCACATCTACTTTAAAACCTTCAAACTAAACTTTAAAAATACTAAAATAATATAAAATGTTACTTAATAACGATATAAACTTAATATTGACAGTTCTATTAACTTTTAAACAATAAAACCTAAATAGATTGTAAATGATAAATAAGCTACGAAATAAAGACTTATCACATTAGGTATTAAATAAAATACGAGTATATTAAAAACATTGTTTTGATAAAAATAATGTTCTTTGAACTTTCATTATAACTAAGTAGGTGGGTATAACGTTTAAACATTAAATACAAAAATGTCGGCTGTACGTATAAAAATAAAAAATTAACGAGCAGTAATAATTGAATTCGCTGGTTCCTTTTGGGCTGATGTTGATGGTCCGGCTGTGCCTAGAAATTTCCCACATTTCATGGTTTGAGAGGGAGAAATCAAGAAATTTATTTTTATAAAAGCAGATCAACGCTAAAGCAATTTGAGTTCAAAAATAACACGATATCCTCACTCAGTTGTAGGGAGTGAACTGTAGGGAGTGATTTCTAACCAAAAAAATGTTGGTATCACGTCACACACGTGGCCTATTTGAAAAGTAAAACCTGCTATCTATTGGGTAGATATATTATAATTGTTGGGAGTCCATAATGGTACAATGAGTACTTGACCATGTAAACTAAAATCTAAATTTTATGTTCTGTACAATTTTCAAAACACCTCTGTGACTTAAATTTTGAAATCACTCATATACAAAAATAAAAAACATCAGTTATTCTAGAAAAAATTACAATATTTCATTTTAGATATGACATTTGTTAAAATATATTATAATGATTAATTTCAATATCAACGGGACCATTGGCATTTCCTTATGGAATGTTGCTCGTTTTTATAATTCTTTTGTAACAATAAATGGTTTTCATTTTAAGCACTAAAGTTGAAACGAAATTTTAATATTAGATCCCAGAACTGGGACGTAGAGCGAGGTAACTGTTACAATATTTGTAGAGGCCACTAGACAAACCCAACCAGCACCGCGCAGTTTGTCATGCCGGGGACACACAAGATCAGATATACGGCACCACTACGTGTCCAGCTCAGCGAATTTCAGACCCTTCATACATATATATATAACCTGTAATAGCTGTATTTGGAGAGCCAGAATTGCCTGCTCCATCTGCTTTGAATATGTATGATAAAATGCTACAATTTATTCCAAGATTTACTGCATTAGTACCACCGATACACATTTAGGAAAGTAATCATACAATTCTAGTTTATGATGGTGAGAACCTTCCGTAAGTAGAATAAATAATTCTAACGATGGTAAAATTGCCCTATTAAATAATTAGACAAAATTACAAATAAAGCAGTTTTCACATTTTTACCATACATGCACAAGCTCGGGTCTAAAATTTGCCAAAGTTTCCTTATCAGAAATTTAATATAGAATATTTTTGTTACATATCATTTGTCCCTAGATATCGGTTTCAATGGCAATAGTCACGTTTTACTTACATCTTTAAGTAATTGGGCTGTTTTGTCACGCTGTAGCTTTTGGTGTTGCTCATATGAAAATTCCATGATAGTTTTTTTTCTAAAAGCAGAAGATAGAAAAACATTAGATTATGGATATACATATCCATGGTCAATTGTTTTCCCTAGTCAGGGAAAAATTGAGTT
Source organism: Euschistus heros (assembly GCA_003667255.2). NCBI lineage: Eukaryota > Metazoa > Arthropoda > Insecta > Hemiptera > Pentatomidae > Euschistus > Euschistus heros. The sequence goes on along the minus strand of RCWM02000153.1, from coordinate 1,377,805 downwards.
GTTTTTTTTATTTTTTTAAATTATTATCTTGATCGTTCCAGTGGATATAAGTATATCTATCGTTAATTTAGCAAATATGATACATATGACCAAAATTACAAATAATAATGACGCAGATCGCACAAATGGCAGCCGAGCTGTTTTATATTTTGTTGCTTTGGTTTTCTCTTACTTATGAATTTTCTTAATTACTTAGGTATATAGTGCTACACTGGCAATATAGGACTTGCGTTAACAAGTCTTGTGGCAAAAAAAAAAAAAAAAAAATATGACCCTGGAAAACTTCTGAAATAGTTACTTTTCATCATTTAGTGCTGTCGCAACTCAGAGGATGTCACAAAGTTAAGCTCTCAATGTGTATTATTTTGAAGTTAAGACAGGGATATTGAAAAAAGATACGTATATGTTAAATTAAAAAAATGTGGCATGTGCATCATTGGGGTTGATCTCATTCTCTAATCTGTTCTAAAAAATTCTGCTCTGAACCTCAGGGTCAACACAACTACTTTAAAAAATCTGAAAAGTCTGGAGTTAAAGTTTAAAAACATTAGTGATAATATGAAATAGTTTAAAATAAATAATAGTATAATATAAGGAATATTATAAAATAAGTCTCAATAGAATGAACTCTATTCATGCGGAAATCAATGCTGAAAACTGTGTAATTAAATTTAAACTTTCATTTCAGTACGAATTTAACAAAATCAGTAAAAAAACAGATGATCACAATAAACACTATAAAACCACTTTTACTTTTACCCTCTATCGAAAACTTCCTGTGATACATTGTCCTTTAGTGATATTTATTGCTCCCTGTTACAAAAATATGTTATATTGAACTCCATAAGAACAAATCTCTTCCTTGTAACCCACATAGGTGCCCTAATAAGTTGAGCTGCGGGATCCCCTAAACCATCAAATTCATCTTGTATCCAAACTTTGCATCTAAATTCTTTTGAAATTTACTATATTTTTCGGAATTGGAGGAAGAATATTTATATCCTTTACCATGTTACTACTAAATTAATTCATAAAAAAAGCTTTAAAATCGGTACTTTCTACTTCGAAAAGTTTGAGGTACGATCTGGTTTAAAACATGGAGATTCTCTTTCTCCGGTATCATTTAATTTAGCGCTAGAATACTTTATTAGGAAGGTAGTGCTAACGGGAAAAGGATTAGAGATGGGTGATAAAATTCCGGTTCTTGGTTATGCTGATGATTTGGTACTTTTGGGGGAAAACGAGGAATCGATTAAATTAAACCCAACTATGCTCATGAGAACCGGTAATGAAATTGGTCCAGTAATTAATACAGATAACAAGAAATATATGGTAAGTAGTGGAAACGGTGACAATGCCTGTGATGTAAATATTTCCGGGATAAAGTTTGAACACGTTGAGCAATTTAAATATCGAGGGTCTTCCTTATCAAGTAAAAATGAAATTCATGAGGAAATAAGGGCAAGGTAATGATTTTCCTTTCAAGTTCCCTAAAATTATCTATATATAAAACTATTATACTACCAACAGTTCTTTTCGGATTGGAAATCTGGCCTCTTAAATTAAGGAAGGAACAACGCCTTAAAGTTTTCGAAAATAAAGTACTACTTAGAATATTAGGTCCAAAAAATGAATAAAAGGGAAAATTTAGAAGGCTTCACAATGCGGAACTGCGGAGTTACGTATATCCGGTAAATATGGTTCAAGTAATAGCAGCGCGACGGTTGAAATGGGCATGTAAAGTCGTTTGGTTTAGTAATGACCAAATTCTGAAAAAAGTAATCGGTTTTGAGCCGTCTCGTAAACGACCTAGGGGTAGACCGAGACATGGATGGGAGGATTGCGTCAGGACCGACATTAGGATTTGGGTTGGAGGGAGGTATGTGGTTGGCTTTTCCGACATCGAACCAACGGGTTCGCTAAGCCTTTTATTTATCTATAAAAATCTATTAAAAACTCCTTAATCATTGAAACTTATTATTTTTTCAATTTGTTTCCCTTATTCCAATAATCGTCAGGGGATCTGAAAAAAAGGTGGTCTTGTGACTGGACATCACATTGAAACGTGTTAAAATATCTAAGATATACGAGGAGTTAAAAAAATATAAAAATAAATTTTGACGAAAGAACATTTGAGTTTTTCAAACCCTCTGTACAGCTGAGGTTCATCCGAAGGAGCACCTAAAATGGGTGGTAGAAACTATTTGAAATATAAAACTAAAGCATAGGTTTATCTTAGAGAGATAAGGACATAAAAAAAAAAAAATGTGATCATCATAAAAAGAAACGGAGGGCTGTGAAAAAAATATAAAATAAAGATTTTAATTCTTTAGTAAAGGAGTATTTAATTTATTTTTAGATACACTTTTTTATAGCATAACTCTTCAAAACATTCATTTATTATCACTCAACAAAGTGTCACATGTTTTGGGACATTATCCCATCCCCAGACTAAAATTTACATTTTTAATTATTAAAACTTTTTTACATTGCAGACTAAACAAATCAAAACTAACTAAATTAAATCAAGATAATTTTATTCACCTATTCTTTATTACAGTGTTAACACACCTGGTCAATAACTAAAACTGCTTTATTTTAACCTACCCTGTTTATTAAGATTCAAGTGTCTCTTTCATTATTATTTTGTTTGTGTTTTTCTTATTACTAAGTGTATCTAAAAATAAATAAATAATAAAAAAAAATTGATAAACAAGTCATTAACGTTTAAAGATTTAAAATACCAAACAATGATATTTAGAAATATAACAGTCAAGCATATGAGTTTTTAGATGAATAATGGAAAGAGCTGTAATAAATAGTTCTCCGTCCAAAAATAAAATATTTGACAAGGTGATTCCAATTTTTTTTATTATTTTGCATATATCTAATGGAGTTTTATTATAATAAAAAGAAGCAATAAATTCCTAGCACCAAGTGTAACCAGTAGCTATTATACATGAGAAAGAGAAGTAGCCTCGGGGGGAGGCTGGCCGGCGACCTAATGACCAATTAGCCTGTAATGTCCTCCTCCAATCCCTTTAGTTGAGGGGGCCTTAGCCCTTCTTCGTCAGAAAAAAAAACAAGACACTCTATTATCCCTAACTCCATCCCGCTAGTTTCTTCGTCTATTTAGAATTCGTCAAGTCAAAAATAGATTTTACGGTAATATTCATGGTTTTATTTTTATCATCCGTTCTTTCTTTTTTATATTTTTTTCTTTTTGCTGAATGAAAACAAGATAAGAGAGAGTATATTTCTGTCTATTGCAATCTCTGGGATTGTTTTTCCAAAGTTACAAAACTTGCTCTATTTTTACTATTTCGCCTTTTAAGCGACTTTCCAAATTTGGCAGATGAAATATGTACATAAAATACAAGAAACTGCCCGCAGTTTCCGTCTACACCAATATTTACCAGACAAGAGTTCAAAGCTCCCAATAAATTACAAAAAGCATATTTACATGACAGTAATTAGACCAATTTGGTCATACTGAGTTGAGCTTTAGGGCTCCACTAAACCTTTCAATTCTTCTCGTATCGGATACTTACAAAATCCTTCGTAAAAATAACGCTTCTTATTATGTCACAAACCTATTCAAGAAGATCTTGATGTCCCATATGTTGCTGATTATGCCAAGACCAGATATCTATCGTTTCATAGAAAACTGCACATCCACTCGAATCCACTAGTCTCCCAACTTGCATCCCACTCTTTTCCCGATAATACTCCGAGGCGTCTGAAAAGAAGATGGCAAGAGATTTTGTAATATAGAACCATTGAAGTGCTACTAGCGAGTAGTTCTTTACATGTTATTCGCATGTCGTAATCATGTTCCTAAAATTTACTTTTATATAATGTATACAGTTGTAAATATAAATACATATATTTTTTTTAATGAATCAATTTAAGAAAAAGCATTAATCTGACCAGATGTTATTATATTTTGGCCCCTATTTGTTATTTTTAATGGATTTTGTACGAGTTTAAAATTGCTTATTTATTCTATATAGACCGTTTTCCCTATAAAAAGAATTTACGTCCCAATGAGTTCATTATATCGTGTAAAATTGTGGACACTCTAACTGCCTCCAATGGTAAATTGACCTAATCTTAAAGTTCAAGGATTTTTATGTCAAAATCAATTTTTGCGCAGGTTTTTCTGCATTAATTGCCCCACATCTCTATGCCTGGCTTGTCCCTCCAAGTGGAGAGATGGGTCTGGTCGGGGAATCTCCAGGATGAATGTAAATTGTAAATGAAGTATATTGGTATTTTTAACCTTTAATTTAATTTTGTCTTATTTCCACTTACTGTTATTTATTTTATTTTATTTTTTTAAATTTATATATTTCGCCCTGAGGTTTATTGGATATTTTATATTATTTATGTATAGCATAGTTCTTTTCTTTCTTTTTTTTTATTATTTGCTTTATTTATTTTTTACTATTTTTTACGGTACATTATGTGTGGATGTAATCATCAAGCCGTATATATTACTTATTGTCCAAATTTGTGGAAGATTGTAATAATTACTCAATAAAAAGTTTATTTAAAAAAAAAAAAGAATGCTCCACAAGTTCTAAATTTGATGATAGATGATTTTTCTTTTTCTTTTTTTTTACCAATATAACCTCACACGGTGAAATAAATAAAAATTTTTTTACTTATTTGGATCATTTTCCTGAGGTCGCGTGTTATCAATAATGAGAAATTACTATCCGTGAAAGTTGATCTTAAGGTTTATTCGAGTTCTAATGGACCCGTCCTATTAATTTGTCCCGATTATATAATATTGAAGGATTGCCAAGGATTGGAATACGTTTTTCGTTTTAAATTTTGGATGCAGAAAACTTGTGGGACCCCAAGATGACATATCAGAATGAAATGTTAACACAATTGTTTTGGCCTAATTCACCACCTTTCCCGTATTACGGATTATCAGACTATTGAACTGTTTTTCGCAGCCTAATGCACAGTATGCAATATTTATTACTTAGAAAATTACTAACTATAATTTCCTGCTCCATAGGTCTAATCTATCTCCCTTACACTTTTAATTAATTACTTATAAGTTCATTGAAGCATATAAATCCAAATGCGAGCCAGGGAAATACTAAAATATTTCTATTTTATTTAGAACTCCAAACACCTCAGTTAATCTGCCGGAGTTATTCGAGAAAGTATCCTAGTTCCCATCCTCTACACAGTTTAATAATGCTGACATCCCTACTCATCCTAGCACCGTCCTCACTACGTACAGTTATAACGGTATTGTTATGAGTAAATAATGACCACTTCATAGCATCCCAAACAACCCCAATGCCATATTACAAAATCTTTAAAAATGATGTCGAAATTGGAGACAAAGTAAATCTCATTAAATAACCTTTGCCCTTCCATGTAAACCTATCACTTGCGTTCAAACATTATCCTTTCACGTAATAGTATTTCACTAACCCCTCCTGGACAGAACCACTATCTAGGACTCTATCTAGACGATATGACTTGGAATCCTCATGCAAAACTAAAAAGACTTGTCGTTTTCCACTCCTTCTACATTTATTAGTCATTCACTCTAAAATGCCGATTAATTATAAAAAACTTATTTTCTTCAATAAAGGAGTATTTCATTAAATTCAATTAATTTTAGCAATAACTCCTCTTTAAACAATCAGTTTTCACACAATGCGACATGTTTCTCGGGATATTACATCCCATCATCAGACTGAAACAATTTTTTCAACTTCAGTCTGATGATGGGATGGAATATACCGAAACATGTCACAATGTGTGAAGATTAATTGCTTAAAGATGAGTTATTGCTAAAATAAAGTGGATTAGATATATATAAAAAACTTATTTATGTGAGAGTAATTAGACCTATTTGAACAAATGGTGGGGCATTTATTTGGGCACCAATATTTTATTTGGGCACTAACGAACGCTTGGGTCTCGACTAAACCATCTAATTCATGGTTCATGGTCCTGCCTTATTCACAAATAAAATTATTCTTAATTACTTCAATGTTACTGATACTGCTGATTTAGCCTAAGCCAGGTACTTATACTTATCCTTTCATAGTAAACTCCATAACCTTATACTTATACTGATATCTTAACTTGCTTCCCATTCTATTCCCAATAACCCTTTTCGGGACCTTCTAATATAGAACTTTTATTGAAGTTTTATTCAGTTAAAAATTGCTTTATAAGCAATTGACATGTTATGAACGTTATCTTCAAATTTACTAGAAGTATTTTCGTCATGGGTATGTCTTTTGGCTTGGGGGTCTATATTTTTTAGGTATAATGTTTTTTTTTTTCACATTAAAAAATGTTACATTTCGACAAATTAGAAATTTAATGGAAAATAAGTTTTGTTATATAACATTTATCACTAGGACCTACCGTTTAGGAGCTATGCTGATTTAAATAAAAAAAGTCACGTTTGAAACTACTACTATTTAAATATTATTTGAAGTAGTTTAATTCTTTTATTTCTAAAATGTAAATTAGGACACACAGTTGATTATAAATAGACATATCCGTGATTTATTGTTTTTCCTAATCAGGGAGAAATATATATTTTTATAAGCACTTATAAATTTCAATAATTAGATAAAAAAAAAGAATTCCTCGAAAAAAAGAGAAAAAAAAGAAAAGAAAAGAAAAGAGAGAAAGGATAATAAAAGAGTATCGGAATATAATATTAATAGTTCAACTAATAACTGTGAGTTATTATCATGGGATATAAATTCAACAATAGTTACTTTTGTTTTATTTCTCTATAACTATTAAGTTAAAATATAACTATTAAATTTTATTCTCTCCTAAAGATTATTATTCTCTGAAAAGTTAATCACTTGGCTTTATTGGCGTAACGTTTTTTTCACACTCAAAACATTGCAAAATTTTGAATTTATTATTTATACTGTAATCAATCAATTATTGCTTTAATTGTTTTTTAAAACGATCGGTTTTAAAAGATTTGATGTGTTTGAATAAATCGGTACACTTGAAAGACACTATTTTTAATAAGGAATAGTAGTGTAAATCAGCCTATTTCTCCTATCAATTTTTTGATGGATGATACCTACTGTGTAATGATGCGACTTGGGTATTCTGAGCCTGCTAATCCAATACAGCCCAAAGGAAACTGCTCCTGTAAGTTTACTTACACAGTCGACACTTTTCAGAAATTAATATAAAAAATATTATATTATATATTATTAATACTTCTCCCCGAATATTCGCCTCGTTCGTTTTTGTTAGGGTGTCTAACCTGTATTACCATTAGGAATCCATCCGTTTCAGAGAAAAGACAGATGCCTACGAGCCATGGACATTTATACTATTATATAAAAGGACATGCCATTTGTGGTTGTGATCACTAACCGTGGGTATACTGAACCAATATGTACCAAATTTTGACTGTATCATCTTCATAGTTCTGGGAAGGTCTAACAGTAATAAAATTTACAGGTTTTCGATTAAATTCTTACTCAAAAAGCGATAGATATGAGGTGCCCAGAGAAGTTTGAAAATCGACCGATAAGTAAGAGCCATTCAAGGGAGTTTATAAAGGTACGGTGTTATAGAATTTTATTTTTAAAAAAGCTATAAATATGTGGATTCAACACAGTGAAGTTAAAATTCGACTGACATATCGCTAATTATATAGGTAGTAAATATTCTCTGTCCATCTGAATTACCAAAGTATTCATTAACATTGAAAACTGGATTTCCAATTATGCTTTTATGTATTCTTTAATCACCTAATCAAAGGCGCCAGGTTCAAAATTAAATCTACTCATGTCAGTGTATCATTGACGCAAAAATTCTCACTGGAACAGCGACTGAAAAACTCGCATTTATTCCTATAATCCGAATAATTTTTTACTAATCTACCTTTTGCTATTACAATTAACAAACCGCAAGAAAATACCTAAAAAACGTTGTAGTGGATCTTCCGACTGTTTCTATCACGGTAGATAATATTTAGGGATCTGTAGAACTAGAATTCGTAAATTTAAATTATGGATTTGTTTTTTCCTCTTTGCATGCTTTCTAAAGACTTTTATTGATGAAAGAATACAACTGCAATTATTAGTTGGAATTATCCAAGTTCTTTTATAACAAGGGCGGGCGAAGCCGAGATGGGAATTCTAGTATTATATAAGTCAGTGTATCCCTCAGTCAATGAATAATAAAATTGACCTTGTTCCTATTTTTATTTCCAACTCTTATTATTATTATTTTTATTATTAATCATTCTAGGTTTTCTATTATTATCTTTTAAAGACCATTTTCTCAAATCATCGGTAAACCGGTTAAACTCTTTAACAAAGGTCTCATTGGACAAAGACCATTTATCTATTGTGTGGAGAAATATCAAGACCACTCTAATATCCGCCTCTTCCCATCTAAAAAAAGAATCTTCGGGTTCTTATTGCAGCTTCCTGTAAGTCGAACATTCTGCACCTCTTATAGATCACATGGACGTATATCAATCTTATACTTTAGCAAACCTTTAGAAATTATTGTCTCCCCCTCCACAACAATTCCTATAAAATATGTAATAATGTCGAAAGGTCATTAATTCACGCATAGTTTCAGCTAATCTGTTGCAGCTGTCCTTCGAATGTGTGATACAGCATGAATTGAATGCAAAAGTATTATTTATAACTTCTATAAATTTGATTTTCTCATATCCCGATTCTCTAAAAAATAATCCATCTTATTTTCTTTTTAGGTATGACTGCAAGCCATATGGAAAACGATAGTGAGCAAAGTCTAACCCTTTCTAACATAAGGTAAGAATCGCACACATGGATGATTCAAGATAGATAATGTTGAGCTGTCAACGATTTCTGTGTAGTTTTTTCTTTCTCATTTCACCTTAATAGTACAAGGTCTGTTGTCTAGTGTCGCATATTGCTCAAATTTTTACCTGATCCAATTGCTACTTAGTCGTAGGCCTATTCATTTTTTTTTTTTAATTTTTTTAATTGGACAGCATTAGAGAAAATAGTAATAGAAGATAGATGAATAATACTGTTCTGCAAAAATAAAATTTTAAGTTTTTTTAATGATTCCAAAAGTTTCAAGTATAGCCAAGTTAATCGTGATTGAAACAGATATCCTCGGATCATATATGGGGAGGTTTTTCTTTTAACGGTTTTATATGTTTTTTGGAGTGCTTCCTTTTTCTGCATTGTAAGAGGCTTCACACAGAAATTTGCTACATTTCCCATTTTTTCTTAAATCATATTTTTAAAATATGCGTTTTCCGATGGTGACGATTCTGTACAAAATTGAAGAAGACAAAGTATCTGCTCTATGCAACTTTGATTATGTTACAAGAAAAAAACATTGCATTGAATATTTTCCCATCGCCTCTTTCAAGAAAATTAATATACCATTTATTATTAATTGAAGCTTATCAAACATCCGATATTTTAAAAAAATGGGAACTATATGTTGCTAAAATTGATTTAATTTTAAGTAATTTAAATTTGCCTGAGAAATACACTTTACTCATTATGTTTTTTTTTTCTTTTAGCAAAGAAAAAAAATAGGGTGGCATAATGTATGATGTAAAGCCGCTTATAGTGCGACCAAGTCTTCATGATGATTTTTCTAGTTTTTAATCAATGTTCATTTGATTACAGAGTCCATTAAAAGAGGATTAGCATGGTTCCGCGAAAATATGACTGTTTTTCAAGGAAAGGTCTGCAATTGTACAATTATATAAAATAATCAATTTCTCCCTGGCTGAGAAAAAACACCAACAGAGCTAAAGTGGTTCAAAATTTTGCAATATTTTGAGTGTGAAAAAAACGTTACGCAAGAAAACCATAGACCCACAGACTCCCAGTCCAAAGATATATCTAGATTTCAAAGAATAAATATAGAAATATATAACCGTTATGATATTAATGCAGAACAGTATGATTAGTTTAGCTGGTAGTTAATGTTTTGTCTAAATTAGATGTTCAGTGGTTATTAACATTTATTTTTTTTTAATTTAGAAGATAACTTTTTATATAGGAATAAAATACAGTAGAGATCTGTTACTAAGTTAGGAAAATAAAAGTATATAATAAAAACAGTATCAAATGTTTAAGCTAGTAGAAAATATATATTTTTTATCCGTACAACAATTCATTAAGAAACAATACTAATGCTGATAATTAAATCTTAAATAAAGAATAAAATCCTCTAAAACAGAACTTAAAAAATGTGCCCCCAAATGGAAAATCAGTACAGCCAAACTTTCAGGAACAAAGACCGGGAAAACCAGTGAACCAGCAGTCGAAATTCAAGCCAAGAAAAAGTTATGTCAAATCATTGAAAGTTATCGTTTACTAATTTTGAAATTAATTGAAAATTTATTATTAGGAATTTTAAGACGACGATGGAAAAGTATAAGCAACCACAATTTATTTTAAACAGGCATATTTAACAGCAAGTGAAAAGCCACACAGCGATAACCGCTTATCCATAAGGAAAGAGGCGTCAAATAAAAAATAAACAATAAGTTTTTCTTGGCAATATCACAATCTGCTTTTTACGGGTGGTAATGTTAACTAAAGTACGACTATACCGTATACACCTAATCAACTGTCCATCGATATGATCCATCAAAGAACCTTGTCTTCCATAACTATTCTTTTCCGCCAAGAGCGATCCATTCCATTCTTTTTCAGATGCAGGTTCGAAATCCACCTGGGCACGATAAACTTGAATTCGTGACGGCCTCACAAATTAAATATTGATCTTTTTACCCTGGCTCTAATAGGCTGTAAAATCTAGGTAAACACATCTTTCCTAGTTGGAGTACATAGAGAAGTTAAGCTCCAAAAAACAATATTCTTCTATGTCCCGCCACTCTCAGAAGCCGTAGGATCAGCTTCGGCATCTTCCAACCATTATAGTAAGATTAACTCTACTCTATTCACCAACCAGGCGTCCTTCCATTATCTACCTTTTGGAGTTATTTCCTGACCCGTACGCTGTACATGTCTCAACCAACTTATCCTTCCATTCTTAATACACGAAGCCATATAAATATCCTCATAAATTATCCCGAGTTCTCCTTTTGATTTATTTCTGTATATCTTTTCGACTTGGGTTGAGCCGTATGTATTTCTAAGTATATTCCTCTTGCTCGTATTCGGATTTATTTCTTGTTTTTTTGAAAGGTTCAAGGCCTCGCTGTGATACGTCACTTCTGGTCGAAGAACCGTCTTGTGTATCCTTACTTTGATCTCTCTAGACATGAGTTACAATTATTAGCTTTGTTGCCATTTTGAAACCTTACTTTTAGTTTATTATTTTTTGTGACAATTGTGTTAAGATACTTGCAGTCTTTTGAAAGAACATTACCTACTTATTAGCACCCCCAGTACGACAATACCTCTATACATAAGAAATTGTTAAAAGAATGCAAGGTTAAATAATAAATATGAAATTATGCATGTCCCCAGCCTCAACAAAGTGGGTACTCTTAATTGGGGAAAAACCTAGCGGATGAGCGTGATTTAGGCCAAATCTCCTCCTTTTACAGCCACTGGTCTAGAACAGTACATACTTACCTAAGTACTGAGCCCAAAATCTTTCTTGGATTCTTAGTGGTATAGGTTTATTTATTTTTAATCATGATTATCAATCATATATAGTAACTTATTAATTATACGTATTGACATATAGGCTGTTCCATTACGTTACCTTTTAATTGATTTGTACCAAGGAAGGTTCGACTAATAATCTTGAACACTGAAGAATCATTAACAAACTTTTAAATTTGAAAAATTAATATCTCAAGTTGGTTGGACATCATTCCTACCCCAGTTCTGAAACTGGTAACGATAACAGATAATAATAAGAAAAACAAATAAGAAAAGCTAGATAATTATTAGATGAAAAATATATGAAGGCCTGAATAATATATTTTATTTCAGAAGTTCCTCTGAGTTCTGTTATTTATGGTTCCGTGCTAAGGTCGAATTTTTCTCATGTAGAAGAAAGTCAAGCTCTTGTCCCACAGTTTATTGCGGACCATAACTCACGGTGTATAAGCTGTCGGTGGACTGTCGTATGGAAAAACGAATTATGATCAAAAGTTTGCCGACAAACCAAATCTAAACATATTAGAGTGTCATGAGAATCCTTCTTCCATAAGAAGGAAAACAAAATTGATTCCTTTAATATATCAATGGAACAAGACAATCATATTACGTCTCGTGTAATTTATTTTATTTATATAATGAAAACAATTATTATTTACAGTTCTTAACAATTATAATAAAATATTATGAAAATTTTATAAGACTTTTTTTAATTAGGTAACCAAAAATGAATTACGATATTTAAGATTAGAATAAAACTGGAAAAAATGATGTACAGCCAAGGACCTTAAAATTAAACTATATTTTGTGAACAGATAATAATAATAATAATAAAATGAAAAAAAAAAGATATTAATAAAAATTAACAGAAAATTTAAAATCATTTTTTTAGAAAACAATAAAATTTTATGACTATAAATTGTTCATATTTTATACAACTAAAAAGTGACTGTTGACATTTTTTGTGAATCTGGAGGGATAGTAGGTGGTTAAAGAACCGATATTTGAGAGAGGAATTGGTAATTGAATGACGAATGTTGAGAGGGATTGAGTAAGAGAAGATGGTCGGATTACGAAAGATCAGATGAAAGCAGCCGAGCAACGAACAGCAGTATGCAAATCTTATGAACGTTGTATAATGTTTGTATTTACCTATTTAGACATAAAATGTTCACGTTTCAATACATAGCTAATGATGGTATTATTTTAAATGAACAATAATTTCTTTACAATCCAAACTACATTAAAAAGAACGACTATGAACAAAATAAAAAGCCTATCAGATGATCAGCAATCCTTCCAGATATCTGAACATCTTTCGCGACGCTGATTTAAAAATTTAAAATTATTTTATGAATGTTATGAAAATAAATTTTTAAATAACTGATTCGTAAGGAGCTGAGAATAAAGTGACATGTGATCTCCCTGAACTGGAATCTGAAGCAACATTTAAATCCATTCAAATTAACAGATATATGAAACATATCGCACATCTATTTTAAAAGATACAATTCAAAAACCCGTATTAAAAAATGTGAAGTTCTCACAGTCTTGTATGAAATATCGAAAGTGTTTCTGATTATCTTTTAATCTTAACCGCAAGTGAGATGTATCAGGAGGGATTTGAAGTTTATCCAGTACACTTTGGACATTTCATAGAGTATTGAACTAAAACATGATGATAAATCAAAAATACAGAGTTTTGAGTGTTATCTTTTTATAAATGTATGTGCGATGTGTTTATAAAAAATATAAATATACATATATTAGCCACCTTTCATTTTTAAATATTTAGTAATGTCTTCAATTTAGTAGAATAACTACATGAAAATTGAATTTTTATCATTTGTATTCTGTTGTTGTTTCTTTTCCATAGTTACTAACTTGAATATGCCGCTAGATTATGCATAATGTATAACTAAGCAATTATTTTTATTGTCTCCTAGTGTTTAACATCATTTGATGTAATTACCTAGGGCAGAAAATAGGGCTAAACTTATAGGTTTCCTATTGATTCTAGCCGTAGTGAGAAGATTGAGTTTCATTTCGTAGATCCACTGTGGAATAAACGTCAGTCAACCAAGGCCGTATTCGAACCGTGATTGTTGTGATAGACACTCTAACTTAAATTGGCTTTTTGCAAAGTCAGATGAATTTCATATAAGTATTAGGTTACGTTATCATTTTTGCATTTCGGGATTTAGTCGTCTAAAAAATTTCACACCATCTATATTTTTCATTTTCTGGACTAATGGTTTCATTCTGTTTTAGGGATTTATGTCCCCAAATACTTTAACTAGGGCATCTAAAACTTATTGGGATTATTCATTGGGACTAATTAATAAAAGCAAGCCGTATTTTGAAAAATATACCAAGCAAGTTTCCATTTACTATTTATTGAATAAATGAGATTTATATTGGCCATTTGCGTTAATTACGTCTTGCATTCAATGAGGTATAGGCCTAATGTGATTTGGAATAAATCTTCAGGAAAATGCCTCACCTAATAAAAAAAACTGTTATAAGTCATATTAATTTTAAATTTCTTAATTTTAATTGTATTTTGAGTTAATTAATAAATATTTAATTAATATTTTTGATATTCCAAATATGTTATGTATTTTATGGTTAAATAATATGGGGACTTAAACGGCTCAGTAAAATTGAGTTATTCAGCTGATAAAATGAAAAAAATAAAACATCGGATGCAGTATTTTTCCTGTCCGTGTACATGAAGTCAAACCATGGTTGATTCTTTCCAATATCATATTTAGATCTTTGAAGCAATAATTTATAAAATTATAGGAAAGTGAATTTAGACTTTTGTAATATCCTTTATTTACATATAATAAGACCATGCCTGAAAGAAATCAGAACCCCAAATTAAAATCAAAAGGTTATCACATGAAACTGAGTATGACACTTTTGAGAAATTTTTTCAGCAATAAAATAAAATTTTCAAATTTACAACAGAAAAAGAAAAGGTTTTAAACTATTTTGGAATATCAAAAATAAGTTTTGCATAGGATCTGGTCTAAATGAGTTCGTTAAGACTAATTGTCACTCGGAGGTGAATCGAAAAGTTTGAAACTTTCATAAAGTTTGCAGATCTGGATCTAGATCTATAAAACTTGGTCAAAGTAGTTTTAAGGAAGGCGCTCCGTGCTTATAATTAAGGTAATATTATGCATTCATATTAATTAATTATTCATATTAATTAAGCGAACAATTATTAAGTCAATAATATAGGAAGGAATATTAAAAATCGAGGAAGTATTGCCGTCGAAAATAAGGAAAAAGCCATCCAAGCTTAGAATAACCAGCACAATAAGTGTGACCCGTCTGGGAAAAATAAGAGAGGAACTAATCACAAAATCCATAGTGCTGTATGAGGATTAATATGGATTTTCTGGAGATCTGGACGATATGGTTGTACCAAGATTGATGGAAAAATTCCGAGGTTTTTAACAAAGTTTTGGAATTTTTGCGTTATGAAAAATGTTGTATAAGAAAAATAAAAAAAATATGTACATAGTATGCAATATAAACTATAAGCTATAAAAATATTAATCATAAATATTAAAATTATTTTTTCATATGTAGAGTTACTTTTTGGTACGCGAAATTTGCGTATTTATTTAACTGATGAAATTGTAATGTTGAGTATTTTCATCTTTTTTACAACGATTCAAGAAATTCTTTAAACCACTACAGTTGTTGCTTCACTACTTTTTGGTAATGGTATCTACTTTTTTTTGTAGGTGTTAAAGTTTTATACGTATTTATTAAAATTTACAAATAAGATTATCTGAAGTATTTGAACAAAGTGACTAGGATCGTTTTTACCTCCAACTTTTCAGTTTATGAGCTTCATATTTTTTTTTTATTATACCAAACTAAACAATTGAAATATTAGCTGGTTTATAGATTGTTCAATTTTAGTTTCAATCAACGGCGGACTAAAACTTGCAAAGAACACTGACCCTACCAAAGATAACTTGAAGCGTAAAATTCCAAGTCCAATTTCCGAATTTTTTAAAAAATTTTTATTGAATAGTTTTTCTACTAGACTATCTTTAGGTGAAAGGTTTTCTAAAAAAAAAATAGTTTAATTCACCTTCCTAATCCGGTCAGACCTTCATCGTTCAGCTATGAAAATTTTTTAAAAATGGACTCAGCTGGTTTTGTAATTCTACGCTTCATTTATAACAAAGAAGGTATACCTAATTCATTTATTCATTATTCAAAACATTAAAACCTCTGAAAAGCGAAATAAGTGGAAAAACAGTGTTGAACCACTTAAATTGGACAAAGTTAAAATACACTATACCCTCTACTTCTGATGTTCAACTAGTCACAGAACCAAGTTAGAAAAACGAAAAAAAAAACAGAAGGGTTCTATTTAGTTGTTTTTTTTCCTTTCAATCAAGCTCTTTTGAAGTCATGACGACTTTATTCATCTCTTAGATGTATTTTATTTTACTTCCTTATCCTTTACTTACTTTTTTTTTTTGTTTAAGCAGGCACTTACACCCATTTACGAGTTCGTTTCACTGTTTACACTTAGTGTTTGTACACTTTCCAAGGTAATTTTTTTTTTTCATAGAATATAGATCGAATTGAAGTTTTCCAATAAGACTGTTGAAAAAAAAAATCATTTCGTACCACCATCAAGTCAGCAAAAATTAGGACTGTTTTTTTTAATATTTGAAAAGACTTCAATTGCACCATGTTGTGGCAACACGACATAAAAATAATTTGAAATAATATAATATGGTGGTACAAAGTAGGATTTGGTGCCTCAAGAAAAAAAATTCTCCTCGTATGCTAGATTTTCTCGCAGAACACCATAATAACCTTGATATATGTTTTTATATTAGGTAAGGCTGCCAACCTACTACCTCAATAAACAAGAAACATATGTTTGAAAAAACAAGAAAGACAAGGAATTTCACGGTGGTTGTTTAAAATCACGATGTTGATATTTTTGTCATGAATAGAAAATAGAACTATTTTTTAACTTAAACTAAGGAATATTACAAAATAATACATTAAATTCAACCGCTACTCTATAACCCTGTCCGTAAACACATGTTCATCTAACTCTTACAACTTACTGCTCTGTCTGCAGGGGGCAATAAATTACTTAGCCTGAAGGAAGAATATTCCCACCTCTCCTCATTGCAAATTTAACGGGCTATTTCTGAGAGACTTTTACATCCTGCCAGAGGCGGTGAAAATTTTAAGATTATAAAATAACATCTGGAGGAATATAAGATGAAAATTGGCGAGAAATGGTCGTACAATTTAATTCTATATTTAAAACTTTTTTTTAATTTGAGTTTATAATTTTGAGACATCAGAAGCTTTGATGCGTATTTTCTTCACAAAATATTGTTATTTAATAGCCTCCCCCCCCTCCTCATCCCTTCCCAAACCGTGTCATCTTACGCTGAGCTATCGACCGGCATTTTTACTGATCTGTTTACTCACCGAAGTGAGCTTTTTCGGAAAAACTTCACCTCAGTCTTCTCTCTTCATTCCGTTATCAAATAGCAAATAAATTATAATTTTGTTATTATTTGGAATAATATACATCAGCAATCCCTAAATTGTTTAGAAATATTAAGCGCATATGATTTCTATAATGGATGTTCAGAAATTATGAGCTGAACTGTACCAACTGAAAAGTATATAATTTTGACTTATGTACTGCTTCACGATATTCAGGAAAATATTCACACATGATTTTCTAATTAAATAAAATATTAGACCAATATTTATAAATAGGGGCATTCCATATGAAATCAATACACTAAAATAAACTTTCTGTCAAAAGTGCATTTTTGAATTTTTCCTAATTTTAATTCCTATACATTGTTTATACTTTTGGCAAGTGATTATCGAAATTTCGAAATGGGAGGCTAATGGGTTCATAGTTAAATAATATTTTTTTAAAAAAAGTTTCTTATTAAACTCTTAAGTCATACCTTCGAAAGATTTCTTTCTTATACTGCATTAATCATAAACTTTAAATTAAATTTTTAATACTTACATATTAGACAAAAGTTATCAAGAGTTCGTGATTTGAGTTCTTCAGATTTTATTACATAAATCCTTTCTGTAGCAGTGGTAAGAACAGTTTTGCAATGTATATTCGTCAGTGGTATCCACAGTATGTCTGGTTTTCTTGGATATATTTTCTTATCATAAAGAGCCAGCATGATTGTTCATTTTCTTCATTCCTCTCCAACCCTTATACCAGCCACCACTTGCTCATATATATCCACTAACTTCTGTCATTTGTACATTTTCGGGGTATTTTTGAATGGTCACTGTTTCCTCTGTTGTATTTTCAAAGAATATTTTTAAACATAAATTTATATTAAACATATAAACATGATATTACTGTGTCCCCTAAAAATTACATTTCCGCATCCTGCTAGTCCTTCATGATCATTTTCATATCCAAGAAAACCAGACAGATTGTGGATACCACTGACGAATGCACTTTTCAAAATTAATCGCACCACTTTGGACTTTGGATTCAGGAGCATGGAGAAGGGTAGCGTGGAAATTCTGAGGAGAAGCTGAGATCAACGGCGATAGTTCTATCGGATAATGTGATACCTTGAGTTACGAACTAAACTTCCTAGATCTAACCCTTTCAGAAAAAAAAATCCACGATAATCCTTGAAATTAACCCATAAACAACACTATAAAAGATTATATAAATTATTATTAAGTATCACAACCATCAGGAAACTAAATAATATGAGCAATAAAATATATAGACCTCATGAAAATTTTAGATATAAGCATATTTGATCATCTTTTTTTACTTGGTGTCTAAATCTTGTAAAAGAATGAGTGACAATTAAAAAAACATTTCTGTCGAGTCCTTTAAAAAATTAAAAAGTAAAATTCAATGGAATAAATATTTTTTAGCTGTCTTTAAAAGATTAACTCGAGATTTTGTTCGTTTTACAAATTTAACGAGTACAATATTTTAACAGTCATTTTTCGTCACCAATTATAAATTCGTGCCATATTCATTTGTCCTGCCAATTTTTGTAACGCACTCCTCTGTTCGTCATTCCTTCTTTGACGCATTCTATCCAGTGTCTCCTCGGTTGAAGGGCCTATTTTCCTTTTTCTTTGCTGTCTCCTCTCTAAGTTCTTTTACGTCAGCGTCTCTCTTCCAGCCTCATTACATGCCAAAACCATTCCAGCCTCACTGTTTGAATAGTTTAAAAGATGTTTTCCATTTGTCGAACCCGTTTTCTTATTGCGATATTTTGAATGTTTTGGGTTACTGCATAATTGCCCCTAATATTTAATAATTATTTATTAATCATTGTTTATATTTCATATTCACTCAACGATAATTTCTATAATATTTTTAAATATTTTAACTTTATATAAGTACAACTGAACATGCATGTATAAATATTAATGATAATACGCGTTATGTCGAGAGATGGGACGCGTAGAAATACATGCGCCCATTGCAGGGTTACTGCAATTCTATAAGAAATATAAGAAATATTATTAAGCTATTTATTGAAATTTACTACTTTATATAAAAAAAAACATACATCCAGTAAATGTGAAAATAACATACATAATAACATGACAATTGCTTGTGAAGCTACTACCCACTAGTAGCACTTCAATAAACACATAATGTTTAAATTATTTTATTCTTTCTCGGACCAGTTCTGTTCAATTTAAATTTCTATAATACTGAATTTAATTAGGTTCGAATAAAAATGTAATGTGATTTGGCATTAGTTCCTCGTTTACTTTTATTTTTTATTTTTACCTCTTTACAATTCACTAATTTAAGGTAATAGAACCCAATTGATTTTGACCCATCACTAGGAACTTATGATTTTCCACGGATATATCAGCTTAAACACAATATACCAGAAATGTTTATGAGTGCATCAATTAAGAAATAATAATTTTCTCAATAATTGTTTCTAGAACCTCACCGCTTTGAGGAACTTTATCGACGTCGAAGGGACTGGGTATAGATCTCCCCCGGACAATGGTTCAGAACCAAAGCTCTTCCGGGAGAATAGAAGAAAAGCCACGGAGCCGAATGTGAAAAAGATTCTAATGACACTTTTTGTTCGAGATGGAAGCATTTTGAGACGGCGGCGTGGATTCGACTCATGAAAAAGACTTTCTTTGAAAGTATTTGACGTATAAAGGGAGCCCACCCGGATCATTAGTCAAACGTAACAAAAGTGAGTTCTTCATGATTCTTTCATTCTTCTCCGGCCCTTATTGAATCACTCGTCCTTCATTGGAGCCTGTACTATTCACATTTGTTTATTTTTACTTATTCCTTTTGCTAAGAGCACTTCGTATTGCTAGAAGTATCAAACGAAAAACTAATAATTATGGAAACAATAAATATTTTCTTAATAGTAAGTAAAAATCGGGAAACGTGGAAAATAAAATATGTTTTTAAACACTGTCTTGAATCGACTCAAGATGTATAAGTTCAGTTAGTTTTCTATATTTTAACAGAAGCATAAATTAAAAGTAATTAAATGTTTAAAACTAATCAAGAGTATATCACATAATGTAAAATGTCTTAGCCATCCTAAGAGAGAAATTTTAAGAAATCCTTATAAAATTTATGTCCTCTTATTAATTTAGTATTGTTACAACTATTTAAAGATTGTATATATCATTGTAAAACACCCACCGCCAGCAGAGTGACACCGATCTTCAAATGCCAAAAGGCAAAACCAGGAAATCCTTCCCCTAAAATTCCTATTTCCTTGCATGCTTGTAAATAAAATAAATGGAGGATTAAACAGAAAAAAAAAATAAAATAAAAAATAATTTTATATTGATGTGTTTTCTATTTTATTTTATAATTATTTATTTATTTTTTTTTTTACTGTGAAACTAATGATAATGTAGGTAGTTGGAGTGTGCAGTCATGGAAACAGCAATCAAAAATATCAATTTGTTGTGCTGATGTTTCGGCCTACAACGTAAGCCTTCGTCAGAGCTAGAAGGAAAAAACAAATAAAACTAAAAAAGAGAATTAAAAGAAAAGAAAAATAGTATGAAAAAAAAAGTTTTAAACGTTTTTTTTTTAATAATTTTTTTTCATACAGTTTTTATTTTCTTATCTGTTTTCAAAATCACTTTTTTGTCGCATATATTTTTTTGGTCCCTTTTAGCCCTAATGAAGGCTTACAGTGTCGGCTGAATCGTCGACATAATAAATTGATATTTTTGTGTTTCCATGACTGCACACCCTATATTCCTACAGCATCAAAAATAATTTTATGTTCTCCTATCCCTTTGACTTAAGATAATATTGAGTTTAAAAAATGATGTGCTAAAAACACTTGATTGTACTACTACAATTCATTAATCGTTTTGCTTTCAGAGCTGGATAAGTAAATATTACTTCATGACCACCGATAAGCTAGTCCCAAAGAACCACTACATATTGTAAGAAGAGTATTCGCTCTCAATACTTTAATTTTTTCCCGAATTCAATGAAGATCCAGCTATCCATTTTATAGAGACTGGGTATACTGACCCCGCTATCGATCAATTGCTAATGTAGTGGATTATAAATTTCTTTCCACAGCCGAACTCGAACACAACATATATACACTGAGCTAACACACTTTTCCGCAATGTACGAGTATATTTTACTCAGAAACTAATAATGACGGTCTATGAGAATCACGACTCATATTTGTTTATATATACATATATATACATACAGTCAGAGCCCAGCTGTACATTGGTTAACATAGTTTCCCAGTCATTTATTTTTAGTAGTGTTAAAAGTACATCTAGAGATCAGATTTTTTCTCTATAGTGTAGTGTGATCATCAGTGGTGTAAAATATAAAATCATAGAAACATCGGTCCAGCCAAAAATATTGTATAATACGATATTACTTGAGGCCGTTACAGGTAAATTTAACGTTATCTCTACTAGGTCTTAAGATAGCAAGCCCCACCAGCTCTAGCTCCGCCCACTCCCCACCACTCTCACCTTTCATACTAGACTATTATACGTAATAAAATGAGCTGCCAGGCATGTAAAAAAACCGTCTCCAGGGGGACGATAAAACAAAATTATCTTGTATGGAATGTCAGTCATTTTATCATTTTAAATGTTTGAAAGGGGATAGCATTACTCCAGACAGTGCTAAAGATCAAATCAAAAAGTGGTTATGCCCCGATTGTAAATCAACATCAAAGGCGGCAAAAGAAGAGGGCTCAGTATCGGAACTGCTGAAAGGCCTAATAAGAGACGTGAAGGAGGTAAAGGCTAAACTCAAAGGTATTGAAGAGTTAAGTGATATAAAAGA
This sequence comes from Euschistus heros, assembly GCA_003667255.2. Classification (NCBI taxonomy): domain Eukaryota; kingdom Metazoa; phylum Arthropoda; class Insecta; order Hemiptera; family Pentatomidae; genus Euschistus; species Euschistus heros. The sequence continues at coordinate 1,355,809 of RCWM02000153.1, read as the reverse complement.
TAGCCTCCAAAAACAGACGGAACTTTCATTCGAAAATAACGAGAGGTTATTAAAAATAGAAAACTCTCTTAGAGGAACAGAAATCTCGAATAGAAAAGTTAACCGAGGAAAATTCCCTGCTAAAAGGCAGAGTATCTGAGTTGGAAAGTCGACTTATCTTTGTCGAGCAAAGGCAGCTCGAGAATACAATTGAAATAAGAGGCATACCAGAGAGGTCTGGCGAGACTGTTGTGGGTACCATACTCACCGTCGGCGCGGGCCTGGGTATTAAGCTGAGCCCTGAGGAGGATCTAGACCACGCTGTGCGGCAGAAGCCTAAGCTAGAAGGAACTCCAGGCCCTATTATGTGCTAGATTTGTTCGCAAATCTTTAAAAGAAGAAATCGTAAAACAAAGGCGAATAAAGAGAGACTTTTCCACGCGCCACCTAGGCTGGGAGGAAAATGACGTGCACCGAGTGTACGTTGGTGAAGCGATGACACCTGCTAATAAACACCTCTATTGGCTGGCCAGGGAGAAAAAAGTTACTGCAAAAATTAAATATGTATGGTTTAGTGGAGGCAGAGTACGTTGTCGGCAGAACGATGGCTTCCCAGCGGTAATTATCAGCAAGCAGAGTGACTTAGATGTTTTCGCCTGACTAAATGTTCGCCATCTACTTTATCTATTATTTAAAATTTTGTTTACGATTCTTAATATTAAAAACTGTAAGTTTAGTTTCTTTTATTTTTCATTTTTTCTAATTATACCAGCAGGTATTAGATCATATTCTACAATTCTATTTATTCTATTTTTTTCATACATTTTTTCTTATATTTTAGTAACTAAAATAGTTTATTTTTTAACCATTATTATTTTTTTATTTTCTATAGATAATATCATGAATGTTAATCTAAAATTTAGAGCTATTTCATACATAAATTGTTCCATATTCCTAGGCCTTCATTCATGTACCTACCTAACTCTATTTCCTTATATACCCACTCAGCCATGAGTAACATCCTTGTATCCTGTCACATCAACGCTCAGTCCCTTATTGCCCACTATGACGAATTCCTTCAATATTTCCTTGATAACTTTTACCACATTATAGCCATATCTGAGACTTGGTTAAAACCCTTTATCCCTTCTTCCCATGTCTCCATCCCTAATTACTCATTCCTGCGCCATGATAGATCTGTCCGAAGGGGCGGGGGTGTCGGGGTCTATATCCACAATAGTCTTAAAGCCAAAATCCTTCTCCAATCACCATCTTCAGATTCTCCTCACGTTGAATACTTATTCCTTGAGATATCAACTACTCCCTACCCTTTGCTATATGCTGTGATTTACCGACCTCCCCATGTTCCATTTGACCAATCATTTGAAACCGCTCTAATCCAATTAACTTCTACCTACTCCAATGTTATAATCTCCGGTGATTTTAACACTAATATGTTATCCGAATCCTTTGATAAATCCTTCCTCGTCAATTTGTTCCATTCCCTTAATCTTTATCTAGTACCATTTTTTCCCACTCATCACACACGATTCTCAGATACCTGGCTTGACCTTTATATTACTGACTCTCCAGACAAAATTCTTTCTTCATCTCAGCATCCAGTTCCTTTTCTCTCATCACATGACCTAATCCAGATTTCATACGATTTACCAACTAAATCCTTTGTTCCCACAGTTGTTTCTTTCCGAAATCTGGACCTCCTGTCATTCGAATCCCTACAACCTGATCTTGATTCCATCCCATGGGACGTTATCTATTCCTTTACCTCGATTGAACCAATGATTTACACCCTTACTTCAAACCTTCATTCAATCCTAAATACTCATGCTCCTCTAAAAACACTAACGATGCGCCGTCCTTCCGCTCCATGGTTGACTCCTGAGATAAGAGAGATGATGAGAAAAAGAGAATCAGCCAGACGGAAATTCCGACGAACCCAATTACCAACAGATTATATTTCCTTCAAAATTTTACGAAACCAAACCCAATCGGCTATCCGACTCTCTAAATCAAAATATACGTACAGTACCCTTTCTTCCGCTCCTGATCCTAAATCCAAATGGAAAATCCTGAGAAAACTAACCTTTTCTGAACCCAACTGCAACTCCTTCCCAGTTTCCCCGGATGAACTTAATCAACATTTCATCTCCCTAGCTCCAAATCCTTTGCTCGAAACTGAATTACCTTATCCTAGCTTTGATCCTGACAACTTTTTCTTTTCCCATGTGTCCTACAATGATATACTTTCGACCATTATGAAATCCCGAACAAATGACTATGGACCCGATAATATCCCAGTTAAACTTATCAAATCATGCCTTCCCACACTTATACCTCTCCTTTACCACATTTACAATTTTTCTCTCTTCAAAATTCGACATTTCCTTCTTCTTGGAAAACAGCGCTGGTTCGCCCCTTGAACAAAATCCCTAATCCTTCCTCCCCAAGTGACTTCCGTCCTATTTCCCTCCTCTCCAACCTATCGAAACCTCTGGAACGCATTGTTCAGTCCCAACTTTCAGTTTTCCTCGAAGAACGCTCACTCCTTAATCCCTATCAATCCGGTTTCCGTCCCGGATACTCTACCCAATCTGCCCTTCTGAAAATATCTCAAGACATATTTTCCGCAATAGATCGCCAAGAGTTAACTATCCTTATCCTCTTAGATTTTTCCAAAGCATTCGATAAAGTTGACCACAACATCCTCCTATCCAAACTTCGAAACCTTTCCTTATCCACATCTGCCTTACTCTGGTTTAAGTCCTTCCTTTCCGATCGATCACAGTATGTAGTTATTCCAAATAAAACTCCGTCCAAGACCCAACCCCTATCCTGTGGCGTTCCTCAAGGATCTTCACTATCACCCACGCTATTTTCTGTCTACATTAATGACCTTCCGCTTTCCATCCATCATTGTCGGTATCATCTCTACGCCGATGATCTCCAAATCTATTTATCCTTTCCCAACTCTGACTTATTACAAGCCACTAAAAGGATCCAAGAAGACCTGAATCGAATCTGTAACTGGGCATCGAAGAACAAGCTAAATCTAAATGCTGAAAAGACTAAAGCGATTGTAATAGGATCGAATCACCTCTTAAAAACCATATCCTCAATTCCCACCCTTTTCCTGAACAGTGATCCTATCAAATTCTACTCCTCGGTCAAAAACCTTGGAGTCGTTTTCGATGAAACCCTATCCTGGAAAAATCACGTATCCGAAATTTCCCGCCGCACCATCCCTATCCTAAAACGTCTCAATTACGTTCGCCACCTTCTTCCTTTCGAAACCCGTAGATTACTAGTTACCTCTCTCATCTTCCCCTACTTTGACTACTGCTGTGCTGTGTATGGGGGTGTTTCTGGGGATCTCGAGGCCAGAATCAAAAGACTATTTAACTGCTTTATCCGCTTTATTTTCGGGATCCCGAGGAGCGCCCGCGTTTCGCAGTTTTATGCGGAGTTAAAGTGGCTTATTCCTTCCTACCGTCGCCAGTATTTCCTGGCATCCTTACTTTTTCAAACCGTTCAATCCCATCATCCACCTTACATTTCCGAACTCCTTCAACTCAAATCCTCAATTCTTACCCGCCAAACCCGATCCCGTCAATCAGATTTGCATACTCCTGCTCATTGCTCAGCCACTTTCGACAGATCTTTCGTAATCCGATCCTCTTCTCTCTGGAACTCCATCCCTCTCAACATTCGTCATTCAATTAACCTTTCTACTTTTAAATACCACTTCTTTAACCACCTACTATCCACCCAGATCCTGTCCTCCAAAAACTGACAATAGCCACTTTATAGTTGTTATAAACTATAAACTATAATTATAAACAGTTTATATTTAAGAAATCTTTTTCTTTTCGTAAAAAATTAATATAAATTTTCTGTTACTTTTTATTAATATCTTCTTTCTGCTATTTTTTCTTTTTTTCTTTTTTTTTTTTAGTATTATTATTATTATCTGTTACTTTGTTATGTAAATATTATTTTATTTTAAGGCTCTGAAGGCCCTTGATTGTACATTATTTTTTATTCTTAAGGGACTTAAGGTCCCAGAATAAATAAAGAACTTTATTATTATTATTATTAAAACAAAATCTTTACTCCTGAAGACTCTAGGTTATTCATACTAAAGTATAGTTTCGTGATAAACGGTTATACCTGGGGGATGGTGTGTTCAGCACCCACGCTGGGGTTTTCCTCTAATTAAGGACCACAATACAGAGGCTGTGTTTGCCCTAGGTCTCCCGAACCAAGGATAAATAAATAAATATTTTCTGTTCTTTCAAATGCTTATCTATTTAAATATTTATTAATTCTCCTAATATTTTCTTTTATTTCTGCCTAGAACAGGACTCAAACTTGGACCCGCAAGCTTGGAGTCCGAGTGATGCACTGAGTTATCCCTTCCCTGATATATCTCGATTCCAGTGATTCTTGAGGAAAGTATCCTTAACGAGAATCGATTCTACAAATTTGATTCCTAGGAACCGATCGATACCATTGGCGATTGAAACTGTTTGGTACAGAATTTAAAACGGTTCTCTTAAAAAATCAAACGTTACTTGAACAAGTAAAAAACACAATTGTTGAAGGTAAATGGAGAAGAAGATAATCAGGGATGCAGTCAAACAGAAACACCACGTCAAATAGAAATACTTTGATGCGTGCATACTTTTCGACCGGGTTTGCAGGTCTTCTTCAGGGTCATAAAACCACACTGGTGAAGAGACGAACGATCCAAGCAAAAGATCGTTCGTCTCCTTCTCTATTATGGTTCGATGGCCCAGAAGAAGACTTGCAAAGCAGATCGAAACGTTGGCACGCATTAAAGTATTTCTACTTGACGTGGTGTTTCTGTTTGACTGCATCTCTGATTATCTTCTCCATTCATCTTATACTAACTATACTTTTATCATTGAAGTTAAATATTCACTATTGGAAAATAAGATTAAAATATCAAGCTAAATCACAAATGAAATAAAGACAGCCGCCCAAATTCACCGTTTTATAATATATTTTTTGTAACACTTGATTTTTGCTTTTCAAGAATAAAGGTAATATAATGTTTAGTATCATTAGCGATTCCTGAGTTATAAATAAAACTCAGAACCTTTGGAATATCAATTTTTTTTTTTCATTGTCTAATAGTAATTGACTAATGTATAATATATATATCGTTGATAATTACTGTTTTTTTCTGTTTAATAATTAATATATTGAAAATTTATTATTTTTCTTAATAGATCTGATTTTTTTGTTGTTGATAATATAGTTGAGACACTGAACAATCCCTTGTGCATATATCAAAAAAATAAACTTTTAAATATCTTTTCACACAAGAAGAACAATATAAAATACAATAAATCAGGCAGCCATAAATTGTTCCCAACTCCCATATTTATGGTCGAAATGCAATCATAGAGTTGGGTTTGTTATACTGGTATATAACTCAAGGACGTGGGTAGGGGAGGTAGGGCATATACCAACTCAACTATTCTGGTAAGGTCATGATTTAGTATCCGGCCGCGGCAGGGACAGACCTGATAAAGCTGAGGCAATTTAAAACTTTCCGGAAAGTAGAACCCCACAACTTGGTCCGGGCAAGTCAGCCGTCGCCCCGTCTCAGAACAAGTTTTATATAAAAAGTAGTCGATGAGTGCTCTACCCCAAGGCACGCAGGCCGGCTACACTCCCTTCACCCCCTACCCACCTGGTCTATGGCTTAAAATCTCTATATACTTTGTAACTAGTCTCTACGTTACTCCATTCCATATAAAAATATATAGAACACGTTAACGTTAGAAGCACTTATCTATATGTAAAAAGAAAAACGGTCTATTTTATGCACAGTTATTGACCTCAATCATTTGATTTCAATTTATTTAAAAAAGTCAAACAAGTTATAATAAAATTGATTTAAAAAATAAAACATTTTTTGATATAAAACCGAACTATAATAACTATAAATAAACTATAAATAAAAAGTAGAATATAATTTTTATTTCATTAATAGTTTACGTTAGGGAAATAGAAAGCACGACAATCAATCATGATCAGAGTTAGGCAAAATTTAATCATAGCAATTTGACAACTGATTTCCTGGAATCAATCACCTAATTTAATATTCATTAAACATTTCAGTCATATAACCATTATTTCACTAAAAATGACTGTCAGATGTAATAATTATTAAATTATGTGATTGATTTCAGGATATTAGTTGGAAAATATCTATGATTAAATTTTGATTATTTTCAAAAAAATCACTCTGAATAAAATTAAAGGAATAAAACCTGAGTTACTAACAAAATAATTCGATTTTTTTTTTTTTTTTTTTTTTTTTTTTTTTTATTCCACTCCCCCGATTATGTCAAGAAACATTAAAATATCGAAGTCGAATTGCTTGGCTATTTCAATGCTTTCTTCGTCCGATGAAAGTATTATTGTTACTTTAACATACGTTAATTATTGTTTACTAAATCCTTGCAGTTATTTAAATTGTAGTTTAAAATACAAAACACGTTTTTGTAGCAAACCGAACTAAAAAAGAGAATATAATTTTTATTTCAAGAATAGTTTACGTAACTGAAACAGAAAGCTTGAATATCAATCGTAATTAATTAATTTAGAATACACTTAAAGGAATAAAATCTAAGTTATTAACAAAAGAATTCGATTTATTTTATTAAAAAAACAAACAAAAAAACGTGGAGAGCAACAAACTTTAACTTTAACCATTAAGATTTTATATTTTTTTGTATTCCACTCCCTAGAAAAAGTCAAGAAAAATAAAAATATCGAAGTTATATTTCTTGGCGATTTCAATATTTTTGAAGTATTATTATTATTATTTTCATATTTATAAAAAGAGTTGTTATTGGATCCTTGCAGCTATTTGGGAAACAAGCGGATAATGCATAGTGAAATCAAATAACATTAACACGCAGGTGTTGTGCACAGATTATCATCGTAGTGAGGTTAAAGATGGTTGTAGCGACCCGAGATGCGCTGACTCGACGAAGCATTAGAATAATCAGTGTTGATTTACAATTTAGCGTGGCGTGTGGAATGGCCTTTCCTCAGCCCCGCCGGACACGCGATGGACCTGCTGATATTAGATCTAATGGTTGCTAGCTGCCACTTCACTCCCAGAATTAGCTCGCTGCAATATGTGAATATCTCGTGACCTGCCTTACACTGATCGTGACTCTTTAATGCCGACCCAAACCTTGTTCGTGCAAGTACCTGATAGCCAAACACGAAGTACCCCTTAATATGCAAACTTTTAATAAACGTTTCACTATAACGTCGAATCCAGATTAACCAGACACGGAAAATATGTGGAATTTATTATTACATTTGACACAATTAGTTGATTTTCTAAACAAACGACACAACCTTCGTTGAACAACACAGACTTATTTAGTTCTAATTTCGTAAAGACGAAATCTTTTCGTACCTCTTCACTGATTTAACCAAATGTTAACTTCATTTTTATTATTATCGTCAGATTTTATCCATTTATAAATTACAATTAGTTTTTCTTTCTCTATTGCTATGTTTCTCTTTTTAGAAAATACTAGGTTACTATATAAATAGAACCCTATTTTTAATATCTTACTTCTTACCTTTATTGGACTCTACCCCAATACGTGTAAACCAATTCAGTATTACTTTAGTGGCAATTAGGAAATAGAATAATTATGATTATTATTAAACTTACTTTATTTACTATAACTCTTATCTAGATATATGAAACTATAGAATGGTTTTACAAATACCATATTATAAGGTCAGCATACAATTTACCATTTCTTTACTTAATACAGACTATTTCAAAATATTGGGTACTTATCAGTATGGGTCTTCAGTCGGCATATTGAGTCTTAATCAGAGCTTCCTTCCTGTCTCTCTAGGCTGGCCATTCAAGAAATCATCGCTGAGGACCTCCAGCATCTCCCTTCAGCCATATCACCTCCAACCGTCTATCATCTCTTCATCAACTCTGTCTCCCCAAGACTCCTCCATAAGACTTCTTCGATCAAACTCTCTCTATCCGTTTCCAGGGTCATCCTTATAAACACCCTTATCTCTTTCCTTTCACTTTTAGATTTCTTTGTCTCCAGTAAAATTTTGTGGACAAAATATTTTCAGGTTTACGGCGGCGGTCATTTCGAAGGTTTGGCCTAGTTTTACCTGACACAGATCCCCTTTCAAGGGTTTTATGGCTTAACACTCATATTTTAGACTTCAAATGAGTGCAAGCCCTTTTTCATTTCGCCGTCTTATTGTTAATTATTAATAAACATTATTTTGCCTACCTATAATACATTGCACTATAGACCACAATCTCTTTTTCTGTTTTATTCCCTGAATGATATTTTCTTTTTTTCCTAATTCGTTTTATCCTTTTTCCAATTTTCGTCTTCAGACCAAAAACATCTATATATCTATCATGGTCTTGACAACCAACCTACCTGTCCTTATCTCATTAAACAGATATCAAAAAGTCGGTACTTGCCCATGATGGGGCGCATATTAGAGCACCGACTTGATGAGTGTGCAGAAACTAAGCCAGCATCGCTCAAAACTTACAGACAAATCGGTTAGATAGGAAAATACGCTTCGCTCTTAGTCAATGCGCAAGATAAGTATGCTATCTAACAACATAATATATCGCGTCGGGAAATCCGTGGTGAAGCGGTCCGCTCCGATTTATCAATAGCCTTTAATTGCCAAAACATAATCATAGAAAATTATTATTAAACTTTTTTTTTTTTTTTAAATTTTAATACTCAATTAGATCAAAAGGTATTAATTACTGGCGATCCAGGAGAGTGGATTTGTATTGTGAATTTAGCTGACAAGGGCACAAAAGAACTTACAGTTTGAGAACTGCCCGTTTGATAAAATTTACTGTTTTTATAAAATCAATTACATCCTCTATTAAATATATATGTATTTAAAGTCAGCTTATTCTAACAACAAAACGAAATGTCAAAGCAATTTTTTGTAAAACGTAAAAATGACAAGGCTCTCATGTTATCAAGGATTTATCCCGCTTTTATAAAAAAAAAAATGCAACATCACTTCTGTTTGTGACTGCAAGGCTGTTTATGATAAATTTTCAATTAAAATAGTTTTTTTTAAAATTAATGTATATTTATTATTTCAATAAGGTAGCACTTCATACTTAATAATTTCTTCATGTAATAGTTTCTACATACTTAAGCATACTTGATTTTTTCTATCTCTAGAATATTTCAAATCCATACCTCTAAACACCTTCACTGTATAGCAAAAATTCCTTTCTGTAATTATCAATTGATTTCCTAAATTCTTGCTAGTAAATTGTCTTTGTACTTTTTAGCACTATGTTTGCATGTGAACAATGTCGGTATGTGAATAGCATACTTACACTCCCCACACCGAAACGTTTCAAATGCTGTAATCTTTCTTCCAGACACTTCTCTATTTGTTTACCGCCTCCTTAATCTCATAGTTGAACCTCATTGTTTTCTATTAATAAGATCGAAAAAAATTTGACTCCGCAAACCTCTCTCAGTGCAATACAAAAATAAATAAATAAATAAAAATAATCATTGCACTCAATGTGAAGAAATCTGTATGTAAACAATTATAATTTTCATGGAACTTATCTATTATATAATTAGGCAACATATTGAGTAACCGGCCCAGGCCTTAGCCAGCTGGATTCGCTACGCCATACATTGGTTCAAAGTGACGGCAATACAGAAAAAAATTTATTCTATTGAATTCGCTCGGCCACTAAATTTTTTTTCTAATTTTTTTACTCTTACAAACCAATATTCTATCATTAGATAAAATATGAAATAAAATAAAAATGCTAAATCAATGAGTTCAACGAAAAGGTATGTTATATCTGTTTCACCTGTGAAAAGTACGGTTTTGAACAAAAAATTGTATTTAAAAAAAAAAATGCAATTGAAAGTTTTAAGACTTGAAACTTTTGATAAATTATTTCTTCCCATTACTATCCTGTTTCATTTTAATTGTTACTAATTTTTAACATTTTTTTTTCGATTGTTTTATAATGTATGCACTAAACACAAAGTAAACTCCCCGTCAAATGAATTCTCGAGATTTTCCTGGTTTTTACCTTAATCCATACTTGGTTTATATTCATATTAATATTATTTATTAAACGTGAGACATTAAAGATTAGACACATCAATGCTTTTCCCTGTTAATAACAAACGATGGAATATTAGATTATTTTTTTTTCAAATTTCCTTCAGTCCATGTATATCATTCGTTTTGTAATTTACAAGTATGCCAAGACTAGTGGAAGCATTCATTCTAGCCAAAGGGGGCAATATGTCTTATTAAATATAAATTTAAAAGTTAAAAATGTAAAAAATGAAAATTTTAAAAAGTAAGTTTTCTAAGTTTTTTGTTTATTGGAAGAAATATTGTAATTTATTTTAATAAAAAATGTTTATGTCAAGTTTATAAATGTTTATTATAGACTTCGGAACCTTTCTTTATTATAACAAAAATTCGTTTCTATAAATTTAAATATTTCAGTGTTGCGATACTTTTGACAGAGAGTTTACAATAATGTCTTATGTGTAAAACGTGTCAAGTGGTTATTTACTATACGCACATAGGACTTGATGGCCGAGCTAAATGGGGCGAGGTTCTCAGCGCGCTCGGTACAGAAGGTCGTGGGTTCGAACCACACCTGGGCAGTTTAAAATTTAAATCGTGGAAGACCCCACGAAATGAATCTTGAGCTTCCCAGCCTGGCTAGAATAGGTTGGTAACCTGTAGGATAACCCGTCCTTCTTGCACTAGTCGGAGTACATGAGGACGTTTAGCCCCAGTAAAAACGAAGTTATAATAAAATAAAAACATCTGGCACCTAAAAAGGCGTAGGTAGGAGCAGCTAAAATTTAATTAAGTTAATTTTTTTATTTACTAGAAGGATTGAAATATTTATATATACAATTCCCAGCCCACCGGAAGCCGCCGATAAAACTATATGTGCTAATTGATATTTTGTAATTAATTTTTGTTTCAGATATTTTTTAGTTTTAATATGTCAATTTCATTTTATTTTCGGTATAGTATGTATTCTATAGGTTTGAAGAACCAATCAAATTGAAATTGAAGATTCGACTATAGATAATAAAGATCAAAACTAAATTATAATTAGCATGTCTGAAAAAAAGTAAAAACCTGATTTTTTAAGATTCATGGCGTATTTTTGTTCATAAGCGATTCTATTTTCTAGTAAATCTTATGGAGTACGTTACTAAACCTACCTAAGTTAAGAATTACGATGTAAAATATAAAATATGTTGAAACTTCAAAATTGTTTCCGCTCTTAAACCTTCGATTTCGATATGTTTTTATATCATACAAGCTGACCCGTCAAAATTCGAATTGCCTGACAGTCAGTGAGTGTCATGTTAACATTAACCTAACTTATTTTATTATTTATTAACCTAAGTAGCTGACCCGACAGAAGCTGTCCTGCCTTACTTATAAATATATAGATATATATTCGAACTAAATAAGAACTAAAATTTCCAAAGCATAATGTTTGTTGTACTGTACAACAATATTCAATTTATTTTAGACCATTATGAATTTTTAGTCGTTTCATCGAGAAATGTCTGACAATTCAAATTTTCGATTAAAAGCTGTTTATTGAAGTGCATTTAGATACACAATACCTGGTTTATATGATCCAGTAGTATTTCCCACATCAAAAACTGTCATATTGCTTCCTTTGATGATATATTTGCCAACGCACTCGATCGATTTCAAAGAATCGCAATACTCGACAATGATGTGTTCTTTGAACATCACATATGCTGTAGAAATATAAGCATATCTGTTGCCTAAACTAACTGCCGAGGAACGAGGTGAGCGTCATCTATCGGAATATTGTTTTCTTAACAGAAACAGGCATGCGTCCAACCATTGTCCAGTTTCATCGCAATAGGAAGAACGGCCTAGGAGGGCATCAGAGAAAACCAACAAATATTCATTTATATATATATAGACATAACAGTGTTAAAATACAATATTTTTTTATTTAAATTCCAAACAGTAGAGCAGTCATATTGCTCATAGACTTTGATGATTATCTTGACCTAAAAAGCTCTCCGGAAGCCAATGTTTCTGAAATAAAGTAAATAGTCCTAGGGAGGCGAAGGAAGACTGCCCTGATTCGGTGGGCTCAAGACTCCATTACACAAAGAGTGGGCTTAGCTGGAAGACTAATTTAAAGAAGACTGGGAGATGGTGCTATAGTAAACTTCCTAGCTTGGATATTAGCCCAGGGTCGATACTCCTCCAGTACTAATCCTCCTCTCCCTCTCTCTCTCTCTTCTCTCCTTTCTTTATTAGGATGGATTTTGATCGATATGTCTATCCTCAATAATCCACTAGGAGATGGCCGGTTTCCCAAGCCAAATCTTCAAAAAAATATAAAAAAATATTATAGTTAACTCTTTCGCAAGGCAATGCTGTCGTGACTTACTTCTTCACGACAACCACCGATATATCAAGTAATAAATTTAGTTCAAATACCAAATCTTAGAGGACAAGGAACTACTTGTCTTTTCCTACTACTCCAACACTAACCAAAAATGCGTTCATAGCCCCCAGTTATAAGTTTCACCTTCTTCTCCAGAGTTTAAAACACGGTCTCAAAGTCAACTGCGTTCCATTGTTCACGTTCAAGCAACGATTCTTTTTGCTGAATTTATTAGAATATATCAAGCTATTTCCAGTCCTTTGTTACTGAAAGAACTCGTGAATCCACGATCAAAGCTAATATTTACTATTAAACACGATTATCCCTTCCAAGATATTTAAATTCACGGAAGAATAACGAAGTAAAGGCAATAGATGAGCGTATACGGTTGACATTTATACCACATCCTCTGAGGTAAAGATATTAAATGTCAGGTCGACCTCGAGAAAGGTGAATTTCTAGCGGAAGGATCATTTATTATTGGACGGGTCCAAGTTCCGATACATTTCCCGACTATTTAGAATCTATATTGGTTGAGCATCCACCCCTGCAACCTATATGATATCTCCGCTCGATATTAGAATAAACTATTTATGACTATATATTGAAATGAAATATTAGATATTTTTACGGTGATAGTTCTAATAAATAATTTTATAACCCAGCTAAAAGAAAATTTCAATTCAATTTGTGAAATTACTTCTTCTTTTTTTCTTATTTTTCGATCTCTCATGAAATATGATTTATTTTTCAAATGTATAGTGAAATTTTATTATAAATATAGTTTTTCAGTTAAAATACCAGCTTCCTTTTTTTAGTTCTATATCCTAAAAAATAATACATAAAAGTTCATAAGTCTAACACGATCCCTCACATTTTTATTTATTTATCCATTTATTGAACTTTACAACTGTACATGGTTTTGTTAAAAAATAAATAAATAAAAATAAAATAAAAAATAACGCTTGGGAAGCAAATATCCAAGGGTAATGGAATGGTTATGGAGTTTACTGTGAAAGGATTGGTATCTAGTTTGAGCAACTATAGAGTATTAAAATCTTTATGGATAAGTTTGTTTGCAACAAAGTAAGGAACATTAAGATGAATTGGATGGTTTAGTGGAGCCCCAAAGCTCAATTCCATATGATCAAATAGGTCTGATAACTGTCATGTAAATGAGTCTTATGTAGTAAATAGGAAGCTTTGAAAATTTATCTGGTAAATGTAAATTTTGCAGTTTCCTGTGTTTTTAGTCTTGTATGTAAATTCCAAGTAAAACTTTTGTTAAGTTGAATTCTTAGATAGTGGATCTGTTCAAAAAGGATCAGTTGAATATTATTTAAGGATACTATTGGACATGAACTCGTAGGTTTACGACGAAAAATAAAGGTTATTTGATGAAATTTGTTTGAATTTATTTTAATTTTCCAATTTAGACATCACTCTTAAAGGTTTATTATATGGGTTAGAAAGTTTAGGAGGCAATGGAGGGATCACTTTTTAGTTCAGTGACCAACAGTTTTAAAAGGTTTCGTGATCAGCATCACACTCAACCACCAGAATATTCTTTCAATTAAGGGTACCCACTTTATATAGGCTGGGTGTGCCCCAGGAGCGTACGCATACTCCAGAGTCGATCCCTGGATGAAGGGAACCCTCACATTATCCTTAGTACAGGGTGTAAACAAATGTGTATTGTTCTTTATTTTTTTGTCTTCTTCTTTGAAAGAATTGTCTTCGCTATTCGAAGTTTCCTTCAACCAAACTTCTCCCTCAGACAGTTCCTTCACTCTTCTCTGTCCATCACTACTTCTTTCGTTAGTCCCCGGCCAGCCATACTTTCAGCCACAATATCTCTCCACCTGATGTGAGGCTTACCTCACCTTCTCCTCCCCTCTGCTTCCCATTCAAAAGCTATTTTGGGGATTCTTTTATTATCCATTCTTTTAATATGACCAAACCATCTCAGTCTCCTTCTCTCCTTTTCGTCCAGGATATTCCTCTTAACTTCTATTCTTTTTCTTATAATCTTATTTCGGATTCGTTGAATCCTTGAGATTCCAGCTGATCTCCTACAAAAATCCATCTCCACAGCCAGAAATCTTTTGCCTTGCAATTTTTCTATAGGCCATGTTTCTGAGCTGTATAACATTATGCTTTCTACTAGGGCTTTTTATATTATTCTTTTAACGTTGGTGCATATGTTGGCACTCCAGAGGACTGAATTTAACATTCCAATAGCTTTTCGTCCATCGGTTATTCTTTTCTTTATTTCTGTAGCTCGCTCATTGCTTTCGAGAATAGTGGTTAACCCTACTTAACTTTGTTAAAACTGGGTCCCTGACCTCATCGTTTTCTGTTGACATATATTTTGTTTTGTCGTAGCTAATCTTTAGTGCAATAATTACCTGGTAATCAGCAAATAGTAGTTGAAATAGACGTTTATTTTTCATTGGGATTCCCATTTTTCAGCATCTTTGTTACCAATTCTCTATAAATCTGTTAACATATATCTTGCATAAAGTAGGGGACATGTAACATCCTTGAAGAAGGCCTTTAGTGTTACCAAACTCTCCTGATATCAGTGAGCCAATTTTTACTTTGGATTTGTTTTCCCTATAAATTTTCTTTATCACTCTCACTAAATCCTAGTTAATATAGAATTGTTCAAGAGATTCCCATAGTAATTTTTGTGGAACGCGGTCATAGGCTTTTTCAAGATCTATGAAAATCATGTCTAGTCTCTACTAGTCTACTAGTCTCTGTATTTTTATACATGGCACTGCAAAGTGGATACAATAACAGGCTAATTCCCACTGATATTTTAGCTACTAGCCATTATTTATTCGACAAATTAAGTCACCCTTTCAAATTTATTGAACTAATACTTTACTTATAAACTAATTATTGATGAATTCTGAATGTATTTATTTTCAATGCATAAATCTGTTTTTACAGAACTCCAAAAGTTGTTCTGACACAAAGTTTTTTTATTCTCGATTTCCTCATGATTTTCGATTCCAAAGGTGGTGTTTGTCAATTCAAGATCCAGAAAATAATTTAATCGTTTCATCAGGAATTAAAAGACATAAAACATACATTGATTCACGATGAAATTATCATATCGTTTCATAACGTATGACATCAGTATTTCTGATTTTTAACAGCGAGAGCATAAAAATATATCACAAACCTCAGAAGAATCATTTTTAGTTGATGACTACCTGGTTTCTTGAGTATTTTGAGCTAATTGACAACTTCAGGATTCTCTCATATTACTTAATTTTAATACATTAAGTCCCTGAAATGATTTTATTTTGTATATTATTGTGAAACCGTCCAATAACATACATGAAAAAAAAAAACTTTGCTTTTTTTTCAGAATCTTATAACTAAAATAGTAGAAGTTAAATTCTGGTTTTATTTTGTTTTGCTACTTGTAGATTTTATATACTCCAGCGTAAGATCCATAACATTAAGAAATTATACATTTTAATAAATAATTTCTAGAAAAGGTCGTGCCTCAATTCGTGACCAGTAACTTACTTTGCGAGCTACAGGTGGCTGGCATGCTTTTATTTTTTTTTAACGTGTTTACATATTTGAATAATAATTATATCGCCTGACTGATCGTTGATTTCGCATATATTTTTCCTAACGTTGCTCATTTCATTGACTTAGCATTAATAAGCTGATAACAACTCATATGCAAATGAAGTTTAATGTTAGCTTCAAGAACCATGGTTGCTGAGTTTAACTTCATTTCCATAAGGCCTTAACTAGAGTATTAATGCGTAGCTGCATCTTCCAAACCACTCTTTAAAGACGCCCATTTGATCTGTTCTTACAATATTTGTCACTCTTTCATCAATAAGTCTCTATTTTTAAATACTTTCAATTCTTTTAAAGAACCATTGGAATAAATTGTGCCCAATTAAAAAAAAAAAAAAAATTTCTTCCTGTCTTGGAAAAACAATAAATCATGGATCATGTCTATCTATAATCTACTGCTTTTCCCAACTTACATTTTAGGAATAAATGTATCAAATTACTTCAATTAATAATTATTCGAAATAAACAAAGTTGAGTAAGGGTTTCAAACGTCACTTTTTTCATTCAAACCAATATAGTTCCTAAGCGGTTGGTCCTAGCGACAAATTTTACATTTAAAAAAAAAAGTCTATAAAAAATTCTGATAAGGAAAATTTCAGCAAATTTTCGACTGGTTCAACACCAACAGAGCTAGAGGGTGTCAAATGTTTGAATGTGTGAGTGTGAAAAAAACATTACACCGAATAACTATAGTCCCCCAACCAAAAACATTTCCATGTCAAAAATTAATTTATTTAATATGCAAAAGGAAAAAAAAAAATACATATTTTAGCCTAATATTATATCCTAATTTCATAGGAATTCCTAATATTCCTAGGAAAGAGACTGCAATTGGGCCCTATTCAATGACCACTACCTAATATTCCAGGAAGTCCAGTAATTCACTTCGAAGTTGTTGAAAGCCACCGGTGCCTCTAATATAGCTATTTCGCCCTTCACAGAATCAGTGACACCATCAGTTTACATATTTTCCATTACGCCTCACATTGGGCCGAATAGCTCTTCTAACTGGAAAAAATTTGTTTGTTGCCAATTTCCATTTTTTTTTTTTTTTTTTTTTTTTTTTTAGTCACAGTGTCTGAGAAAAATGTTTAAAATATTTTAGAACAAACGAATTTAAACAAACGATATTTTGGAAAAACAGCGTTTATTCTTGTAAAAAAATTTATTTTTTTAAAACAATCTCAATGTGACTAAGGATGTTATACGACGGATCGCAGCAGCAAACAGGTGTTATTTTTGCCTCGCTAAGCAATTTAAAAGTAGGTTTTTATCTAACAAGACTAAAGTGAGGCTATACAAAGCCCTTGTACGTCCGGTCCTCACATATGGATCTGAAGCATGGGCATGGACTAAGGTTGATGAAAATAGGCTGCTAATCTTTTAAAGAATGATATTGAGCAGAATTTTTAAGCATTCTTTAAGGATACAAATATAGCTAGGTAGGTCAGTGTGAGAAGGCTCAGATGGGCGGGGCACATCGCCAGGATGAATGAGGACGAGATTCCAAAAAAATTAACTATCGAGGCGATTTATCAAACTAGAAGAGTCGGACGACCCAAAATGAGATGGATGTATAGCATCCATGCAGATGCCAGGAACATCCTTGGAACACCGGACTGGATGGCTGCTGCACAGAATAGAAATGAATGGCGAAAAGTTTTGGAGAGGGCTCTGATTCAGCAATGAATTGTTGCGCCGTATATGTATTAGCCCAGTCAATGAAAGCAAAAAATTAGCCTTTTTTTAATTTTACTTCTAATAATATTACAAACAAATTATGTTATATACACTTTTTATGTAGATAGCTTAGTTTCGCCGCAATACTTAATCATATACAGAAAACTGCCACTACAAAAAACAAAAAATAACTTCAACAAATTATAGATTTTTATGATTACGTTTTGGGAAGAAAAGTGTTAAAGAAAACTTATATATAATATAATTAGCTTTAAAATGGTGTGTCTCATAACGCATAACATTAAAACGATGGCTTCATAGAGGGCGTTGAAAGAGTAGTGGACACCGGTGCGGCGGTCCTAGCAGGGCCGTGCTCAGGTGCACATACGCATATACTGCTGTTCATGATCATGAATAGTCATTTAGTTGAAATGCAGCAACAATGTAATAACGTTTATTTTTAGGTTTTTACTTCCAAAGTGCATTTTTTTTGTTATGATAGTTTATAGTTTACTTGTATCACTTATATAGTACAAATCAGTTGGCCTCTAACTTTCATAGAGTGCGGGCGTGTTTAAAGTGTTCTCTTGACTGTTAATTTTATTACCGTTTTTTTTTTTTTTTTTTTATTATTTGTTATCTCATGTTAACTTGATGAAATCGGAAGATGATGTAGGTGTTACTCCATTAATTTCTCAAAATTGCCAACTTTCTTCTAAATCAAATGGCCACGAAGTTATAGAAGACATAAATTCGAAGAAAAGAAATCTCGAAGGCCTTCCACTAAATCAATGACCGGTTAAAAAAATGGGTAAATATTATCAAGAAATTTCACCTATAAAAATTAGTAATAGATTCCAATTATTATCTGAAATTCATATTACAACCAATAAACCTTGCTCTTCTAAACAAACAACCGCTCAAGAGAGTATTAGCACTGAAAATAAACAGGTTACACCTAAAATCCCCCCGATATTCCTACACAATGCAAATAATTAACTACTGTTAAATGACCTAAACTCATTATGTATGAATCCTTTTTAACAAAATTAGCCGGATAAGACACCAAAATAATGCTCTCGTCCATTGACGATTATAGAAGAATTACCCGTTATTACGATGAAGAAAAAATCGAATATCACACTTTTTCTTTAGATAAAAATAAAACTCTCAATGTTGTGATCAGAAAGGTGCCATACTCTATTACAGATGAAGAGCTAAAATCCGAACTAATTTCCAAAGATTTCGATGTTTTATACGTTTCCAGAATATTGAATAAAGAAAAAAAAACCACCCCGCTTTGTTCAGTCTCACTAGTAAATAATACAAAGGCCAATGATATTTTTAAACTTGAATATTTATTTTCTGCTATAATTTCAGTGGAACCAAAAAATAAAAACAATGACATCCCCATGTGTACCAACTGTCAAAGATTCAGTCACACAAAAAATTACTGTCGATTAGAACCAAGGTGTGTCAAATGCAAAAAAAAACATCATTTTTCAAAATGTCCTCTAAAGTTTACTGATAAACCGTATTGTGTCAACTGTAATCAAGATCGTGCAGCTAGCTATAGAGGTTGCCCTCATTACCAAACAATTAAAAACAAAACTAACTCACCTGCAGTTCCAAGCAACATCGAAAATAAAAATGAAGAAGCCCTTGCAAATCGTAAAACATTTCGTAAAGCCACACCACATTTTTCATATTCTTCTGCCTTATCACCTGAACAACAACCTCAAGAAAAAAATAACACCGAAGATAACAGTGAAAACATATTGACCGCTATTACAAAAATCATAATCAATGCTATAAAACAATATTTATCACAAATAATGAAACATTTAAGTTCGTTAGTAACCTCCTTCTTTACAAATGGGCCTTAGTGTAAACAACAGCCCATCCATTGTTAATAATTCCTTTCCCACCAGTTATAATAAATATGTTTATTTTCATTTTCTTGCTACATTCTTAATGATACTATATTTATTATACTATGACCGCTGAAATAAAAAAAATTAAATCTTTTAAACTGGAATGCATATGGTATTTATTCACAAAAAAGTGAATTTAAAATATTTCTTGAATCGAACTCTATCAATATAGTCTGTATATCTGAAACTCATTTATCAAGTAATATTAAATTTAATATACCAGGCTATGAAATTTTGAGAAAAGATAGGAACAGTTCTACTGCTTCTGGCGGAGTAGCTCTCATCATCAAAAATAATATCAGTTTCTCCGAAAATATTATTCTCGATATATTTAATATCGAGTTCATATCCACTCGTCTAAACTCTACCCACAACACTGTTATCACAGCCCTATATAAGCCACCAAATAAGAAGCTCAAAGAAGAAGAAATTCTTAAATTATTACCTCCGAATGAATCAACTTTAGCATCGGGTGATATGAATTGTAAACATATCTACTGGGGGTGTCATAAATCAAATTCAAATGGTAGCAAATTACTCAACATCTCTTCTAGAAATAATATTCTAATCACAGCACCTCCTGAACCTACATTTTTTAGAAAAGGATGTACGCCTGACATATTAGATATTATGCTATCAACAAATATCAGCCTACCTGTCACAAGAAAAACAATAGCTGCTCTAAATTCGGACCGCATCCCAATATTAATTCATTTCTCAACCGAAACTCCTGAAGTTATCACTCGAAGTTCCATGATTAAAGAATTAATAAACTGGGACATGTACGAACAATTGATGGAGTAAAATATTTGTTTAAAAAAAAAAAATCCACCACATAAATGAAATTGATGAAGCTATAAAAATTTTCACAGAAAACATATCTAAATCCATTAATGACTCCACAGTAAAACCATTCCACAAAAAAAGAAACAGTTATTTAAACAACGTACCAACTTCTATTCTATCAAAAATAAAGGAAAAAAATTATGCTAGGAGACAGTGGATACGAACTAGAAATCCAAATTTCAAAACAATATGGAACAAATTAAGAAAAACTGTCAAAACAGAATTAGAAAAATTCACATTAGCACAATATAAAAATTATGTCACAAATCTGGATCCAAATGATCAAACACTATGGAAGGCTACGAAATGGCTATTAAACAAGCAAGTAAAAATCCCAAGCCTATTAGAAAATGGTGATTTTATCACTAGTGATACGGAGAAAGCTGGACCCTTTGCAGAATATTTTGAAAAAAACATTTTCAATCCCTACAAGAAAAACAAGTCCGTCAAGAAGAAACTCAGTATATTATGAAATCAACGAATTTGTAGTATTACCACAAGCAACAGCACAACGTCCATTGAAATTTACAACTCCAAAAGAGATTTTCGAGCTTATTATAAAACTTAAAACAAAGAAAAGTCCTGGCCTTTCCAGTCATTGCCTTAAAAAAATTACCGAGAAAAGCCACAATTTTCATTACTTCAATTTTCAATAGTTGTTTGCGAACAGGTTATTTTCCTGATAATTGGAAGAAGGCTAAACTGGTAGTTATCCACAAGCCTGGGAAAAAAGCCAAACAAATCAGCAGCTACAGGCCTATAAGTATCTTACCAATTCTAGGAAAACTTCTGGAATCAGTTATAAAACGGCGCCTAACTTCTTTTTTTCAAGATATATACATTATTCCCGATTTCCAATTTGGATTTCAGGTCAGTCATTCCACTGCACATCAACTATCAAGATTATCAGAACTTATAGTAAACGGTTTTAAAATGAAAAAACACACACTTGTCACATTTTTCAACAAGCATTTGACAAGGTATGGCACCAAGGTCTCTTATACAAACTTAAGTCAGTAAACACTCCAAAATATCTATACGATATTCTATATTCCATTCTCAATAAATGAACATTCGCCGTCAGAATAAACCACACAATCTCAACCATCAGACCTATCAGTGCCGGTACTCCACAAGGATCAGTTTTATCACCCATCCTCTTCAACTTCTACCTTCATGATATCATCCAATCCTGCAAAACCTCTATAGCCATGTTTGCTGATGACATGGCAGTTTTTTCGCAACACGAAAACATAACAATAGCCAGAAATACTCTTCAAACTCATCTAAACGAATTAGAAAAGTATTTTAATAAATGGATGATCAACCTAAATATACAAAAATGTATTGCTAAAATTATTACCCTCAGACGACCAATAGACCCACCGGAACTGGTTCTAAATAGAAACAGACTTCAATGGAATCCTTCTAATGAGGCTGTAAAATACCATGGTGTTCACCTAGATCGTCGCCTAACCTGGAATCACCACATTATTATTAAACTTACACAGACCTATGCTGTACCCGCTAATTAGCAGAAAATCCACTCTTAAACCAAATATAACTATTTTAATTTACAAAACTATACTCAGGCCATTAATGATGTACGGTTGTGAAGTGTGGGGAGCTGCTTCCCCTACCAAACGGAAAAAACTACAATCTTTCCAAAACAAGATCCTAAGAGTTGCTGTAGATGCTCCCTGGTTTATAAGAAATAGTCAACTTCACCGTGAATTAGACATAGAATCAATAGACGATTTCATCAAAAAATGCTACACCAGGTTTCATTGCAAGTTACCATCGGTTAAAGGTGCAGTAGCGTTCAACATAGGTGCTAAAACAACATCCCGCAGATTGAAACCAAGACTCATGCAAGACATCCTGATGTAAACACCATGACTATTCTATTCAGTAATTACTTCTTCATTACAATACCAATTATTGTTCTTATTACTACAATTTATTTCTTATTATTTCTGTATTCTTTACTTTATTTATTTAGTTTGTCTTTATTATTATTCTCTTATATATACACATATTCTTTCTTTTCTGTTATTTTGTATTTATTTAATTTTTTTTAAATTATTATTATTATTATTATTATTTTAATCTATTTAATTTAATTTATTTTTGTTTATTATTATTTTATTTTATTTCTTATTTATTTATTTATATAAATATTTTTTATTATTATTTAATTTTTTTCCCTTTTAATTTATTGTTATTATATAGTTCCTCTAAAGTTATAATTATTCCAAAAGTATTATAGAACTTATCTGTTATGGGTGTCTCTTGCTCGAGACTATACCCTTCCTTCTACAATTGTTAAATCATCACTAATATTATTAAAAGGGAAGTCCGATGTAACCATGTTTCAGGTCTATCATTAATGAAAAAAAAAAAAAAAAAAAAAGTTAAAGTAATATTATTAAAACACCCGTGTAAGGCTTCCCAGGCCGATCTGGAAATAAATAAATTTAAAAAAAAATATAGTACAAAATTTAGCATCGAAGATTCAACTCCAAAAATTAAAAGATCTGACTGCTGGATATTGTTCACCACCCTTAGCTGTAAGTGTGATAAAAAGTATTCCTCAAAATATCTTCGGTTTAGGGGAGAGAGGGTGTGAAAGTCGTATGTTGTTGGCTGTCTGATCTCGGAACTCGGAAAACGTTACTTTTAGCACATATATACATAAAAAAGCAAAGCAAATTTGCAAAAAATGTCATTTTATTCCTCTCTTTCTTATATCATAATTTTAGAGCTATGGAAGATGGAAAAATAGAAGATTTTTTACTTGAGGTAAGTCGCAGTTCTCCGGAATAACACGTTTGTAGGTACTCATTTGGCTATAACTCCGAAACTATAAAAAACCAAATATTAAATTTTGATCTAGTCCCGTAACACACCCACTGCAGAATATTGAGAAACCCGTACTGTTGTGAAAAACTCGTATTTTTCGGCACATTTATCACAATAACTCTGGAACTATTTCTCCGATTCAAACTCTATTTTTTCCATCTAAAAGCTTTTTAAATTTTTTATGAGATCCTATATATAATTTCGATTGAATCCCGGGAAATAACTATGGCAGCCCATTGAACATGTCAAACTCGTCACATTTTTCCAAAACATACACATTTAGGGTTTTGGCGTGGGTATTTCAAGGAATTTAATCAGAATTAAGTATATTAGGTTTTAAGTAAATTTAAACAGCTTTTATATGAAAAAAATAGAGTTTGAATCAGAGAAATAGTTCCGGAGTTATTGTGATAAATGTTTGGAAAACAAAAGTGATTCCCGAAATAGTACGGTGTACTCAGCGTGCTGTCATGGATATTTCACGAGATTCAATCAAAATAATATAAACGGTCTTATAGTAAATTTAACCACCTTTCAGATAGTAAAAATATATTTTGAATTGGGGATATAGTTTCGGAGTTATTGTGATAAATGTGCCGAAAAATACGAGTTTTTCACAACAGTACGGGTTTCTCAATATTCTGCCGTGGGTGTTTTACGGGACTAGATCAAAATTTAATATTTGGTTTTTTATAGTTTCGGAGTTATAACCAAATGAGTACCGACAAACGTGTTATTCCGGAGAACTGCGACTCAAGTAAAAAATCTTCTATTTTTCCATCTTCCATAGCTCTAAAATTATGATATGGGAAAGAGAGAAATAAAATGACATTTTTTGCAAATTTGCTTTGCTTTTTTATGTATATATGTGCTAAAAGTAACGTTTTCCGAGTTCCGAGATCAGACAGCCAACAACATACGACTATCACCCCTTCTCTCCCCTAAACCCGAAGATATTTTAATGTAGCCCACATTGACAGAGAATACTAAGTATATTATGAGCGATTAACCAGGCGATTTTCTATCACTGGAATCCACATGACCCTCCACATATTTAAAGCTTTTTCTTCTCCTTTGAAAGGATTTTCGTCGCTATTGTAAGTTTCCTTCAACCAAACTCCTCCCTCAGTCGGTTCCTCCAGTCCTTCCTGTCCATCGCTTCCTCTTCAGTTAGTCCCCGGCCAGCCATACTTTCAGCCACATCTCTCCACCTGATGCGAGGCCTACCTCTCCTTCTTCTCCCCTCTGTTTTCCATTCATAAGCTATTTTGAGGACTCTTTTATTATTCATTGTTTTGATATGGCCGAACCATCTCAGTCTCCTTCTCTCCATTGCCTCCAGAATATTCCTTTTGACTTCCATTCTTTCTCTTATAATCTCATTTCGAATTCGTTGATTCCTTGAGTTCTAGCTGATCTCATCCGAAAATCCATCTCCACAGCCAGAAATCTTTTGCGTTGCAATTTTTCTAGAGGCCATGTTTCTGAGCTGTATAGCATTATGCTTTCTACTAGGGCTTTATATTTTATTCTTTTAACATTGGTACATATGCAGGCACTCCAGAGGACTGAATTTAATATTTCAATAGCTTTTCGTCCATCGGTTATTCTTTTCTTTACTTCTGTCGCTCTCCCATTGCTTTCGAGAGTAGTGGTTAACCTTACTTAACTTTGTTGAAACTGGGTCACTGACCTCATCGTTTTCTGTTGACATATATATTGTTTTGTCGTAGTTAATCTTTAGGTCCCACCTCTTATACTGTTCGGTTAATTTTCTGAACATGTACGCAATATCAAATTCATCTTGTGCAATAATTACCTGGTCATCAGCAAATAGTCAACTTTTCTTCACTTCCTCTATCGCCCTCCCATTGCTTTCGAGATTAATGCCAGGGAAGCAGAATTGGTTGAAGCTTTTTAAATAACAATGTAATTAAAAATAAGTAAATTTTATAATCAATCTCAAGCTCTAAATATCACCGAACCATTGTAACCTCTCTTGCTTGCTTCCTATCGATTTTTAAACTTTCCTCAGATCCACATATTTATCGCATTTTTAATTATAATTTAATTGAAAATCGATAAATTTTATTGCTAAACCTTCCTTGAGTAATGAAGAGTATGTAGTTAAAATTTGGTACTGATCGGTTTCTTAGTTTTCTTGGCTGGTCACAAACGGAAAATGGCTTGTACTTTTACATAGTATAGATTAACATAATTAATTTACAAATTCTTGGCTTGAAATCTAATTAGCAACATTTTTATGAGATTACACAATTTAAATTTTAATGAAACAATTCAATTGTTCTAATACATCTGTGAAACGGATAAAGAAACATTCTTCGGTTAGAAAACGGAAATCCGTGATGACAAAAGAAACGACAATAGACAAAGCCGTTAGAGGAACTGCTCCAGGAGGAATAGGACATAAAATCCTTTGAAGCAGAGACTTTATCGGCTGATCGGTGAGATCCCCTTCCCCCACTTACCCGCGCAGGGGAGCCTTAATAAGCCACGGCTATATTTTTCTCAAGCAAGCCGATAAAAGGTAATGACTCGTGAAGTTTTACGGTCGCTAAAGCGCTGGGAACAAAGGATCTAGCCATCGCTGTCGCGCCAAAGTAGTTTTATAGCAAATTTTAATAGTTCGTCCAGTCAGCAGCGAGTATAACTACAGCGAAATGTGTTGCTCATTGACTTATCAGCCTAGATTTATTTTATTGTTTCACATTTTGTGTAGACCCGTAAGAAATGTTTACAAATGGATAAAAATACATGTTCGTATATGCGATACTGGAAAACCTCTCGAATCGGATTATCTTTCTTGTGCGATGAATCAACCATGGTATTCTGACGAATGTGTCTAGTGGATAAGGTCATCAGAAAGAAGAGTACAAATCAGATTTAAGAAGTAAAATCTATGCCATTGTTTATTCATTTAATTGATGTCCAACAATTTCACTGATTCGACTTCATAGACAGAGTTGATGGCACAAAGGTTGATGACTGCAGACCCATATTAACAAGCCTATATTGAAAGACAATGATCAGATAATAAATTAGGTTATGTTATGAAGTATTATAAAGGCTTCTACTTATTCTTGTATATTTATTTTATCTAATATAATAAAAATAATTTTTTTTTTGTTGTAGTTTTGTAATATTTCCTATCGTTGCACAGGTAGTTAACTTGATTATCTGAGAATGCATGATACTAATCTCGATGTTTTATTCCTAAAAACATAATCTAATCAACTAACACTGTTTGGATAGACAAAAAACAAATAATTAAGAAAAGAACCTTCTCAACTTTCTAATGAATGAAATAACCGAAAGAATGAGGTTCCTTAAAACTTGATGGGAACACTTAGAAATAATTAATTTAACCTCATTTGAAAAGTATCGCCCTACTTAACTAATTCTTTAAGTAAAAATGTTTTCAAAAGTTTCCTTGATTGATGGTGGCATATCGTCTTAATTTAAACTTGTTAAAAGTGCTCACCGTGCTCTTGAGTAAACGGATCTAACAAACTCGGATTACTTAACTAATACCTTGCCTTATCGAGAAGACAATACATTAAATGTTTACTGTAATTAGAAAAAGTTAATAGCAAATACTAAAAAGTTTTTTATCACATTTAAGTAAAGTAAGTGAACCAATACAGTACACATTTAAGGAAATTTTCAATAAAAGTCTAGGATTACCTAGGCGCTTGGGAGATTTATTATGTACCCATTATGTCCATGCACTTACTATTTCTATTAGAACTCATGGCGAATAAAACATCAATGGAAGGTGAGTTTAATGTTTTTATTTTTTTATTTGCCTAAACATCAAATTTGCACTCAAAGTAGCTACTTAGGAATCTATAAAATTAAATTCATTAAAAAACACTTCAATAAGCCTCTTACAACTCTTGCAAACCCCCATAATGCATTAACATCGCTATTTATATTTCTAATGAAATTTAATATTCAACTAGAACAAACACTATGCCAGTTATTTTCAACTAAATAATAATAATGATGGTTATGGTTGCCAAAAAAAAAGCTAAATTTTCATATACTGCCTCTGTATCATGACATCCACATTTGCCTACTGAACGTTTGATGTTAATTAAAAGCCTGTCAGAATGCTTAATTAATTAATTGGTAAGAATTATATTTAATTAATTATTTAATTTTACATAGTAATCACCCTAGTGACCACTAGACTAGGGCAGTCAGTGGCCTCTCTCTACCTGTACATTTACCTCACCTTGTCAGATGACCTCAATCCCTCAAGATCTTGCATGAATTTCACAACTAATTCATGCCCATTGGAAGTATAGCAAATAAGTTTTTATCGGGAAAAAGGCAGGATTCTGGCTGTTGTTGTTTATGTTGAAAATATGAATAATAAAATCTTCTGTGATGGATATTTTCAAATAAATGTCTAATACAGCCGATTCTCGATACTTGAACTCGTGAGAGGAAGATGAAAAGTTCATATATACGATGCTTCCAATTAACGAGGAATACAAATAAATCGTATGCAATGTTATTTTTATCCTAAAATAAGTGTTAAAAAATTGTGCGTTTTGCCAAAAATATGGATACCATGAACTATTCTACTTCAAACAAGATCCTTCCTTCTCGATTATTATTTAGTTGTTGTTAACATTAATCTTAATAAAGTTTATTTATTAACGATGGTGTCATTTACTAACAATCCAATCGTATTTATAACCAACTGCCTCGGTATATATGGTGATACCATACGAAATTCTTGTTATTTTAAGACATTATTAGAAAAAACCAAGTTCAGCGACCAATGAGGCTCGAGGCGGTGTCTTTGACTAGCGAACCACGCGGCGTTGGTATCAAAAATTATCAAGTGAAGATACATACTTGGAAAGAAAGAAGGACAGAAAGAACTACAAAGGAGCAATCCATCATAAATATGATCCTCTTGGACAGACAATAAACTTTGACATCTATAGCAAAGAGTAAGATAGAATCTACTCGAAACTTTCAGTGTTATCCAACATAGGCCAAGCACTAAGGAGTTCTATTCTAAGATAATAGAACGTGTTTTGTCATTCGACCAAGATATTCGCTCTTTTCTCGTCATTATTGCTTCAGTTTCAATATTCAAAAACTCGTAGCCAACGAGAATAATGCGTGTTCTGTCAGTGATTAATCATTTTTGTTAAACAGTGGGGTGATGATTTTTCTTAAGTTTCGTTACGTACGAGAAACAGGAAGCGAATATAGTGCATTAAAGAAAAAAAAAAGTATTATCGTTTAGTCAGCCTAGCCTAAGGTTCCACTATGTTCTTCACTTTGTTTTCGTCTGTATCCCGTTTGACAATCCAAGTAAAAGATAATTGAACGGGAAGAAAATGTGTCTTGTCGTTACACCAAGTTATTGGTTTTAGTCAATACTTCGTTCGACAATTTTTACAGAATTATTCTCTATGTAATTTTCCATTAAATCAAGAAATAAAATAAATCTCATCATCAAATTAATATCATTATTGGTTTAGAAAAGCAAATTTTCTGTTCCTTAAATTTTTACCTAGTAATTCAAATATAAGAATGCCTTCTTAGCTCTAAAGTAAGTAAGTAAGTTGATATAAAATAGATTTATCTTCTAAAAGCATTTAGAAAAATTCAATAAAATATTTAAATAGTCTCATAGAGACTTTTTTTTTTCTTCCACTATTACCGAAAGGCTTTACGCAACTGTCATTCCTAGCCATGCGGGGATTATTTCACGGTCTGCTCTTATATAGATGAGAACGATAATATACCTTCTCCACACCTCCAAATCCGATAGACTCCTTTTAATAATAATAATAGTAATAAAGTTCTTTATTTATCGTGGGACCTTAAGTCTCTTAAGAATAAAAAATAATGTACAATCAAGGGCTTCAGAGCCTTAAAACAGGAGCCTTTTAGAATAGGAATAAAATATTAATTATGATTCCTATCTCAGTGATAGAAACTTCAAAGTTAATCATAATTTTCTTCCCTCTTTGTCCAAACTGCCGGTGTTCCTCAAGGTAGTATCCTAGATCCCATCCTCTACACAGTGTATACAGCTGATATCCCGACCAATCCTAGCTCCGTCCTACCACGTATGCTGATGACACATTTGTGTTACCAGTAAATAATGATCGCTTCATTGCCTCACATACTCATTCATTCATGTCATCAAGCTTCGAGAATGGTTTCGAAATTGGAGAATTAAAATAAATCCAAGCAAATCCCATTAAATAACCTTTACCTTATGTCGTAAACCTACGACATCCTGTCCTACAGTATCCTTTAACGATATTCCACTAATCTCTGTTGAACAATTCCGCTACCTAGAACTCCACTTGGACAAATGTCTTACTTGGAATCCACATACAAGAATGCTCGTCGTTTTCGAAAATTTACTAGATAAACCTTCAAAACTTCCGACAGGAAACCAGACTTTCGACGGAGTCGTTTCGTGCACTTTTCATTCGATTTTTATGTAGAAGTTTGTAGAAGAAGTTCTAGCTTTTAGCTTTAAAGCCTCTGTCAAAATTTTTTCTTAGGTTTTTCGTTTACTTGTTAGAATTGGGTCTGAACACAACAAAAAGTTAATGAATATATCATAGTTGGATTTTTCTTGACTAGACCGTGAATTTTTTGAAATCCTTGTTACGAGCTTCCTGTGCTTCTTAACATCGGGTACAAATAATACTTTGCAGTATCGTGAGCAAACTTCCGTATCCACTTGATTTACTATAAAAGACTCATTTACAAAAATCGCCTACCCGTATTTCCATCGTGTTTCCACAGTTACCAGACCTATTTCGACATATGGAGTTTGAGCTTTGGGGCTCAACTAAACCTTTTTTATCTCATAATTTTACAAAATGTACCCGTATCCCAATCCTTACAATCCAAAATCCTTCGAAAATTACATTATCTGCAGAGCCTAACTAACAGATAATTAAGTCATCCTGTTGAAAGGAAAATACTTTCTGCCACGTTTTTTGCTAAGTTTGCCCCAAGCTGCTCAAGAAGGAGGAAGCAGAGAAGTAGATAAGAGGGATGAAGAAGAATATCAGAAAGAAATGTGTTAGCCTGTTGAAATAATACCGCAAAGATATATGTTTCTGAATGTTTATGTTTTTCAAAATTACGTTTTTCGGAAATTCTTCTTCTTCTTCTTCTTTTTAGCCCATATGTTGCCGATTTAGCCCAAACAAGATACATATCCTTTCATAGTAAACTCCATAACCACACTAATCCTTTAGTCGCTCAACTTGATTCTCACTCCATTCCCGATATTCCACCGAGGCGCCTAAACGGAAAATGGCCTAGAGACCTCCTAGTGTAGAATTTTAATTGAAGTGCTCCTGTACTGATGATTAGTTCGTTTCAAGTTTTGACATGTTATTGTAATTGTTATGAACACATTTACAGATGTATATATATTGTACAGTTGTAAATTTCAATAAAATGATATTATGATGAAGAAAGATTTGCGTTTATAACCTACCAATTTCCATTGTGGAAATCCCCATGGCAATCTATGAATTTAATATAATCATTCAGAAACTACTTATACTTGCCTATTACCAACGCATTCCGATTATGTAATAACATTTACATGTGTATAAACAGAAATGTGTTCCTCCCAGACTGAGCTCGTTTCCTACTGTCCTTTGAGACTGAGCCATGGAACAGCTTGCATTAATAAGACACCATTAGCTGGCCTAAGGGAGGAGGTAAAGACCCATCGGTGGGTCACTAATTCAATTAGCCCACTATCACCAAACTTGTGCACATCCCCGCTTTACATCCGACGGCACGAGATTGTCTCACAGCAGTTTTCGCTTATTACCTAATAATTATGGTATGAATCATTCTAGCTTCGCAATACTACAAGCCGATTTGGTAATGTTTCATTGTCAACAAATTTACCAAATAGACTTTTCAAATGATACAATACGAATAGAAGTTTTCATAATTAATTAATACAAACGTTCAAAGCTTCCAATTAATTACAAAAGACTCATATACATGACTGGGATTAGACCTATTTGGACATATGGAGTTGAGCTTTTGGTTCCAGTAAACCATCCAATTCATTTCGAATCCAATCCTTACAAACCAAATTCCTTCGGAAAATCCTCAATGCTCTTTACTTTGTCACCAATAACAAGTTATAAATTATATTAGATTATTGTTTGTTTATTTCGTTTAACGTCACTTTATGCTGCTATGGCTAATCGGACGAGTATTATATTAGCAAGTCCTAGAATGCTTTTTATCTTTAAAAGCTTAAGAATAAGAGTTCTCTAATGACTTTCCGGTTTCAAAACCACTATCCGATGAACACTGGTATATTGGTACCAATTACTGGAAATCGATTTAAGGCATTTTACGGATACGATTACAGACGTTTGGCGGGTTTTAACAGTGGACCTTAACATCAGTAAATGATAATCCGTATAGTACATTTCGGTATAGCTTCATCAGCTCATGATTAATTCTTTGTCTCCGTACTCCGTTCACATGCCAAATCTTTTCAGCAGGTGCCGTTTAAATCTCATTCGTTTGAGTTCAAATCTCATTGATCTTTTGGCAATGTTGAGCATTCCGGACCATACGTCAAGATTGGTCTACTAATTATTTTAAAATTTTATACATTGGTTGAGTGTATACCAACACGACTCCTATTCGAAATAACTTGCTTTTATTCTGCCACGTTATTGACTTCGTTCAATTCGCCTGAATTTATTGCGGAATGACCCTTTGAAGTAATAGAGGATTGAGAGTTGAACCATTACTAGAACTTATAAAATAATACTGGAATGATTATAATTCATAGTACTTGTAAAGTATAAGGGAATAGTTGAGCCCTACGAAAAGTATATTAAAAATTTTTTGATTTAGATTAGAATATCCAGAAACTAGGAGAGGTTAGATAATAAAGAAATGATAAAAAAAAAAAGAAGACATTATAAAGGTCGATGAACGTTTTCATTTGGGAAGACAACGAATGTTGGTATGAATCAAAATTCATAGATCAGTCGGTGAAAGTAAAGGCTCGTTTTCCAATTTGCATGTTATAATTCCGTTTCGTAATTAGAAATACGTTGATGATACCAAGTACCCTATTTCACTACTGGCAGCAACGGATTACAACATGCACCTATAAAAACGCAGCTGAAGATAATTACAGAAAATCTAACTAAA
This sequence comes from Euschistus heros, assembly GCA_003667255.2. Lineage (NCBI taxonomy): Eukaryota > Metazoa > Arthropoda > Insecta > Hemiptera > Pentatomidae > Euschistus > Euschistus heros. The sequence goes on along the minus strand of RCWM02000153.1, from coordinate 1,323,109 downwards.
GACGTTGCAGCAACCGTAATTTGAAATGATAAAAGTATAGTTGACAGTCAAAGAGAAACACAAACAACGTTTCGACCTGCATTACAAGTCTTCTTCAGGGATTGCCTTGCAGATCGAAACGATGGCACGCATTAAAGTATTTCTACATAGACGTGGAGTTTCTCTTTGACTGCATCCCCGATTATCTTTTTCTCCGTAATTTGAAATATGTAGCACATGAGGGAATCGGTAGGGATTTTCACAGAGAGTCCAGATTCTTCGTTTTACCAAATAAAAAAAAAAAAATAAAAAGTTCAACATTAAACTAGAAAAACGTTTTTCTGAAATTTATATCCTTCCTTTGGTTTCACTTTTAGCTACTAGTCTCTAGGACTTTTCCTTTCCATAATCACGTTTTCGGGGTATTTTATCTTTTTAAACATCTCTTCCATCTCTCATCGCCTTTAATAAGTATTACATTAAAGCAAGGATTAACTAATACCTAGTAAGAGTGAGTTGTGGTGAATAATGGCAAAATCACATATACTTCTGGTGTTGAATGGACTTCGAGGTCATGTCTTGTCGCTGGTACTATCACTACAAGATATACTTCAGTAAGTTCCTTGAACGCCGTCCCTCGTTGAGGGAGTTCAGGATAAGCGAGTAATCGGCTTCATTTGTAAAATATGATTTGACCTTTTTTACTGCTCCACATATTGCAAACTACAGTACTGGCAAAGTATGCTGAGTAAATTAAACCCATTGGACTAACAACATCTTTTATGAATTAGATTTTTCTTTTGGTGAAAGTATTTAAGGTATAGTCATTATTTTTTGTTAGTTGTATAAAATCTCTATCGAACAAAACTAATCATACTAACTAACAACTAACCCGTGCTATTAAAGAACAAGCCAATGACACCGCCGATTCCATAGACCGTCATGTGTTAAACATTAACGACTAGATAAAAAATTAAAGGAAGGGATAAAAGAAGACTATGACGATGATGATGATGATGATGAGTAGACAATAGCCAGGATTAGCTTTTGTATCATTCATCGGGTGGAGAATCAATAGAGGTGGCTCCCACCATCGAGGGGGAGCCCCTTCCCCTACCGCCCCTCCAATATACATATTGCCTCCCCTACATCCTCTCTTTGTTTATTGTAAAATATCTCTTAAAACTCACCTCTTAATTTCAAACAATACTTGTTTTTACGAACAAAACAAATGTACATATTAATGTTTCAAAACAAATTAATAAGAAACCTTAATGTACTCTTCGAATCACTTTGGAACAAAAACATGAACAATTAACACTATACTCCCATTTACGTCTGCTAGTACACTGCAGAGGTATTCTGGCCTCTTTAAAGTTTATTACCAATTAAGACGTTTATTATCCGCCCCATCTTTACAAACTCTTTTCAATCACAACAGTCACGCAATCCTATCTTCGCTGTAAGAAAATTTCATCATTTAGAATTTTATAAAAAAAAAATAAAAATAAAAAATATATATATATATATATATATATATATATATATATATATATATATATGTGTGTGTGTGTGTGTGTGTGTGTGTGTGTGTGTGTGTGTGTGTGTGTGTGTAAATAGATCTCTAGATTTTTATTCTTGTAGAGAAATTTAAATTAATTTGTTATAATCCCTGATGTTACATAACACATATAATAATTTATAAGAAACTATTATTGCTAAGTATTTCTGATAAATCAAAGAGTATCAGTATTTAAACACTTTCGTGAGTATATGATGAAACCTAATTTGTGCGATTGTTAAAACTTACCACTACGAAGTGGTATGTACTTCAGCTACTTAATAGTAGATCAGTGGATTACACAGGAAACCAACATAAATAATATCATTCTTAAAATATCACAATATCAATCAAACAAAAATATCGTATGATTTATATTATCAATTGGTTCTCCACCTAATAATCAAATTATATTTTTAATTAGAAATTAGTTTTTAACTGTAACTATAAATCGACTATATTATTGTGATCTATACTGTTAATATAAAAGGACATGCCATGTTTCGTTTGTGCATTACCAATCGCAAAAACTACTGAACCATTCTATATCAAATTTTAACCACATTATCTTTATTGTTCCAGGGAGGTTTAGCAATCATTAAACCTACTGATTTTCAATTAATTTATTATTAAAAAAGAGATAATATGTAGATAACATTGGAGTTGGAAAATTTAATTTTCCCTTTTCTCACTCCACCGCTATATTTTCTACCCTTCAGGGTCATTGGCAATTCATCTTCATTTATTATACTCGTCCATAAACCTGAACTTTCAGGAACTCTAACAATGAACGCACTGACTTTTCATCATCCTGTAGAAATTCTTTCAGTCTATGTGGCATTTTGAGTATTTCCCTTACAGATGAAAACTGTTGACAATTAACTAATATGTATTTTACTGTCCTTGGTTCCTGACCTTAGCACTTCCTGACAAGTTGGGGGCTCCAATCCTCGGAGAAGGTAGTCATGGGAGGATTCGCAATGGCCGATTCTTAATCAATCAATCAAAGCGGCGCTTCAACTCATAGTTGTACGCCAGTCATCTCGGTGTCTTGCTACTGCTCTCCAGTTCCTCACTCCCAAGATGGACAATGCATTCTCTGCCACTCCATCGACCCATCTCAGTCTTGGTCTGCCAACTCTTCTCTTGGCAAATATTGTTTCCTCTAATAGTTTTTTAGGGACCTCATCTGGATTCATCCTCGCCACATGCCCTCGCCACATGCCCTTGCCCATCGGAGCCTTCCAATTTTAATATATCTTACAATATCTGTATTTTGATATAGCTGTGCGAGCTCTGAATTGGTTCTCAGCTTCCAAGAGTTGTCTCTGAAAACTGGTCCGAAAATTCTTCTTAGTATCCGTCTCTCGAACCTCTGGAGTAAGGTTTCCTGTATTTTAAAAATTTTCCAGCATTCAAAGCTATAGGTCAGAATAGGTCTTATTAAGGTTTTATACAGCTTGACTTTGGTTTTGCGTAAGAGGTTTCTACTTCTAAAGTGCTTCAGGAGTCCAAAACAACACTTTTTTGCAGCAATCAATCTTCTATTTAGTTTACTTGAGTCCCTAAATAAATGAGCTCTTTAACTTGTTCAAATGTGAAGTCCCCAATTATTATTTGGCTATCCTTTCCGATTCTTATTGAGAATGGCCGATTCTCAGGTGGTACACAAAACAGTTTCCTCCATTCTGGATACCCTGCTACTTGTTTGCCAATTAGCTGAGCAGTTTGGCTTTACTTCTAATAATTTAGACGTATTTATTGTCCAAGATTCTTCCCTCTTCGCTTGAATCAAGCATCTAACATGTCTCACCCAGTCTTCCCAAGGAATTAGATTGATGTTTTTAGTAATATCATCGTCACTAATTCTAGCTAACTGAGCTGCTGAATCAGCCCTTTCATTTTCTGAAATACCGCAATGGGATGAAACCCAATGAAAATAATCATATCCTCTTTCTGTTCTATTTTCCATATTAGGCCAAGAATTTCTAAATCTTTCACATAAATTTTAATTTATACTGAAGTTAATCTGGCAGATTTATTAAAAGTAACCTAATCGTATATATAATTTTAATTTACATTAGCGTACATTAGTATTACTAAAGACCACGATTTTACCAAGAAAACCCTCAACAGTAAATAAAAAAATATATGTAATAGAATATGGTCTTAAATACATATTTTAATAATGACTCTACATGAATTCCATATCCGAAGAACAGCAGCAAGTAGAGGGAAAACAAGCTCAAATGAAGATGTCAGTGCTAGTACCGGGGGAACTGGCTCCATTGGATTGCGGCCCGTCTATGCAAGGAATGGTGCGAAGAGGAAGGAAAAGAAGAAGAATGTATATTGTATTAATAGACTAGGTTTGTGTAATGTAGTCAGCCAATCTTAACTCCAGATTGGAAGGGAAACTTTAGGCGGTACAGCAGTTACATTTGACAAAAAATATCAGGTTTATCCAAAGAAAACATTGAGAAGAAGTGTCTTGAGGGAAGAAGATGAGCGATGATGAATAAGGAAACAATGATTTATACGATTTATTTAAGGATTTGCGCTTATCAGCTGTCCAACAGGATTAGGCGTATGATCATTTTAACAAAATAGTGGTATAGGTAGATAAACATTTGAACCTGTATGTATATCTGTATTTAAATCTGTAATTTGATCTGTAGTGAAAGATAAAGAAGAATCAGGTACTGCTGGGAAACAGGAACTTTTTCGTACAAACAATAGTAGGTATGGTTTATTTAATAAATCTGAAACATCTGAATAAATTTAAAAAATAAAATTCTTGACCATACTGTCATATCAACTTTTTCATTTATAGTTATGTCTTCTGCTTATTTTCCAATTTTTAGAAAATAAATTCGAAATCCCGAGTCTCCTCAAGTAAGATAAACTATCATATTCTTTTTGTAATTGTAGTCCTTAAATTTTATTCCAAATACTTAAAGACTTTAAATATGCTTATATTTTATCGGCTTTAGAAACTTTTGGAGTCGGATAAAGTCTACTGAAATATCCAGCAAAAATAAAGTTTAAGCCGCCAACTAACCTATTCTTTGAGGATATTTTTTTGAACAATTGCCGTTATTTAAGAAAGAAGAGGACACCTTAAATTATCCGCAAGGTCCATGAATTATATTTTAACACACAATATCAAAAAGCAAGGGTCGAAATTATGATTTGGCAATAATTTTATCGATTTCATCTGGTTAGATTTTAATTTCTAACCATAAAGGTTTAAGGCGGTGTGGCAAACTTTTTTTCTGCCACCCAAGACAGTACATTAAATTATTATTACTATAGTAAACTTTACTAACATTAGTAGACGTTATATGACCAGCTGTTTCATTTCAATTTGATATGTATCTCTACTACTATATAAAAGGACATGCTATTTTTCGTTTGTGATCACTAACTACGAAAACTACTGAACCAATCCGTATCATATTTTAACTTCATCATATCCATAGTTCAAGAAGGTTTAGAAATAATGGAATTTACAGACTTTCAATTAAATTGTTATTAAAAAAGCGATAAATAAGTGGTGAGCAGTGAAGTTTGAAAATCGACCGATAGGGGCGAGCGCCATTCAAGAGAAGTTACAAAGGTACGGTGTTATATAAAGTTAGAAATTTATAAGAAAATTTTCAATTAAATCGTTATTAATAAAAAGTTATAAACATGCGGTGCAACACGTGGATCCCAGTGAAGATTAAAAATTGACCTATATATGGTTAATAATATAGGAAATGCTCCTTGTCCATCTGGTTTACCAACTCAAACATTAAAATTAAAAAATAAATGCCAAATTATGTTCTTATGTAATCTTCTAAGACCTAAAAATTACAGCTATGCGTGAAAATATCATTCAGGCTGTAAGTACCACTGGAACAGTGACTGGAGAAATCGCATTTATTCCTAGAATCCTAATGATTTCTACTGATGTAACATTTCAAGTAAAACGGTAAAAATTCTTTTCGGTATTATAATTACCGATTGCAAAGTCAGGTTTACAAAAACGTTATAGTAGATCTTCGGACTGACTATTTCTCTCACGGTCAAATATGTAAATGCAGGGCATTCCAAAACTGGAAACCCTAGCAATCAAATTATAGTCATAAAATCTGGAGGCAGAACTGGAAATTAAATTATTCGGATGTCTTATTAATTCGTATATTTTTTTCCCCCCTTTTTGCATACTTTCTAATTTACAAGATCTTTTTTTTTGATAAATAAATAAAAGTTGATTAGTCATAAACGCGAGCGAAGCCGTGACAGGGGATACTAGTTGTATGTCTAAGATTGCAAAGCATCTTTCTTGGAGGAAGAGGGAGTGAGAGAGATTGAACAGTATTCACACAGTTATGTCATGTACCGAGTTCCATTTATACCTCCCTCCCTCCTAGCTTTCCATACAGGTGTCAGATTGAATCAATATTGTCTTACCACCCGTCCAATGGACTTATGGCATATATACCTATTCAGTTGAGCCGACTGCACCATTCATAGAGTACTTATTTTTTTCGATCCAAAGCATAATGTTTGATTAATTCTAACTGTCGTATAAAAGTAGTTTTCCCACCAACTACTAAAATTAGTAACATTAAGAGGAAGTAAATGAAAATTTTCAAGTTCAAGAGCCTGATTATGAGAACCAAAACACTGGTATACCAATCACCTTTTTAAAATGATAAATGTACAAAAGTTTGGGTAACAATAAAAAATCCTTCGTTACATCCTCTATGCTCCTTATTATGTCACAAATAAACTTATCCATAATGATCTAAATGTCCCTTGTCTCGCTGAATTGTTCCAAACCAGATGCCATTCCTTCCATGATAAGCTTTCCTCCAACTCGAAACCATTAGTCACCCAACTTGGTTCCAACTCGTTTCGATAACCCTTCAAGGCTACCGGAAAGAAGATAGCCAAGGGATCTTCCATTGTAGATTTTATTTGAAGTACTACTGATGGGTAATTTCCTTACAGGGTATTGTAATCATATTTCCATTCATTTACTTGATAAAATGCATACAGCAAATTTATTTTATTTATTATTATTTTATCAATAAATAAATTAAAACATAAATCAATAACTCTAAGCAAAACATAGAAAAGAATATTCGTATAATTGGGATTCCAATTGAGATAGATGAATCATATCAATCAGTTCAACAACTGATGAATGAAAAATATCAATCAAATACTAAATCAACTCTTTAATATACTTCAAAATAAAGGGAAGCTTCAAACAAGCCTTTTTTTTTTTCTTTAAATATACTTAATAAGAGTGTGGCTTTTAACACGATCATATTTATTTTCAATGTCAACGTCCAATTGCAGGAAACCAATGAGGTAGAGTGGGAATAGGTGTTCCATGATATAGATATTTTTTTTTTTAGTTTTGCCATTGCATTGACATTTATGGCAGTTCTGTGTGTTGGTGGCACGGCATCGAACCGTCGGATTCGCTAAGCCATTTATTTATTAATTTATTAATGTGAAATTTATTCCTCTTTATATTTATATTAATGTATCTTTAAAGATATATATTTAAAAGCTGTTGTCTTAAAACTTGAAAGAGGTTGTCATTTTTATACAATTCCACTTCGTGTTGTTAGATGGGAAGGGCGCACTGAAGCGATGCCCGCATTATGTTTAAGAAAGCCCCCATCAGCAACTTCATTAAAATTTAAAATTTTCATTATACTACTGGAGAGAATCTTTAACATCCGTAAGTTTATTCAGAAAGAGGGAATTTTTCAATACAATATATTCAGAATCATTGCTGATTACATTTAATAAATAAAATTTAAATTATATTTTATTTAAATGAACAGCTTTTATTATTGTAAAATTCTTTGTTATGAGTGAATATTTGAGATGAGATAAGCACGGACTCGTCAATATTCAACAAGATTATTTTCTAACATTAACTAAAACTAAAAAGGGACGTGGGAAACTTTCTTCTTCACCGCAATAATAAACAATTTCATAACCAATGGTATTCCACATTTAAAAATTAAAGTCATAAAGGTGAAGTTATTCCAAAAAATTGTTTAATTCAGTTGAGCTTAACCTCCGTTGCAACCGCCATTTTAAATTTAATAGCGTTGCTGGGGCGCGGAGCCATAACCTTCATTCCTCTCGACTCATACGAAGCCATTCAGTTGATCATTATTATTCATTTATACCATATATACAAACAAACACATATACAATTAATAATAACAAAAGACAAAAATAAAACAAATAATCATCATAAAAATAAAAGATCAATAATTAATCACATTTATTGTTTTGTATTGATCCCATTGTGTTTAAGATAAATTTGATTGGCTAGAGCTGAAGAAAAATAACAAGAATCGAAGGAAGAAACAAGTTAATAAATTTTTTCAGACTTGATAATTTATTTGTCTTTCATAATTAATTTGTCAAGATATTGAATTTCTTGGACGAACTATATTTAGGATTGTATTTATTTTTCATTGTATTTAAGAAATATAAATAAATAAATAATGCCCTCTTTTATTTTTCATGTATTATCCTTTGATTCACAACCCTTAAATTTTTTTTTCGCATGGCCAGCAGAGGACCACTTGCCAATTTCAATTCTTTCCCCTTTGTTCTTTTCTCTTCTTCCAGTATGCTTTCATCTGTTCACTATGTTTTCTCTTTCTGTCTTCGGACCATTTTGTACCAGTCCTTTTCACTTTCCTGCTTTGGAATCCTTCCATTTTCAATACTTTTTGCCGAAAAGCTTCTCTATTATTTATTTCTTCTATTTTTATATTGTTTTTCTAAATCCCTTTTTACTTCATTGACCCAACTTGTTGTTGATTATTGTTGATTACCCCACAGATATCTGAAAATCTTACTTGTCAATCTGTAACTGGAACTAACTGGAATTCGATATAAATGTCCAAAAAACATCAGTCTTTTTTTTCTCATTACACCTGATATATTTTCTGCATCTTGATATATTTCAGCATTACTTCGTAACTTCCAACCTCCAACTGTGTTCTGTGGGCCTAATATTTTCCACATGATTCGCCTTTCTAGTATTTCTAATTTATCTAAATTATAGTTTAATGCCAGACATTCACTTGCATATAGGCATTCTGGCTTCACTACTGTGTTGTAATGCCCTATTTTTACATTTTTGTATAGGCATTTTTTATTACCCTTGCATTTTATATTATTTATTTATTTCTTCATTTATTTATTTAGTTAGTTTTTCCCTTATCATTCCTGTCTTGTCCTCAACCTTGCTGCTTTGTATTATTACTGATTTATGTATCTGTTCTTTTCTATAGTCTTTATTGTAAATAGTTTTTTATCCTTGTCATTCTGAATTCCATTTGTCATCTCTATATCGGTGTTTTATTTTGTCACATCTAGTATTTCGTTCATTATGGTCCTGCAGAAGAGTTGCAAAGCAAGTCGAAACGTTGGCACGCATTAAAGTATTTCTACTTGGTGTTTCTCTTTGACTGCATCCCTGATCATATTCTTCTCCATTCTTATTGTTGATTTAAAAAAGTGTAACTTGGATATATATCAATATATACATACACATCCTTCCCTTGGGTAGCTTTCAAAGTCCATTCACAACTAGTTTGCATTTTTGACTTTTTGACGTTTTTTGCTCTCCTCTTCTGCTACACCATGGTTAAGTAAGTTCGAGTAAATATAAAACGGAAATAGTCATATTCTACATAAAATTAGACACGAGACTACACAGTTACTATCCTTTAGACATTTGGCCACGGATATTACCGAGACAAGAGAGGAGTTGCCGCTACAAGATACAGCACAGATAATCACCAGGTGACGGCTGGATCGCTCTGTAGCACGATTCTCGATAAGATAAGAGTCTATTGTGTACCTTCTTCCTTTTCTATCTCATCTCCACCCTTTCAGAATCATCTAGCTTAGTCAAATGGATCCACTTAACATAATTCATAACATTTTCATAATTAATTTAATTCAAACAAGGGATATTCAAAATATCACGTTTTTAATTTATTTTTAAAAGATGTCAACCCATCTCGAGAAATAGGTTTAAAAAAAATAATGTATCAATTATTAATCTAGAATTCGATCAAATGTTAAGTATTGAAAAAATCAACTAATTTTTTAATGTCCTGCAATTTTTTGCATAGATCAAAGATAGAAGGATAAATAGGTGAATATACAGGCACACGGGGCTGTAGGAATATAGATAGAAAAAATTAACGTAGCATTAGAATTAAAGTCTCGAATTCGGAGCAAACTGGAGGATCGAACAACAAGAGAGGCTCTCGCACTATCAGGGTGGCGTAAGATAATTCCAACTATTAGGCATTCGAAAGCCCCTGGAAAAAGAAAATCAAAGATGGATGGCAATATATGTGGGATGAAAGCCCACAAAGTAAACTAATGATGGTAGAGAAAAATGTTAAGCCTTGGGTTATAACCATCCTCCAATGTCGCAGGAAGTTATACTAAATTGACCCAGAACAGGTCACTCAAGAATGATCCACTTCTAACTTTTCACAAAACAAGCTCCACTGAAATGCCAATGCTGTAGTAACATGATAATAAGCCATATTTTCCTAGAGTGACAAATTTTTATGTGACGCCTCAACAGTTTGTGATTAAATCCTGGTTTTTCAACAACCCAGAAAATAGTAGTGCATCTATAGAATTATATGTTTATAAAAATATAACTTTAATTATTAGTAGGTGCTAGAATAGAGGTCTATTCAAAAAATATAAAAGAAAATAAATTAATAAATAGAAGGGATGTCAGTTTGTAATAATAAAAATGAATAATTGGCGTTAATGGCCGAAGTAGTTTACTATGCCAGTAAACAAAAATAAAGAGGCTCAATGGCCCAGCGAGTTGGGGCGAGGGTCTCAGAGCGCTCGTTACAGAAGGTCGCGGGTTCGAATCCCCCTGGGCCAGTTAAATTAATTTTGTGGCCCACCCACGATATGAAACCTTCTCACCATGGCTAGAAAAGGTTGGTAACCTGTAAAGTCCAGGAGTCCGCCACATGAAAATTTAATTGGAAAAACATGAAGTTATTTCCTAATTCATTTTATAGTATCATTCGCCTTGAAATGATATATCGTGGTCTGGCAGCCTGTATCCGTCGGAACGCGGTGTGGTCCACGCTTAAAATAGCGAAAAATAATTGGAAAGGTATGTTCTTGAGTTTGGTCTCATATTTTAGTGTATTCTTTTCTTAACACGAATCAAGTGGTCTGGCAGCCGAAAGCCGTCGGAAACGTGCCGCCAGACCGATTTTTATATCGCGGAAAACTGATCCAAAAAATGAAAAAAGAAATATTTATCCACCATTTTTTAATATGTTGTTAGGACTCATAACGGGATACTGATGAAAATCTTTCCAATTTTAAAAAACGCGAATATCTCTTTCTCCATGCACAATTTACTATTCAGCCAGTGATGTAGTTCCACCCTTAGGACTGAATGAGGTGGGATGCTGTCTGTGGTAGGGATATGTAGAGCTATCGACCCACTTTTCGTTTTGTTCATTCAGAGGCACCTCCCTAACCTACTACCCCACTTCCTTCCACCACATCTCAGTCATCCTTCCTATCGTTTTCTGTTCCTTCCTTTACTCGTCGCGAAGCTAAGACCTACAACATACAATAATAATACAATTGAGACAGATTCTCTATTGGCATTTAACTCATTCTTAGTTTATCTTTTGACTTTCCTATAAACATTCCAATCTATGATGTGAGTACTTTCCTTAGATTTAAAAAAAAAATCCAGCTATAGATTAACAGATAATAGAAATTCTATCAACTAGCATAGTAAAACACACATAATGAGTTAACATTCAACATGCTTTATGTTGGTCTTAATATAATTGATTTTTTTTTTCTCAATCAATCATTGAAATATTCACTAATCCAGTTTTATTTATCACGCTTTCTTATAATGACCTGTATGTATGTTACAGAGCCTTTCAGCGTTTCCATAAATTTCCGCCAATTTACATGAATCTGATATAATTAAAATTTGCACACGTGGCCAAGACTAATGACAATACAATTATTTTACAAGTTTATTCTGATGGCCTCACTAGAATGATTAGAATAGAAGAAAATATTTTGATAAGTTAGCAGATTAAGTATACACTATTCACGTGACGTCGGTAAATGCTTTTCTTTAACGATAAAAAAATTCTTACCAATGGAAGATTTTTGAAGAATATTAATGGTAATGATTGTGGAACCACAAATGCAGTTCCTAAAAAAATAAGATAAAATATCAGAAGCTACTGATAATATCAATGAAGATTTAATTTTCCAGTTTTCCGCATTACAGTAACTCTGCAATGCGTGCATATATTTCCACGCGTTCCATCTTTCGACGTAAGGCGTATTTAAATAAATATTTGTACAAACTATTTTTATAACAATACATAAAATATTTTTAGAATAATATAGGCATTAACAATTGCGTTAAGATGAAATGTAAACAATAGTTAATCGTTTTATAAGAAAAATATATAAAATATTTGAAGAAAAAAAAAAGAGGAAAAAAATAGAAGAAAAAACAAATATATACAATTGGAAGGAGGTAGAATTACATAGACTGTTTAATTGTTGAGCTCTAAGTAATCAACGTGATCCACGAATGTATCAAACTCCTAGAAATACTTGCCTATGAGATACTTTTTTGAAGGTGGAAATTGGTCTCCGTTCAGTAGGACTTTGGTTATCATTTTTTGTCTTTAACTTTCTAATTTTCTACAGTTATAAATAAGATAGTCGTAGGTTTGTTCAATTTTTCCGTCGCAGTTACAAATGCTATTGTCAGTTAGTCTGAATCTGTATAAGTAACTTTTTGCTCCACCATGTAGTTTTAATGAATTTGTAAGTTGAATTAGTCCATCTTTCGTTCCAAGTTTGTCTAGTTGTTCCCTTAAAAATGTACTTGACTGCTTGTGATCTGCTTGTTAAATAAGACACTTCTTTTGCCGCATTTTTAGCCTCTGCATCTGCCCAATCATTCCTAAGTAAGCCTGCATGGGCTTTTATATATTTGAAAAAAACTAACATTGCTTGACTATAGCAAAAGATCCATGCTCGCCTGATTCCGTCAACGAAGAATTCATGGAGATGTATGTTTTAATCTTAAAAAGACTGATTTGACAATCGGTGTGTATACAATGATCATTATCAATATTAATGGAATATCAAAGTTAAAGCCATCGTTGCAATTAAACTTAAATAGTGATATAAATAATAATATCAAAGTGTAATAATTTATTAACTTATTTTTGAAGTCCAGACAGCATATAGTATAGTTTCGAAAGTACAACTTTTCTTTAAAAAGTTCTTTCTATATAAGTAATAGGTTATGTGTAAGTATGGCCATTATAAAACAAATATACCTTTAAATGCCAACATACGACAATACTTAGCAAAATGTAGAAGTTAATACAATGTAAAAACACAACGATGTTGAAAGAGTTAGGATCGTTGGCCGATATCATCCACTGATACAAAAACAAACGTCCTTCAATGGGATAGGAAGTATCGATAGTTAGGAAAAGATACGGAATGCAGTAGAAAATGTGTATTGTAAATTATCAACTATGTTCTATTATCTTACCAAACTAAAATGTCATATGCGGTTTTGTAAATATAAATCTCGATTCCTTTCATTTTAGTCCGATTTTAAAATCAAGAAAGGTAATCTAATCAGTGGATCATTAAAAAATATATCTGCTAGTGAATTAATATTGCAGGATAACTATTAACAAATATCATTTTTTTAAAAATTAATTATTCGTAGTTTTACGCTTGGCTTTGGATCGTAAACATTTGGTCTCATTCTTATCCAATAGCAGATTTCACTGATCCATTTACAGTATAAACAAAAATTCATCTGTTTCTAATAAAAACTATGTTTTTATTTCTATTCCTCATTTTGAGAAATGATTTTAATATTGATTCAGACTTTATAATTAAATGTATACTGACTGTTTCAGCAAGAGAAGGGTGGCATGGCGAGGTAGCGATGGGAGGTAGAGACCGTTACCACGCTGGAGCCTATCACGCAAGCCGCAGCTATAACCTCGCTGGCGGTCACCATCATCCTTGCCAACCTCATCATCATCGCAGCATTCATAAACTCCAGAGGTAATTAGCTAGTTAATGAAAAATAATTAGATAAGTTGCGGTTATATAATCCTGTTATGTACTCGTAACTTGTTAAATATTTCCCGGTTTAATATAATTTAACGTTAACTCTATTATCTAAAACTTGGTAAAACTCTAAACAATATCTTTCATTTATAAATAAATAAAAATCGAAATGGGTGTGATTAAACAGAATAAAAAGACTCTTTCTTATATGTTTATAATCTATTAAGATAGTCATGATTGAGAAATTAGTTAGAAATGGAAGCTCTGCAGCGTGTCCTGTCAATAATGCCAACCCAGTAATTTCAATATCCAGTGACAGAGATCCACTATTACATTTTCGTGCGGGTTTTCTGTGACTTTCAGCCCTTATGATTTAATACAGAAACGTCTAAAGAACCTCATCGGCCATGATCCAAAGGTAGATAGTAAGAGACCTACAACTAGAATTTGATACAGAATCAGCTTTCTCTTAACGCTTTACAAAAGCTTCTTTCCAACCAGAACCTAGACTCAATCTTCTGTATCTCCACATCTCCATCCACAAATGGAAGGTCTGTTTGTTAATTTCACCATGGTGTACGCCAGGAACTAAAGATTTTTAGTTCTACAAATCCAGGCGGTCATACCAGAAAAGTAAGACTGGAGAGAGACACGCAGCTCTGAGTACAAACACGGATCAATAATATATCGGAACGCGATTCTTCTTGAGAAGAGGAAGTCTTGGGACAACTTTCACCGAGTAGGATTCCGAGAAAAATCTTTAGGGAATACCTTACATTGACGCTGGGCTAACTTACCACTTTGAAGACCCTTGCAGTATTGAATCATAGAGATCCACTATTGAGGAGACTGAACTAAACTTCAATACAAGCAACTACCCTGGAGGTGATCCCGCCCAAGACAATCTAGAAGTCGCTAACATTAGACAAACCATTGTTTATCCATCTGGAACAGATATCTGCCTACGATGGTACATATGGGACCTCCCTGCTGTCATGGATAGACAAAGCGTTGGCCGGACTCCAGAACTAGACAGCATCTACGCAACGATGCTCAATAAAAGTATCCCTTTCATCGATGAACGGTTGTTTAAGATATTCAGCGCCTCCTTGGACTAGAGATACTTTCCAAAGAAACGGGAAATCGCTAACGTGAGAATGTTGTATAACAAGAAAAAATAAAGATAAGGAACTACCAAAATCTTATCGGCTGTTTCTATGTCTGTGTCAATAGCTATGTCTTATTCCAATTATGAGTAAGGTCCTAGAGAGTATCATTGTTACACGATTTGGTTCAACCAGAAAACCAAAGGAAAAGAAACCACCAATGCATTGCTGCAAGTATGTCATGATGCCGAAGTGAGGACGGAAAATTATGAAATACTGTTACTGTTCGACATGCCCTTTGGACAGGGTATGATAGTCTTGCAGCAATTTCAGAGGCTCCGAGCAATCTTTACTCTCTTGTGAAGATCTACCTTGTAGGATGAAGGATCAAGATATGAGGCAACCTCAACAAAGTCAGGAGGACGTCGAGAGAGGGTGCAAATTGCAACCCAGCTCTGTTGTTCATGGCAACTTGCAATGAAAGCAGAGAGGTGCTCCAACATGGTAGGAGACTGGTTTGAAAGGAAAAGAATGACGATGGCTGCAAACAAGACTGAAGCCATCATCTTGGTGAATGTGTGAAAGTGAATGGTCACAAGTTTCAAGTGAAGAAAGAAGGTAGCGGCTCTTCCAGAAAATTTCTGAGATAAGAAGAGGAGAACTCTCCCTGGTGGAAGGATATAGTAAGGAAGAAATAATTGATGAGTGAAACAAGCAGTGGGTTACGTCCTTTAAAGGAGGTACACTGAGGAAATATTTCCTCAATGTCTAGTCAAGCCTGGCTGCAAGCCTCCCCGACTATGGATGTCGCAGATTCTCAATGAGCATGGAGGATTCAGAGCAAAACTTCGGAAAGATCCAAGAAGAGACTGGACCCCATTTATCCGAGTTACGGAGAACCGAAGACTGCAGAGCACTTAGCAATTTACCCTAACTGAGAACGAATTTTCTGATCTTGTTAAGCAATATGATAATGCAAACTTCAAGGAATATAAGAAGAGTATATCGAGTATGAAAGAAAGAGGAAGGTGGAACTGGTTCACTTCAACATTGGAAGACAAGACAGGCCAATGAAAGGCGATGAAGACAGTCACGTCCTAGATGGTATTGAAGCAGACGAAGAAGAATAAGGTAACCCTATCAACCAGCGAAATGAGAAACATTATTAAAAAAACAAAACAATATTTTTTGCCAGCAGTGACATATGTTAATTCCAATGGGTTGACCCAATTTTAGCAAAGAATTCGTATTGGAGGCGAGGTTGGGACAGGAAAAAAATGTCGATCTGATTCTTCTGTTATTCGGCTATAAAAACCGGAAATAGATCCCAAAATGCCACAGCATGTTAAAATGTGATGGTGTTAATATGTCCGGATTCACGAGATCAAAGGAGCACATTTTCAAATTTGGCCTAGGTGGATTGACACATAGTTCGTTGCAGACTCATGGAATGACTCCTTGGCCTTCTCAATCTGATTGGAAAAGCTAATCAACTGTATGATACCTGTCCTTCCTGCAATAGTTGGAGTACATTAGGACTTTGAGCCTCTCCAATAAACAAACAGGCAAATCTGGGGATAGAAAAAATAAAAAAGAAAGAAAAAGTATTGAAGCTATTAATAGGTGACCTTAGGAAGAAAATTATTTTTTTCAGTGGACAGATAATCGCTCTAACAAGGTTTTATAGAGAAGAGAAAATCAATTAGCTTCAAAAAGTCCCTCAAAAGTTATCAGTACTTGATCCAGGAAGGTTTAAGTAACAGCAGATTTCTACTTTTTCTTAAAATCCAAATAAAAAACAAAAACTTTTTAAAATGTCTACACCAGTTTCAGAGAGTTATGGAAAATATGATATAAAATCCAATAATACCTATTGTGAAGTCCAATGGTCCTATCAAGTAGAGTCCAGACAACAAATCAATGTTAAATCCTTAACAACGGGATGACCTCTGTCCTTCAATGAAGATAGAAGGTATTTTTGTCAGTATTTGAATTGAAGTAGTGCTGTACTTTCAACCTAAGTCGACTATATCTACATATATCCTGAGAAGCAAGCTCAAGACTTAAAGCTATGGGCACAAATCTACATTTCAATACTACTACAAGGCCAACAGATTTATATTTGGCATAAAAGTAGCTTTAAATACTAAACAGACCTAAGATAATAGATTTAGTTATTGCTTAATTCAAGTTGCCTCCTGTTTTCATGATAATACAATGGTAAAAAGTAGGCCTCCTGATGAAATATAGTCCCTTTTAGAGTCTATGTCTTGCTAGTGAGGGATGTATGATATTGGACAATATCTGAAATAATGTAAATTTTTCAACAAATCAATTCAACTATCTATATTTTTTCAACTATCTATACTACATAGAAGGAAATGAATATAACAAGATTAAAGACATTCAAGAAGCAACTTTACCAAGAAATAGAAAATATTCTTGGGATTCACCATCTAACCTTTAAATTAGTACCAGGCTCACCAAACATTTTGTATTCTACTATTTTACATACACACATCATTTTTATGCTACCAGGAGACCCTAGAAAAAAATGTCTTCCCTTTTTCTGAGCCTCAACCCACATAATATAAGCTTCAAACTTCTCATCATTGAATTAACAAAAAATGCTATTCCAGCAATTTATTTTCAAGCAGAAAATTTCTTACCTGAAAATATAAAATGATATTAGGTGTCTTTATTAACCTTCATTAATTTAATGTTAATAATTATTATAATAAACTTAATAACAAATAATAATTGAAAGTTCTTTGCTTTATTTCTGAAAGTTCATTAAATACTTATTTAAAAGTAACTATAGAGCATATTACCTAGTAGGCCATGGATTACTCATTGTTGTTGTGCTGCAATTATCAAGTTATAAAATTGTAAATTTATGGTGTAGAAAAAACTGCCTTTTTGATAATAATTAAATCTAAGTTTTATTAGTTAGTCGTATAATTATTAATCTAAGTTGGTAAGTATAATAATTAAAATGGAAATTTCCTAAAAGCAGGTGCCGGTGAGGTGATAAACTGTTACCTGCTATCGCTGGCGGTGGCCGATCTGCTATGTGGGCTTCTTGTAGTACCCTTGTCTGTCTACCCAGCTCTCGTCCAAAAATGGGTCTATGGGGACTTGGTATGTCGCCTGGTGGGCTACCTCGAAGTCACCCTATGGGCTGTTTCTGTTTACACCTTCATGTGGATTTCAGTCGACAGGTACCTGGCAGTCAGAAAGCCCTTGAGGTAAATCACATTCTAAAGTGACATGTTTTTTTTTTTTTTTTTTTTTTTTTTTTTGTTCTTTTTTTTATACTATTTGTTTTTTGAAAGACTAGAAAATAATAAATTGCTATAAAACAGTTCTAATATTATTTTATTTTATGCTCCTTTTTTAGGAAATGATTATAATTACAGTCAATATTATTTTATATTAAATAATTAAAATGTTATTTTTATATTTAGTTTTATAATCTTATACTTTTTTTTATAGAATCATTTCCCATTGTTAAAAACTAATAGTGTGATGATATATTTATGCGCAGGTATGACACAGTGCAGACTAAGATCCGATGCCAGTGCTGGATGGCATTGACTTGGGTCTCAGCAGCAATGATGTGCTGCCCACCCCTGCTCGGCTTCAATCAGCCCAGGTTTGATGGAGATGCTCTCATCTGCTTGCTGGACTGGAAGGACATGGCTGCTTATTCAGCCACCCTTGCTGTCCTGGTGCTAGGCCCCTCTGTCATCACTATTGTCTATACATACAGTTACATCTTTACTATGATGAGGCGGGTGAGGAGTGGTGCTCCCATCCATGACAAAGAATATGCTACTGCTCTCTCTGAGAACTTGGCTAATCCAACTCATATCATGTCCTTTGTACTTGTGGTTGTCTTCTGTCTATCCTGGGCACCTTTCATCCTAGTCCGTATTTATGAGGGCACAACAGGCAACCGTCTCAATCTTTTCTCCCATATACATTTTTTCGTTTTCTGGCTTGGAGTTCTGAACTCTGTATGGAAAGCTATCATCCTCATTTTAATGAGCCCACAATTTCGCCTTATGCTTCGCATTCTTGGTTTTACTCTTTGCTGCCGACATCGTGCGAGGCTGCAAATGGAATTAATCGGCATGGAAGATGAATGAATTATTAATTCTAAAGAATCCACATACTTTTTCAACGATTAATGACATTGAATTTTTATTATTAAGTTTATTTTAATTTAATGGCTAAATTAAGTATTATATATAATTTAAAAGGAATATTTTTCTTACTACAGGCAAGTGTGATTTATTTCAATTTTAAAATCAATTTTCAAAATCATCGATTTAGCTTAAAAGGCCTAAAATACTTATATCTCTGTTTAAAGTTAATTATAAATATTACTGCAATTAGTTGCCTTATAAAATTAGTTTAGATCAGTTTTATTTTTTCAATTCTTTGTAAAAGGACAATCCGAAGAATTTATTATTTTAATTTATTATTAGGTAATTAATGTTTAATCGCCTGAAGTTTTGGCTTCAGATAATAGACAGAAGTAAGTTTGGCCAGCAGTAAGTAGGCAATCTATAGTTCATTGCTTTGTTTCTTTTGATGTAGTTATCTGGTAAAATAGAAGACTGCTTCGCTTGTTTAAGCATTTAAAATTTTTAACGGATTAATGCATAATCATGTCAAATAATCAAATAACAAACTGTAACCAAAATAAATCTAAAACATTTTTGAAAATTTTAATATGCATTAAGAAATAAGTAAGTACTATAAAGTAATAAGACTATAATTGGTATAGCTTTTCTTAATCCTTCAAAACCTGTTTTTAATTGAGCCAAAGCTTCAGACAAAAAATAATGTTATCCTGTACCAATGATCTTGGAAATTCTTAATTCAATCTTTTGAAATATTAAATTTTATAATGTTGATGATTAAAACAAAAGTATTTACATTGATATTTCACTTATTTGTTTTTATATCTTTTTTATCATTATTAATTTTTAAAACTTATCTAAATTTCTCACATGTAAAAAAAAAAAATGTATTTTATTTCTATATGAAGAAAAAAGTACTTTACAATTATGCATATATATATATATATATATATATATATATATATATATATATATATATATATATATATATATATATATATATACACACACACACACACACACACAATTAAAGGATTTTTTATTTATTTTTTGTATTTGAATCTACTTTAAGGTATTTTACCCATACTTTATTTTCACTTCAAACCGATGAAATAAATGTGTATTAAATGTAACCATGTATTGAAGTCTGACTTTGTACCATGGAGTTATAGTACTTGTTAATATGCAACTCCATGCTTTGTACAGTAAATATATCAACTTAACCTAAAAGCAAAAAAAAGCCTGCAAATGAACTTCATGTTTTAGACCTAAAATTTACAACAGTAAGAGCTTTATCAAAAATGAAATTTCAATAGCATAATTTAGTAAATTATTGAGTAATTTAATGCTAATATATTTACAATGCATACCTACACATGTAATTGCAAAAAAAAAACATGTAAATTAAAAAATCTTTATTAATATTCTTAATAAATATCTTCTTTCATCATATTCCTCATTTTTTATGTCTCAATAATCATTAAGTTAGAGGTACAGGATAAAATATATTTTGCATTATCAATCTTATTTGGCTTCTTTAAAAAAATATTCTTAACATGTAGAAATGACAACATAATCATGATCATGGAAGTGAAGTATAAATAGTTTAATAATTACTAGAAGCCAAATTTTTTAAGAAAATTTTGCCATTGTATTTTCCTTATTTCTTAATAAATATCAATTAAAAAAGGGGAAAATCATACTAATAAGATTTTTTTAGTCAAGTAATTTAAATTCAAATGGGATTCTTTAAAAATAATTTAACTAAAATAATTAGTAATAATTGTGATATGTATGTGTGTATATGTACATTGTTGACAATAAATGCTATTTGATGTTTAGGGATGTGTCGATTCTTCCGATTCCACCAATTCTTGAGAAAAGAAACAAGAAACATGACCCAAAGTCTATTTCTTGGAACCGATTACATAATTATTATACGTACATTGATTCTTCTCCCGGACAATAAAAAAATTGTAAGACAATTCATTCTAAAATATCTTTTATATCTAGTTATTTTTCCATATACTCAATCAAAACACTGAAAAAAACGCACCTTTGAAAAATCAAGCATTACTACTGCA
Organism: Euschistus heros; assembly: GCA_003667255.2. Lineage (NCBI taxonomy): Eukaryota > Metazoa > Arthropoda > Insecta > Hemiptera > Pentatomidae > Euschistus > Euschistus heros. Next base: position 1,302,039 of record RCWM02000153.1, on the reverse strand, counting down.
AGCCAAACTTCAAATTGAAGATATGCTTTTGCTATTGGATTACTATTCCCAATATTAATGGGGCCAGACAACCTTTATTTTATTATAATTTTTTTTTTTTTTTTATTCTTAGAGGATTTTTATAATCCCAGAATAAAGATTATTTTTCACTTCATTAAATGCTCATACTGCTTTTCAAACCATGATATGCTATTAAAATAAACATCATTTCCTCCTCCCATCTATAATGTTTAGTGAAAGGTTTTAGTGACATTTGCACTTCCTTAAGTAATGAAATCTTGAACCTTGGAATATGTATCTTCTTAAATAATAGTTAATATGTTTTGTTTTGTTTGTGGTTTTTTTTTGTTTTTTTTTTTTTTTTTTTTTTTACACAGATTTTACACAGGAACTGCGATTAATTTATATATTCTATATTGTTGACAATAAATTCTATTTGATGTTTAATAATTTATTTCTTGAGTTATTATTGTTTTCTAATAAGGTTTGGTATAACTTTTTAGCTCTCATATCTATTATTTTATGTAATAGAAATTTATTTTCAGCTGAGGTACCAGTACCAAGAATCGAGAATCAATTTCTTTAAACCGATAAGGTACCAAGAATCAAAAAATTTTGGTACTGACACATCACTGTTATATACATATACACACCAACATATATAAACAAAGAAATGTTGAAATTATCAAAGAAAATGTTAATATTCTAGCAATCAATGCTTAGTTGTATTGATAATGATGTGTGAAAGTACTTTGATAAAGATGGTCAAATAAGCTCTGGATGTAGACTAATTGCTTTTTATTTATAAATTTTAATCATTTATTCAAATTCTGGTTTACTCAGCTCACTTGTTACGATGACATTCAATTGAAATAAACAGAAAATGAGCTGTGTGATGCCGCCTTATGATGATTAAACTGAATGATTCAGATAATTTGAATAGTATAATTATTGTAAATAAGAATTATGTTTCTGATTCAATAATCGTGATTTAAAAACAATAAGAAATCAAGAACTTTTAGTATTTGTGTTATTCATTGATAACATTTAATATTGAATCCATTGCTAGATCCTACTGGCAACAATAGAAAATTAAAATTCAAATTATCCTTATGCAGTCTTTCAAACTTTAATTACTCAAAGGTCTTTTAGTAGGGATGAATCATTTTTTCAGAGCAGAATTTAATTATTAAGAAAAAATATAAATTAATAGATAGAACAATTATCTATAAATCATTTCTTTTCTATTGTTCTCAAACCTTTCTATTTTGCTAATGAAATCTCATGACTTTTAACTGTTATGAGAATTTTCAGCAATAACCAGAATATGACATAAAACACCAGTATTCTTACTTAAAAATTATGTTTATATGTGTGTTAGTGTAAGTATTTTTATATGTACACACATATAATCATTCGAATATATAAAAACACATAGATCTGTATGTACAAATCGTTTTATTATTCATTGATTAAATATTATTACTATCAATATACTTATTAAACTGCAAATTACGCCTTATCTAGATAAGTGGTGTGGTTTAAGCTCAATGTATGTTATATCCCTATTTTGCCTACCCATTTAGATTCCTATCCATTTTGTCCTAGCTCCTAGAAAAAATAGTTTCCATAACACTGCGACAATCAACCAAATTCAGTTAAATATATATATACTTACTATTTAATTTAATTTTATTTGTTATAATATTATTGTGTATAGTGAATTAACCAGGATAATGTACTTCATGAACTACAGCTAATGTTTAAAGATAATAATAATTTAAAAAATGTTTTGAACATTAACACTTTTTAACTTAATAAAAAAACAAACTAATGTGGTAACAAGTTTAAAATTAATAAATCAATTTCTTATTTTTAATGAGATGTCGCTGATGTTGCTATTATAGAAATAATTGTATTTAGATATAAACTAGAATATTAATGTCAATATGTCCATTTTTGTTATAAAAGAATACATTATGGGTATGTAAGAGTATGTATGGGTGTACATATTTATACAAAACATATTCTAAATTGTTATTATTTATTTGTCTTCATGATTAAATTTAAATAGTTTTTTGCATCTATTTTCAAAGGTTCAATTGTTAATAGTCAGAATCATCCACAAATAATTTCGATACTAATAATAAATATAAACTAATATCCTAAAATAATTAATGATAATATTATTCAGTATATATATATATATATATATATATATATATATATATATATATATATATATATATATATATATATATATATATATATATATATATATATAATTTCAAATATTCCTAAAATCATTTTCAATCAGATGGTATTTAAGAGAAAAATAGGTCTCATGAAATTAGAAATAAGAACATATGTATACACTAACGGACGAATTTAAGCATAATCAAGTTTAATATTTTTTATCAAGATAAATCTAATTTTGTACAACCAATAATTTGAAGGAAATTAACCAAAGTCTGTTTATTAAAAAACATTTCTTTTTTTTTTTTTATCTTATAAAACTGTAAAGTATTTTAAAACACTATTATTTACGTTTTGGTAAATTGACTGTATAGAATTATAAACAAACTAATCGTTATTTTGTTTTTATTATTTGTCTTTTTTATAGAGATAAAAATTATTTATATTTTATTATTATTATTATTTATTTTTCACACGTAAAGTGGTAATTATATTCTTTTGGGGGCTTTCACCTACCGAAAGTTTATGAGTTCAATGTCTTCCATATGATGGTCACTGTTTCCAAAAGTACTGCTCTTTGTGCTTCTTCTAATTTTTCTAAGGGTATTCCTTCTTCATTAAAAGGATTCATAATAACTTCTGGAATTAGTCCATTGCATCTGGCACAACATTAAGTTTATTAGCCTATATATCACTTTCAAATCCACTGCCAGAACCTGATATCTGGAAATTTTTGTTGTAATTGTGTTTTATTATTATTAATAGTATTTCTTAAAACACACACAGTGATTTAGTAAACATTTGGGAGTGTGGTACCAACCAAAAGTTTATATGTTTAATGTTTTTCTTATTATTGTATTCATGCCAATCAGTCCTGCAGTCTTGGCATCCTCTAATTTATTCAATAGCATTCCTCCATCTTTGAAGGATTGCACCATCATTTGAGGAACAAGGCCATTACATAATATAACTACAGGTAGAATAGATATCTTTCCAAGGTTATACATAGCCTTCAACTCACCAGCCAGCTCTTTTTACCTGCATAGTTTCATTGATATGGTTTTGTGTATGTTATCATCCACTGGTATTGCAACCTCAAATATCATTGCTTACTTTTGAACTAAATCCATTACTAAGATATCAGGTTTATTGTGGAGAACTGTATGATCCATGATTATTTGTCTGTCCCAATATAATTTATATCTCTCTGATGTCATTCTGATTGGCTGATATTTATAATAAGGTCCACTTTTTTTAGCATTCCAAACATCTTTCCAAGTTCTCAATGTAGGATTCCTGCTACATGATTATGTCTGCAGAGGTAATCTGTACCAGCAAGACCAGTACATCCTGATGCCAGATGTATTGACTCCGGGCTTTGTTTACATAGGCAGCATTTTTCTGAGATATTCTCTCCACATTTTCATCTTCTGTAAACATTGGTAGGAATTGATTGGTTCTATGGTTACAAAACCTTCTGTCTCAGGGAACGTTTATGGTTTCTTCCATAAGTGAAAAAAAATACCGACCATGGAGTGATTTTGATTTCCACTCATCTATTAATGCTTGAGTCGTTCGTTCCTCTGTGCTGTGGTTACTTGCTATGCTCAGAGCGGTATGGCCTCAATCCATAACGCTAATTGCTCTGAATTATTATTGTTATTGTTATTTAATTATTTATAGACATTTCATAATTTAATTTAAATTTAATTAATCAGCATTGACATAAATATTTATTGACAATAAAGTATTGGAAAATCCTTCCTAAAATAATGATAGATAGTAGAGAGGACACATAACTTTTAACCATCATAATATTGTAAAGAATCCTTAAAAATGCTATCATTTAAAAAAAAAAACATGTTCTTCATTAATTTTTTGATAAGTCATACATACAATAACCGGGCTATTGATAAATTGAATTTTTGAATAAACATAAAAATACATGATGCAGCAAACTATTAAAAAGGTGCACTGAATGAAAAATTGTGAACTGACAAAAAAGGATTTAAATTGTATACATTCACTTTTGTACATAAATTTAATGAAAAGTTTTGTAAAAGATGTAAATTAATCAGCATGTTTGTGCATGTTAATTTTTTTCTTAAATTATTTATCTGATCAAATAATAAAGGAAAGCATTCTTAAATTCAATAAAAAAAAAAAAAAAGGAAAGCATGTCTGTCTGTTATTTGTATATGCAAAGTTTATCCTTAAAATAAAAAAAAAATAAAAATGTGCCTTCCCTTCACTTTCCAAATGTTAAAAAAAAATATATATGGACAATTTAATAATACCTTTTCAGCAATCTATAAAAAAATCACACTGATTATTATACTAACTTAAATTAGTGTTTTAAAAAGCCCAAATTCAGTTCCAAATGAACCAGTAAATAAATAGGGGAACTTATGTTGTTTTTTAAACAGCCTGTTACAAAAAAAAAAACAAACATACTTTGTGAACTTATACTGTATTATTCAAAAATACATTTTTCAAATTTTAGCGGAGTAAAAAGAAAAATTACATTTTTAATATGATAATGCTAGTATACAATTAAAATGGGAATTATAAAAACCATACTGACATGACCCAAGTACAATTTATTTTTTCAAAACATTAAATAATAATTTATGGAAACATTTCGCAGCAAGTGTAACTTTTTTAATATCTTAGCTAGTCCCTGTATTATAAGATTATTTGTCTAAATAAAACTTATCACCTTATTTTATTTCTCATTCTGTCTTATAACAATGATTTGTTATAATAATATAGAAAATTGAATCAAATTTTGCTTAAGACTTTTTTCTATTTTCTATTTCATATACATATATTTAATTTAATTTATTTTCATTTTATATAATTTTATGTTTTTAATATGGCACTTAGTAATGGAATCTCATACACTCATAATTACACTACAAATATAGCAATATTGAACAAAATAAATATAATTTAAATAATATATAATAAAGAATAAAAATAACATACAAAAACTTACAGAAAACTGGCATATGCCCCGTGGAATTCATTGATTTTTTTTTCCAATACATATTTTAAGATACTTTATAGCTATTAAACTATATATATCCAAAACACTTGAGAGTTAGACCATTGCTTACTTAAATTTGTATGTTGAATATAAGAATCAGAATTTCCCTCTGAAATTTTACTACTTTAAGTTGGCCTACTGAGTATATTGTTTTTTTATTTATCAGCAACCAGACATATAATTTCCATAATGTGGTATATCTCAACAAATATATGAAATAATGGAAATCAATGCATTCTGTGAATTAAGTAAATTTGGAATGGAAAATTTATTTAAATAATAGAATGTTATAATTTAAGTTATGTTTTTAAATATTCATTAAATGGGAGGAAACATTGGAAAGCACTTTAAAATTGTTTTATGATAAACTGTATTCAATATTTCATTCATCTTTAGTAATATATTATGGCAGTTTTACCTCTAATAATCAAATTTTAACTTATGCCATTTTATTATTCACCATTCTACCTCATTAATAAGATACAACAGTTGTTCTTTTTTTGTGAACGAACAGATATGTTTTACCTTCACATATGAATGATCAAACATTGACTAGGTAATTTAGCTTATAGTGAAAATAAAAATATATTGATCATTGCTGGTCATGAGAAAAAAATATGAATAGTAGAGATTTTATGTAGAAATTAGGCTGTTGCATGTTGCCTTTAAAAGTAAATTGCCATTAAACGCATGTGATAAATAAGTCTGCCACTTACAAAACAAAGGTGTTAATATAGACTCAATTGCAAAACTAATTAAATTATATATAAACATATATATGTATATATATATTTATATACAATTTAATATATACAATCAGCTTAGTCAAAACAAATTGATATTTGTTAAGTATATAATTTTTTTTTTCCCATTTCAGTTTTATCCAGTTAATTTATTAATTAAACACTAGATGCAGCCTATTTATTTAAAATTCAGAAAAGATTGTTTATTATACGATCTGTTATCTCCGGCCTATTTGTGTTACATGTTTGAGATATCAATAGATCTAGAAATCTTTAAAAAATATAGTTTAGTTCTAATATGACGGTTAAATACATTGGAAGTTGATAATAACATAAATTTGTGCTAGCAAATCTGAAATAGGATTTTTTATTTATTTTGCCGAAAGACAAAAAAAACAATGGATATTAAGATTGTACTATTTATCATTAGGGGAGATAAGCAGTAGAAATTAAATCTCCAGTGGTTCTAGACATAAAATTTGACCTTTATGTAAATTATATATAATATTTATTATTTAATGGTTGAATTTATTCATGTATGTTTTAAATCCAAAACCTTACAATTTGTTTTGAAATTATTTAGTTTTTTTTTGTTGTTTTTTTTAATAACATCGATAATTTTATAGAAATTATAAAATGACATTATTTAGCTCTAAAGGATTTTCAAAATAATTTATTTAATTTTTGGTTATTTTGGAACCTATTCTTGTCAAAATGGGTTAAATTTTTAATTGCTAAGTTTAGATGGTTTTTATCACAGTATTGTTTATTTTACAATTTGATATTTTTAACAAAATATTGACAATGTCTATTTAATTTTGGTTAATCAATTCCCATATTATACTGTCAGTCCTTTTTTTAAATTTAATTAGATTGGTGTATTCAATACTGTATACATTATAAGTTAGACAAAATATTAGAGCAAATGACTTGTTACCCTTTTCAGAATTTAAAATGTATTAAGAAAACTAGCAGATAATGTTATATATGTTCAGTTATTAATTTAATTCAAGTCACCCATTTCTAACATTATTTACCAATATTTATAACTTATTTATCTATATTTACCTGCATAGCTCTCCTTTCTTGCTTAAACTCATAAATTATAAAACTTTCAGACAAATAATTTATAAAGTAATATCTCATATAGTTTAAAATATGATTTAGGGAATAATATTATTAAAGTTATATTAAATTTATGTCTAGAGTAACTTAAACGAATTGGACAATAAATACATTTATTTTATTTGCAACTTATCATATAATTCGATTGATCAAAAACCATGAGCTAATAAAAGGGTTATAATAACTTTCTTATACTCTGAGCATTATAAACATATTATAGCATAATATGTCCTTTTTCCTAAAGTAAATATATTTCAATGGTTTTCAGTTACAAATGGAAACATGGAAATTATAGCTGTTTAGATATTTCAAAATAAAATTAATATAAATAGTTTACTTGTTTCATAATATTATTTACCAATTTATATAATGTTAGTCCTGGATATAACAACTAATCAAATTTTGTAATTGTTTTATTTTTAATGCTCAGTTTGGTGTTTGTTCTTCATCACTTATCAGATACTGATTATTTTAGTAAAGATGTAAGACTCAGGAACCTGAAAATTCATAAAAGGTAGAACTTTTATATTAAATTTAGAGGAATATATAAAAGTAATGTATGTCACCTTCAGGCAAATTAGGAGCTATACATGTTGTTCAGAAAACAAGACATTGTCATGTTTATTAGTCTTGGCTGATTAAGGTCCCCCAAAAAGATCCTACAAGAGAGCATTCACGGTATTAAAAGAAAAGGAAAGTAATTCTTCTAAGAGTGGAAGCTGAAGGAAGGCGACACCAGACTAGGAAAAATGGTGGAAGTTGATTTAGGAATCCTTAACTCAGAAATGAGGTGTGGAGCCACTATATGAAAAGGATACATAAATATTAGGATTATTTGATAATAAAGTACCTTTATATCTCTAGTGAAAAAAATTCATTTAAAGAAAAACGAGACTTTGTTTTTGGCTTTATTCTAATCTTTGAATGACTAAATCAAACAATAGAGACTATTTCTGAATGTGTTCCCTTACTCAATGGCATTTTTTAAGAAATATTCCCTTGTACTTTTCTTTCAAAAATTTAAATGTTTCTCATCGCATGGAAGTCCACTTTCAATAAAAACCAATTTTGTTTTTTTATCAATAAACACCAATTTTGTTTTTATCAATTTAAAAAGAAACATAACTTTACCATTTGAGTCATATTTAACAAAACCTAAAATTGTTTGTAACATTATGTTTCATATTAATTTATTTTAAAATTGAAACCTTATTTAATAACATTTGTTTGGTGAGAAATAAATTGAATAATTTGATACATACAATTGAAGCTTAAATATGTAAAATAGTAAACTTTTGCCCAAATATGGAAAATGGAAATTTGGCAAATGATTTAAAACATGTTCCATATTGAAATCACTTTTTCTTTTTTTTTTAAATGAAGCATAAGTTATTAGTTTCTATTTCTTTTATACATCATTGGGAACCTATTATAAAATGAAATTGAAGCCATAAAATCAAGTATCAAATTTTGTGAACACTAATAATAATCTATTGGTCTTTCATTATAGAAGCTTGATTAATTATTTATGACCAGTTCATAATCATTGATTCTACTCAGTGAAACATGTTTTTGCTCAGAATTAAAATAAATCAAGAAGTTGTGTATTAACACTTGAAGTAGTGTACTAAAACTTGAAGTTGTGTACTTTTAAAGAAGTTGTGTACTGATGAATTTTAAAGGAAATGTTCCTTACAAGAAAAAGAGGACAGTGGATGATTTTCATTCAAAATGATATTAAAGGAAAGGAATTTAAAATTCTGTCATATATTATATTTATTTATAAGGAAATGCAAACATACCATCTGAATAGATTATATTTATAACTTTAAGTTTGAGGAAGCCTTTAAATTGAGCATTTTAAATCATGTAAATAATTTTGTTTCACCACACCCAGTTAAAATATTTGCGTTTGCGTATGGATGTTTCATTAATATTGATCAAGATAAACCTCATACAGGTTATTATGTTTTCATTAATTTATTGGCATGGACAGTAATATATCATTAGATGCTATATATGCTAAAAATATCAAATGGTTTAAATTTGAAAAACTATTATGTTAAGGGCAACAAAACAAAACTTACTGTGAAGTGGGAGTTACAAAAAAGTTTAGGAATCTTCGCCCAAGAACGAACCTTGAAAACAGGCTAGATAGGGAGGACCTGGAGAATAATGGATTACAGAGTTTCACTAGATATCTAGAACGGCAAGTGCTAGATTTTAAAGATTTTTTTAATTCCAAAATAAATTTTTCAAGATGTCATTCTTTGAGCTTAAAGTATGAAGATTTATAGATTACCTGTGAAGGTGTTTATATCTTCATTATATTTGAAGAAAACTTACCTTCAATTTTACAAATCTTTTATTTTTTATTTATAAATATGTATTGTAATTGCTAGCACAAATTTAATTTAGAATATATGTTCAGGATATATGCTTCGATTACCAACTCAGTTCAAATCAACCTTTTGAATTAATAATATTATTGTTGCATTTTGTTTATTTTATATCTAAATGAAGCTAAACATTCCTGTAATTCATGGGAAGGCATTCTTCGCCCCTACAGATGAGAAGAAAATAGATATTTTTAAAGATGAAACAGGCTGGATCATCAATATAGATGTTCAACTTTTAGCTCTATAAAAAAACTTTGATTTGAGATTTATTTTTTGGTCTACTGTTTGACTATATTTTATAAAACTAATCAATTTTTATCCTAAAATACCATTTTCATTAAAAGTGTTAATTAAATTAAAAAGAAAATTATACATTTAATATGTGATCATTATTCCACTTTATTAAAGTATTTGATCAAATTTTCGAATTTACTACTTTTAAATTGAAAATATATACAAATAGCTTTTGTCGTAATTATATTCAATTGTTAATACTTACAGATACAACAATGTTGTTTCTACAATGTAGTTTTGTCATTATCGGTGTTTAGGAAGTGTTTCCAACAAGGCCTACAATTGCGAAAGACTAATAATGTAGGCCTCTGATTTATTTATTTTAATATTGATCGGCCATAACATTGACATAAAAATAATGAATGCTAGAAAATTTTAATTTTAAAATCATTATTACAGCTTGTGACCGTATTGTTCAATGTATAGATTTTAGAGTGTCTTGTTCCTTATATAGAAATTACTCTGCAATATTTTTAGTCTAAGAAGGCTGCAATGTTTGGGTCTGGGCAAAATTCTAAATTAAAAAATATACAGAAGACGGTTGATATATATATATTTTTTTTTTATTCTAATGCCTAGACCTCAAAGAAATAGTTGTAGATATAAGCTTTTAAATGTTTGTACTAATAGGAAAATTGCATTAAACAATAAACAACAATATGCCCTTATAATATTAATGCTCAGATTTCATTTCTATTGAATAAAAGTATTAAGGTATTTCTGGAGTAATTTCGAATTTTATTGAAAATGTATAAACAATATAGTTTGATAGTTTTATAATAGTTTTTTAAATTAAAATTGTATTATAATGATCAAAGTAAAATTTTATTGATAATGTTTTTAAAGATGTACAATAGAATAGAATTATAAACTTTAAATAGCATAAACTGTTAAAATTTAATTTTTTTTTTTTTATTACCTTACTCCCTTTACCACTCACATGAGAAGGTAGACAAGAGCAAGATGTCTACAAAATTCTTATTGCTAAAATATGTATATAAATGGGTATTATCATAGTAACTGATACTATAATTCGATTTAAATTTCATTATGGACTCTTCATCAACATAAGATAATAAATTAACAAAAAAAATAAAATTAATATAAAATATTTATATCTGAAAGCATATATAGACTTAAATTGAAACCATACACACAAATACTTCTAGATGTTTGAGTGATCAGTCAAAAGGAAAAGGAAGAAATATTAAAATAATAATCTTATTGTGCAGATTTATTGTTTCGACAATATTGACGTCCATCATCAGGGCTAAAAACAAAAGATATAATAGATACAAAATATACATATTAGATACAAAATAGATATATTCGATACAAAAAAAGATATATTAGATATAAAGAAATACAGAAATTGTCTTATGTTTTATAAACTTGTATTCTCACTTAGCTTATATTTCATTGACTATTAGCTTATATTTTATTTTCATCTTCATTTCTTCATCTATCTATATATATATATATATATATATATATATATATATATATATATATATATATATTTTTTTTTTTACATTTCCTTATTTTGGTTTTGACATAACTTTTTTCATCTCTGATGATGGTCATCAATGTTGTATTCAAAACGGCAGACTAAAATAATGTTTTTTTTTTATTTTAAAATTCCTTATTTTTCCTTTAGACTAATCCCTCAAACATACACAAGACAATTCACCAACAATCAACAAATCTATCTCTCCAATTGAAGTACTAAATACATGTTTCATAATTAACTTTTTTCCTTTCAACTCTCAGTACATAAAGGTGTGATGGCAGTATACTTTACGAACTAATTTTTCCATAAAACGATAACTACTGTGTATCCCTCCGTATAATCAGTTTTACCAATGCATTAATGTATGTGAATCCTTACTTCCAATTTTTTGGATAAAAGATAAAACACTTCTTTTCATAACAGAAAAGTATGCATTCTGTCTTTTATCGTCCTTTTATTTACTATTCGATATAGTAAACCGAATCGACAATCACCAATTCTTCTACAACCCACTGCACTAAAAGACAAAAGAACTGTGCACCCTTCAGTGTTTGTACTGATTTCCAATTATTTTATAATGTATCCCTCCTTTCAGATACTTAAAAAATTATTATGAAAGCAATGTTAAATAACTGGATCTATTCAAACCTTTTGCATTTATTATACTGCACATTCAATCAGGAATAGACTGTGTATTTTAGACATTAGGGAATAGACTTAATTCTAAATGGATATTTTCATTATTTCATCAAGAAAACTTCAGAATGCAAACCTTGACATTTCATTGGTCTACACAACTCATCTCATAGATATTTAATAATATTCAGGTCAGGACTACGCGTCAGGCACTCTAAACATTGGATTGGAAGGCCAACCAGATATTGAGAAAGAATAATTGCTGTATGTGGCCACAAACTATTGTGAATAAAGGATATCTTATATATAAATCTGCAATATAGGGTGACAAAAGGAATATTTTTTTTTTTTTAAAAAGTCCTTTATGTAGCCCGTTCATAACTAGGAAAAACTAACAACATAGGTCATGACTATTAGGAACTTACAACTATCAAGGTTAAGCTGTAGTAATTCCAACAATCTTGTAAATTAAATAATGCCAATGAGAACGATAACTTTATAGAAAAAAACAGTTTTTTTTTGTCATCATATTTGCCACATAATTGTTCTTTTAAAACAAATAATTACATTGAACATCAGGATTTTCAAAATATTTCATATTTTTAAATTAATATTGGATATTTATAATTAAATGTTGTATATGACAATAATGGAGCTATAGTGCTTGATATGCAGCACAACATTAATGTTAATTTAATCAAACATCAGGGTATATATGTTGGAATTTTAACACAAAACAATAGATTAAATTAAATTAATACAGAAACCTTAGTAAATCTAGTAAACATATTTATTATGAAGGGAGAAAAAAATCCTAGCACTCGATTCCCTTATTTATTTTTTAATAACATATAATAAATATCAATGATTCAATTTTATCATACAAATAATATTTTACCTAATTGCACAAGTTTTCAAAGTCTTATATTCTTGAAGCACGGACAAAGAAAGGTTTAAATAGATATTGAAAACAGCCCTTTTCCACAAACCTCATCAGATATAAAATAGTGAACAGTAATTTAATTAAGAATAAAAAAAGATTAAACTATAGATTTATGCTTTTACAATATAGTACAATATACAAAATATTAAGAACCAGTATCACCCAAGACTCTAAAAATAAATTTTAAAGCTTTTCATGAAGAATGAAACAGCAATAAAGAAAATGTAATAAAATAAAAACTGAAAATTAAAATATATTTATTTCTAGAATATATATATATATACAAGGTACTTTTAAATAATATACATTTTATATATAAGGCTTTAAAAAAATAAAAATAATCCACAAATAATAATAAATCAATTAATAAAAAATATTTCGACATTAGCGTAATTTTGACTTAAGTCATTTAATAATTACTAGAATTAATGGTAAACCATAATGAAACATTAACATCTGTATATAACTATTTTTCTAATCTTACATGAGTATAGATAAAATTTCAACAATATATATAAATAATGTTCATATATACCTCTACATTCAACTGTATAAACATTCAATAATGAAATATTAATTACTATAATACAATAAAATCTTAGATAATACTGGAAGGAAACTTCCAAAAAAAAAAAAAAGTAATGGGACAAATTTGATTAATTAATGTAACATGACACATTGATAGTACATCTTCTTTCTATGAAACAAAAACAATAAAATAGTACACTATTGTAAATCCACAAACAATTAACAATACCATCGTTCCTATAGCTGTTTAAAATAAATAAAAATTTATCCAAGACACAGCACTCCTTTCATGTAATAATACATAATGGTATATACAGATATAAATGTAAGTAAAAGAATATATGAAATTAAATATTTTAAAACCCGAAACATAATAATTTCAGATTAGATCATGACAGAACAGTAGAAGTGGCAGCAATAATCGCTGATAGAAGCCCAGCACTATCAGACTTGCCATCTAAGCTCAACTTTGTAGAGTCCGACTTAATTAACAGGCAAACTTGGCTTCCATTGCTTCCTACAGTTCTAGCCCACAGGGTGGCAGCTCTATCATCAACAGCCTCTACTATCCCCAGTCCTGTTTCCTTGCATACTTGCTTTAGCCTCTGAAAAACGAAGAAAACAACTCGTAAAAAATAATGGACTTGATAAACAAATTTACTACTGCAATTAAGAGCCTTTCTGGTTATTAACCTAGTCATAGAACTGAAAAACATATAGCAGTCAACTTCTGAATTCAAGTTTCAGAAGAGACATTAAAATCTGATAAATAAAAAACTCCCTGACTGAGAAAAACAATAAATCATGAATATGCCTATACAGAATCTACTGCTTTTCCCAATTAACATTTTAAAATTAAAAGGATCAAATTATTTATATATATATATATATATATATATATATATATATATATATATATATATTTTTTTTTTTTTTTTTTTTTTTTTTTTTTTTTCAAAAGAAAGGTCTCTTTGATCAAAAATAATCAGGAATGCTCCAAAACCTTCCATAAGTCAGCAAACATTTAATTTTTTATATAAAAATATTACAGATTGTTTGATAATAAACATTTAAATTTGAAAGAGAAAATAAAAATATTGGCTACCTTGGAGAGATAAACCAGTGCATCCAAGATTTTCACATTATTTTAGCTACTTTTTAATACTAAATTAAAACAAATAACTACACAAATATCTTAAATTAATTTAAAATAAATCTTTTAAAATAAAGGCTCCTCCAATAACCTTCTTCTGCAAACACACTCTTATTGTTCATAAATATAACATCACAAACCATTTAAACACCAAATAAAAAAACTGAATCTAAGCAGAATAGTGGAATTAAAACAAAATTTATCCTACGTAAACAGACATATTTCCATAGGCTATTCATACAATAAAAGCAAAACATACTACATTTCTTTTTTGAATTTTTTTTTCTTCAACATGCACAAAACACTCAATAAAACATTTAAATATAAAATAACCTGCTGGAATGAAGAGGGTGGTACTATAGGAGATAGAGTTAAAGCTGCTGAGTGTTGCAACTGGGAAATGACTATGTCTGAAGGTGGTGATTCACTATTTAGAAAAATGGGAAGAGGTATAGAAAGCCAAACATCCAGTTTGTCCTCCATTTGTTCGCCATTCGCATTCTGTAATATAAAACAATAAAGTACATCAATTAAAGTTGAGTGATTAACTAAAATATGCAATAAACTTAAAAAAATATGAACGAGCTTTAACTCGTTGACTGTAGATGACGTGACTGCTGACGTCACTCCTCGTTTCCAACCCAGGGTGGGTGATTCAGTAAAAACATATTATGTCACCCGCCACTGGTTAGAAAAATCGTCTACCAGGCCCGCTGAGAACGAGTTTAAGGGGATAAATAGAAAAAATAAGTTTTCTGGTATCTCTTTATTTATACAAAGAAATCTCAGAATGGAGTAACATTGAACCTTAACCTTTACACATAATAGCTATTGAATGTGAAATTTTAGCAAATTAAAGACATCAGTAGAAACAGGGAACAACTCCAGGTAAGGCCCTCAGCACTCAACACAGTGTGCATCGAAATGTGGAATCAAATTTATGGTCTATTCAATCAACAGTGGATTGACTATGGGGTTAAGAGACCCTCTTGGAACACATCTAAATTCGGTAAAGTATAATAAAATATTTTCATTCCTCCACCAGCAGTCAGGAGAAAAATCTGGCATTTGAGAATCAATGCAGATTATATAACCTCCCTGTAAAACATTCGATTTTACATATATCAGAAATGAGGAAATTACTTCAGAAGTAAGCTGAGTTAAGATTATCATGAAAAAAGGGATATTCCTAGTCAAGAACAGTTAATTTCAAATCACTGAAGTAACTCATTAGATAAGGTGTTAAAATAATATCTTCAAAATCTACTGGGTTACTTTATCAAATGTAAAGAAAAACTTATCATAGGATAACTTTTGATAGCAGTGCTAAGCACCTAAGCCATAGCCAATCAAGAAAAAGACAATGTCTTTTATCACCCAAACTGTCTCACAATAGAGACGTGGTGAGGGAAGATTAAAAGAAACGTAAAATTAAAAGTTAGTTTGATAAACTACCTTGCACCAGAGTATAGTGCATGACATAAAAGAAAAATATTAAAAAAATAAATGCATAAATAAAATAAACTATATTGAGAAATGCTAATACAAAAAAAAAATAAAGTCAATAAAATAACATAAGCTACAATGTACTCGTAAGAGCGCTCACTGGTAACAGAAAGAGTAAAGGAGATAGTAATACGTCAATAGTTGTTGATATTGGACAGTTGAGTTGAGCTGTAATCCTCTTGACATCAATACATATAGCTCGGTGCTCCGTTGTTCTTCAGTTTAAATAACGTGATTTATAACAATAATGAATAAATCAGATGTAGTCTTTTAAATTGTCTGTTTACATTGAGACAAAACTATATAGTCGAGAGAAAACAAAATTTATATAAAAGATTGTATCGACGTTTCTTTATATTTATATATAAAGTCATATAAAATGTTCATACATTTATATATCAAGTCATATAAAAATGACTGTAAAAACATAAGTAAAACAGCTAAAAACAAAACAGCGTTATTAGAGCACACACAAAAGTTAGGTCATATTTTTTATTTAGAACATGTAAAATACTATATTATGAGATAAAAACTCATAACAGAAAAATTAAAGAAGCAATCTATATAAATAAAACAATAAAGAATGCAGTTAATTACAAACTGATAAAAAAAATTAAAAATATAAATTGTCCAACTTAATAATAAGAAATGTACAAACAAAACAAAAATAAAAATAGATCCATCACAAAAATAAAAAATAAATCACTAAACATAATATTCAATATTTACAAAACGTACATAATTAGATTCGGGCCTGAAAAAAATGACAACTGTTTTCAACAAGCAAGTACAGTACAATCTGACACACTAGGGTTTTAAAATAAAATGTTAAAAGATAGATTGTTTCTACAGAATGGTTCAAGTACAAGTAGCATTTTTTATTATATTATATTACATTAACAGCTCAACTCAACAGGCACTTGTAGCTGCCCTTGGCCCTCTTAACTGTCTTTTCCCAGAAATCCTGGTCAGTGGCGTGTCAGCTGGATACCCCATTTTTCTTCGTCTTCAGCCACAGAGTCCTTCCACCTTCCTTTTGGTCTTCAACACAGTCTAACTACATCTGGGGCTTCTGTAGTACTGTTGTTTGGCTGCTCTTACATCATCTATCTTGATAATGTGACCTAGCCAATTCATTTTCTGAATTCGTACAAAACAAAAAGTACATATGTAAGTCTTATAAACATTTTTTTTAAATCGTAATTCTTCTTCTGAATAACACAATTAAGTCTGTTGACTTAATCTAGTGTTCTTGAAAAAATGTTTAGGCAATGTAACCTGCTCAAAATTCTAGAGAAAAGAATGAAAAAAAGCTATCTCCACAAAACCTACTGTATAATGGTCTTCTGTGTTTCAAAAAGTTTTTTAATAAATGTGAAAGGACTTTACCTTGACCAACAATTGGTTTTGAGGTATAAGCGAGGACAATGCGCAATCCATTTCTGACAAAGAAATTCTCAAACAAGTTCATTCCATACAAAAAGAAATTTGTTGCTTGTATATATGTAACATAACATAAATAAAGTTTAAAAAACATTCAAAAATGAATTTGTTTACACTCTATAATTCTGAATTATTCAATAATCAGGCAGTAGATTAGTCCTATAATTTGCTAGATTATCAAGATAGCAGTGTCTATGATTTCCAGTTTGATGAGCATATACCCAGTATGCATTTATTGTAGAAAAGTAAAAAACTTTTTAAGTTGAGTAGTTATTCCATCCTTTATACAACCTCAATATTATTTTATCAATAATATGATGGAATAATATTTCATTACTCAAAATTGAATAATTTTGAGGACATCATAGTTCGTGTTCATGAATTCTTTTTTTTAGCTTCCTAAATTTTTTTTTTTAATTTTAATTTTTTAGTACTTTTATCAAAATATTATGCAGAGTACATAATAAAGAATACATTTAGTAGTAACTTACTTGTTGGAGATAGGACACTGTAGCACGTAACCTATTCTTTGGAGCAATTTCACTTATCCTAAGTGTCAAAGCAGTTTCACCACTTCCTCCAGGAGATAAAACATGGCCTAATTTTCTTCTTACTTCAACACTACCCAGCTTAAAAAAAAAAAGAAAAGAGGAATAAATATTTTCCAAATCTTATACAATACAATCCCGATAATTTGCATCTATAATAATAATGAAATATCGATATGTTCACTAAAAACAAAATTATGATGACACTGTTTTACAGATCTGCCAGGATCTGACGTTTTTTCGAGGCCGAGGAAGGACATCCTTGGCCACTCTCTCCATCCACAATTAGAATTAGCTTTTTCGTCCTTAAGGATTGCTGTTTTAACGGTTTTTTTTTTTAAGCTATCCGAAGGATAACTTCCTCCATTGTTGTCCTCCAGGATACTGTTTTAAAATATTTAACGGTTTTAAGATCGCAGACCTAAAAAGGACACTTTTTTTTTTAAAATTCGACTATTTGACTGTTTTAAGACGGCGGAAGGATATTAATTCGTTGTTAACTTATTCTAAGGGAGGCTGAAGATAGTTTTTCAACGCTAACGACTCCTTCTCGTTTACTCTTTTTGCTAAAAGAGGAAGTAAAAATTAAAAATACAATATACCAAAAGTTTTAATTTAGTTCTATTTTTTATAAACAGTATATTTTTTAAAAGTTTATTTTACATAATTAATTTAAACATACTAGTACTTTTGAACAAGAACAACACTATTTATATACAGTAGCATGAATTTTGAACATTAATTTGTTTTTCACTACTTTCTATTGCTAATATAACTTCCTTCTTTATTTTAACATAGACAGATGTTTTCTTTTAGGTGCCATCATAAAGATTGAACCTAACAATTACCGGCTTGGGTCGACAACATCCAGTATAAACAAACGAAATCCTGGAAAACCAATTCCAATTCTAATTCAATGGTAAAATACGAATTATAAAATGTTTTATCAACCTAAGAGAAGAAAAAAATGTTATACCAAGGGGATTGGTTTTATATCAATTAGCAAGATTTTTCCAAGGGACCTACACTTTCTTACGCTTTTTCGGGATTACTGTATAACCATAGTGTACATGAATTATTACAATAATTACAAAGAATAAACAGAATTAAATTAGGTAAACTCTAACATAAAAAAAAAGGTATAGTTAAAAAAATTTCAAATTTTAGATAGTGAACAAATTCTAAAAACTTAAAATTAAGATAGCAGAGCTTAAGATAATAAAAGACAAGTTTAGAAATTTAGAAACACAATTTTCAAATCAAATCTAATGATTTTTAGAAATAACTTTTAATTTATGTAAAAAAAAAAAAAATTAAAAAAATAAAATTCATTACCTCATTTATTAACTGAATGTTATTAGAATCAGAAACATTAATTTCAATATTTCGAACAGTGTCTTGGCTGTTATTGGTTATTACCAAATACGTAACGACTTCACTTTCCATTCCTCCAACATGCCTCACATGATAATCCTTAAAAGTAAAATAACTTTAGTTTTCATTTAAATAAATAAAAGAAAAATAGACATATGACTGCAGATAAGGAAAAAACTTACAATGTTTATGGTCTTATTACTTGCCAGCCTCGTAAGGGATGGTTGATTGACAGGAACATGAGATTCCTTGGACGGAGTAGATATACCTAATGCTTCTTCATAACCATCTTTGATATTCACTAGATTACCAAGAGTACTGTCACCTTCATTATCTGGTGCCTTCTTACCTATATCAAACAAATAGTAAAGATTACTAATATTATTAAGAAATATCTTCATTAATATTTGATAGAAATATTTGAACTCCCAGCAAGCACGACACTTCAGGTAGATAGAGGCTACTAGATTTTTTTCCTAACAAGTCAATTTACAGAGTCAATTATGATAAATACTAACTTAAATATTTAAATATATACTAATATAGTTTTAAATAATTACTTTTTTTATTATGTTTAGATGACTTATGGCTTCTATCTTCAGTCTTGTTAACCTTACTACTACTAACTGACTTTTTCTTTTTCTTTTTTTTCTCTTCATTTTTACTTGATATCACTTCGCTGTAGTTATTATGCAGATCATCACCATTTTCCTTTAAAAAATACATATACATATACAAAATAGGTCACATTAAAATCTATTTAATACATGAATATAAGGTTAACTTACTTTGAAAGATATAATGTTGTCAGATTTTATTTTATCTTTATCTTTCTTTATCCTTTTGTGTTTATTTGATTTAGCCGTGAGTTTATTTTCTGGCAAAGATATCCTTTCCTCTTCTTTTAAAGGCCTAAAAATATTTTTAAGAAAAAAAATAGAGGCTGAAGTAACTATGGACAGAAAGGTCAATACATGGACTCAGGGAAAAAAAAAGCAACAATAAGATAAAATTTATCATTCACACATTAATTTAGATTTTGAAAAGAAATTAAATATACAGTAATTATATATGTAATTAATTATTAAACATCTAATATTTAAGTGGCACTGAAAAGTAAACAGAAAAAAAAAAAAAAAAAAAAAAATCAGAGCAAACGTGATAGAGCTTTTGAAATATGATAAATGTATTGAGTTTCATCCAGCTGAAGTTGATATAGTCTTATATAGTAATTTATAAAATGATATAATATAGTAATTTCTGTGGAGAAATTGTATAAGGAACTGAAAAGGAGACAGCTGATCACCAACCCATCAAAGGTAAGGCCATGAACACTTATTAACAGGAATAAAAAATAATTTAAAAGGTGCAAGACTGCCCATTGTGTTATCTCAACAGCATCACATAACAGTGACTCTTGAAAGAAACAAATTTTTTCAACTAAAAAATGCATGGTCTACATAAACCACATCAAGTTCAGAAGTATGGCCAAGACAATTTATGCTGACAATAAGTAAGAATGTTACTTCTAAGATGTTCTTAAGTTGACATATCACAAGAACCATAAAATTACTACATCGAATAAATGAGAAATAAAATATACTACAAGAATCAAGATTTTAAAAAAATAAAAACTATTCCATGGCTGGGAAACTAAAGAGAAAGAGAAAGAGAAGTTAGAATAAAGTGTTTAGACTGTCCATTCATAGAAATCTGCCACCTCCCTACGCCATCATAGAAATCTATACTACTATATAAAAGGACAAGCCATTTTTCGTTTGTGATCACTAACCACGCAAACTACTGAACCAATCTGTACTTAATTTTAACTACATCTTCATAGCTCAAGGAAGGTTTAGTAATAATTAAATTTACTGATTTTCAATTAAATTGTTATTAATAAATGATTGAACCTCAATGAAGTTTGACTAATAGGTGGCAAGCGCTATTCTGCAAGTGAGGTTCCAATGGTACAGTGTTATCTAGAATTTGAATTTGAAAATAAATTTTACTTATTTTCAATTAAAATGTTATTGAAAGGAGAACTATATGTGGATCCCAATGAAGTTTGAAAATCGATTGGTATGTGGCTAATAAGAGTAAATATTCTCTATTTATCTAAATTACCAACTCATAGATTAAAATTTAAAGTTGGATATGTAATTATGTTTTTACAGGATCTTAAACCACCAAACAATGTAAAATTTTCAAATAAATTATCATTAAAAAAGCAATGAATATGTAGTGCACAGTGACGTTTCATAATTTACCAATAGGTGGCCAGCACCATTTGAGAGAGGTTAAAAGGTATGGTGTTATAGAGATCTAGAAATTTAAGATAAAATTTAATTTTTTTTCAATGACATTGTTATAGAAAAATCTATAATAAGTGGTGCAACATGTGGATCGGATTCAAGTGGTTTAAAAATAGACTGTTACTTGGCTAGCATCCTTCTGCAACAGAGTTTGTAATTGAAAAACTATTAAACCCGTCTGGAGCAAATTTTAAGTACATCTTCATAGTTCTAGAACGTCTACAATAATTAAGTTTACCATAATAATTATTTAAGTCTTGGGTGGCCCAGGTTTGCCAAACTGTTATTTACTTTTGTGGTTAGAAATTAAAATCTATCCAGATGAAATCAATAAAATTATTTCTGTCAAATTAAAAATCATTGCCAAATAAAAATATTGATTTCTTGCTTTTTGATATTGTGTGTAAAAATATGATTCATTGGCCTCGTGGAAAATTTACCTTGTCCTCTTCTTGCATAACTAATGGTAGGTGATCAAAAAATATACTCAAACAATAATTTAGTGGGCAACAAACCATATTTACAGTCTTTAACTATTAGAAACAACATAAAAATATGAGAGTTCATCTTGCAGGAAGAGACTAAATTTTCAATGCATTTGCTAAAAGTTGCTAATGGAATGAAATAAAGAAGTAGAAAAGATAGCGAGTATGGTCAATGATTTGATTTTTTGAAATTTATTCAGATGTTTCCGAATTATTAAATAAACCGTACCATTGATTGTGTGAAAGAGCTATAATTTCACCAACAAATATAATAGGAAATATATACAAAGAAAACATCAATTAGTTAAAATTATCTAAGTTCTTCAATTATGAGAGCAAGCTAAGCCACGAAGGGGGATTCTAGTAAATAAATAAAACTTCAATTATTCGCTAAAATTATTTAAGTGCTTGACTTACGAAAGCAGCAAAGCTGTGATGGGGATACTGGTAATTAAAATAAACTTTTCAGTATAACAATAAAATACTAACTCATCAAGATTAATGTCGAGCGCAGCATGAGGATCATCAGCCTCTCTTAAACCAGGATTCTCATCACCAGAATCAACAGCACCATCTGGCATTTCACCACGACCTATATATACTTCAACTTCTCTTTCGCCACCACTGGATTCATCACTTTTATCATTATCTTTCTTGCTCTTCTTTTTCTTCTTTTTTGTTCTCTCTTTGGTTGAACCCTTTTTAATATATTTTTTCAGAGGAAGCAAGGCCTTAAAAAAAAAGATATCACAATGAATCCATAATATGAATATTTAAATGAAATAAATAATATAAAAATGGTTAACTGACCAGGTATAATGAGGGGAACTGAAAGATCTATGGGAGTAACTTCAATATTTTTAGCTAAATTTGTTTTAGTGCTTTTAAGATAGTTGGGATTCATCTCCTGTTCATGGCGCCTAGCTTCTCTCATCTATAAATAACAATTTTATAGTATTAATATTAGTTGTTCAAAAATCAAGCAGCTATTGTAAAGAATGGGAAGAATAAAGTACTGAAAATTTTAACTTAAAGATAATGTTATAATTTACTATCAGGTTAGACATAGTATTACAAAGAAGCGAACATTTTCCATTTCAATTCTACCAGCAAGGTAAGTAATTGCTCTACACAGCTCCAAACAACAGTGTGAACTCTGATATGTTCAATATCTTATTTTCAACTTAAATAACAGTTTTAAGTTTTATTTAAATGTTAGAATAAAAGAAGTTAGTGCTATTGATCAGCCAACTTATCTCCAGTTAATTATTTAACAGTTTAACACTCTCTTTGCAACTTTTTAATATTTAGTTGTAACTTGTGAAGAAAGTAAATTATTATTTTTAGGTCTACTTATGCTACATCAAAAGTAGTTAACAACTTCTAAAAGGAAAAATAACAGACTGCAAGCGAGCAACCCTCCTTTATTAGCATGTAATTCATAAATATAATAGCATTTCTCATATTCAATTTTTTAAAAGTTGTTTAAATAAATTCTGTATCTACGAAAGTAAAATATTGATATTGTATGTTAAAATTGGGGCGGTGAAATATATGCATTTGCACATTCCTTTTAGACAACTAAATCATCTAATATCATCAAAATTTATGTTTTCAGGTATGTCGAATCAATATGACCTATTTTTATTTTATATATTTGTAAATATTTTGCCATTAATAGATATTTTGAACTGTAATTGCATAATTATCTGCATATCTGGCATATCAGAATTTTCCACTTGAATCTTTTAAAGTTTCTGAGCAGACAAAAAAATAACATATAAATAAAAACTGAAATATAGCTATTGGAACTCCTCCTATTCGTTTTTCTGTTGAATGAACAAGTTCGTGTTTGTCCAGATGCTGATTCTTCCCTTGGTCCGAACTTTCAATCGCATTTCTTCTCTCAAAATATTACTTCACTTTTCTTCTTTCCCTTCTTCCTACCATCACTCCATTGCCCAGTCCCCACCAAGACACATCAACTATTTATTTGTGTACTCCTAAATGCTGAAAATCACTCTACCTTCTTCTTTTTTCTATAGCTCTTTCATGCCTTTCAGTGTAGTGCTTGACGCGCCTCGGCCAACTTTTTCCATTCCACTTGATCCATAGCCATCTGGTTTATGGTCCTTCCGCATTCTCTCCCCAGCTATTCAATATATTCACAATATGTGATTCGTGGCCTGCCAACAGGTCATGTCTTCCTTTTGGTCTTGCCTCCATATACCATTTTACCTCTCTTTCCTCCATCCTAATCTTTATAGATAGCACCTTCAGATCTCATTCCGAACACACACACTCATCCCTTCTTGTCTTTCCAACCACTCTCCTTGGTAGTGAGTCTTCTAATATGACTAGCTATCAAGGTGGTCCAATGCTCTGCTCCATACATGAGGACCGGTAAGAACACTATCTTGAAGACAACTAATTTATTGTCCCAGGTTATCTCCTTTTTGCCAATTATAATTATGGTATTATTAATCTGGAAGAGGACCCCATTTGCCTCGCTTACTCAGTTTCCAATTTCCTTCTCCAATCTACCAGTCCTACTTACCAAAGTGCCTAGATATTGATAAGTGTCCACTCATTTGAGTATCTCTTCATTGCATAAAATGTGGACATCCTCCTTTATCCTTCCCACTTGCATCACTTTACTCATGGCATTATTTATTTCCATGCCCTTTCTGAGCACCTCTTCCCTCCACTCCATGACAGACTTTTTTAGGTTCTCCTGAGAGTCTCCTACCAAGACATCATCTGCAAATATGAAAAATTGTGGAAGTATAGGAAACAAGTTTCTGTATTCTACAACTGTTCTTGGTGTTCTTCTTTTACATATTTTGACAATTTCATCCATAAATAACACAAACAAAAGTGTACTCAGGCTGTTCCTTTGTTTCACTCCCCTTCCTAAAAAAAGGATGGCTGTGATTCCCTTCCATTAAGGTGAACTACTCTTTTTGGATCCTGATGCACTAAATGTATCACTGATACGAGCTTTTTAGGAACCTTTTGTTGTGAAGTGATGTCCATATATCTTCTCTTATGATGTAATCAAATGCCTACTTAAGATGGAGGAATGCTAAGTAAATATTTCTCCCTCTGTCCCAGGCCTTTTCCACAATCATTCAAAGTGAAAAGATATGGTCAGGGTCTGCCTCTATGTTTGAATGCCACTTGTTCTTCAATTTCTCCTTCAATAATCTCCTTAGCCCCTGATCCAATATTCTAGTATATATTTTGTATACTACAAGAGATAAGCAAATGGGTTGGTAATTGCTACACTCTTCCCTTTTTATGTATTGGCACAATTACATTGAATTCCCATTCCTTGGGAATTTTCTTTTCATCTCAAATCTTTTGGAACAATCTCTGCAGTGCTTTAGTAAGTTCCTCTCCCCCCATACTTGATCATTTCCCGAGCTATTCCATCTCTTCCAAACTAGCCTTTGCTAATGATATCCAATCAATGCAGTCCTTTCAGTCGCTCAACTGCTAATGATATGATCTTCCAGCCAGGATTTTGATGTTCCTCACCTGTTTCCCTTTTTCACCCTGTAAGGATTTTAATATTGTCCAGAATTTTCTTGGGTTGAACTGAATGCTGATAAAAATATAGATGCTTACTGGGAAGACATAAGGAACACCATCATAAGAACGACTAAAGATGTATGTGGAGAGAAGAGAATAGACCCAGGAAGGAAGAGTGATGGAGACATTTTGTATAGTGTTTGTTTTGATAAACTACTGCAAGATTTTTAGGAACACAGCAAAGCACAAATAAAACAAAGGTAAGAAGTCACCATTTGAAAAATAAATTGTTATACAAACTGCCATTGAATCAGAGAAGTCTAGTTTTGATACCTATTTAGGTTGTACTTCAGTTCGAGCAGACATACCCTTAAAGTTTTATATATGTTTTCTTTCTTAATATTCGCCTTGCCTAGTTTTTAATAATCTTATTCCAATTTCCCTTTTCAACATAACCCTATTTATTTGCACATATATATGCATATTTTTCAGTTTTTATTGCATATAATTCACAACCCTACTTATAAGTTACAGATATCTCTCATTTTTTACAAGTATCATATCAGTTCAAATTTACATAAATATTAATCCAAATTACTCATTTAATAAAATCATCTAGAACATTAACAACTTACTTTGGTCAGTTCTTCTGGAGTAGGATCAGGAATAGATTTTTTATCATTTGAGTTAGAAACAGTGAATATATCTGGTAAATGACTAGGAGTGTCTTCTAATTCCTCTTCCG
Source organism: Euschistus heros (assembly GCA_003667255.2). Lineage (NCBI taxonomy): Eukaryota > Metazoa > Arthropoda > Insecta > Hemiptera > Pentatomidae > Euschistus > Euschistus heros. The sequence goes on along the minus strand of RCWM02000153.1, from coordinate 1,275,513 downwards.
AAGAGGAAGATGGAGGATCATTTATCCATGCATCAAGATCAAGTCTAAAAAAAAGATGTTATTTGTGAATGTTAAATTTCAATACAGTAGACTTCCTATTTAAACAAGAAGAAAGCTGGTTATTAGTTTTATATGAAGTTTATACAGAATAAAAACGAACAAGGAACTTAGAGACCTGTCTTGGGATCTTTATTTGGTTTTTTATGTCAAAGAGAGACATATACATGTTATGGATCAGGAAAGACTCCAAAGGAAAATAATGATAGGAAGCCTGGATGGTAAAAGAGGAAGAGGTTTACCTCGTCTGCAGTGATTGGAAGAAGTCGAAGTTTCTGGGAGTAACAAGATAAAGGAGAGCTGTAGTAGATTATAATGTAATATATTAAATAGACTTTAACAAATTATAATGTAATTAAGAGTCTCATAAAAAATTGGTAGAAGATTGAAAAAAATAGTAAAAAAAAAAAAAGTCTTTTTTTTTTGAATCTATGGATGTGGTTTCATCTTGTGATTTATGTTTCAAAAAAATGAACAATACACAAAATCCACTTACTATCATCACCATTATTTGAACTTAGCCTTTCTTCTACTAACTTAACAAGCTCTAGTGCTGAGCATGCTCTTTCTTGCACTTCAAGATCTCCGGATCCGACAAATAGAGGAAGTTTCTCCATTACGAGTCTGCAGGTCTATAATTAAAAATATATATATAAATTCAGATTTATTTGTAACCTAATAATTTAATATATAAACTAAAATTGCAATTGATAAATTGATCAAAAATACCAATAAAAACAAAACATTTATAGGACAGTAAGCTGCACTATTGATTTACATCATTCAATATATGTTTAGCTTTAATTAACTTTTCTAATGTAGGAAATATCTGTCATTTAGCAAGAATTAATTAGACAAAATTGTCAAAATATAATTTAAGGAGAAATTCATTTTTGAAAATTATTTTCTAATGCAGCACCACAATAAAACAAATGTTTAAGTTCCCGAAAATAGATAGTTCTTTGATGACCAGTATGATGAATAGGATGGGAACCACCTAACTCATTATCATAAAATATCATCATCATAAATGGTGCAATGGTAAAACATGAAATCAAAACCTCCTACATAGAGGTTTTCTTTTTTTTCTATTCATGGGAAAAAGAAGACAAAAAACACTAAACATTATGTTGTACATTTAAATTATTTTCATGTTTCTTGCTAATGTATTTAGGTACACTAAATTTCCACATCAAAACAAACAAAAATAACCCTTTGGCTGCGGGATAGTCTAGGCACCTGCAGTGCCCCATGTGCTTTTTATGCTTAGCGGTTATGTTTTCTTTATTTATTCTACATTTTCTATTTATGATGATGATTTTCTATTTATGTTTCCCATCCTTCTTATATTTGATATTCAACTAGTTCCCAGCATTTCTCCAGTATATACTTTACCGGATTGATCAAAAAAATCCCTGCCATGATTTAAACAAGATTCTGTTTCACTTTCACTTGCACCCGCCAGAAGTTCTAATAAATTTTCATCATAATAAATTTTTTTATAGACATAACGCACTTAACTATTCACTACAAAAGCAGAAAATATACAAAAGAATATGCAGGCGAAATTTCAGGTAAAGAGAAATGGTACACGGAAGTAAAAAAGAGTCAAAGCAGGAACACAGAAACTTCGTAAAATTGAAGTGATATGCCGAAAATTAAGTTGTATACCATCTATTGGCTTAAAGAGGCACTGCAGCTTCTATAAACAGTCCATAGATGGCGATGGAAAAAGAACTAAGTTAAGAGTTAGTAGCAGTTTGGCGTAAAACGAGCCAGACTCATATAGTAGTCTGTAGCAGTCAAAGGGTTAAATCATCATCAGAAGAAGTTTCTAAATTGAAATTCAGAAAAAAATCTTAATTGCAATTTAAACTATTCAATAGTTTAGATGAATAAGAGGTCGTGGCAGGATGATTAAAAAACAGAAATAAATAATTAAAAATTCAATTTATGACAAGTGACCGTGTATCTTTAAAGAAAGTGATAAATACAAATATTTCTAGAACAACTTGTTTATAAGATTAAATTTTAATTCACCAACAATTGAAAGAAAGTTGAAAAAAGATAATATTAAAGACAAAACTCAAAGATCTATTGTAGGCAAATGAATTGGTTTTATAGATGTATGTTATAGTTACCATTTGTAAATCTTTAAAAACATTTTTTACTTTCTCGACTTACAGTAACTTGTTTAATCAAGTAACTGTTCAGTTGCTATAAGCAGACCCTGTTCCAAATCTTTATCACAAGGAATGAATGAACTATAATTAGGCATAAAGAATAAAGTAATTGTATCAAAAGGAAAAAAAAGAAAAAAATGTAAATTAATTAACATTGAAATTTCATTCAATGCAAATTAAAATAATTTTTCCTAATACATAATCAAATATTTGATACAGTTAAGTATTTATTAAAATAAAAATAAATTCAAAAATGATAAATTAGCCAAATATCAAAATTACATCACCTTCAAAATTTCATGAACAACAAAAAATTAAGTAAACAAAAAAATAGTTCTCTCCTATAAGTAATTAAACTAAAGAATGTAATACCTTAATAGATTCCTCGGTTCCAGACACTTCCAAGATTTTAGAGAACACTTTCAGTATATTATGAACATAGATTGCTTGAATATGAGGTGGAAGACAATTAATACGACCATTTAACAAAGCTTCTAGAGTTGACTTGGTATTCGGTAATTCACTGAAAATAAAGTCATTAAAATGTTTTAATTTCTACACTTAAATTTACACTATGGAGATATAAAAATTACATATTAAATAAGGAGGTAGGGTTAATCACTAGTTATGATCACCTCACCAGTTATGGGCAGGTTTTTACATTTTTAATAAAAATAAGCCTTTACTTGTTTTCTTTGTTAGATCCTTTTAAGAGACGTTTCACAGAAGGACTTATGACTCACTTGCTAATGAATCCTTCTCTCTCATCCATTTCCGTTTGGCTTAGTTAATGTTTTTCCGAGTGTTGTGCAATAGCTCCTGTTTGTAGTAGGTGTGATTTTTCAAGTGAACATTATTAAGGAATTGCTTTGAAATTCTTCACCAATTTCAGGTTTTAAAGGTATGTATCTGTTCATTTTGATTTCTGTTTTTCTTCAGACCCCTTTGTTTTTAATTTTGTCACTTTGATCAATTAAAATTTTCAACTGACCACAACCAGTCTATAAATATCTATGATTTTAGGTATGATCACCCATGACCATTTCAAGTTTTTTTGGCATAACAAGTGTTCTTACTCCTAAAAAAATGTAGATTTTCCCTGGTTTAATTGTATTATCTTAAAACTAAAATACGATAGCGTTTACTAGTTTTGATCATGGGCGACAATGTTAGGTCTATCAGTGACCATAACTAGTTATCATCAGTGTATAAATGTATAATGGTCACTTGCTTTTACAATTTTATTTTTTCTTCAAGATGCTTTTTTAGAATCTTCTTTTTTTACAGTAAATACTTATTTGTAACTATGCCTAAAAGACGATATTTGTACTCTGAAGATGATGCCACACAGGCAAAAGAAGAATTTCTTAAAGGGGCTTCTATAAAATCTATAGCGAAAAAGTATGTGTTTTTGAAATGGATGTTTTTCTTACTTAAAATACCTAGTACCAGTGTTATTATTCCCTTTTATTATAACAGGTACAAAATCTCAAGGATGATGTTAACTCGAAGATTAAAGGGCACAGGAAGGTTTCAGTGAGGTGGAAGAACCCATTTTGTCTGCTGAAGAAGAGGACCTGTTAGAGAAATGGATTATTTATTGCTCTAGACGGGGGTTTCCCAAACGAAAAATTGATTTATTCTTGAGATTCAAAGAACTAGCAATAGTTTCGAACCAACAATGTAAATTTAAAAATGGTATGCCCAGTGAAGGATGGTATAGGGGTTTTCTCCGTCACTACCCAAATATCTCCAGTAGAACCACTGAAGCTGTATCACCAGCCAGCTCTTATGTGTCTGAGAAAGACATTCGTGGTTGGTTTGACTCAGAGGAAAATATTTTGAAGGAAATCCCGGAAGCAGCAGTAAAACTGTAATAAAGTGTTTTCAGAGTTTTATTTTTAATTAATTAATCCTTAATTTTTTATTAACCTCAAATGATTGATAGGTATGCATAAATAGTGAATTTAAAAAAATTAAAAACAAATGTTTACAAAACTTTTGTTCATATGACCATAACTAGTTTTTACTATGACCATAACTCATACACTGTCCCCATAACTGGTATTTTTAGGATATTTGCATAAAAACTAAAAAATCTATTTCAAGGAAAAATACAGAGCTTTAGTGAATTCTAAATATGTAAAAAAAATAGTAATCTGTGAAACAGCCACGACGATATCCTCGTTTGCATCAATAAATTTCCTTAACTATGACCATAACCTATGATTTACCCTATTTTATATTGAGGTATTTCGGAATGTATATTTATAAATTTGGTGATCATCCTTATGCATATATGGTGGCTTATAGTTTAGACAAAGAAGCCAGATTTTTTTCTAATAGGATTCTATCAAGGATGAATATCTTTATTATAAGTCTGGGGAATTCTAATGATCTTTCCAAATGATCCTAATGATGCTGAAACAAATTGTTGAAAAGACTATTGAAAAACAATTTTACTCCTACTTGTAAACCAGTCAAGAGAAAGTACACTGTATCACAAAAAATTAACAAACATCAAACATCACTAAAGCATTCCTGGCTATTAACTCCTAATGTTCACAAGTAATGGAAATTCTCATCTCTACAAATAATTGGAGTAAAGCTAATAAGATTGTAAAATAAACACATTAATATATCTCTAAGTGATCACATTTGTGAGCATGTACAGGGATAATATCTGTAGTTAGCGTGTTTGGCTTCTGAGTAGAGTCCAGTTGAAACGGATATTCCATTTAAGTGAATTTTATTTTTCAAGCCAACCTCGCAAATTATTAACATATCCATGACATAAGTATTTATCTGAAAATTATCTATTACAGGTGCATCTGAAATGTAAAAGACGTATTTTATATCAATCTTAATAATTTTCCTTGAGTAAAAACAGGTTGCTGCCACAAATAATTAATTTCAAAAATATCAATTTTAATAAAATAAAAATTGGTTAAGTCAACATGGCCAAAAGAGAATTAGTAATCTTACGTTTAAGATGCCTGTACGACTTGGTTAAATAAATAAAATAAAGAGAAGGGAGTTCTCCAGGCCCTAAGGCCAATAGAGATATTACCAGTGTGTTTCTGGGGCAATAGATCGTAGCACTACAACATAAACTTCTCACTACTATAATACTTTTAAATTTGAAAAATGGAGTGAATTCAACAACAAAAAATTCAGAGAGTGAATATTTTGATCACTTCTATATATATAAAAAAAAAATGTGAGTTGTTAGGTTTAAATGGCGGGATAAATTCTGTGTCCATAGTCAAATGAGTTATCCCTACAGATCTTGCTTTGTATTATAATATTTGAAAAAGGGCTACATCTATACTATGTTTGAAAAAAATGTAGCAGGGTTCTTCCTATTTAAAATTATATGCGTATAACAATCATAGCTTGTTCTGTCACAGACTTATAAGGAAAAGAACGGACAAATACATCAAAAGTCACCATCCAAGAGTGTCCTAAGGACTGTGCACTGAGCCGTGTGGGTCCCCACGCCTGCTATTTTTGCATTGTCATACACTCCTAAGAAAGGTTCCAAGTTTCAAGCCTTTAGCTCATCAGGAAGATATTAAACAAATAGAAAATTGTAGGCTGGATTTAGGTAGGGTATAGTACAGTACGTGAGGCAATGTTTACCCCATTCCAAAAGTACCCAATGAGGACTGAAGAAGTTTATAATCCAAAAAAAATAAAATTAACAGGGAAAATTGAACAGAGTAGCCAACCTCGCAAATTCTCCACATATCCAAGCTGCAGCATATAAGACATCAGCCATCTTTGCTGGTGGTTGAGCTAACAAATGACTGTTCTCTAGGAGAAGTGCCATCTGGCTGACAGTAAAAGCTCGCACAGCTTGAACTCTTACAGCAACATCGACCATTTGAGCTGCAACTAATTTACCATGCTGTGTTCCCTCCATTCGTGTCAGCTCTACAAGAACACTAACATACCTGAAAAATCATTGATACTAATAATTTTAACTTTAGTCAAATAAAATTATTTATTGATTAAATATATTCACTACATATTTACCATTCAAAGTTTGTAATATACTGATAATTATTTTGCGAACAAATATCAATAATCTTAGAAAGCAATTCATCCCTATAGGTTGTCCCTTCAGCTTTATCCATGTGAATCATCAATTTCTTAACAATTTCCATAAGAGTTTTTTTGGAAACCTAAAAGTAAAAAGTTATCTCACAATACAGTATTTCTGAATTTGTTATAAAACTTAAAACATTGGTTTTTAATGGTAATATAATACTAATAAAGGAACAACTTTATGCCCATGATCAAAACTAACCATTCCATAAAGAAGATCGAGAGCTCTAAGTCTTATAGATTCATCTTTATCATCAAGACACTGCATCACCAAATCTTTGTGTGACTGTACAGACTTTGGATGAGTTTTGAGGATTTTTGACATTGCCAATAAGCCAAGATATTTCACTGAAAATGTTAATAATTACATGATAAATAAATAAATATAATTGAATTCCTTTTAGAAGCATATGGAAAAAAAAAAGAAGTCTAAATATAAGGCATGATTCCTCAATACTTAAAAAATTAAAATGGTATTTCACTTTCTTTTTCTTATATTCTCCTTCTAATAAAAAAAATAATTTCTTTGTTATAAACAGCACTAAGAGATATGTAATCATATATATAAAAAGAGAATCACAACAGATTTGCTATATCATTACTTGAGAGTTTAGAAGCAAACTACAGAATAAGGAGTTAGACAAACATATGTTACTTCAAATCTTTAGATCTGTTGTACAGAGTACTGGATAGTTTGACCAGGCAATTCGTGCTATAAACATAGCAATCAATTATTATTTGTCATTTTTTATTTTGTTGGTTTCTTAAAGAATATTTATAGAAATAATATTAATAATTATAACAATATTTATAATAATAAACCTACATAAACCTTAATCTCAGGGTATAGAATCAAGTGTGAATCTTGCACATTATTAAATATTATTCACCAATGAATTGAAATCACAAATAGATTCTTAAGAAAACAAAAATAATAATAACTTCCCTGCATTTTACTTTAAGATAATTTTTCCTATGCCTTTATAATGAGTCAATACCAATTTGAATTGAACTTGATTAACAAGGTATTTATTAAGAATAATGAATAGGGTAATGTTAAAATAAAATAAATTGCATAATTCATCGGAAAAAAAAAAAAAAAAAAAAAAGACTGCCATAGTTAAATAGGTACCAGGTAATAGTAAGACAAGATAATGGTAAGGTAATCAGGGTTAAGAAATTAAACACCTGACCACAGTATATATATATATATATATATATATATATATATATATATATATACACTATATATTATATATATATAATATAATATTATAACACTCTTCTTGAGATATTTATACCAAGTCAAACAAGAATAAACAAAATATTTAACCTAGTACTATAATTTTTGTTGAACTTTTAAAATTAGAAAAAAAAAAAAAAAAAAAAAAAAAAAGAATTAAAGATTATTAAAATATATATAAACTCCGTAATAGAAGTCTCACTAACAATTTTGGTCAGAGTCTTCAATGAGTATCCTCAATTTTTGAACACAGAGCTACAACAGAAAAGAGACGTAAGTAAAATACAATAAAAATTGAATAAATAGACTGATTAAAACTGGATTAGTAATAATATTTAAGTTAACCTACTTGAATAGATGCACTGTGGTTAGGCATTCCTGATGAAATAGAGATAAGAACTAAACCATAAAAAAAAATAAAATAATATTAAAACTAATATTAAGGAAACAAATAATTTTAATAATTTAATTTTTAATTTTTTTTTAATTACCTGCAATAACAGTATTAATGCATTCATAGAGAAGAGACATTGCAGAAGTGCTAAACAAAGTAAGAAAACAGAATTAATAAACATAATCAAATAATTAGTTATTACCAAGCTGACCAAAAGAAAAATTGAAGCTATCATTAACTTTCTAATATTTGCTAAGTTTTTCAATAACAAGCTAAAAGCTTAAAAAGTTCAAAAGCATAATAAATATTATTTATTTATTTAATGAAACATATACTTTTTATATATCATTTTTATAGTTATATATATATATATATATATATATATATATATATATATATATTTTAGTTTTACAAAAACCATTGTTAAGCGTGTCTTTGATTGAATTCAAATGCTTGAGCGTGCAGTGAAGTAAAATTGTAGCTAACAATGATCTTGGTGCATCTGAGCATAAGCAATTATTGATATCTACAGCTAAATGGTATTAAAAATAAATAAATAAATAAATTTAAAAAAATAAAAATTACTACTCAGAAGCTTGGTGGTGCTCTCCATCGGCCTTTTAATTTGTGCTGAGAATGATTTTATTTCCATGGTATTTCCATTATACTTGATGTTTCAGGAATAGCAATAAATTTGCTAATGAATACAGAGATTGTTTCCGTAACTATGAAGTTAACATAATTTAAAGAAAACTCTCTTAACGGATAAAAACTTAACATTAATAACCTAAATTGATAGTGTAAGTGTTAGTACATTTTTTTTTTTTTTTTTATGAGATATAATTTTATAAAATGTAGTAGATCTACTGAAAACTTCTGTCCAACTATTAGAATTCGTAATCAGTAATATAAGTTTGCCAATTATCAAAATGTAAAAGAATTATTTATAAATTGTGATTTGATAACTTCAGAAAGTATATTACGATGGAAAATTAATTTCAACATAAATTTTCAAGATATCAATGGTCACTTGAATTGTCAATTTGTTATACATAAAAACTTGTCAATATTGAATGAAATAATATTAAGGAAAATACTGAGCAAAAATAAAAACTTTACCATTAAATTAATTTTCATTACGGAACTGTAAAAGTAAAGAGTAAAAGTACCAAGTATTAAATATATTATTCTTATTATTTAAAAAATACAAAATATATTTTGTAATTCATACAATCTTCACAAGAAAAAATTAACTATCCAAACAAAATCTATTTATTTGAAATACATTTTTTTTTTTTAATTTAATTTAAAATATTTATTACCTGGGTTTGTTGTTAAAAAATATAATTAAAAATTTAATACTTGGGTTACTAAAAATATTCAATATCTATTCATCGTCCAAACGTTTAATCATAATTTAAGTGATGATTATCAATTTTTTTTAGAAAACTATAAGTTATAAATTACACAAAAATCATGGAAAAATAAAAGGTAAAGAAATTATTAAATAAAATTAAGTTGTAAAAAATATCATTTAATCTCAGTATTCTGTTGCACAAAAATCTCATTGTACAGCAGACAGAAATTTCAGTTTGACCGATAACAAAAGATGTTAAAAGTTATTGGGACTGATTACCTGTGTATGAGGTTGGTGAGGGGCTCAATGAGTTTCTTACCAAGGCGAGGCTCGAGGGGAGTCAACGCACCAAACTGAAAATACAAATCTTCTCAGCCAACAGCTAAAGAAAATCATTACAACTACTCTAACCCACATTTCACAGCTACCAAACTATGCTCTAACTCTGAACAACACCTACATAATAGATATTGGGTACCGACTTTTACACAAAAACAGTATGTCCAATTATAAAAAAAAAATAAATAAAGAAATCAGTATTTTGAGAAAACAAATTTGATTTCTAAAAAACATTTAAAATAAAAACAACCAATCAAATATTTTAAATACTAGTATATATTGTAAATAATAATTAATTAAATAGATCTTTATATCTACCACTTTTGTGTAAACAGTAAATTTTCTCCTTGATACGATTTACTTCATATGAATCAAACTGTAACCCATAAGTTCCAGCTAACAACTTAGTTGTGGTATCATGAGGACAAGCTCAAAGTAAATAACAAATAATTTATAAGCAAGTTATTTAAATTAAGAAAAATCATCATGGGTCCTCACAAACATTCATTAAAAATAACAATAGGTTCCAGTAGAATCTGTAGGCCCAAGACTTCTAATTACAACTGAATGGAGTGGAAAATTAATTTTATGCCTATTGCCGGGCCTGAAACCTGGGCTAGTGAGCAGTGAGTCCAGTAAATTTCTCAATAAATCAACTCTGCTCCTAAACTATAAGAAAGAAATTAAAACAAATACATTTAGATCCAAATTACTAATCTTGAACAGAAAATTACTAAATAAGAAATATCAAAGCTACAACTTATATAAAACAACAATGAAACAAACTTATAAAACTAAGTAAAGCATTACTGCAAGGTTTCAATTACATAAGAAATATAAATATAAAACAAGATATCAATCATATGAACATCGAGCTTTGAAGTTTTATACAAAGAAAAACATTTTTAACACTGGCACAAGGAAAAATGAGAAGAAAACTGATGTTAGTGAAGAAAATTCGTGGAAATTTTAAAACTACCTTAATAAGAAGAACACATATCTATGGGATGTTTCAGCCATTATTTATCCAGACACAACATAAAAGGCTAAAAAGAAAATAGGTAGAATTATTCAAATTAAAAAAAAAAAAAAAAAAAAAAATTATGGACATCTGACAGAAATGGGGGGATCAGGTCACAGATTCCAAATTCCCTTCGAAATCACTGCTTATAGGAGAAAGACTTTTTTAAGGGTCAGTATCAAAGCACAGCATTTCAAAATGATACAAACTAATCACAAAAGATTTGACATATTTACACACCTTGAACAGAAGGAAACAAAATAACTTTCAAATTTCATTACTTTGGAAACCATTTTTCCCAGTTGACTTTGGACCAAAACTATAAGATGGAATAAACATTCATCTTAATAATATCAAATAAATAAATAAAATGATAACATTAATTACAACATTGTGAAACAGTTTTTATATCTATTTCCCCAACACCATTAATAATGTAAACTATAGGTGCAAACACCTATTAATAATAGATAACCATGTTCTTATATCAATTTTCCTTATATCACAGAATTAAATAACAAAAGCAGTGAACATTTTAAGTCTTTCAAATGATAAAAGAAATATATTACATTTGAGCAATAGTTATTGTTAGGGGCCTAAGGGGATGTGAAGCGCAATATAAGATCTATCAAGATCTCACTAGTCTATCCATCCCAACTCTGCTCTCACCAACTCGTGGTAGGCCCTGTTTAGCCGAGCAACTCAGCCCGAGGTTGAGATATCCAACCCCTTTGGAGGACTGGGTCGGCGACAGACGAGAGATGGGGGTCTTGATAGGGCCGTTCCTAAGTAATAGGAAGAATGGCCCATCAGGATGTGGTGGACTGGCAGCAGGGACCATCACTAGAGCAGCAGCGGATGAACTATATTAGTCGACGGTGTTCATAATCCCAGTTAGGTGGACTACTGCGAACGGGTGGAGAAGGCTCGTTAGCCGAGGTGCTGGAAGCTTTTTTAGAGCGCGGGAAGCTCGATAACAAACCCCCTAGCCCTCCAGGTTGGGGGTTGGCATAGGGCTGGGAACCTCAGCAGAAGCGGCGGCAAGGCAACTTGCATAAAATGTTGGAGGAGGCCAGTACCTGCTCAAGGGTTGTTGTGCCACATAGATAGATAGAATAGTTATTGCTATGTTAATAACAAATAGTAAACAATAAGAATTATTATTAAAGTGAAGAAGAATTATTATTATTACTCACTTAAATCAACTTATATCACAAAAAAAAAAAATTAATATACCTATAATATATTTAGTCAAGGATTTTTAAACTATTGCACAAAAAACTGTAAAATTCATTAATCAATAAGTTTTTTAAATTTTAAAAATAAGTTTATTTAGCATGTTTTTTACATATACACCAGACATAATTGAACAATTTAAGCCAGGGCTGTTTTCTATCAATCAAATGATTGATTGAGATGGTAATCTTAAACATAGAATTTTACTATCACAGAAATGTTATTGAAAAGTTTTCAATGTGTGATCGTGCAGTATCATGCATAAAAATAAAACATTCTCTAATAAATGATGCAAACATAATATATTGCTAGAGAATTTCTCTTATGTACAAATTAGCATTAAGAAAAATCAAGGATATTTTTCTGTACTTCGATGAATTCCAACCGACACATTTATATTTTCCTCTTACTCCAGTAATATTACATTAGAATATATTATCACCATGTTGCCAAGTACGGTCTCATTATAATTAATGATTTCATACTCTTATTAATACACTAGAAATCATATTCAATTTACATTGTGATCTAGAACCATTTTAATAGCCTTATACAAGTTTCTGCACTAATAGCAACAAAGTGAGCCACATAAGCCTTTTAGGTAGTTACAAATCCACAAGAAAAGCCACAAAATGATAAAGAAATTCAGAGAATTTAAGAGGACCAGCTTTTAGCCCTGACTTAAATACAATCGAACACCATTAAAAGAAATAAAATAAGAAATGAGGGAATAAATAATCCTAACAATAACTTGCAGTACCTATGAACAGCTTAATTAAAAATCTGAGGAAAATTACAATGGATTCAGTGAAACATTAGAAGTCAAGAGGCAATATCCACAATTGAAAGCTTACATACTGTTTAATAAAATTAATGGATTTATTTTTTCCTGTTTCATAAATTTAAAGAGGAGAACTTATTAGAGTGCTCTAAATTCTAAATAACATATGAGATTTTGGACCTGAATAAACAAGAAAATAAGGTTTAAATGTCCTACCTCTATATTTTCACAGACATCAATCAAATTCTGCAACTGGAAAGTCTAAAATAGTATTTAAATGTTATTATCATATGTATCCATCTATTACTTGTTTATTGAAGGGAGATACAATTAAGAATACCAAAGAAGTACACCGGATATTGTTTACAATGACCTCCAAGAGACTAAGCATATTCGGTCACTACAGCCGATCGTCATTATATTTTATCATACTACCTACAAGTACATAAGTAAATGTGAAACAGGAACTTTCTAAAATCAATCTCATACAGATACACACTTTTGTTCAAGAATAATCTACTATCTAATAACTATATGTTTATATTGTACATATAATTATAAAACAATTATGAATATTAAACTTGTTTAAAATAGTCAGTTATCCTGGATGGCTTAGAACAATTGTTAATACAATATTGGTAAGATATTTTAGCATCAATAGCACTTTTGATTATGTCACTGTGAAGTTCACCGTTCACGAATAAAAACTTTTATAGAGTACAAATTGAGTCCAAGGCAGTGAGTCCAGGGTTAGTAGTAGGGGTAGGGGTGGAAGAGAGAAGAGGATTCTAGGATAATGACATGGCAATGATTACTAAGTTTGTTTACTTTGAGCTGATTCTGTTTTTAACCACTGCGGAGTTATAACTAAAGACTTTACCCTCGAGATCAACAAAACAGGTTATGACCGATATGTTGTTGTAAGCGATGTTACTATATCCAATTCAAAATACATGTGACGAGATAGCAAGTTCAAGGGAAAAGTTAGTTACTATAGCCGATCCTTTGTTATAAGTCGTATCCAGTAATATTTGATTTATCTAGCCACAACAGTACTTTTATCATTTATTAATGGAACAATGAAAATTGATAATTTAATCAAATCTGTAAAAATACATTACAAAAAAGCTACTCCAACTTTTTAAAGAAGGAGCTCTTACTTTTCATAATATCTAATAATAATTTCATAATTCCTACAAGTTCAGAACTGCTAATCTCTTCAGTGAAAGCACAGATGGTGTGGTGATGCTAAAAAAGTAAGGGAATAGTAGTAATACACAATAGATTTTTATACAATAACAATGTTTTAACTATATACAGGGGACAATAAGCTAGCAGGTAATGGACAAAGTTAGAGCACTGTAAAGGAAAAGTAGCAGTGAATTTAGATATATTGTTACCTTGAAATGAGTTCAATGAGAGGATGAGTGAGCTTTCGCCCGATCCTTGGTTCAATCATTGTGAGAGCACCGAACTGTAACATAACCCCACCCCAAGGAGGACACGCCACACACAAACTTTTTATTAGCATTATATCATGATTTATTTTAAGGAAGTATGCTGTAATTTTAATAAGATCAAGTTTACACATAAAATGAAGGAATACAAAAATGTTGGTAAACTGTCTCAAAAATCATTAATTATTCACATGAAAATTTTATTCAATTAATCATTGGATACACTCTTTATTTATAAAAAATTAGAATAGACAAATAAATTGTTTTTGCAGATAAGCCAACCAAAAAAACTCAATTCACACTATTAGCAGTTAAACTTACTATCCATAACATATCCAGAATCCAGGTCAAAACCCTTAATTTATAAAAATGAAACAGTAAATGGGAGTTCAGTACGGTCTAATTTTTAGAAGTTATGATTTTATGAACTTTAACTTTATCATTCCACTGCACAAAGAACAAAATCTTAAATTCCGATGAATTAAAAGTTCAAGCATTTTCAAAGCTTGAACCTTACAACTGCTCTGCCAAAGGCAGATTTTTATAAAGAGGAACACAAATAGAGGCCAACCAACTAGAAAACCATTTCATGTGTTACAATTGCAACAATAAGAACTTGTAATTAAAAAAATTAAAAATCTAAAAACAAGCACGGATAGTTTACAAATTACTTAATTCTTTCATCCTGAAATCAAAACTAAAGAAAATCTACTATCAATATAATTATAGTAACCAGTATTAATGCCTCTCCTTATGTTAATGGGATAAGAGAAATATTTATAAACAACTTTTTTCATCTAATTGATTACATAACCATTAAGGGCAAAAATCTTTCTCTTTTATATAAGATGTAAGGATACCAAAAATAATAATAAAAAAATACAAATTTAATACTTTAAAAGATAATTAAATAGAGGGTTTTATATTCAAAATCAAAGCAATTAATAACATATTGCAGACAAAATTGTTTACAAGAATTATCAATACCATGATTTATTTTTTTAGCTTTACAATTATACTCCCTACAACTTAAAATTCTTATTTTAAAGACAGTCCTTAAAAAAATAAAAATAAAAGTAGTTTCCTATTTCTATATCCAAGAATAAAATTGTACACAAATCTGTTTTCTTTCTCATTTAAACTGAAGTGTTTTCAAAAATTATCAATAATGCTATAAAAGCACCTTAGACATGTTATTTTCAACGTTAGTACTGTGATTATTATACTACCTATGAAATGTTCATTTTGAAGCATACTTATTTCACTTTTACACACAAAGTATAATATCTAATTTTTTTGAATAAGAAGCTGAAAAAGAATCAGATTGTGAATACTTACAAGTTTTATAATTTTAATTAGCATCCAATTATTTGTGGATGTAGTCATAAGTTTGAAGAAGACTGGAGCAAGACTAAGATAGTTCTTGGGATTTTTTCTAGCTAGTTCACAGACCACATTTACTGCTGCTGACTGAACTCCTGCAATGTATACAAAATAAATTCCGCGTATCAAAGAAAATATTTAGATTACCTCTATAATATTGTAGTCCCTTGACACATTTAGTTACTAAACCAGTAATCTTACTGATTGGTTTTGATATTAACCTGAATCAGGATCTTCTAGTTTTTCTTTTAATCGAGGAAAAGCTGGTCTCAAAGCCTCAGGGTATCGCAAAAATACTTTATACATCATTAACACTGCTTTCTTGCGTAAATATGGTTTTGTAGATGTCAACTAGCAAAGATTAAACCAAATTAATAAAAAAATTCAAAATAAAAAGAAATAACTAAGTCATATGACCAATTTACCAGTGTCATGATATCATTTGCTAAATCCCTGGCAAGATCAGTACTTATGAAGCATGAGAGAGCAGATAATGCTAGTCCCGCATCATATTGGTTTTGACTATTTAAATCTTTACGTACCATATTGGTTGTCAGCATAAGTAACTTGAAAAGAAATAAAATAAAATTATAAATATGAAACTTTATTCCATTAAACATGGCCATTATATAACTTACCTCAGTGTCTGCATGAAAACTTTGACTAGATGCAAGGTACCCTATTCGTTTATATGTAAACTTTGAAGAGCTCATTACCTCAATAACATTAAAACCAGCCCAACTCATATCATACCCAAGCATTTGTAACTGAAAGAGATAAGATATTTACAACAAAGTTGACATAGATCAAAGAAACTTTAAATGGAAATTCTTACGCACATAGGTTAATTTAGCTATTGCTGTAGCTTTGACAGCCAAATTGTCCTGCCTTAATTCTTGCTTGATTTCATCAATACATTGTGCTATGTATTTGGCCTAAAAGTTATATAGATAAATATAAGTTGACATTATTCACAAAATTTTCAAGGAATATTACTGATGGTTTAAAATACAAATTATCCATCTTCTTTAACTTGAAAATGAATCAAGAAAAGTAACTTACTTCGTTGTCTTTATTGTTTCTTATTCCACGAACCAAATCAGTTAAATTTTTATCAAACATACGTTCCAAATTTCCCTTGACTTTTTTCAAAGCCATTTTTTAATATTTACACAAATCAAACAATTAACATAAAACGATACTAAATGTAAAACAAATTCTAAGTCCCACTTTCAACTCAGTAACATCTTTCCGTTCCGTGGACTCTGTCACTGTAGTATCGATTACAAATCAGTTTTGTATCGATTGTTTTATTTACTTTTAAAATGAAAAAAAAACGAGTAAAATCTACCTCTGAGCAGATAATAAACAAGTTTTTAATTAAAGCATCAACAGATTTTTAACTTTATTTGTTCATCCAAATTTGCCAAAAATAAGAATAGACGTTGAGCAAAACCTAAGGTTCAAAAGAAAAAAAAAAAAGAATATTAAGGATGAGGAAGTTCAATTCCAGTGGTAAATCTACTCTGGCATTAATCTACTTAAGGAATGGTTTTGAATCTGTATGTTCCGCAAAGCTTATCTATTTCTGCTTGAAAGGATGTAAGGTTTACGGAATGTATATAATGAAATAATGATTAAGTATGAATGAATTCTGGATTTTTAACCCTTTAACGGGCAGACAAAGGATTTTGGAATACATTTCTTCTTTTTTTTCCCTTTGAATGGCTATAGCCACGTTAACCCCCACTCGTTTATCATGAAATTCAAGGTTAAGTAAAGGATATTAGGCGATAATGAGTTGGATAATGCGTCGGATATTACGTCATTTATTGAGCAAAAGGCATTAAATATGTGTATCCTCCAGGATACACATAAATATAACAAATTACAAGGTGAAAAAAAAAAATCTAACTTACAAAACTAACAAGAACTTTAGATTATGATTTTCTTTCACTGATTACTGAAAATTTGTTTTGTCGCTTAGATTGTTTTTCGGCGGACCCATTCAATTGTCGTATCTGAAAGAAGGAATTACAGTTTTATGATTTTCGAATTTTGTTGGTTGTTTTAGTAAGCCGGGATGTAATTTAATGTGTTTTTTCTTATTTATCTGAGCTAATTTAGTATTATGATTATATATTGTCTTTCTAAATTTTGGTTTTGCTTTATTCCGGAGATTTGTTTTGGGGAATTTATCTATGGGGAATTCCAACAATTTTTGTCCTAGTTTGTTTTTCTTTTTCAATCAGCTCTTTAATAGAATTTTGTTTCGCTGTTTGACTTTGGGTTAGTTACCCCTAATGTGATTTCATTTGGCTTCAGTTTTAATTGAGAATTAGGGGTGTTATTATAAGCGATTATTAGGGGAATCGATGGCTGAGTGAGTTGGGACGAGGGTCTCAGCGCACTTGGTACTAAAGGTCGTGAGTTAGAATCCGATCTGGGCTGGTAAAAATTTATTTCGTAGCAGACCCACGAAATGAATCTTGGCCATACCACCCTGGTTAGAATGGGTTGGTAACCTGTACGATAACTCGTCCTTCCTGGCCTAGTTGGAGTACATAAGGATGTCAAACCCATTTAAACAAAGTACAATCTGTAAGTGTAGAGAAGGTTTTTGGGCCTTTATAATATTTATCAACTCGATGATTGAGGAGTGTACTACGTTAATGAGTACGTTGGAATTGTGATAGTTGGGAGTGCCAAAATAGTATTGAATATTATTGTATTGTAAAAAGTTTTCATTACATTTATTTGCGAATTCAGGTCTATTGTTCCGCTGTGTTTTTTTTTTTTAGGTGATGGAAATAAACAGAGATAATCTTTTGATTTGTTTATTGTTTTCGTATTTTTATTGCTGTCTATAGCATATCCTCAATGTTTCTTTGAAAAACAATCAATAGTTGTTAGGATGGTAATGTTGCATTAATATAAAGTGTCTATCTGTTTGTTAGGTTTGGCTGTAATGTGATATTCCGGTTTAGGAGTATTTCTGTCGTATTTTGTTTGTTTGCATATTTCGCAACTGTTAATAAATTTAGTTATGTCTGTGAACATCTGAGAACAGGAAACTCTTCATTAATTCGTCTGTGACAAGTTTGTTGTTTATTTCGTTTAACGTCACTTTATGCTACTATGGCTAATCGGACGATGCTACGGTGGGAGTCATAAATTTTGCCTATCCAGGTATAATTAGGATAGGGATTTCTAACGAGTACCTGACATCGCACAGGCTCGGGACCCCCATTTTACGTCCCTTCCGAAGGACGGCATAGCTAAGAATTTTTTACTCCCTTTAAAAAATCCTAAGGTCATCTGCCGGGCTGCGAATCCGCGATCATGGGTTTAGTAGGTTGCTATGCTAACCACTACACCACAGGTGACCCCGTCTGTGACAAGTTTTTCGATAAGTGTAAAGTTTGTTTGTCTTTGTTTTCTTCGTCTTGAACATACTTAAGATATATTTTGATTTTTGTACTTGGGAATATTTCAATTATTTTTTGGAATTGTCTAAAATTTTCTTCTAGGATCTTGTTTTATATTTCTGAATTAGGATTAGAACAGTACACTCCGTAAGTTTTGTTAGGTTCGAGGTGTTCTATACAAAGTTCTTCCAAATCATTTAATTACTGTAGGGCTAAGCCGTGTGCCAAATCAGTGTTGGGCATATTTATATTCGTAAATACGAATACGAATATAACACAGATTATTCTCTAAGAATGTGAATACAAACAGAATAGAAAACAACTTCTTCTTCTTTGTAACGGTGTTTCACTTCGTTGGGTTTCCTTCCACAGTTCTCTGTCCCACCAATCACCGTCCCTCAGACCTCTTCCTGCCATTTTCTCCGCTATCTCATCCTCCCATATCCTTGCTGGCCGTCCTATCTCTCGTAGGGCTCCATTTTCTAACCATTTCAGGCAATCTTCCAGGAGCCATTCGACGTACATGTCCATACCATATTAACTTCTTCTTCATAACATGTTTCGTCACGCTCTCCGTAATTTCCATTTTCCTCCTTATATCTTCATTTCTTACGCGATCTGCCCCGGTTTTCTGGATACACCTTCTCCAGTAGTCCATCTCAACTACATTTAATTTATCCCTAATACTCTTGGTGAGGGACCATGTTACTGCGCTATATGTGAGGTTGCTTTCAATCAATGATTGAAAAATCCTTTTTTTATTCTCTTTGGATAAGGTCCTGCTCCACAAAACCGGATGCAAGATGCGAATTGCCTTCCTAGCCATTCCACTTCTGCTCTGTATTTCTCTTTTATATCCTCCTGCCGTATCCAGAATGGAGCCTAAATATTTCAATTTTACTACTTGTTTACATTTTGCTCTTTCTATCCAGAGATCCTCCACCTCATTCCCCTATATAGACATGTATTAGGTTTTGTCAAAATTTATCTTGATTCCCCAGGCTTTGTAACATCATGAGCTTTATCATCATCATCAGGTCTTATTTTTCTTGGGCCATAACCACCAGATCGTCCGCGAAGAAGATTGTACACAATAAACCCTCTTCAATAGGAATGCCCATCATTTTACATTCCCTAAACCACTGCTCCATCACTAAATCCAAGTATATTTTAAATAAGGTTGGGATAAATGACATCCCTGTTTTAAACCTTTCGATGATTCAGTAGCAGCTGCCAAGTTGTTGCTTTGTTTAATTTTGTACATACTTTTTCTGTTCATAATCTGGATTGCCACAATAAGGCCTGGGTCAATGCCTCGTTCCTGCTGAGCTTTCCACATTTCATTCCTAGGTACTTAGACATATACTTTTTCCAAATCTATAAATGCTAAATGTAGTTCTTGCTGTCTTTCCTTGCATTTTTCTATTAGTTGCCTCATTATAAATATATTATCTATGCATGGATCATGCCTATATTATCAATGGATTTACCAGCTGTGAAACCACACTGTTCCTCATGTGTCATAAAACATGCCTCCAATCTGTTCTTTAAGACTTCTCC
Organism: Euschistus heros; assembly: GCA_003667255.2. Classification (NCBI taxonomy): domain Eukaryota; kingdom Metazoa; phylum Arthropoda; class Insecta; order Hemiptera; family Pentatomidae; genus Euschistus; species Euschistus heros. The sequence continues at coordinate 1,254,964 of RCWM02000153.1, read as the reverse complement.
TTAGATTCTTGTTATACTACTTTGGACACATATTCCTCGATAGTTGCTACATATACTTTTATCTCCTTTTTTATAGATGGATGTTAGGTATTCTAGTCTCAGTTCTTCTGGAATGTCTTGCCTTGCAATATTAAATTGAAGATATTAACCAATGCCCGAACTTTAACCTCCCCTTCTGCCTTTAAACACTCCACCGGTATTTCTCCTCGTCCAGCAGATTTTCCGTTTTTGGAATTTTTAAGCTCCTCCCAAACTTCTTCCTCCGTAATTATAACTATCTCTTCTTAAGCTTTCATACTCCATGCTTCCTTAGATTTGTTATAACCTAGAACACTGCCAATCCTGTTGCATGTGATCTCCCATTGTACGTTTTTACCTTTCTCTACTTCTCTCTTGACCAGAACAACTGTTATCAGAATTTATAGGCATATATTCAACTTAATTTTCACTGGAGCCGTGTAAATACAACTGTATTTAGAATTTATACGTATGAATACAACTATTCATATTTACACAAATGAATACGGATATATTTATATTCTCACATGTGTATAGGAATATATTTGTATTCATATTCCTAGAGAATAATCTGGGTGAATATATTCGTAACTGCATTTACGACAATAAATACGCCCAACACTGTACTAATTTTGTTGAATTAATTAGGGTTTTGTATTGATTTTTGGACTTGTTTCCTCTTCGAAGAATAATTTGGAATTTTTCAAAGTTTAAAAGATTATCGGGATTGTCCACTATACCTATTTGTTCATTACAGCTAATTTGAGAGTGGACTGTCATTTAACTTAATTTAGGGATTGAGGACAGTTATTTGTTTCAGCAGGACAATGACACCAAGAACACTCCAAAAAAACACAACAAAGATTGGCAATTGTGTCGTCTAGTTGCAAAACCGGCCAACTCCTCAATTTTGAGAAATACGTTTTTTCTGTTTTCTGAGTCCTAAGATACATTTTCCATCTATTGGAAACAAGAAACCTCGCAAAAAAACCCGTGAAATCCTTTTTAAACCTGCGTTTGAAAAACTCAGTGTGCTGCAAAACCGGCCAAATCCTTCCGTGAGTGAGTTTCAAAACCGGCCATCTCCACATCCGCTAGATCGCGCTGTTGTTCCAGATCAGGAAGCCCTCTTATCAGGCAAATATCAGCCTGCTCCTGCTTTTCCTGTAGTTAATGTTTATGCCTTTATCGTTTCGTGCACTTTTCATTCGATTTTTATGGAGAAGTTTGTAGAAGAAGTTCTAGCTAATTTAGCAGGAAAAAAACAAAGAGACAAACCCCTCCAGATCGGGTTTTTACCTAAATTGAGATGAAGTTAAAGAAAATCGAGACTCTCGTTCAGTCTTTAGAGTTTTATGGCATTCTCTCGGAAAGTGGAACTGTGTTCAAGCCAGGAAGAGACTACACATATCTTGATTGGAAGAGTCCCAGTAATGCCCTCCTCAAACCCCCTCCACTATGGCACTTCAAAGTCATTGAGATTTTTCATAACCAAACAAAATAATAAGGTGCTAGTTCAAGGAAAGGTTTTCTACAGATCGTTTGATTTTTAACTGCACGGTGGTCGCACAGTGGGGCAAGTAGCCCTAATTGTTGGCATAAACTAAATATTCTTACTTACATCTTAAATAATCATCAACATTGGTTCCTAAAGCTATATATCATACACTGAAACATTGAAAACCTAAATCACTCACTTTATTTGTGTACAATACGGAAAAACTTAAAAAAAACAGTAAATAAAAAAATTCACACTTTTCATTAAAATATGTAACACACTTTCTATCAACAACATTCCCTCATCATCTTCACTGTCTTCTTCTTCTATTTCAAAAGAAAAAGAAAGAAAGTTTAAAGCCTCTGTCGGTTGTGACTTAATTTTTTTCTTAGGTATTTTTCGTTTACTTGTTAGAATTGGGTCTGAACACAACATAAAGTTAATGAATATATCATGGTTGGATTTTTCTTGACTACACTTCCGTGATGTTCACGATATTTTTTGAAATCCTTGTTACGAGCTTCCTGTACAATGAAAAGAAACTTGTCAAGGGTCGGTGACATCGGGTACCATGGTTACTTTTCTACATAATACTTTGCAGTATCGTGAGCAAACGCTTGATAGGCATTAGTATTAATTTCGTACCCACTTGATATTGCTATCAGTATTGTATGAAGCCTTTTAATTAGTTCAGCGTCAACTCCGGTAATTTCTGACGAAATATCAGCATGCGAGAAAAATCGCCTAGCCGTATTTACATTGTTACTATTTCCAAAGCCAGGTTTAGGCATGTCAACAATCAAACCACACTTTTTTAAAAAAAAACTTTCTTGGATTCGACTCTTGGTTTCTTTAACAACTTGTTTGTCTTCATTGCTGCGGTCTTGCCATTTTTTTAGTGGAAGCTTGTAGGATAGGTGTAGAGGATATAGAAAATACAATGATTTTTTCGTCTATGCAATAACAAAGAAGAAATATTTTTTCTGACGGTGGGGCAGATTGGGGAAACATTTTTCAACGAAATCATAATATTTAGATAATGCACTAGAAGATGGTGGAAAACAATATGCTTGGACGGGTTTGGAAGGTTACTAAACCCTTCGTTACATGTAAACTAAAATCAATAATCTTATTTTATTATATTATGAAGGCAAATATAATACTATATTTCAAAATTATATACCTGAAGATGATGATCCCATGTCATAAAAATATACAAGTATTAATACTGTATGCAAAAAAACAAAAGATCTGTTAATAACAAATTGATGCAGACACTGACATTGATGCCACTGAACTTTGTTCACTTTCACCGATCATCAGTGCAAGACATGACCGTTATCAGCTTGATGAATTACATTATTTTGTTCTGCAGAGCCTTAAGTAACAGATAATTAAGTCATCACGTTGAAAGGAAAATTTTAGTTTTAGAACTTTCTGCCACGTTTTTTGCTTTAGTTTGCACCACTGTGCGTCGTAGCATCAGCTGCTCAAGAAGGAGGAATCAGAGAAGTAGATAAGAGGGATGAAGAAGAATATCAGAAAGAAATATTTAAGTCTGTTGAAGACGATAATACCGCAAGAGTATATGTTTCTGAATATTTATGTTTTTCAAAATTACGTTTTTCGGGAATTCTTCTTCTTCTTCTTCTTCTTTTAGCACTAAAAAACCCGAAGGGGAATTCTTCCCTTGTGCCACTAAAAACCGAAGAGATTTTCTTCCTACTTCGTTTTGGCGCGATTTAACAGAAAATCAGCTCTCCTGAAAAATTTTGGTTTTTGGAGATGGCCGGTTTTGCAACTAGACGACACAATTGTAAAATGTTCCCAGGATTTGTCAAACACCACCACAATCACCAAATATTAACCCATTTAAAAATCTATGAGATTACTTAAATCGGAATTTTTGGATTATAGGAGAATATGTATTAAGACAAACGTTAGCATTTATTGGAAAGACAATGAACACATAGGTTTACACAAAAACAACAATACAAATGAATCAGCTGGTAGTGTAGACTGGTGGCGCACTGGTGGTGGTTGTTGGCACTAAAGACCACAGTGGTCATGAATATTTGAAGTATTCCAACACTCCCCCTCACTCTGTAGGCTTTAGTTGTAGTTGTAGTCCTATTGCTTTTTGTAAAGTGTCATGGCGAGGGCCTGCGAGTCCTTTGGTCAAAATGTCAGCTTCCATGATTTCTGCAGGCTTGTATGAGACAACTATATCTCCATCTTGAACCTTCTCTCGTATAAAGTGCTCTCGAATGCTGATGTGTTTTGAACGAGCTTTTACTATGGGATTTCTCGTCAAGTCCTGTGCAGCGAGATTATCATTGAATAATTCAATGGCTTCATGCTTTATCCCCATGTCCGACATCAGTTGTTTTAGGTGCATGGCTTCCTTGGCAGCATCTGTTAATGCCATGTATTCAGCTTCCTGAGTGGATAACGCAACTGTTTTTTTGCTTACGGCTCTCCTAGCTGATGGCAGCTCCTGCAAATTTGAAGAGATAACCAGTGTAGGATCTTCTGTCTTCTGCGCAGGATCCCCAGTTTGCATCGGCATGTCCATGAAGTGGTTTTCCAGTCTTTTTGTAGACAAGAGCCAAATCTCTAGTGCCCTTTAAGTAGCGGAGTACCCGTTTCGCTGCAAGCCAGTGAGATTTGTCAAAACACATGTTATACTGGCTGAGATAACTCACACTGTGACTGATATCAGGTCTTGTTCCCATTGCTAGATACATAAGAGCTCCGATGAGATTCTGATAAGGATAGTCTGGTGGAGTATCACATTGGTTCTTAATAAGTTGGGTACCAGGAGCAAGTGGAGTTCTAACTGGTTTGCATGTGGACATGTTGAATTTTTCGAGAACTTCATCTATATATTTTGACTGTGAAGCATAAATCTTGCCCTCCTTTCGCGAAAATTCGATTCCAAGGCAGTGTTGTAAGTCTCCTAGGTCCCTCATTTCAAATATGTTCATCAATAACTTTTCAACAACATTAAGTCTTGCCATGTTATTTGATGCCAAAATTATATCGTCCACATATAAGGCTAATAGAATTTTATCTCCCCCTTGAAAAGATACGTAGACACATGGGTCTGCGGGAGATGCCTGAAAACCAAGATACTTAAGTTTGGAGTCTAATTTTTGAAACCAGTTGCGGCCAGCCTGTTTTAATCCATATAGTGCCTTATTTAGGCGACAAACTGTCTTTCCATCTGTTTGTTTTAAATCTTGGAGCATCTGCTTAGAACGTAGGAAAATTGTAGAATCCTCCGCGTCACTTTCATCGAGCATAATCTCTGTCAGAAAACGTTCAAGGTTTGCTGGTTTCTCCATAAAGATTTCTTCGCTGATTTCCCCATTCAAAAATGCTGTAGATACATCCAACTGATTTATGTGTAGGTCTTCTTCAACAGAGAGAGCAAGTAGGAGTCTTATTGAGCTTAACTTGGTTACTGGAGCATATGTCTCGGTAAAGTCCAAACCAGGTCGTTGTGCAAAGCCGCGTGCTACTAAGCGAGCCTTTCTTCGTTCTAGTTCACCTGATGGTTTGTACTTACACTTCAAAATCATTTTTGATCCTATTACATTGGAATCTTTCTTCAACGGAACAATTTTCCAAGTGTCATTTTTGAGATGCGCTCGGAGTTCATCTTTGATTGCATTTTGCCAGGCATTGGCGTCAGGTCCTTGTTGCATATCATGTTCTGATGATGCCTTCATCACATAATCCAGTGTCCAATTCGGTGGTTGAAGATTATTTCGATTTCGTAGTCTCATATTGGTACTGGACTGTGGAGCCTGAGATAGTCCAACTTCATTGTTTGGAGGTGATTGATCGTCATTTTCGGTATCATAAGATCCATCATCTTCAGTTGATTCAGGCGTAGAAGATTGAGTATCAGGGTTCTCTGTGTTTTCTTTAGGATTTTCGACAATGATGAGGAGTTTGGGGTTTTTATGGCCATCAAGAAGTTTTGGCACGGATGTCGTTGAAGTTTCGTAGAACATCTTGTTTATGGTCCTGACATCTCTGGTGACTATTATTTTCTTCTTAATTGGATCCCATATTCTGAAAGCCTTTGATTGCTCAGAATAGCCAACGAAAATTCCTTCAATGGCCCTTGAGTCAAACTTTGATTTATTCAGGTTTTTGTTTAGGAAAAACGATTTGGAACCAAATATTTTGAGGTGTTTGACAGATGGTGGGTGACCAAACCATAATTCAAATGGTGTTTTACCATTTAAACTTCTTGACGGTGAACGGTTTATCAAGTAATTAGCACAAAAAACTGCTTCAGCCCAGAAAGAATCAGGGAGATGAGATTCTAAGAGGAGGCACCGAGTTTTGTCAAGCACTGAACGATTTTTTCTCTCAGCAAGTCCGTTCTGTTGGGGTGTATAAGGTGCCGAAAATCTCCTTTGAATACCATGGTGAACTAAATATTTGCTGAATGTTTTACTTTTATATTCAGCAACCCCATTATCACTTTGGAGAAATTTTATGTGCTTACCTATGAATTTTTCAACCTCACATTTGAATTCTTTAAAGTAATTTATAACTTCATTTTTCTGTTTTAAAAAATAAATTTTTGTGTATCGGCTGTACTCATCTATAAATGTCACAAAGTACCTACATCCTCCATGAGATACTGTACACATTGGTCCAACAACATCTGAGTGCACTATTTGAAGTAATTCCAAGCTCTTCTGCTCAGGGTTGGTTTTGAAGGGAAGACTGGACATCTTTCCTCTGATGCAAATCTCACAGTCATTGAGAGATTCAGAAGGATTGAATTGTAGGCCAATCATATTTTGATTTTTGAGAGCAGTTTTTAAATCATGTTCATTAATGTGGCCTAGTTTTTGATGCCACTCCTCAATTTTGAATGAAGAATTCTTGTTTTTATCAGGGATTTTCAAATAATATAACCCATTTGTGCGAGTTGCTTGAAAAATTATTTTTTTCCTTCAGCATCAGTTATGTCAGCTTTGTCTTTTGTGAATGTGACGTTGTATCCACTATCCGTTATTTTACCAACCGATAAAAGATTAGCGGATAGATTTGGCACAAAGAGGGTGTTTGGCAAATTTACAGTATTATTTTTGTCAAAATCTAATTTTACTAGGCCTTTTCCATCAATTGAAGTGGTGTGTTGAGTAGATGCTAGTTGTAGGAAGCCATTGTTTACCTTTGACATATCTGAAAACTTATTTTGGTCAGAACACATGTGAGACGTACTTCCTGAATCAAGGCAGAACCAAGTAGGTGGTTTAGGGCGGCAAGGTAAAATTGAATGGCATTCCTCAGTAATAAAGGTTTTCTCATTCTTCTTGTTAGTAGAATTTTTTATTTTTGAACCAACAATTATCTGATATATGATTATCTTTATTACAAAACATGCATCTAGGTTTTTGGCTGTTATTAGTTTTGATATTTTGTTTTTTCTTGTTTTTGAAATTTGTTTAACCTGTCTGATTTTTGAATTTTGAACCATAAAATGCATCCTCTTGACTTCATACGTCGTTTTTTCTGGCTTCTGCTTCCTCCAATATTTTGACTTTGAGATCTTGAGGTTTTGGAAGGGTATCTCGAGTCTCTATGGCAACTCTGAAGTTCTCGAACGTAGGAGAAAGACTGTAGAGCATCATAATGCTCAGGAGATCAGAATTTATTTCTATGTTCATGTCATTTAATTTGTCTACTGCATCCATAAATGTGTTCAAATGCTCTCTAACATCGTCTGTGTCCTTCATTTTGTGTAGGACAAGGCGTTTCAACAACGTAGCTTTCCTAGCAGGACCATCACTTTGGTAGATGGTTTTGAGAGTAGCCCAGACGTCTTTTGATGTGGTACAGTTTCTGACTTGCTTAAGTTCACTTGGCGAAATTATAAGGAAAAGATCTGACCTTGCACTGAGATCCTCCTTCATCCATTTTTCTTTATCAGCAGCGTTCTTTTCGTGTGGTGTTTTTGTTTCGCCGGTAACATAACTCCACAGTCCGTTTTTGATGAGAACGGCTTGAGCTTGGACGACCCATGTATCGTAATTATCTTTACATAAGGGTTCTATTTGGTAATTACTCACGAAACCGCTTGCCATCTTTAGTTGGGATTCTAAATCGTTTATGAAAACTCACAACTTGAAAAAATGTCGAATCGGAAGATAACCTGTAAAGCGCGTACCATGCAGTTAACCGAACACAACTTTTGATTATCAGTAAGATCACAACACTTCGCGAAATTAAAGTCTTTTTGTCTAATAATGCGTATTCTCTGGGCCCATAACCTTTTGGATTATAGGACAATATGTATTAAGACAAACGTTAGCATTTATTGGAAAGACAATGAACACATAGGTTTACACAAAAACAACAATACAAATGAATCAGCTGGTAGTGTAGACTGGTGGCGCACTGGTGGTGGTTGTTGGCACTAAAGACCAGAGTGGTCATGAATATTTGAAGTATTCCAACAGGAATTAAGAAAAATCAAATGCTCATCATAGAACGACCTGATTTTTAATCTCCAAAAAGCTCGGGCAGTAATCGATCCTCAGGAGACCTATAAAATTGTTGAACCAATGCCTAGGAGACCGTGATAAATGTGAAAGGTTATCCAACCAAATATTGAACTGTTAAAAAAAAAAAATTGTTAGCTAAATATAAATACTATTGTTGAATAAATTTCCTAAGATACGTATGAATACTATTTTTGCATGTTGGTTTTGAAATTTTCATGTTATTCAAATTAAACTGTTATATAAAATTTTTGAGGCACATATGAATTAATGCATATATCTTAATATATATAAATTACGTGTCGCTGTCTTGGGGCAGGCTGACACCTTAACTACTGAACCGATTTTAATCAAATTTGCACACCCTGTGCAGTTTGATCCAACAAAAAAGATAGGATACCTTATATCTTAATTTATAGTCGCAGTATTATTTGTATATTATCTGTAGGTCACAATTATCTGTTAGCTCTATACGATTCTAACATATGGCGGTATAAGGTAATACTATTATATAAAAGGACAAGCAATTTTTCGTTTGTGTTCACTAACCGCCAAAACTACTGAACCAATCTCTACCAATTTTTACTACATCATCTTTATAGGATGGTTTAGCAATAGTAAAATCTAATGATTTTCAACTAATTCTTAATTGAAAAATGAATAATAAGTGGATAACAGTGAAGTTCAAAAATGGCGGCAATTGTCAGCTACATGAAAGGTTAAAAGGTACAGTGTTACATAGAGGTGAACATTGATAATAAAATTTATTTATTTTCAATTAAATTGTTCTAAAAACAGCTTTTTGGAGTGAAATATACCAAATTTTAACTACATCATGTTCATAGTTCTAGGTTTAGCAACAATAAAAATTTAAAGGAGAAGAAGATAGTCAGGGATGCAGTACATTTAAAATTTAAATGTACAATGTTGAGTGTTAGAAACGGGTTTTGCCACACTATCACATACTTTTATGGTTAGAAATTAAAATCCTACCAGATTAAATCAATAACATTATTTCTGTCAAATCAAAATTATTAAAAATCAAAATGCCGATCCTCAGCTGTTTAATATTGTGTGGTATTATTTAGCAATAATAAAATTTACATATTTTCTATTAAATTACTGTTTAAAAAGCGATAAATATAGTAAAGCGAGCGCCATTCAAGAGAAGTTACAATGATCCGGTGTTAAATATAGCTAGAAATTGATAATAAAGTTACTTAATTCAATTAAATTGTTATCCAAAAAGCTATAAATATGTGGCAAGCGACAATAGCGTTTTAGTAAAACTAATGAACCTATCTTAACCAAATTTTAACTACATCATCTTCATAGTTCTTGAAAGATTTTCAATTTGAAAGTTTACTATAATAATAATTTATACTATTATATAAAAGGACAAGCTTTTTTTACGTTTATGATCACTAACCACGAATACTACTGAACCAATCTGGACTAAATATTAACTACATCGTCTTCATAGTTCCAAGAAGGTTTATCAATATTAAAATCTACTGATTTTTAATTTATTTTTTATTGAAAAAAGAAAACATGTGGACAACAGTGAAGTTTGAAAATTGACCGATAGGTGGCGAGTGCCATTCTACGCGAGAGGTTAGAAAAGAGCTTGAAATCGATGATAAAATTTACTTATTAAACTATAAAGAAAATTATTAAAAAAGATTTAAATATGGTTTGCGATATGTGGATCTCAGTGAAGCTTGAAAATCGACCGATTGTGTATAGCGCCATTCCACAATAGAGTTAACAATGGTAAACTGAACCTATCTGTACCGACATCTAAATAAATAATTTTTTATAATTCTAGGAAGGTTTTGCAATGGTATAATTTACAATAACTAAAATTTAAATGTACAATGTTGAGAGGCAGGACCGAGGTTTGCCACACTGTCATATACTTTTATAGTTCGAAATCAACATCCAACTAGATCAAATCAATAAAGTTATTTCTGCCGAATACAGATTATTACTAAATGAAAATGTCGATCCTTTGCTTTTTTCTATTGTGTGTAAAAATATGATCCACGGGCCTTCTGTCATAAGCACTGATTATGCAGTTTATTTTCCGCAAGAGTTTCTTAATAGTCTTTATCCATCTTGATTACCAATTCATACATTAAAATTAAAAATTTTATGTCTAATGGTGCTTTTACGTAATCTTCAACCGCCTAATCAGTGCGATTATAACTGGATTAATAATTACTGCTATGCGTGAAAAAATCATTGAAGAAATAATGCTGAACCACATGCTAAAATACAAGAATCTTATCGATAAACAAATAAAACATTAATTTTTAGTTGAAATTATCTTTACTTATATTAAACTGTCAGAAATAGACTCCATGGCAGAGGAAGAGCGTCAAGGGAAGAACCCTTCATAAATGAAAATAAAATAAAAATGGGATAAAAGATTTCAGTTCGCACCGGGAGCATTCCAACAAACTACTCTCATTCAGATGAAAGCTAATTTTATATTTTTGGATGCGATGAAAGGAAATTTGTCTGGAAACAGGAGCAAAGCTTTATTAAAAAAAATTGCAACCAACAGTAAAGACGTCAGAGTTTAGGGTCGTCTGAGCACAATTTGGTGAACTCGTTATTTTCAATAGAATGTTTAATGTAGAAAACTATGTGAACATGTTGCGAGGAAATTAATAAAAAGTTTACGAAATTTAGGGATTGAAGACAGTTATTTGTTTCACTAGGACAATGACTCTAAGAAAACTGACAAAAAAAAAAAACGAAGATTGGCTGCTGTAAAATGTTCCTAAGATTTGTCTAACATCACCACAGTCACCAAATATTAATCCATTTGAAAATCTATCGGAATTAAGAAAAATCAAATGCTCATCATGGAACGACCTAATTTTCAATCTGAGGGGCAGAAATCGACTCTCAGAAGACCTACAAAATTGTTGAACTGTTGCCTGGGAGGCAGTAGTAAATGTGAAGGGTTATCCAACCAAATAAGTATGTAATGTAGGGATCTGACAATGCTAGCAGTTTTTGAAACACATCCTGGTTCCTGGTTGTACAGTAACATTTCCTGGTAAAGAGTAAACTATAGTACTTATATTCCTTGTTCTTGCTTTCTAGTGCCTCCTCCGAAAGTAATCCATATGGCAACATTACAGAAAAAAAAATTGTTGATGTATTCCCAGTGTTACTGAGCCGTAACCCAGTTACAAAACTTTTCCCCATAATTCAGTGATGAATCGTTTCTTTCCTTCTTCTTTTATTGTGGTACTAGTTTTGGTTGTTCTCCAACTCTAGAATTTTTCAACCTTTTGAATATTTTTGTGATCAATGCCATGTGTATATTCTAATACAATTTTAAACAAAAAGTATCTCGAGACTAATTTCTTCATGGTTTAGCATGGTAAATGATAAAGTCTCAGATACATATCCGATCGGGAGTAGTACAACTACCTATTGAATTTAAGAGGTGGGCTTGTGTTCTTGGTATTGATGAGAAGCAGTCAGAATCAAGAGGAAAAGAAGGTGCCAGAGATCGTTGCCTCGAAGAGACCTTATAAGAAATGAATTTATGACCAGTGTAAATAGGAAAGAATAAATATTCGTTTATCTGATTCTCCCACATTAAATTTGGCCATATTATGAGATATGCATGCCCTGCAAAACCATATGAGGTACATTAATTCGATTATAACTTTTTTTCAAAACTATACAAAAACATATCAACTTTCTTTTATCAGGCCAGGTAAAAAAGCTGTTGATGCGGAGGCAATGGATATAAAAGGCCTTCCTTAAAAAAATAATTCCAAAAGAAGAGGCAATTAATGCATCAATCTTAATTGAGATGAAATAGAAATAAAGGAGAGCAAAGAAGCAAGATAAATGGGCAAACCCTTAGGAATTCTCTATGACTAGTCGGTTTTTTTGTTCATAATGGAAACATAATTAAAATTGGACTATTATTGAATAAAATTTAACATAATATCAGGAGCAATGCTTATGCATCATCTAGAAAATAGTTTAAAATTAAATTTTTATGAATCACTAGAAATGATAAAAATTATTTAAAATCAATTCAAATATTTATTTAAATGTCCAGGTAAATATTTCCAATAAACCTATTTAAAATTTGTTTTCAGCATGACCAGAAAAACTGACGTCATAGGGAAGAGATTTCCCATTTACCTAACTACCAACCCCCATTTGTTCTATTAAATCTAATTGAGTTCACTCTAGGATAGTTGGCAAAGCAACACGTATTTCAACATGAAGGATAACCAAGCAAAAACACTTTTAGCTGTAAAATGAATTGCTGGAGGCATTCATCACAGTGGTCTCAGGTACCAGAAAGTTCCAAATATTGAAATAAGATGGATAGTATAACAAATGGAAAACATCCTCTACACTATTGAAAATATGAGGCTGAAATGGTTTGGGCATGTAATAAGGGTGGAAGAAGGACAATGAGCCAAAAACGTTTGAAATAGAGCCCAGAAAGTGGAATAAACATCACTGGAGATGTGTGTCAAGAGCGTCCCTGAAGGAAAGAAAAAGAGGGGAAAAGTGAGGGAGACTGGCTGGACAGAAGTTTCAACACACTCATTTTTGGAGATGATATGAGTACTAAAAAGTTGTTTATAATATATAAAATAAATATTAAATCTATACTATTATATAAAAGGACAAGCCATTTTTCGTTAGTGATAACTAACCATGAAAACTTCTGAACCAATCTGTACCAAATTTTAACCACATCATCTTCATAGTTTCAGGAAGGTTCAGAAATTATAAAATCTACTGATTTCCAATTAATTTGTTGTTAAAAAAGCAAAAATATGAGGACAACAGAGAATTTTGATGGTACAGTAAGGTAACATGTTACAGAGCTTGAAAGTAATAATACAATTTACTTATATTCAATTAAATTATTAAAAAATTGAAATATGTAGTTAGACATGTGGATCCCAGTGAAATTTGTAAATAGATCAATGTGTGGTTAACACCATTCCACAATAAAGTTTACAATGGTTAAACAACTAAACCCATCTGTACTAAATTTCAACTCTATATCATCTCCATAGTTCTAAAAAGGTTTAGCAATAATAAAATTTAAATGTACAATGTTAAGTGGCAGAAACGAAGTTTGCCTCACTGTCATATACTTTGGTTATAAATTAAAATCTCACTAGATGAAATCAATAAAATTATTCCTGCCAAATAAAAATTATCACCAAAACAAAATGTCGATCCTTTGCTTTTTGATATTCTGTGTAAAAATATGATTCATGGGCCTTTAGTTGTAAGCACTGATAATGCAGTCCATAATCTGCAAGAGTTTCATAATAGTATCTCTCCATCTGGATTACCAACCCATATATTAATTCTGTACCTAAAATTCTGGGGTTTTTAAACTTTGTGGCATTGATTGTTCTATACCGCGACACTTCAGTTATTTTTTCAGTATTGGTTGTGAAACCAATGAAATATAAATAAGTGGATGAAATTCATAAATAAATTTAAACCCATAACTACACTTGCAATGTTTGGTTAAATGAAACAGAAAAATCCCGTTTCCGTGGAAATGGGCTATTTTTGGGCCGAGCAGGCGGATGTGGGGGACATGGTAGGTATTCCCTAGCTACGGGATCATTCAGCTCTTCATTGGTCCAATATATTGCCAACCTAAAACACTCTTCTTTACTCTTTTGTTATGAAATGATAAAAAAAAAAAAAAAAAAAAAAAAAACCTGTACCACTTACAACCCATGAAGGGTCTCGGGGTTCAGTACTTAGGTAGGTTGTACTGTATCTAAGCCAACGGTTGTGAAAGGAGGTGATTTAGCCAGAATTCACGCTCAACCGCCAGGTTTTTTCCCCAATTAAGGGTACCCACTTTTTGGGAGGCTGGGTGTGCCCCAGGAGGGTCTCCCGACCTCGAATTCGATCCACGGCCGAAATAACAGAAAATAAATTTTCTGCCTTCAGTCGGACTCGAACTCGGGCCCGGGAGCATGGTAGTCAAGTGCCTTACCCACTGAGCTACCACGCCTCCTGAAATGATAAGACATCCCTAATAAAAGAAAACATACATTGGATAGCCCTTCTTTCCAGCCTTAGTAGAAGGTAAGGGCATTAATTCAAACAAACATATTGGGTAAATACAATTAATTGAATAATAAAAGGCCTAGGAGTATGCAGAACCATAGAAATAACAAGAAATAAAAACAATATTTAATTTAGAACAAACAACGTCAAAAGAAAATTCCTTCAGTCAGGTATTACAATAGTAGTACAAATCATTAATTCCTAATGACATAATAAACACATATAAGATATTTTCAAACTAAGAAACTATACTAAGAACAAGTACATTCATACAATGTACATAGGAACTGCAAGAAATAAAATGAGTTTAATAATAACATTGTGTAAATGGTACAATAAGATCTAAGTCTAACGAATATAAAAATAAAGCACTATATTAAACATTACACAGTACTCAGATATACATATAATATAGTGATGCATATAAGAATGTGACAATGATATAAACTGAATTTAAAGGTACATGTGACTTTTTAATAACAAAAACAAAAAAATACTAAGATAAACTATACAAATAAAATGTAAATAAGTAACCAAAACTTTTTACTTAAAAAAAAATAAAATATTCAAAGAAACTTTTATGAACAAAAAGCCATGATAAAATGTATAAAACTTTTAACAAAAAGTAAAATTCAGAAAGGAAACTAAATCTAAAAGAGATTAATCAAATTAAATTTAAAATGGTGACTCAAGAAGACAACCTATGAGTTATCACGTTATTTCCTTCTTTCAGCTCTCATGCTCTCCTTGAAATCGGCTAGTTTCATTGTGTGCAAAGTAGTCGTAAGATGCAACCTCAGTTCTTGTAATGTTTCGTTGTACACTTGGCACAACTCACATTGAACAGCAGTCTTGAAAATCTCTTTGCTGAAAAAAGCATAAGGTATCAAAATAAATTGAAGCATCTTTATGGAAAAGACATGGATGATTCTCACATTACAGGCAATTTTCAGTAAATTTTTTAAAATAAATTTTAAGGAAGTTTAATAATTTTTTTAAAATTTCAACACTTTCTATTGTCGCTTAACTGTTAAAAAAAAAAAATGGTCAAGATAAAAAGTAATATTTTCATGAGAAATTTAAAATTTTAATAGCACGGAGATGACAATGTCAGCTTGGTAATGACATCATTTTGATGGACCAAGTTTTGAGCTATGTAAACATATATAAATACAAAAATGAAAATATTTATGATTGTTAAGTGTTCCTTTATGTGTGGAAATAAATTCTACAACCATTTACCTTATCTAACGAAAGAAACGAACAAATGTATACAAGAAAACTAAGATTGGAACACACCGTGGTAATGACATTTGAGCAGTTTAAGCAATCATAAACTAATCAATGAATTCGGTGCCTTCTTGAGTGAGACAAATATTAAAATTTAGATTAATTCAATTTATATTAAATCGAAATATTGTTTTTTAATTAAGGCCAACTTATAGAAATAACTAAATGAGCAAATGGCTAACGCTAATATTTTATTATGAAGAAATGTTCTACACAGTTATATCAGAGGGCGAAAATTAAAGCAGGATTTGATTAATTGAGTAAAAATTTTAATGGAAAAAAGAATTGTCCGTAATCTGAGAATCACCCATATATGAGACTGAAACATGAAGTATACTAACTACGGTAGACATTATTAGGACAATTACTTGACCAGCAATCACCACTAAACTTATAAAACATATAATTAATTTATGAAGAGCTATGTTTAATGACTGAATGAATGAATATATTAAGTAGGATGTTAAGAGGGATGAATCATAACAAAATAGGCAATGCTTGTTAATATCAAATAGGCAATGCTTGCTAATGCATTGCCTATTTGATATAAAAACAAATTTGAAGAGAAATAGCATCCAAAATAGGGCCAACAATTTTTTCCAGGAGTAAAGTGCGTCTCATAACTACATGACCACTTGTTTGTTTTCTTTAATTTGAAAAATTTAGTAGAAACTAAAAATAAAACGTATCTATTATTTGGGTACATTCAATGAAAGATATAATATTACATAAAATTATTTTAATTTTTACAATATAAAAACCAACTGGGTAAACAGAATCTGCAAGTAAGCAAATATTTTGAAAACAAATCTTAATCTTTTTATTGTAACAACAGGCCGCCTTGCTTTAGTCTCTTTTTGTTTTCCAAAGAAGATGCCTCAGGATAAAGTACTTTCGAAAGAAGAAAAGGGAAAAATTTTGGCTTTGGCCGCAGAAAATTTATGTCTTCGAGAAATCCTTAGAAGACTGCCGAGGTCCCATAATTTGGTGAGGAACTTTTTAACGAACAAAAAAATAAAAGTAAAACTAGAAAAGGTGGCCCTAAGAAGAAGCTTTCAGTACGTTGTGAACGAAGAATCATTAACAATGATAAATTCTGTTAAAAGCATCTCCAAAATGATTTCTGTCCTTCAACTGAAAGTTTCAAGAGCTACAGTGTATCATGTCCTAAAATGCAGCGAAGTTATTAAATGCCAAGAAATGCAAAGAACACCTAAACATTTTCCTCGCCACATCGCAGCAAGGTTGGAGTTGGGATGCAAAAATATTGTAACTGATTGGGACTCAGTGATAAAAAAATTGATTTTCAGATGAAAAAAAAAAAATTTAGATGTCCAGATGGTAATAGATATTATTGGAGAGATCTGAGAGAAGACCCTTTAATGTTTTCTAAGAGAAATTTCGGCAGCGGGAGTGTGATGGTTTGGGGGGCATTTTGTTTAAGCAAAGTATTAATGTTAGCGTTCCCCTCGTTTAAAATGAACAGTAAAGAATTCATAAATGTATTTGAAAATCGATTGGTACCCTTCCTCGAAGACAATGGTCATAAGCAATGTACTTTTTTAGCAAGATAATGCCACAATTCACACAAGCTGAACAACCAAAGCATGGCTCTTGTCTCACAACATTCCTTTTCCTTCTTGGCCAGCTTGTTCTTCTGATCTGAATCCCATGGAAAACTTATGGGGTATCATTGTGAGAAAGATTTATGTCAAAAACAAACATTATAAAAAAGGGGTGGAACTAAAAAATGCCATCAACAAATCGTGGAACGAAGGAAGTTATAAAAAATTTAGTTATGAGTATGGAACGAAGACTTTTTCAGGTTGCTGAAAGAAAGGAGGTGTCACAGATTATTAACAATAACATTAAAATTATCAAAAATAACATTAAAATTAAAAAAATAACATAAATGATTATTTATTCATTAACTTGCAAGGGGACGTTTGGAGTTGCAACTCACAGATTTGAATGCCGATTTTTGTGTGGGTAGTAGGGACCTGCAAACTAGAAATAGTGCAAAACTAGAGTTATAGCCGCCTATGGGCATTGGGAGCCGAGAAAAAAAAATATATGAAAATCATGTTTTATTTTTTTTCTCACCTCTCAGTCAAGATAGTTAAATGATTCTTTCACATTAGATTGTAGTTTTGTATGAATTTTGAAATAAAAATACTTTTGTCATGCTCAAAACAGGACCTGGCTTTAGGGTGCTCAAAAACTCCAAAAAAATGACAAAATTCCAATGTAATCAGCTGTAAATCAGTGCAAAATTTTTTTATTGGAAAACTTTTTTTTTGTTGAGATTTTATCAACAACTTCTAACAGCCATAGCATTTGCTGAGTTCAACCGATTAAAATAATAAGGTCATCACTAGAATCAGTGTGCATTCTGCTTTCTATGTATGCATATAACATAAAAACTAATTGAAAAAAAAATTCCGAGGTCAACTATAACTTAAGATATCTCAATAAGGAGAATTCCTGCGACCTCCGCATTTGAGCTAAACTATGCAGTGTTACGGCTTCTAGAAGCCCTTAAAATTTGGTTTCAATTGCTAGCGAAATCTGTGAGATAACACAAATTATTTGAGTTATTCAACAAAATTACATACAGCCTTCTTGCTTGCCTTCTAAAATCTTGGGGCTAAAAGATTTTTAATTTTTGATTTCCACCAAATTTTGTTTCTACCTAATTCGCTATTTACATATTTCTTCAGATGAATAATCTAAAAATAATATCAGGTTTAGGCCGAAATAAAAAATTAAAGGTTTTTAACTCCTGACATTTAAAAAAATATATTTGAGAAAAATTTTTATACTAAAAACTGATATCATTATCAGATTCCTCATCCCAAAAAACATGTAGAAACAAAATTTGGTGGAAATCAAAAATTTTTTAAACTCAAGATTTTAGAAGGCAAGTGACAGTCAATCTGTTAAATAACGTAAATAATTTGCGCTATCTCACAGATTTTGCCACCAATTGAAACCAAATTTTAAGGGCTTCTAGAAGCCATAATATTGCATAGTTTAGCCCAAATGCGGCGGTCGCAGGATTTCTCCTTATTGAGATATCCTAAGTTATAGTTGACCTCGGAATTTTTTTTCTAATAATTTTTTGTCTAATAAAATCTGGAGTAAACCCAATTTTATATGCAAAAATAGAAAGCAGAATGCCCGCTGATTCTAGTGATGACCTGATTATTTTAATCGGTTGAACTCAGCAAATGCTATGGCTGTTAGAAATTGTTGATAAAATCTCAACTTCAAAAATGTTAACGACCTTGAAAGGGTTAAAAAAAAATATATTTTTTGATTTTGATAAAATTTTACTTATAAGGGTTTTCTGGTGCGTTAAATGAAGATTTGAAGTTAGTTTTCCAATAAAAAAATCTTCCACTGATTTACAGTGGATTTTATTGGAATTTTGCCATTTTTTTTGAGTTTTTTTGAACACCCTGAAGCCATGTTGTGTTTTGAGCATAACGGAAGTATTTTTATGTCAAAATTCATACAAAACTACAATGTAAAGTGAAAAAATCATTTAACTATCTTGACTGAGAGGTGAGAAAAAAAAAATAAAACATGATTTTCATATTTTTTTTTTTCTCGGCTCCCAATGCCCATTGGTGGCTATAACTCTAGTTTTGCACTACTATAGGTCCCTAATACCCACACAAAAATCGGCATTCAAATCTGTGAGTTACAACTCTAAACGTCCCCTTATTAGTTTTATAGTTAGGAGACAGTATTATTTTTCTTATTTCTTAAACATTTAAGTTTTTGGTAAAATTTGTAACAATAACAAGTTTTAGTCATATTATGTCTTTCATTCAATGAACCTAACAGATATATTAAATAAGTGGTTTTATAGTTATGAGACACACTTTAGTTGTAATTCTTTGGTAGCTGAAGAGCCGCCAATGGTCAGGCATTGAGTTAGGGGATATTTCACCCATGTTTTTCTTTATGAAATAAGTCACGTACCTATAATGTTGTCATTACCATGCTTTATATTATCACCATAACTTTTCAAATTATTTCATTAGCTTTAATTGAATTAAGACTATCATTTGTTGTATGACAGTTGGAAGAAACAATAATTTTTATTTTAGTCATCTAAATGTTAGGTTTGAATAAAATGCCCGATTTATTAGTGCGGTAATAAATATTTTTGAACCATTGCTACCTCAGATTCTTAAGTTTACTCCTGAATTAAATGTGTTTAATCTTAAGGATTAAGCCATTTAATTTGAAAATTTATCTCCTATAGACAAATGAATCACAGGTAAGGGACAAAAAAAAACATGAGCAATGACAGCCTATCCTTAAAACAAGTTCCATGTTATTATTTTTTTAGCTGACAGGCTCAAGGGGGCAGGCCACTTTTTTTTTTCATTGTCTTATTTATTTATGAACCTGTTATATGTTATACTTTATAATATTTAGTAGTAATAATAATATTACTAATAAAGTAATATGAAGTATATTACCCCAATTTTCTGTCTACCCGAAAATTACCTGAAATTGGACTACTTTACCAACCAAAATTATCAATCATGAAAAAAACCTAAAGAACTTACACCAGGTTAAATAACTAATATGTTTCTAAAGCACAACTTAGTAAAGTCATAATTTAAAAAGGATAGCTCTTTCATTAATGAATCTTATATTTTAATCCAGAAAACGTTTTTACAATTAATGGTAAAAAAAAAAAGAAAAAAGATAGGTAAATAAAAAAATACTACAGGGTGTCAAAAAAGAGTATCGTGTAATTGTTACTTCGATAAAACAAAAACTACTTAAAATAAAAAAAAAGTTTATTGTTAATTATTATAATATAAAGTGGAAAATTATTTGGAAAAGTTATCTAAATGGTGACCGTTATGCTGCTGGCACTCTTCAAATCGGGACTGGAGATTGGCGATCACATGGTCACACATAGCTGTCGATATTTCTGACCTGATGATTTGCTTCAATTGCGTCGGGTTCTTCGGATTATTCTCATAGACCTTACTTTTAAAGTATTTCCATGCAAAATAGCCAAGTGGACTAAGGTCGGGGCTTCTGGGAGGTCAGTTGATGTTACCCCTACGCGAAATGACATTGTTAGGGAATAATTCGTTAACAGCTTCCATTGCTTGATTTGATGTATGGCAAGTGGCTCCATCTTGTTGAAACCATGTTCTTGAGTTGAAACCTTGAAATTCCTGTAACTTTGGACCCAAAAAGTTTCGCAGCATATCGCAATAATGGTCACCATTAACATTGAGTGGTCCTGCCTCGTCGATCTTCATGAAAATAAGGACTGATAATGCCTCTAGCAGACATAGTGGCCCAAAAAACAACTTTTTAGCTGTGCAGGGGTCATTCATGCTTTCATCTCGGATTTTCCTCTGCCCAGTACCGACAATTCTGTTTATTGACATGACCATTCAGATGAAAGTTTGCTTCATCACTGAAGAGTATGTTATCAAAATTATTAAAGTGGTTTTTGTTTTATCGAAGTAACAAATAACCGATGCTCTTTTTGGACACCCAAAAACTCAAGAACGATCCTGACACAATTGAAGCAAAACATCAGGTCAGAAATTGCAGCAATATCGAGACCTACGAGTCATCATGTGATCGCCGATCTTCGTCTCCGATTAGAAGAGTGCCAGCAGCATAACAGTCACCATTTAGATAACATTATCTTTTCCAAATAATTTTCCACTTTATATTGTAATAATTAACAATAAACTTTTTTTATTTTTTATTTTATCAAAGTAACAAATACCTGATACTCTTTTTGGACACCCTGTATAACGGAATAGAAAATAAAACATTAGATAGATCTGATGCATACCCCTCAGCAATCATGTTAAGAGTTTCCAGTCTTGACAGAATAGCATTGTCCCTAGCACCTTCTCCAACGAGGGATACACCCCAGATGAGAGGATAGAGGCTGGTGTCGTTACCTTGAGGATCGAGGATCTCATCAGGTTCTAACTGGTCCCACTCGTATGGATGCGAGACGGGTTGAGGGGTAATACAGGGGCGTTTCTTGAAGAGCAGGCTGTATAAATATTTGAATACAAGAATTATTTTGTGTGAACTTTAAATATCATTTTTTGGTTTTAAATATTTAAGAGTTTAGAAAAATAAAAAATAATAGAATGAATGAAGATGTAGGTTGTTGAGGTATGCAGTCATGGATAGATACAATCGGTTCCACTATCAACTAATACCCCATCAATCTAAAAGAATAAATGTTCTTTTTTTTATTACTAATTAAAATTTTAACTACTTTTTTTATAATAATCAAAATTCATTGTGACTCACCTCAACTCACCATTGTAAAAAAAAAAAAAAAAATATATATATATATATATATATTTTTTATTTTTTGAAGAGAAAAGATTTGACCCTGGTTGGGATTCGAACCCAAGTCTTCACCTCTCTAGCGTGGTGCCTTATCCACTAGCCACCGAGCTCGTATCCGAACCAGGGAAATCTTCTCTCTTCATTGATCCATACCCCCGGGGTCAAATCTTTTCTCTTCAAAAAATAAAAAATATATTTAAAAAATATTTAATAATCAAGAAATATTTCATAATTTAATATATATATATATATATATATATATATATATATATATATATATATATATATATATATATATATATTCAACATAAATAAATAGTAATTATTTAACAATCATAATTATTTTACTACTCGCAACTATTAATGTGTTACTTTTTATTTTTTACGATGTCCTAATGTATTAGTGTGGGAAAAAAGAAATTTCATTTTATTCCAATAGATGGCTTTAAAGTCATTTAACCTTTTAGAAAGGTTCAAACAACCCACAGAACATTATACATATAAAGATAGCATTATTGATTAAATCTGGCATAAGTTATTGTGCTTTGAAAATCGAGATTCCAGAAAGTCATTTTGATCATATCTTGCTTTTTTATTTCAAATAAACTATAGTTAAAAAAACACACTTTGGTAGCAAACCGAACTGAAAAGAAGAAAATAATTTTTATTTCATTAAAGTAAAACTTAGGTTACTAATAATATAATTCAATTTATAGTTAAAAAAGCGTGGAGTGCAACAACCTTTTGTTATGGAGGGACAGGACACCATTGAGATTATATTATTATTGTTTTCATAATAACTCTACTTTTATAAGTAGTTACCAATAAAATGTTTGTAAAATTAAAAATCACGCTCCCCACACTTTTTTTTACTATCAATTGAATTACTTTTTTAATAACATAAGCTTTACTTTAATTTTATTCCAAATTTTCGGTTTGCTATTAAAGCATGTTTTTTCAGTTTTTTAAACTATAATTTAAACAATATCAATAGTATTTATGATCAAGTTCGATATAAACTTACATATTATGAATATATAAACTTTGAGCAATCATGTTCTTGAATTTTAATTACCGGAAAGACATTTGTGTTACCACAATTATTAACATTTATATTCTTCAATTATCTTCCATGGGTAAGAATTTTTTTATCAGTAAAGAAGAACGAAATTTACCAATGTCCCGTGAATTTTATACAGTTAACCTGCAAACTTATCTAAATACTTTCCTTTTATTCTGATCATTCTAGGGAGGAAATTAGAAGTTGTGGAATGATTGCCCTTGTGGTATGATGACCCTTCCCTCCCTCCCAACTGTATGCTCATTCCTCAGGGGGGAGGACTTTTAGGATATTTACCTACTAACTACTCCTAACAAAACCCTAAAGTAAAAAATTATTGCATATTTCATGCACTCTAGAATATAAATATTTTCTTTTATTCGCATTGTTCTCATGAGGACATTAGAATAATGTGAAATAATTGTACTGTCATTGGTCATTGACACATTTGAAAATTTTCAAGTCAATCAGATTGCTGAAAAATGCTATAACATACAGGTTAAGTTAATAAAACGATTTTCAACCCTTTCTCCTCCTCTCCCGCCCAAACTCAACGCTATTTCGAGCAAGACTTTACTACATTTAAAGCTAAGGGTGGTGAACAATGTCCAGCAGTCGGACCTTTTTATTTTTGGAGTTCAAGGTTCGAAGCTGATTTCCTTTTACTATTTGAGATTTGTTTGCAATTTCAGTATTGCAATTCTTGGTGTAGCAATCGGAATATTTAAAAATGCTATATTGCACAAAATCTAATGATCTACAACTATAACTATACACAATTTTTTGAATGGATTAGTTATTTTTGTGTTATAGACTATTAAACATGACTAAAACTAACTTTTTGAGAAAGTTGGCAAAATTCGTCGATATTTGACAATCGATTGTAGCTGAACGCCTAAATTAAATTCAGCTTAAGAGATGTCTTTAGACACTGAAAAAAGTGAAAAAATGTTGGGGTTTTACCCCCAAAAATTTTTCCCTTATCAAATGTACTCACATTTTTGATATTTTATTCTAAAGACCCATTTGGACCATACTGAATCATAAAACCTACTACTCCACCTTTTACAAGGCAAAAGGTATAATACCTTTTGGTGAAATACCCCTTATTGGGGTATTTCGACTTGAATAAGTAAGAACATTAAAACAAAGTTGTGCAATTATTGTATTGCCATAGGACCTTGATACGTGTGCAAATTTTCAAGATAATCAGATAGCTGGAAATTCATGAAAATTGTGATGTAAGATTCTGTTACATACAGGTAAAGTTAATAAAAGTGTATTAAAAAGTGAAAAATGCAATGCAGGCTCATCGAAAACTTGGTGGTGTTTATGGTGATGAGTGCTTCAGTGGATACCAAACAAAGATCAATACTTGGGTTCCACATGAATTAACAATGAAAAATTTAATGGAACAAGTTTATATTCATGAATTGCTGCTGAAAGAATCAAAATAAAATTATTTTTGAAACAAAAGATTACTGTGATATAAAAATGGATCATTTAAGTGTTTGGCAGAATTGAAAAGAATTATTCATCAAGAGTTCCTCAAATTGGCCTAAATTACACAAATCTCAACAGTCAATGACAGTAGAAAATAACAACTAGAATTGATAAATAGGAAAGGCTTTCCTTACGGCATAGTAATAGCTCATGCCCAGATATCCTCTTTCCTTGAACAGCATCTTAATCCTTTTCAGTCAGGCTTTAGAACTGGCTTTTCCACACAATCAGCTCTTGCAAAAATCACCTCAGACATCCACCTAGCTATGGACCATCATAAAATCACCATCCTCATCCTCCTTGACTTCAGCAAAGCCTTTGATACCATTGATCACAACCTACTCCTTTCCAAACTAGGTAATAACTTTTCCTTTTCTCATAGTGCGACCAGATGGATCCAATCCTTTATTTCTGACCGCACCCAGATAGTCCAAATTCCTAACCTTCCCCCTTCCTCTCCCCTCCCAATCACCTCTGGTGTGGTTCAGGGCTCCTCAATATCACCTTCTCTATTTAGTTCCTACATTAATGACGTTTATCCCCTCATAAAACATTGTTCCTCTCATTTTTACACGGACGACTCACAAATTTACCTTTCCTTTTTACCTAGTGAACTGCAGGAAGCTACCTCAAAGATGCAAGCTGATCTTCACACAATATCCTCTTGGGCCTTTGCTAATAAATTGAAACTGAATGCTAGCAAATCCAAGGCTATTGTGTTGGGCTCTAGGGTCCTTCTCAACTCCCTACCTGGAATCCCTAATTTCTCCATAGACTCCAATCCCATAAACTTCCACTATTCCGTTAGAACCTCGGCATTATCTTTGACCAAACCCTTTCCTGGAAAGATCATATTTCCCTTATTATCCGCCGAACAATTTCCACTCTTCGACTCCTAAACCGCTCCCGTAAATTCCTCCCTCAATCAACTCGTCAACTATTAATTTCTTCCCTCATATTCCCCCATTTCGATTTTGGTAGTGTGGTGTACGGAGGCCTCTCTGCATCTCAGGACGCAAGATTGAAGCTCATGAACTGTTGCCTGAGATTCGTTCTAGGGATATCACGTTATAACCATGTATCTCACCACTACACAAGATTAAAATGGTTATTTCCTCCTTCCGAAGACAATACTTCCTTGGTTCGTTCCTTTACAAATCACTTTCCTCTCAGTCACCTCCCTATATCCTGAAAGCATTAACATTAAAATCATCTGTGAGTTCCCGCAAAACCAGATCCCGTTCCTCAGACCTCTACCTAACTTCCTTTAACACAACATCCTTCAAACGTTCCTTTATTTCTAGAGCTTCGAACTTCTGGAACTCCCTCCCTTCCATCATTCGCCATTCCTCCACTCACAATAGCTTCAAATCCCGTCTTTTCGTTTACTTATTAGAAACTCAATCTAATAGTCATATCAATGAAGAAAATATTTTTTAAAATGAAATATGAATATTCAAAGTATAATATTGATTTTGGTACAGAATTATTTTAATACTGTTACGCTAAATTCGTATAATTGGTTTCAGCATAATTATATTATTTTATCAGACAAGATACATTATTTTTCCGTATAATTTATATTTCTTAGCTTTGTCTACTGTATTTTTTCATTGAATATTTTTTTGCTTTTTCCTAATTTGTTTTTGTAGCTAATTTTAAATTTCTAACCTTAAGATGTAATTTGTTTTTTTCATGTGATATTTTAAAAAAACATGTATTATTAATTTTATTACTTTATGTTGTAATTTAAATTTCTTTTCAATTCCTTAATTTAATTTTAATTGTATTTCCTTGCCTTTATCATATTTCTAAATTATAGATACGGCAGCTAGGCCGCCAATAATTGTACATTATAATTATTCTTAAGGGGCAATGGCCCCAGAATAAAATGTATTATTTTTCATTTCATTTCATATACTCATCTTTAGTGACTAAGTAAAAATTGACTTTGGCTGGGAAGTTCTGATGACCTTTCCCTGTTCAACATGTGCAAAAATACTTTCAATGGGGGCTGACGTTTCAACCTGCCTTACAGGTCTTCTTCAGGGTGATCGAACCAGTCAGGAAAGGAGATAATGACTTATGAGCAGTTTCATTGTTCGTCTCCTCCGAATTTAATTATTAATTCAATTCAAGCAATTTGATCCTTTTAATTCTAAAATATAAATTGGGAAAAGCAGTTGATTATAGATAGACATATCCATGGTCTATTGTTTTTCCACAAGAACTCATCCAAAGAGCAAATGAGGTTTCTTTCGTTTCTGCACATAAATAATAAGTTCCCAAAAGACCAGTGGACCCGCATATATACTGATGGATCGGCCACAAATGCAACAACAAACGGTGGTGCTGGTATCCATATTCAATTTCCTGCAGGAAACATGATCGAGAAGGCTGTTCCGACTGGCTTTGCTTCTTCAAATTATCGAGCTGAGCAAGAAGCCATATGTGAGGCATTGAGAATACTTAGGATACTTAAGAGACCAAAGAACTCAAAAATAGTATTCCTTACTGATGAAGCATAAATGTTGCAATCTCTTAGATCGAAGTGGGGTAAGGGCCTGAAAATCTCTCCAAGGAACTCGAATGCTAGATGGCTATCCACAAAAAGGTCATCCTGCAGTGGATCCCTGGACATTGCGGACTCGCTGGAAATGAGAGGGAGGACCAGCTGGCCAAGGAAGGAGCTTCAAGTGGGCAGTTCGAATGCACCCTCAGTCTCGAGGAAGTAAAATGCTCAACATAGCTGCAGTCAGCCAGTGATGGATTGGGAGACATCCACATCACAACCCTGGAGATGCAATCTATGAACTCACTCGAAGAGAGCAGGTCCTCATCTTCCGATTGCGAACAGGGCACAACAGGCTCTGAGCTCACCTGTTCGAAAAACTACATATTGAATCTGGCCCCCTTTGCGAGTGCGGAGAGGGTGAACAAAATACCGAGCACATACTTCAGATCTGCAGGCTCTACTCTGAGCAAAAAGGAAGCTGATCTGGCCCTCTCCAACCGATGTGCAGACCAAGCTCCATGGTGACCTGGAGGACCACTGGATTCCTCATCTTGACCTCAGACCTGGCTATCTAAGGGAAGATCGCAGAAGAAGAATAATATAAATATTTTATAGTGCTGACATTTATGCTTGCTTATAAGCCTTCTTCAGGACGTGACCTTCAATGATGGTGATCAACACAGAAAAAACATTTAAAGACAATATATTATCGATATCAATCAGCATCTTCCAAGCGTGCCTAGAAGAAAGCCTACAAGATATAAAGATCATTATTTTTTACATTGAGATAAATGTACCAGGGCGCCACCAAGTCAGGCAAAGAAAATTCAAGCATAATGCCAGGTGGAATTTAATACAAAACAGGTGCTTTGTTTTTCTCTAGCATGATTTTCATTGATTTTATTTAGTATGTTTTGTGTGATAGATAGAAGTATTTCTGAAAAACAAAATTTTAAACCTTTATGGTTTTTATTATTGGAATATTTATTTTTCTTTGTAAATGATTTTGTTTTAAAAATATAAATTTGACAAATTAAGATAACATTTGAAACAAATAGGGTTAGAACATGTTTTTCCATGTATGATGTGGGTTACTGTTGTTGATTATAGGTCAATATTGTTTGTTTCTTTCATTATTTTATGATATTAATCCTAGCCAAT
Source organism: Euschistus heros (assembly GCA_003667255.2). Classification (NCBI taxonomy): domain Eukaryota; kingdom Metazoa; phylum Arthropoda; class Insecta; order Hemiptera; family Pentatomidae; genus Euschistus; species Euschistus heros. The sequence goes on along the minus strand of RCWM02000153.1, from coordinate 1,226,915 downwards.
CATTTATTTTTTTTTGTTGATTTTTATCGCTGTTGTTTTGTTAGTATCTTATTTTTTGCTTTGTAATTGCTCAATTTTAACACTGTAATGTGTTACTCTGATAGCCCACGATAGCCATCATATCTTTTAAGAGATTGTGAATTTTAAATTAAATTGAATTCAGTAAACATCTGGTGCATTTAATGTTTTAATATATTATTTTCATTGTCATTTAAATTGAAGATGAGTAAAAAAATCAGATTTTTTTAATTATCTTGCGATCTCACAAAATTCCAGGTGAATACGTAAAATTCAAGCATAATTCCAATCTAATGGCCACACTGTTGTACCTATACTATAGGTTTATTTCCTTGATGACAGTTTTCATTAATTCAGGTAATAATTACCCTTTTACTATACTATTACTATACTATTTATGGTATTTCCTCTGAAACAAATACTGAATATAATTAAAATAAAGGAAAAATAAGATTCCTACTCTAAGATGTATGTTTTTATCCTCTCCTGTGACTTAATAATGCCTGGCCTTGACAGCTCACTGTGAGGGCCCTCTCCCCCGCCCATGATATAGTCCATCCAAAATCTCAACTTATTAACCTGCAAACATAAATGAAATAAATAGATATTATATAGTTAAACACACGTTATTTCAAACATCAAGAGAATTCTGACAAAAATATTCAACAGGAAAGCATATGGAATGCAATAAAATCACAGTTTTTTAAATCAAAAGTATTGGGTTGTCACACATGAAATTTCCAATTTTTAAAATCTTAATCTTTATAGAGGATTAAAGCATTGCCTGTTGATTCCTAGCAAAATATTTACTATCTATAATAAGTACTTGTTAAACCTCTATTTGTATACTGTGTTTGTTTTTTTCTGTAGGCATACAGATTTTAGTATAATTTTAACCATGGTCATTGAAACGCACGTTTTTCGAACGATTTTTTTTTTTTTTAATGAGTATAAACTCAGTCATTCCGCTGCCCAGGCAGCAAGAAATGTAAATCATGCGTTTGGCGAAGGAAGTGCTAGTGAAAGAACCATCCGTCATTGGTTTCCAAAATTTTCCTCAGGAGATACAACATTAGAAAATCTGCCCCGTGCACGCCCTCAAACATCAATAGAGGACGAAGATCTTAAGAATGCTGTGGAAGAAGACCCTCATAAAACAGTCAGAGAATATGCATCAGAGCACAAGTTGTATGACAGTTTCCAGGCATTAAAAATTGATCGGAAAGGCAAAAAAAGCTCAATTTCTGGGTCCCACACGAGCTCAATGAACGTCAGCAGTTAGACGTTTCTACAGACGTGTGTTTATCTGCTTGCTCGTCAAAGAAAGGAACCATTTCTCGGCCACTTAATAACTTGTAAATTAATGGTTACTGTATGGTGGTCTATGGCCGGGGTCATTCATTTTTTTTTTCTAACAAAGGGAAAAACAATTGATTCAACATCATACTACCATGACATTGACCAAATGCAACAAAATTTGATCAAGCAACAGCCGGTACAGGTAAAAAGGAAAGGACCTATTCTTCTTCATTATAACGCCCGACCTCATGTTTCAATACAGACATGAATAAATTAAAGGAGCTGGGCTATGAAGTTTTACGACACCTCCCATATTCCTCTGATCCAACCACTACAGACTATCACTTTTTTGGGAGTTTAGACAACTTTTTGTGAGGAAAATTGTTTACCAATGATTTAGACATTAAAAATGCATTTTCTGAATTCCTTTCATCACGTGACTCAATGTTTTTCAAATATGGGATAGAAAACTTGGTAAGCCATTGGCAAAAGTGTAACAAAAATGATGGTAAATACTTTGAATAAAAAATATGTTAGATTTGATCTCAAATTTTTATTTTATTCCTGATTCTAAAAACGGTCATTTCATGTGTGATAACCCAATATTTTAGACAATGTAATGAATTTTTAGAAACCAATGTCATGAAATAAAAAAACAATCTCTATTCTGGGACATATTGTCCCCTAAGAAAAACAAAAATTTTTTATAAGCTAGTACAATACAATTCAATACTATTTAAGTCTCAAGTACAATACAATTTAAATCTCTGATAAAGAAAGGAAAGCAAGATCCGGAAGGATGAAACAATCCTAGGCTAAAACAAAAATAATGAATGAAGGTAGCACAATAGCCTGGCTTATATAATTTCATACAAAGCTATTTATAAATGGAGAACATGAGGTATGTAAATACAGTTACTAGTTGATAAAATATCATAAAGAACTTACAGTAAATATACTAACATAAGAAGAAGAAATAAAATAAAATACAAATAATCGTGAGAAAATGAGAAAAGATATATGAAGAAAAGAAAGAAAAATGTACATTGGTTGGAGAACATATTTACAAATATATATAATGTATGAAGGATTCAAAAGATTAAGTAAAAAAAATAAAAATAAATAAAAATAAATATAATTAGATAAAATGAATGATTTGAAAACACTTTAATTAATTACAAGCAGAAGACAATTTGTAAATGCAAAATAAAGTGAAAAGAATAAAAAAAGTTTAATTTTCATTTATTAATAAACAAAAAAAGATAGCAGCCTCAATTTTTTTTTTTGTTTAATCCATAATAAACTCTGGGTAAATAAAGTTCATTAATTTATGTATTAAAAAAAAAGAAAAGGATAATTTCTCAGAAATAAAATTAATTTACTTAATTTTTTTTTTAAAAATTAAAAAAATAAAACAAATTATAACTACCAATTCTAAATCCATAAGAGTAATCTTAGTATCAAAAAGCACTTCAAGATCATTTTCGGGGTAAAAAACTTCTCCAGTTTCAGGTTTAAAGCCGAGTCCGCAGAGCGCACCGGTCAATTGGCGTCTTTCATTGTCTGCCCTAAGGGAACAAAGTAATATCAGCTACGATTGATAATATGAATGATTAACATTACATATAACCATAATATCATCAAGCAAATATTACATTGCTGTATAAAAAACAATAACCAATGTCTTTCATATAAGTATTTAGTTTAAAAAAAAAAATTCACTAGAGTCTATAATGGTAGTGGAAAATAAGAAACAAGCTGTAGCAAGAATACCTCAGTTCTATCCTAGGAGCAAAGAGCAAGCAGACCAAAGAACTTAGCCCATGGATGTTAGGCATAATTGTTGTGTTTCTCAATGTTAATCGATTCGTTCCAGCATTCTGCGTCACAGAAGCTGCAATGACCAACCTGAAATATTAAACAATATTAATTTTCAATAATATATAACATAAAAAAAAACAACTACCATTTAGTAGTTAGGTAAAGTTGCACTGTTTCTGAGCCAACGGTTGTGAAAGGAGGTGATTTGGCTAGAATTCATGCTCAACTGCCAGGTTTTTTCCCCAATTAAGGGTAACCACTTTTCAAGAGGCTGGGTGTGCTCCAGGAGGGTCTCCCGAACTCGAATCCGATCCACGACCGAACTAACAGAACATAAATTTTCTGCCATTAGTCAGACTCGAACTCGGGCCATTGAATGCACAAATTGTTTAAATTAAACCAAGGGATTTCCAAGCCATTCCATTTTTTGCAGGACTCAAAACTATACTCATTTAAAGGCTCAATGTACTTAATGTATAAACTGAACTAAATAATGACCTGCTATGTGGGTCCATAGGATAATTGTCCAAGAGAACAGAATTAACAGAATTCCATTCAATGATCGTCTCTTTTCCTTGACACTTCTTAGGAAGAGAATAAAGGTTCATTTCCAACGGTGATCGAGGACCTTTCAGAGTTATCTATAACAAAACCAATCTCTAATTTAATATTAAATGATTCAATGACACAACTTAAATCTATTCCTAATAGAGATGAACAATAAATTTATAAAATCATTAAAATGAGTATTAACTGATCTAGAAGATATTTAAATAAAAAAAATTCATGAAATTCCTCTGGCTTCTCCCAACATTAGCCATCATTCATAATTTTCAAATTCATAAATTACTAGGAACTATAAACGAATGTAATAGAGACAAGCTTACCTTACTTCGGCACTCTTCAGGTTTAGGAGGAGTAAAATTAATATCAGACAAATTATCATTGTACAGGTCAGCATTCAATAAATCAAGACTGTTTACAGATGACCTTTCCGAAGTTTCTCTCAACATATGGTTTTCCTGACGATAAATTATATTAGTTTCAGTCCAAAGCAATATTAAGTTAATGCAAATATCTATTAAAGATATAATTCAAAGGAAAATATCACAAATGTAGAATCTAATAATCCTATTACTTTACTGGTCAAGCAAACATGATTTTCGTATTTTAATTTCAATTTTTATTAATGATTATTGATCATACACAAAAAATATGTGAACAAATCATTAGGGTCATAAAACTATAAAAATAATTAATTCAAATTCCAAAATTTATCACAATACCAGGATATATGCCATTGCACAGGTTCATAATAATACAACTATTATATAAATAGTTGTGCACACACAAAAACACACAAGGGGTCTAACTATTTTGATAAACGTAATTCCCGACTTTTTCAAGTTCTGGAAAATCCTGACTATTGATATTTTAATACTCTTTCAATAATAATCTTAACAAATAAATCAATGCATACTTTTCTACTTTACATATCACAGTTAAACAATTTATAATATCTTTAATTACATGTTATTTGTTATTTCACGGGAAAGAAAAACAATTTATAACTGTTTATATTTAATAATGGAAATGATAAACATGTTAGTAGAGCTTTAACAAAATTTTAATCCTTAAACTTGACCCAATAAACCAAAATTTAGGTTAAGGTGAATAACATAAAAAAAAAAATAAATAAAAAAAAATCATTGGCATCGAATATATTGAGTTTGATTAACTTGACTTTTAATTATCACTCATATTGGCGGCATCTAACTGGGATTTAAGGAGATATTGGAATAGGAGAGTTTTGAATGAGTTTAAGGAAGAAGCATGTCTAATTTCAGAAGGGATCGAGTTCCAGAGGGTAGTGGAGTGGATTGAGCTTGGAAGGAGTATTGGTATAATGCTGTTCGGTGGAAAGGAATATATAGGTCAGAGGAACGTGATCTTGTGAGTTGGAAGTGGATGCAAGACTTGAATTTCAATAGGTTATAGTTGTAGGGTGGGCATTAATGGTTATTAATGACATGGTACCAGAAAGTGCCCAGGAAATATCGTCTACGGGAGGATGGATAGAGCCACTCCAAGGCAGTGTAGAGGTGAGGAACATGGGAATGTCTCGGGGTTCCAAAAACAAATCTGATAAAACTGTTCATGATTCGTTGTAATCTGTCCCGGAGACCCATCGAAAGGCCCCCATACGCCACACACCCATAATTAAAAGTGACCAAAAATGAATGAAGAAACTAGGAGTTTTCGTGTGGATTGAGGTAGGAAATGGCGGGAATGAAGAAATAATTTGAGGATTCCTATTGATTTTCGGGCTATTTGGGTGATTTGAGGCTTCCAGGAAAGGTTTTGGTCAATAATGATTCCTAAGTTATTAGCGGAGGAATAGAAGGTGATAGGTTGATTATTCAGGTTTAGGGTAGGAAAATCGGTAATAGATCTGAGAAGGGGATTTGAACCGATTATAATAGCTTGAGTTTTTCCTGCATTTAACTTTAAATTATGCAGGTTGGCCCAAGCACTGATTCTATCGAGGTCTTAATGAATCTTAGAAAAAGCTTCATATAATTCGGCAGGAGGGAAGGATGAATATATCTGGGAGTCGTCTGCATAAAGGTGATGGGAACAATGTAAAATTGACTGGGGGAGACCATTTATGAAGGAGTTGAAGAGGAGAGGCGAAATGCTGGAACCTTGGGCTATTCCAAAAAACAGAGCTAGGAAGTCGGGTAAGGGTTGATTAGGGATGGATACTACTTAAGTGCGGTCGAAGAGGAAATACTGGAACCAATGGTCAATGGAATAAAAAGCTTTGGAGAAATCTAGGTTTGAAAGGATGGAGATTGGGCGATAATCTGTACGACAGGTGGGATTAGGAGTTTTGAAGGGAGAGATTATAGATGTAGACAAGGGCCGGTAAAATTTTCTGGGAGGCATAATTTTATTAGTTTAACGGAGATACCATCTGGGCTTATGGAATTGGTATGAGATTTCATGATAGAGGAGATAATTTCTGTAGGAGTTATGTAGGAAAAATAAAAGTCATTGTCACTGAAAGGTGCTTCAGAGGAGAAACTGGTATAACGGAAAGGAGAGGTGAGAGAAGACGAAACAAAATATGCGTTTAGGTCATTAGGTAAAATTGGGAAGTTGGTTGAACTATTAAAATACCGGAAGAATATCCAGAGCTCATTTATGCAAAATTAGGCCCATTTCACACTGCGATAGCGAGCAGCCAATACAAGTATCCAAGCTACTAATAGAACAAAGGAATCATTGTTAAAAGGCCATGCCTCTTCAGACTGCGATTCCAGCAGCGGACGCGTATTCGATACTCAAAACGAGTAGCCTGTCCCCGTCAGCTGCCACGATACTTTTTGAATCGGCTTCTCGGAATCCTAATGTGAATGAGGGAAGAAACATTGTGCATTAGGCTTAATTCACACTGAGATTCCAGAGCGGGCTACTTCATTAGTTTTTGTTGTTTTTTAAATAGTTTTAATTTGATAATTTTAATAGTTTAATAATTTAATTTTTTAAAATGAATACATTTTTTGAAAACGATAGATTTATTAGTTTAATCCAAAATCAAACGGCATTGTAGGACAACGTCCATTGCAATGCAACATGTGAAAGGTGTGGAGAGAAAAGTGGGAGAAGCAGCAGCCGAGCGGCTGAATCACGATTCTTTTTACGTCTGATACAGTGTCGTAGTGTTAAACCGGCCTTAGAATCAGAATCTTTAAAGAATAGCAAAGAAGTGTATTTTCTATGTATGTAATAAAAAGTCTTGTCCATAACATTTTTTTTCTCTTAATTCCCTGATGGTGTCTAGTGCTTAATGTTTTCAGTCGGTTAGTGTGATCACCTTGTGCCAGTCCCACAACGATCACATTAAGTGGCATCTACAGTATATATATATATATATATATATATATATATATATATATATATATATATATATATATATATATATATATATCAGGGTGTCTTTATATCTATTATAGATTTATCAAAGAAAGTCCATAAACTCAATATATTTTTTGGCATGATTGAATTCCAAATTTCACAATTAACTATCTAAGCTAAGTATAGTGAATTGCTCACATGCTCTATTTTTCTATAAAAAACACACACACAAAAAAACACTGTTACACACTGGACCATTTGTAAAAAACAGAAGAAATAATATAAGATGAATGAAAACCTGTAGCTATATGCACAGATGGCTATAAAGCTATAAATGTAACACCCCAAACATTGCTGATGTTACTCAAATTCCAACAAAAAGCAATGATCGGCTTGGCAGACTAGTTAACTGACTAACAGGTCTGTTTGCCAGTCGACTAGTCTGCCAAAATAATAGTTGGCCCATCACTAATTTTATGCTTTGCAAGGTAGATAAAATAAAGCTATAAAATAGTTTTTCAGATCTTACTTTATACATAAAGATTTTCTGAATCCAAAAAAGTGGTTTTTAAGGAATTTAAGAGGTATGTAGTTTTAAAACTAGAAATTTAAGAAAAAATAATCAATGATAGAAGTTGCTGGAAGCTAAAGATATTGAGTTAATCTACAACATTAGGATAACTGAGATCAGCTAATCATAAAAGAATTTTCCAAAATTTTTTTTAATGTTTAGATGAGATGTTTTCTCATCTAAAGTTTATATATATATACATTTTTTATTTTTTTTATTTGTTCTTTATTGGATAATAATACAAGAGGGTAGTAGCAATAATAATGTGATGATAATAAAGTTATAAAAAATAAAAATGAATGGCCCAAGGAAAAAGTAACAGATGAATAAAAAATAAGATGACTACAAAATTAAAAACCTTTGACTGATAAGCATACCATAGTTGAACCTTTGATAGTTATGGAAGTGAAATCAGTTCCACTAATCACTTAGGTGCTAAACCAAGAAGAAAGATCCAATTGTTTTTATTGATCAGCAAAGAATGAAGACTACTGTTTCTCTGTAGTACTTCAAATAACATTACGACAGGTTTAAAAGGTTATCCTAACTAAAAGATGTTTTATTTTGATAATGCAGTAAAATATTACATTACCAATTTTTTAAATATAAAATGAATTAACACATTAAGAATATTTTAAATAAAATATACTCACTCTTGATAGATAAGGCTCGTCTATAGGTTCTGCGAAACCACTCTTTATTAGATAGTAATTAAAGGACATTTCAAAAGGAAAATCAGTCCTCGGGTTTTTATCAAGTAACTCTGATGAAAACAATGTTACTGCCATTACGTTGTTGACAACTGAAAAAATCTTTAACAGAAAAAATAAAAAATAAATAATTCATAAAACCAACAAATCATAAATTTTAAAGATAAATGAATAATAATAGAATTATATCATATTGTTGTTACTTGATTAACGTCCTTTTGTACTCCAACTAGGGCAGAAAGTATGGAATATCCTACAGGTATCTATTTGAGTGTAAGTAGGGTTGGAAGGTCAGGAAGCATTTTGTGGGTCAGCCATGAAATAAATTTTAACCCAGCCAGGTGGGTTTGAAACTATGAACTTCTGAACCTAATGTGCGGAAACTATCGCCCAAACATAATTTGAGGAATGAAAGATCAGGTAAATAAAAGTGAATGTACCATTTTTTATATATAATATATATATATATATATATATATATATATATATATATATATATATATATATATATATATATATATAAAATTTAGATAGTTATTTAACCATATAAATATAATATATATATATATATATATATATATATATATATATAAGGACATCATCTTCATAGTTCAAGGAAGGTTTAGCAATAATAAAATTTACATATTTCCTCTTAAATTACTGTTTATAAAGCGATAAATATGTGGTGGGTAGTAAAGCGAGCGCCATTCAAGAGAGGTTACAATGATCCAGTGTTAATTATAGCTAGAAATTGATAATAAAATTACTAAATTAAATTAATTTGTTATCCAAAAAGCTATAAATATGTGGTGTGATGTGTGGATTCCAGTGAAATTTAAAAATCGAATATGTGGCAAGCGACAATAGCATTTAATAAAACTAATGAACCTATCTGAACCAAATTTTAACTACATCATCTTCATAGCTCTTGAAAGATTTACAATTAGAAAATTTACTATAATAATAACTTATACTATTATATAAAAGGACAAGCCATTTTTCGTTTGTTTGTGAATGATCACTAACCGCGAATATTACTGAACAAATCTATACTAAATATTAACTACATCATTTTCATAATTCTAAGAAGGTTTAGCAATATTAAAATCTACTGATTTTTAATTTATATTTTATTAAAAAAGGTTAATATGTGGACAACAGTGCAGTATGAAAATTGACCGATAGGTGGGGAGTGCCATTCTACACGAGAGGTTAGAAAAGAGCTTGAAATCGATGATAAAATTCACTTAATTAACTATCAAGAAAATTATTCTAAAAAATTAAATATGGTGTGCGATATGTGGATCTCAGTGAAGCTTGAAAATCGACCGATTGTGTATAGAGCCATTCCACAATAGAGTTAACAATGGTAAACTGAACCTATCTGTACCGACATCTAAATAAATAATTTTTATAATTCTAGGAAGGTTTTGCAATGGTAAAATTTAGAATAACTAAAATTTAAATGTACAATTTTGAGAGGCAGGAACGAGGTTTGCCACACTGTCATATACTTTTATAGTTCGAAATCAACATATAACCAGATGAAATCAATAAAGTTATTTCTGCCGAATACAAATTATTACTAACTCAAAATGTAGATCCTTTGCTTTTTTATATCGTGTGTAAAAATATGATTCATGGGCCTTTTGTCGTAAGCACTGATTATGCAGTTTATTTTCCGCAAGAGTTTCTTAATAGTCTTTATCCATCTTGATTACCAATTCATACATTAAAGTTAAAAATTTTATGCCTAATGGTGCTTATATGTAATCTTCAACCACCTGATCAGTGCAATTATAACTAGATTAATAATTACTGCTAAAAAATCATTGAAGAAATAATGCTCAACCACATGCTAAAATACAAGAATCTTATCGATAAACAAAATAAAACTTTAATTTTTAGTTGAAATTATCTTTAGTTATGAGGGCGGGCGAAGCCGCGACGGGAATGCTAGTATATATATATATATATATATATATATATATATATATATATATAAGTTAGCCATAAAAATGGTGTATTCAGTTTTATTTATATAAACTTGATAATTCGTCTTGAATGGGGAAGAGGGGGTGAAAAAATAACGGAAATGACGAATTACAGAATTTTGCTGGTAAAGTAATAAAAAAGCATTTTAAACTATATAATTGTAATTTTTTTTTGTTGCAATTAATTGAATGTAAAAACGAACAGATGAACATCATACACACTGGACTTGAGTGAAAATGACAAAAAACACAAAAAAAGCTTAACACCTGGCGGGATGTAATGTGGGATGTGAAATATCTGATTCACATTGCTGCTCGAAACCACTCAATGCACTTAGTTAACATTTCCTCTACTTCTTTGCATGGAATAGTGGAAGAATTAGAAATGTCATCGTCATCATCTTTTTCATCACTAGCATCATTTTGAGCACTCAGCACTTGTTCCATAATTCCATTGTCATTTAAAATTTCATATCCTACATCCGTACTATCCAAGTTTACCTAGCTGCTTACCTCTTCTCATTTTATAACCTGGAGCAGAAGTAGCTGAGCCAGATGCTAATGTTTTTGTAGGAAGAGCTTTCCAGTATTAACTGATTCCGGGAACTTCCTTTCATCTCTTACTACATTTAAATAAGGTTTAAAGATTAAATAAGTAGCAAAGGGAAAAAATGAATTACATACATATTTAACTTTGTTATTTATAGTTGCAAAATTAAAAAAAAAAAAAAAAAAAAAAAAAAAAAAAAAAAAAAAAAAAAAAAAAAAAAAAAAAAAAAAAAAAAAAAAAAAAAAAAAAAAAAAAAAAAAAAAAAAACAAATTTCCAGTTACAAAAAAAAAAAAAAAAATCATCAAATTAGAATCTTTGGGTGAAGGAGCTGTCAGTATGGTGTTGCCAGATGAGGGCTGTAAATAGGACTGTAAATAGACTCTTTGAAAGAACTGGGGCTTTTTCCCACTGATGCCACCCTTTTCTCTCAATTCTAATGAGATTAGTGCACAGAGCTGCTAAATAGTATCCCATAGATGATAGATTCCAAGTTTTCTATTCATGACAGCAATTAAAGTAATACAATAGGAAAAATAAAGGAACATTGAATGAAAGAAACGATGATTTTAATTTACAATTTTAACTATTTTTCCACATGATAATATCATGAACCATATAAATATATATAAAACCAATCTTAAAGTATCTCCAGCAAAAGAAATTTACAAGCTGGATCAGAAAAATAAAAAAGTTTAAGAAAAAAACAACTCAAAAGCAGAAGAAAAAGGACAGTGAGGTGCTTTCAGAAAGAAAAATATAAATAAAGAAATATTAGAGGAAAAGAAAACAACAAATGAGAAGAAATTGAAACTGGCACGTAGTCCCAAGTTGGCCAATATTAAAAAAAAAAAAAAAAAAAAAAAAAAAAAAAAAAAAAAAAAAATTAAAACAAACAAAAATTGTATCTTAATTTAGGTTTAATATTCTTCTGGGACTTACTTTGGCTATACCTGTACTCTTTTTGAAGAATTTAGGGAATTCTCTGCAGATCTCCTGTGACCAATCACCTTTTGGGTTTCTATTATAGGATGGTCCAATCTCGGCCATGCTTGATTCAAGTGCTAGGTCTGGCTCCTCCTTTACATTAGTTAAAGATTCAGGATAGTCTCTCAGTTCCTTTGTGAAAATAGATTCTTGATTACCGTAATCGATGAAGAAAACCTGAAAATAAAAACTATTTCTGTTACAGATGACTGAGTTTTATGGTTGGGAAATGGTCAGGGATGCATTAATTAATTACACATCCAAGTTTCAAATCTTCAACCAGACCACAATCACCCTGAAGAAGAGCTGCAAGGCAGGTCGAAATGTCGGCACTCTGTATATATAAATTTTTTTATTTTTTTTAAACTTGGATGTGTAATTATCAACCCGATCATTTCTTAACCCAGGAGAACTCACCAGAGTTAGTAAGAAGCGAGAACTCGCACATGAGATTTTCTCTCATGCTCAAATATTTGGCTTTTTTTAGAAGAGAATACCAATTTCTAAACACCAAATAACTATTGTTTGAAAAAAACTGTAACACGAGCACTCGCTGGGTGAGAACAAGTCTCACCAAGCACAAATTTTGAAGGAACAAACACCGTAGTGAAGGTTACAGAACAACTAGTTTAATGCCCATGGCGGTGCGCCCTTTGAAGAAGTCTTCTATCTCCAGCCAGACAAACGGAGATCTTTCTAACCATTTTAGTTTTCCAATTAAAAGGTTTTTAAACCAGCATGAGAGAAAATCTGACCCAGTGAGTTCTTCCGGGCAAACCATTATATCATATAGTCAACCATAGCATTTTTATACTAAAAATTCGTGTAATACCATGCTAGCACACTAATATGTATGTTCTGGCAAAACATGACATTTTTGATATGTTAATTGGGCTGGCGTGGGTGTTTCAACGGGCTTTAATCAAAATTTGATATATAGAATCTAATAGAAAATTTAACCAGCTATGAGGTGAAAAATGAAATTCGGAATCAAACAAATACTTTTAAGAGTTATAATGAGAAATGTCCCGAAAAAATAAGGATTTCACAACAGTACGCAGAATTCAGCGAGATGGAATGGATATTTCATGGACTTTAATCAAAATTTTATATATAGGATCTAAAAGCAAATTTAACCAGCTATGAGGTGAAAAAAAGAAATTCGGAATAGAACAAATACTTTTAGAGTTATAACGAGAAATGTTCCGAAAAACTAAGGGTTTCACAAAACTTAATTAAAATTAAATATATGGTATCTCATAATAAATTTAACCAGCTTTAAGATGAAAAAATGAAATTCGAGATTAGACAAATAGTGTCAGATTTATGTCCAAACGACAAACGTGTTTTTGAGGAAAAGTGCGACTTACCGCAAGTTAGCCAATTTTTCTTCCTTCACAGTTCTAAAACTATTGATCTGACCAAAAAATGAATAGAACCAAATTTATTGCAAATTTGCTTAGCTTTAATAATGTATATAACACAAAATGTGCTGAAAGTAACAGTTTCCGAGTTATTGTATCAAAGTGCTAAATACATACAATTTTCAATACTTTCCCCCCTCCCCTGCCCAAACCTGAAGATATTTCCAAGAAATATTTTAACCACATTTACAGCTAAGGTTGGTGGACAATATGCAGTAGTCAGACCTATTTATTTTTGGTTCGATTTCAAGGTTCGAATGCTAATTTCCATGTACTATAATAAGCATATTAGGCTTAACGACAATAGTTTTATTTTTAGCACTAAGCATTCAATTAATAATAATAAACTATCATTAGTAACAATAAAAATTGCAATTTTAACAATAAAAATGTGTTTTGTTTTTTTAAATTTTCCATATTTCCCTCACTATATCTTCTTAAGCATTGATCCCAGAAAAAAAAATGTATAGAACCTTTTTTGTAAACAATTTTATGTGAATATATTTAGTGCACAAACATATTTTCACTAGAGGCAAGAGTTTTCGAGTTATTAACGAAAAACTGAAAAAACCGACCTTTAGAACCCCCCCACCCTTAGCTCCACCCCCACCCCCCCAGTACTTCTAGTATGTTGTTAAGGACACCTCCCCCTACAACTGTGCCAAAATTGGCTTCTACATGAATTAACTCCTCTAAAAATCCTTCGTTGCCTGGACTACTAACTACATAATAATGTAAATATTGCAAGGTATAAGATTGGAAGGCTCCAATGGGCGGGGCAAGTGTCATGGATGAATCCTGATGAGGTCCAAAAAAACTCCTAGAGGAAAAGATACATGCCAAGAGGAAAATCAGTAGGCCAAGACTGAGATGGGACAATGGAGTTGCAGAGGATGCATTTTCTATCTTGGGAGTGAAGAATTGGAGACCAGCAGCAACTCACCAAGATGACGCGGTTGATACAGGAGTCCTTGACTCACTATTGTATCAGAGCTGTAATGCCGATTTGTATATACGTAAAGAATTAATTTTAGAAAATTATTAAAACTAGAAACCAACCTGAACCCTTGTAACTGTTCCTCTAGGATCTATCTCAATACTACTGATGATGCGAGCTCTGTAGTACTCGGAAGGACCATTCTTATCTTTATAAGGGGCAATACAAGGAGAGCCATCTTCGTAGGAACCGCTATATAATGGTAGGGGTTCAGTCATTCTGAAATAAAATTGATAATGAATGAATCGTGCTGGAAAACAAATTTTAGCATATTACATTATACTGAAATACTGTCTATAAAAATGTAAAAAACAAGACCTACAGTAAAACATGATCACATAAATAAATATTAAAAACAGAATAAAGAAGAGTAAATTTTCAAAACAACTCAACCTGAGGTTAAGGTATAAGATACTTTTGCTATCACAAAATTACCTAGTTGCAGTCACAAAAGTACATAGTAAATTATCCAAGGAAATAGAGGTCTAGCATAAAAAAAATATTAGGATTATACTTCTTTCATGGCCAATATCATTAGAATATCACGTGTAAACCTGCAAATGTTAAATAAAAATCATAGTACTAGTAGCGGTATTGGACGAGGGGACTAGTCCATCAAGTGGGCATATTGGTCCTTTTTGCCAACCTCTGACAGCTACCAAGAGGTTGCCACCCCATACTAACCAGGATCGGAGCTTCAAGATTTATTTCATGGGACCACCACAAATAAATACTCATATAACTAAATCAGGTGGGAATAGAAGCCAAGAGGATTGAAAGAAAAACATATTTTGGGCCCAAGGCAACATTAAAAAGAAGCTATTTGAAATAATGAAGTAAATTAATATTGAAAAGTAATTACATCTGTGAATTTATAGAAGAGCGACGAATGTCCGGTTGTTCAAAGAAGAGGAAAAGGTAACCCTTTTCAGGTCAGGCATACATAATTAAAACCTTTAAGTTTACCGTTTTTTTTTTTAATTGGTCTAATATTGAAAAAATCTGTGAATAAAAAACTTTCATTTATTACATTTTTTTTTTTTTTAAACATTAACATTTTAATTAACATTTTAAACATTAAACATCATTTAATGTTTTTGAGTGATGGGGCCCCTACAAACAATCTATCGAATTATGGTGTACTACAGTTGTACAACATCTGTAAAAAAGGCTGCACAATGCAAAATTTTTTAGTTCATGAACTAATTTAAAAATAAAAAAACATAGTTAATTGAGTTATAAAAACTTTTACTTATCAAATCAATGTATCTACTAGCATTCCCCTTGACGGTTTCGCCCGCAGTAGAGAATTTAGATAATATTACTTATAGTTGAAGTTTTATTTAATTATCAATAAAATTCTTTTATTATAATTATGCAAAAAATAAATTCATAAGACGTCTGAATAAACTACATTTCGAGTTTTATGTCCTGATGTTTGTTATAAGAACGATTTCACTGTTAGGGTTTCCAGTTCCGGAATCCCCTACACAATTTTGACCGTGTGAGACACAGTGAGTCCAAAGATCCATTAGAACATTTTGTAAGTCTTTCCTTCCGATTTTTTTTATAGTAAAGAACGTTTAATTGGAAATTTTATTAAGTTGAATTGAAATTGTAGATTAGTTTTTCAGTTGCTGTTCCAGTGGGAATTACAGCCTCAATGATATTTCCAAGCGTAGCTGTAATTTTTGACCTGGTACCATTGCACTGATTAGGTGGTTGAAGAGTACGTAAAAGTATGACTGAAAATCTAGTGTTTAATTTTAGTGAATATGTTGGTAATATAGATGAACAGAGAATACTTACTATATTATTAAACATATAAATATTGGTCAATATTCGAACTTAACATATTTATCTCTATGTTTAATAACAATTCAATTGAAAATAAAATAATTTTATTATTAATTTCAAGCTCTAGATAACCATAACATTGTAACCTTTCTCGCTGAATGGCATTCACCATTGGCCAATTTCCAAACATCATTGGAATCCATATATTTTTCATATTTCTAATAACAATTATTGCTGAACTTTCCTTGATATATGAAGCTGATGTAGTTAAAATTTGGTATAGATTGGTTCAGTAGTTTTTGTGGTTGAACGAAAAATGGCTTGTCCTTTTAAATAATAGTGTAGATAAATTTAATTTTATGTTAGTGTTAAATTTAGTTTTAATTTAATCTTTTCAATATAATCAATTTGTGCACAGATATATTATTTTTTGATGTTTTAATTTTTTATTTTTAATTTTGAAATTTTTTTTTATACATGGCATATACAAGTTTTTTTTTTTTAAATTTATTTATCATCAATATATGTAATTGGTTAAAAACTTTCCTCAGACATTTGCTATACAAACATAACAAAAACATTTTTTTTTTAAACACCCAATCTAATTATTAATTAGCCATTTCATAATTAATTAATTTAATCATCTATACCATATCTCAAGTAAAACTAATTTATGTTATAAATAAGAAGTAACCATATATAAAGTTTCAAATATAAAAACATTACTTGTTAAGAGAAGCGTGAATCCAATAAATCCTGTTTGTGTTGATGGGTTCATTAATATTTACCCAAAACCTGGAAGGAGTTTCAACCTATAAAGAAGAATAAGAGAAACACAAGTAAAAAAATGAATTATTTAACTGCTTAAATAATTGTATAAATTAAAATGTAAGTGAATATAACTAGAATTTGCTTTATAAAAAGAACTCACATGAGTGATAACGACAGGAAGAATGCTAGTCCCGAGAGAGGGCATATTGGTCTTCTTAATGGGCATTACTGCTTTCCTTTTGTTAACATTGAACAGGCTTGGTTTCAATCTTTCACCAAAAACCTCTTGGGCCCTTTTTCGAGCTTCATGAGGTCTGTAAAATTAAAAATAAAATTGTAAAAACATATAAATAATAATTAAAAATAAAAAAAGAAAGGAAAATATTAAGAAAAGTTTTAGGCCCCAAATTACATAACAAAAAATTGATCCACACAAGAAATGAAACCCTTTACCAAAAAATTGAGAAACTTTAACTTTTTCAGACACAATAAGGAAGGGAAGAATTAATTTCTATGGACACATCCTCTAGAATGAACCTAAATAGACTAACTGAAAATTTTGTTGACTTCTTCCACAACAAAAAGACCAAACCAAATTGTTTAAGGAAACAGAAAAGGACTTAATCGAACTCAGTATAACAGAAAATATGCTTCATGGATAAGTGCAAAAAAAAAACAAAAAAAAAAACTAAAACCAAAATGAACAATCCAAATCTCTGAAGAGGAGAGGAAAATAAGATCAGAAAGAATGAAGCAATACTGGGTTGAAAGAAAGGCACAGAGCATTTAGAAGTGATTGGCCCAACATCCCCCAAAGTAGGGTGAAAAAAAAAAAAATAAAAATAAAAAAATAATTCACAATATTTTATCACTAAGATCCTTTTCGTTCAATTCTGAAAATCATCTGAGCTGAAAAACAAAATAAACGATTTCATTATCCATTGTTGCTATCAAGAGTTCTTCATAACAGACAAATAAATAAACTAAAAAAAAAAAATAACTTAATAAAAATAAATTCAAGATATAATTGTTGAAAGTCTTGCAATTCAGTTTCTCGCTCCAAAAATTTTTTTAAAAAATTTCATTTTTTAGGTTTGTGTCTTTGTTCCACTGGTTGAACGAAACGTACAGCAGATCATCATAATAAAAATTCAGGTTGCTATATCAGTACTAGAATAAAAACGAGATAATAAATATACATACGAGTATATATATCCCCAATTCCTAGATAAATATAATCTGAATTTGAAAAAAATAGTCTGCTAACATCTGTATACCTCATTCATCTCATGATTAACAAAAGTTATTGAAAATATCTCATTACTAAACTACTCAGGGAAAATGTTCCATTTTACTGGGGGAAAAAAATAAATAAATAAATAAAAAAAATAAAAAAAAAGCTCTATCAGTACAATTGTTTTATGTTTTTTTCCCCTTTCAAATTGAAATGATAATTAAAGCTAAAAGGATTTTTCCTAATAATTATAGTAGTTAAAAAAAAAATTAACAATTTATGTAACAGCATTTAAAAGTCAAATAAAATGTTGATTCACTTGCTTACAATAAAACTGGTACAGTGATCGGGATTTGAAGCTGGCGAAGTTTAATACTCCTATAAACAGCCATACTGATTTTTCCTGGCATCAAACCGGGTTTCTCGGGGTCTTGGTTCACTGGGATACTGCTTCCGAATGTTAAATAAACTTTGCTAAAAATAAAAAATTTATAAGTAATAATAATAATAATAATAATAACAACTCAGACCTACTAAGAATTCAGGCCTACTGGATTAAAAGATTCCGTTCCTTCCATGAAATATTAGCTAAGGGCTACCAAGATATACTTGATAGCAGACAGGATCCCCCTGTTGGATTCTCTGAAGGCATTACTTATATGCTTCCAAAAAAAGATGAAGAAAACCTACTCCCAGAAGATTATCGGCCAATAACATGTTTAAATTGCCTCTACAAAATGTTCACTTCTATCGTTGCAACCAAGATATACGATCACTTGGAATCCAATAATATAATTCCTTCAGAACATCTTGGGTGCAGAAAGAGAGCTAGGGGCTGTAAAGAACTTTTATTAATCGATTCATTCATCGCTGCGCAAGTATCGAAAAGCCAGCGAAACCTTTCTATGGCTTGGATTGATTATAAGAAGGCTGTACCGCACAGCTGGCTGCTCCAGATACTTGAAATTTATAAGGTTCATCCCAAAATACGAAGCCTTCTCTCAAACCTTATGACTGGTTGGAAAACTTCGCTAAAATTTGGAAGTACCTGCTCAAAAAGCCAAATAAAAATTCTTAGAGGAATATATCAAGGAGATTGCCTTAGCCCACTATGGTTTTGTATGGCGCTTTTTCCGTTAAGTCGGATTCTTCAAAGGGATAAAGTGGGATACAAACTCGTAATTACAGATGAAGCAACCATAATCAGTCATAGTTGGTACATGGATGACCTGAAGTTATATGCAAAAAATAAAGAACAATTGAAAAATATGGTCAAAACCGTATCAGCATTTTTTTAGCGAAAGCGAAAAGAACCGAAAATATAGTTATAAATGAAGAAGATTGTATTCAGGAACTTGAAACGAATCAACTATATAAATATTTAGGAATGCAGCAGTATCTCAAAATTGCCCCAAAGGGAATGAAGAACGAACTTCTGACAAGATTCAAGAAGAGATTGAAGCTCCTATTGAGGACACATTTGTCAGGAATACAAAAAATCAAAGCCATCAACACCTGGGCCATACCAGTTTTAAGTTATAGCTTTGGTGTACTACATTGGTCCAACACAAGTCTGCAAGAGGTTGACCGTATGGTAAGAACGACTCTAACCAAAGAGAGGGCCCACCATCCGATATCCTCCACAGCCCGGCTGTATTTATCAAGAAAGGAAGGGGGACGTGGATTACTGAATATCGAGGAAGCGTGCCGAAAGGAAGAATCGGCCCTACGTCAATACTTCCTCTCAAAAACCACGAATATGTACATCGCAATTCAGAGGCTGGATGATGGTAAAACACCTCTTAATTTGAGCAGAACTGAAGACGTCATGATTATTTCAGAAAAAGAACGTATAACAGAATGGAAGAATAAGTCTCTACATGGAAGGTTCTACAACCAATTAAACGAGGCCAGCGTTAACAAGCAAGAATCATTAATATGGCTAATAGCTGGGAGACTGTTTTCAGAAACGGAAGGCTTCATCATGGCCATCCAAGACCAAGTAATTGCTATGAGATCCTACAGGAGACACATTCTAAAGGACACATCCATTTCGGACAAGTGTCGACTATGTTCCGCGACACTAGAGTCGATCCAGCATATCACTGGTGGATGTGTAGTACTAGCCAATTCGGAATATCTCCAAAGGCATAATAATGTGGCCAAAATTGTGCATCAGTCTATAGCCAGGAAGTCGAACCTATTAGAGAAACAAACACCATGTTATAAGTATAAGCCCGATAGGTTGCTTCAAAATGGGCCTCTCAAGCTATATTGGGACGAGTCTATTCTGACAGACCACACTGTGCGACACAACAAACCGGACATATTACTTATAAACCTAGAAGAGAAGACAGAACGGATAGTCGATATCGCCGTTCCCAACGACAACAATATGACTTCCACCATTGGAGAAAAGTTACGAAAATATCAGGAACTGGCCGTTGAATTGAAGCAATTGTATCGCCTAGAAAAAGCAGTTGTGACGCCAATTGTAATATCGACAAACGGGCTGATCCCAACTTCAACTGTAGTTGGTATTGATGACCTAAAGTTGCCATTGGATGTACTAAGAGAGGCTCAACAGGCGGTACTCCTGGGCACGGCAAGGATTGTTCGGAAATTTTTAAACATATGAATAGAGGAAAAAAATAAATAAATAAAAGTAAACCTAAGCTGAAGTTGGCTGGACTTGTCCCCCACCTCAGTTCAGAAACCGCAAAAAGCGAGATAAAAAAATAAAATAAAAATAACAACATATACAATATGCTAAAACTAGATGGTGACAATTACTAAATGAAATTATACCACCTTTCATATGGATTCTCTTACCCTAATTAAAAAAAAAAAATAATAATAATAATAATTAGACAGCTATTTACAATTTTTTTTTTTTTTTTTTTTTTTTTTTTTATTCTGGAACTAAAAACTTACAGAATTACTAAAACTGGAATATGCTACAATTAATTAAACTATCCAGCCATTAAATAGCCATTCTTAGGAGGTTATTACATCTGAAGACTTAGAAATTATAATACTTTACAATGCTGGACCCTCGTGTCCAAAATTTCCCACTAAATGCTTAATTGCTGACAGGTGAGAAGCTCAGCAACAGAGGACTTTCCCAAATCAGTTTGTCTTGGCTTGGAGTTGGCCAATAGGTTATATGACCAAAGGTCGTCAAAAAAAAAGAAAAGAAAAATGAACATTAATTAAAATTGATACCTGCTTCCGTCAAAAGAAACTTCTATATTTGAGCCGCAATGGAGAAAATGGTTTCGTATGGCATGTGTGTAAAGAGGGCCTGGCTGGTTATTGGGTAATCCTGTCAGGTACACAGTGTTGTGTGGATCTCGTCCGCCGAGCAGTTTAACAGCATCCTTCTCGTCGGAGCCAAAAGGAATGAAGTAATTGGGATAAAATGCTCCAGCAATCATGAGCTTAAGAAAAAAAAAGTAATAATAATAATAATAATAATAATAAATAAAATAAAGTAGAATAAAATAAGCAACATATAATTGAAGGGCAGATAGAAAGAATAATCCTAGTCCATTTTCACAAACAGAGAGCATAAAACTGAAAGAATGGAAATATGATAGCAATCAGGCAAGGAATAATATAATTCCAAAATTATTAAGAGGTAAATATACAGAATAATAGGTGAAGACAATCACAGACTGAGTACTGAATCTGAGTTTTAAAATTGCAAGATTTTAGAATAATAAGGGCCGAATTCATAGACTCACTTAAGTAGGATTTTACACTTGAGGAAAAAAATTTTAAAAACAGTATTCATAGACGGCCACTTGAGTGAGTAAATAATCGGACTGATAAGCACGGCCGCATTAATGCTTTAGTGTAAGGTTCCGTGTCGGTTTCCAGTTCTGAATTGTAAGAGGTAAATCGGAGGAGGAGAAATTGCTGAATAGCATCAAAAACGCTTATGCAAACTACTGTCGAATGCGGAGAAATCCCAAGCTGGGAAGAAGTTGCTAGCCCAAGGAAGAAAACGTTCCAGTAAGTGTGTAATATAAATTAATTAGCTAAATGATATTAAACAAGTGTAAGTATTTTCTTTAGGAGATATAAGGAATATGTCGCAATATTGTTTCCAACTATGATATAATTCTTTATTTGGGCTACATTTCTGGTCTTTACCAGCTTAACATAGTTGTAATATGAAAATTAGTACTTAGAATGGGAGATACCTATCACTATTTACATGGAAGAAAGGTGTGTTAGGCTCTAATTTCTGTGAATTTATAGAGAACTGTAACCATTTAGCGCCAAAAGGCGGAGGGCTGAGAGAGAAGGAAACTGCTTTTTCAAATGGAGGATCCAGCGTCGAAATAAAAGATGCGTACAATGAATCAATAGGGAGGTATAATATGACCTCTGAAGTTTTAAACCAGCTTATTTAAAGCATATTTCTTATAGATGTACTTAACTAATTTCTACTCAAGTCATTTGTCCAAATTAGAATTTATTTCTGCTATAGAACACAATTCTACTTGAATTAATCGGACAAGTGCCCACTTTTTTGTTACTCTAAATAGTAATTCAATAAATTTCTTTTGACACAAAGTAAACATGTATATTTTTGTTACAACAAATGTTTTATTTTACAGAAGCAGAGTCAAAAACAGAGGAGATAGTGCAAAATCAAGAAGCAGAGGAGATCCCAACCCCTCATGAATTTGGTAAGCATATGTATTATTTTTCATAGCCAATTACAGTAGTAAATCCCTGTGGAACCTACATTTTTCATTGCTATCTATTGTAATTCAATAATTAGGTTTTATATTTTCTTACAACAAATATTTATTTTTGCAAAAGCAGTGTTAAAAACCTTAGGTACTACTAGAAAAATTGAAACAGCTCTCTTGGCAAAATTCTTTTTAAAAAGTGGTTTTTATCTTGTCTCTTATTTTGTCTGGTTTAGGGGGAGCTTTAAAAAAAAAAAAAAAAAAAAAAAAAAAAAAAAAAATGAATTTTGTCAAGTTGATTTTGTACAGTTACTTCTTTCAATAACGAATACCTTTTTTTTCTCAGAAGCAAAACAAGAATTTGTCAAAAAAGAAGGTGAGCTGAGAGTGCTTAGAGCAAGGAAGCAAATCCAGAATGACGACGAGCTTCATGCACTCCAAGTTAAAGAGGCCCACCTAAAATTAAGCTTATTGGAACGAGAGCTGAGCTTGAAAAAGGGGTTAGAAGAAGAGCTGAGTTTGAAAAAGGAGGTAGCGAAGAAGGAGCTGAAGGTCTTAGAACTGAAAGAAGAATTATTGCTGAAAGATTTGAATAAATAATATAAAACCTCTGTGGATAACTATCACCAAGCAAATGTCCCGGTAGCTGACCATCCTCTAAATGAACCCGTACAGAACAGTTGTCAAAGATTCGAGCATCATGAGCCGAACCAGGCCATCTCACAACAATGTTCAAAATTTCCTCATTTGGTCCACTCATAATTTGTAAGTTAACTGAAAAGTAACCTTTTCTTGTGCCAAAAACTTCTGGGCTGTCTCCTCCAGGGGATTTTATTGGGATATGCATTCCATCGACTAGGCCAATAACTCCAGGGAATTGAGCTTTGGTAGATTTTATTAAAAGCTGCAGTGCTAGAATTTGAATCCTAGTCCATTTTCACAAACAGAGAGCATAAAACTGAAAGAATGGAAAAATGATAGCAATCAGGCAAATGGAATAATATATATTCCAAATCCTTATCATTAAAACAGAGGTAAATATACAGAATAATAGGTGAAGACAATCACAGACTAAGTACTGAATCTGAGTTTTAAAATTGCAAGATTTTAGAATAATAAGACTTTGATCATTCCTTCCGATCACTCTTCAATAATAATAATTAAAAATGGGTTATATGGTTAAATTTTACCATAGAACAGTACAAGAAGGAATCTATCAATTATGCAAAAACATTTTGGTAATAAATATCTATTTTGTGTAAAGAGGATATTCTACAAGTTGCTCTGATCCAAAATTAAAATTTAAGATCAATTTTGGAATAACTATTTTGCATTTTCATTCCCTGAATTATATTTGTTTAAATATTTGGACTTAATACAATTGTCTAAAAAAATTGTACTCATCGACAGAGAGTAGACATTCTCAACACACAGAGACATTCCAACATTATTGGTTTTCACTTTAAAGACATGAGCGAGTTGCCAAAAAAACAGATATTGTTCTCAAGATTTCTGCATAACTTCCTTCCAAACAGTAACATTTAAACCATCATTTCTTTCAAGAGCATATTTAATCAGCACTTGGCATTCTTGAGCCTAAAGTGGTGCTCCTATGAATCAGTTCCCAAGCGGACTTCATAACCAGTAAATAAATACCTCTCTCTGACTATAATAGATTAACCAGCTTCCCAATCTCCTAATGCTTACATTGTAAAAACACAGAGGGTGTTAAACTACAATAAAACAATTTAAGGGTTTGCTACAAAAAGGAGGTAGCTCCATCCTAATGCTGTTGGGATTTTTAAACACTATTATTTGCTAAAAAAAAAAAGAAAAGAAAAAAAGGCTTTTTTTTTGTTGTACCAGAAGGATGCAGCTCTAATCGTTATTTCCAGTTTATTGGTTTCACAAACAGAAAATAAATTATTTTGCTGTACTTTATTTGTAGTTTTCTTTGAATAATAATACATTGTATTTATTTTTACAACTGTTTCCAAGATTTAACATATAGCTCCATTTTTCATAATCCATTTTTTATTTGGCAAGAAAGAGGTAGCTCCAAGAATCATCTATGTATGACCCTTGTCTTGATGATATTTTTACTTCATTTAAATCCTTCAATTATTGGAACTTTCTCATAAAATTTTCAAATTCCACCTCTTTCTTGATCTATTAAACACCCAACAATTAGACTTGCTGAAATATTAGGTAAAATTTAAATTTTATAATTGCCTTTAATTTTATTTTGCAAATAAAAAACTTTGAAAGAATATATCTGTGAGCTCTTATGTATCAGTAAACAGAGAAGTTCTAATGGATTCACTATATTTTATTCTATGAGAAATGAATTTGCTTATGGATTATTTTAAGTTTAGATGAAATCTCACTTTAATTAAAAGTTTTATAAACAATCTACCTTTTTTAAAATTCCTGTTTACCTTAAGAATAATAGGCTTCTCTGCAGCAGTCCATGACACGCTTGTGTCTCCTTTCATTTCTTCAAGCCCTAACGCCCTCAAACGCTGTACTATTTCATTTTCTAATCTAGAAACCTATTATCCAAATACAAAATTAGTCGTATCAGTATAAATTGAATAAAAATATTGTTTAAAAAATTATAGACAACTACTTACCTCTTTGATAAGATTCCCTTGAATGAAGCATTTTCGACACCAATCTAGCTCACTTTCACCACCTGATCTCTTGAAGTAACCCATTTTTGATTTGAATTTCCAAAGCTGAAAAAACAAAATCAGTTATAATACTTGAAATTACTTGACTAAGATAATATAAACTTTATTTTACATAGTAATGTAAGACCCAAAATTCTAACTTCGCAATCCATCTAAATGAAAATAACCATAAATTAAAAAAAGACTTAGGAGTGAAAATAATACATCAGGTAGAAAATAGCCTAACGATACATGGATGAATAAATGAGTGAAAATAATACATCAAGTAGAAAATAGCCTAAAATCAAATATTTATGAATCATTAGAAATAATAGAATCGTTCAAAACCAATCCAGATTTTTGTTTAAATGACCAGATAAACATTTCCAATAGTCCCATTTTAAATGTGTTTTCAATGACTAAAGGAAAAATCCAGTTGGTCATAGGGAAAACCCAGGAAAAAAACAAAACAACAAAAATTAATCCCCTTTCGCTTTTGATATACTTCAGAAATTCGTTTGACCTCCTCAGGTGAGAGCCAATATATTTGATTTCTTGTCTTAAATTTTTAAAAGTTAAATATATATAATCCATGTAACGAAGTTCTGATGTTTTGAAAATTTTGTATGTTTTAGAACTGATGACGAATGTTTAAAATTCAAAACTAGTTTTCAAATAAAATAATTCCAATAGAAGTCGCAATTAACTCATCAATCCTAACTAAAATAGGATTTATTTTAACATTTGATTAGAAAATTGATGATTGCAGAGGTGAAGAAATAGATATGGCTTGAAGAAAGTCAAAGAGGAGTATTCTTGATTCGAGATGGGCAGAAAATTCCATAAAGAGGAAGATGAAGAATATAGAATAAGAATATAGAGTAAGGAGTTCATAAATATAATTTGGCTTTTTAGTTTTTAAGGATTAGAATATGAACACACCTAGGAAGTATTGACATCAACAACTAGTATAAAGCCACCCGATTTCAGAATAAACCAAAGGATATAATAAAATCTGATGAAGCAATCAATTAGCGAGCCTCTTACATCTCATGTTGATCTCACCAGGCTGCCCTTCATTCTATTAATAATTAGTAGTTGAAATAGGGGAAAAAGACTTGGATACTAGAAGTTGTTGGAGAATTGAAATGTAGTATTAGGTGATTCATAACTAAATAATTTTCTGGTGATTTTAAACCTTGGGGATTAAGAAGTTAAGTCTACACAATCTTTAAGTGCATCTATATAGTACAGCTAATTGAATAAATCCGTGATGTGTTGGTACCAATTTTTTTTTAATTTCGGTACCAATACTGGTTACAAAAAAAATCGATTTCCAATTCTCAGTCCTGGTGCCTTGATAAAAAATAAAGTGCTATTAAATAAAATAATTGATATGAGAGCTAAAAAATCATTCCAAATTTTATTAAAAAAACCATGATAAACCAAGAAATAAGCATATCGTATTTATCATCCACAAAATACAATGTATAAATTTAATGCAGTTCAAATAATGCACGATAAATAATTCATATTATTTACAATTAGTTAAGACTATAAATATATTCAAAAGGTTCTAGGTTTTATTTATTACTTAAGGAACCACCAATGTTACTAAAACCTTTCACAAAACACAAGAGATGATGCACTAATATATCTCTCTGGGTGTTGATTTTAATTGTTTTTCTGGGTTCGAAAACCAGCAGTATGAGTATATAGTGAAATGAAAACTAATCTTTATTTAAGGATTATAAAAATCCTTTAAGAATAACAAAATGGTGCTATTGTCTGGCTGCGTTAATTTATTTAGTGATCCAGCTTTGGCAGTTGGAAATAGTTATCCTATTTCTTCCTATTCCAATAGTGAACCATTTTAAGTTTGACTTGAAGTAGCAATGATTGTTTTTTCAAAAATATGTTATAATTCTTTACCGAGCAGCGTTGGTAATTATGTATTAAAAAACTATATCCAACAGTATCAATCCTTTGAGTCATCGATTCTCGATACTGATTTTTACACCGACTAGAATCAGTGGAACCGAGAATCAACACATCCCTAGAATAAATAAATATGGCCCTATAAACACTTAAATAAACTTTAAAAGAAATCATATATGGCTGACCATTATAATATATCATTTTCCGTATTCACTTTAATTACCATGAATGAGTGAAAAGCTAGAGGAGACAATCCTAGACAGAATGGAGCAGAAGAAAATTATGAGGTTGGCCAAGGCTCTCCAGAAGAACTTACTTACTTAACGCAGAGTTAATTACTTACTATAAATAAATACTAACAAATGTGCTCAAAACGCTATAAATATTCAATATACAATATAATGTTACCGAATAAGCATGGAGATATGCGATAGGATCACTACATGAGGAATCTGCCCAAGTTAATTTTGAGTTATAGGCCTCCAGTTGCTGCCTGAAAGGTGTGCTAAAGACGCTCTTCACGGACATTGCACTGGCTAGAAAAAAGAACGGTAAGACAAATACAAAATATTCTAATCATTTATACGTAATACTTAATTAATACTAACCCATTATTATGGCATCTGACAGGCAAGAAAACATGTGACCAAGAATTATAAGCTTGGAAAGATGGATGTCCAGTGGAAGCGATGCCATAATCTGACCGATGAAAGTTAAGTCACCATCATTATCTTTGTATTCTCCATTAGCAGTTAAGAGAAGTGCACCTGCCTAAAAAAATATTAAATATAATTATTTAATGAAATTAAAAATTAAAACTAAAAAATAACCATTTATTTTCAACTAAGTGGCACTCAAATTGATTGACGCAATTGCTTGCATGTTTAGTGAGGCTGCAAGCATGAATGTCACAGAACTACTTTTTTAGCAACATCTCCTCTGGAGACACTCATAAAGTACTAGGATATAAAGTAGAAATGTCAAAACCATCAGATATTTTTTGACATTTTCCAGCCCCTTGGAAGCCCTTTTTCTCCAAACAACACGTAGCTTTTACTCTCAGAAGCTTTATTCACTGCTAACAAATATATTTACAAAAAGCAGTAGGCTCTGTTTAACAAATTGTTGAGGCAGGAAAGCATTCAAATTGAAATAAACTTCACTAGATCTATCTTACAACGGGACATTTTGACTTGTAACTTACAATCACAATCTTTTATCTTTTATTTCCGCTTTATAAATGTTTGTTATATACCAAAATAATCTATTACTGTGAGATTATAATATGTGAGATAGCGCCAATTATTTAAGTTTTTTAAGAAATTGACAGCCCTCATCCCTATAAAAATATAAAAACTGATATTTTCAGATTCCT
Organism: Euschistus heros; assembly: GCA_003667255.2. Taxonomy (NCBI): domain Eukaryota; kingdom Metazoa; phylum Arthropoda; class Insecta; order Hemiptera; family Pentatomidae; genus Euschistus; species Euschistus heros. The sequence goes on along the minus strand of RCWM02000153.1, from coordinate 1,198,132 downwards.
CATCTCAAAAAACATGTAGAAACCAAATTTTGTTGAAATCAAAAATTAAATGTTTTTAACCCTAAAATTTTATAGAATATGGGCTGTCAATTTCTGAATAAATGTAAATAATTGGCGCAATATCACATATTTCGCCACTGATTGAAACCAAATTCTGTCACCTAAAAGCAGTAAAACTACTTACAAGGGGAGGACACACTCAGTCTCTCACGGATCTTGTTGGCAATTTTTTCTTTTGAATGCTGAATTCGAATCCGATGTCGGTTCTTGTGAAAAAAATATATTCAACGTACTTCGCTTGAAAATTTTTAGCTTTTACACTGTAAAATGTGGTAGAAAATTTTTTTAGCCCTAGAATTCCATTTCAGCACCCTAAAAACTCAGGAAACGTATATATATATATACTAATTAGGAGAGAAAATAATTTATTACACTTTAATATTTACATAATATACAAACAGAACCACGTATAAGATTTGATTGTTACTTATTTGCAATTTTTGTTATATTTTGCAGTTGAACAAGTTAAAATATGATTTTGATAGTTGACATAAAAACATTATAGCAATAACTGCCTCACTTCCGTTGCTGACAGGATTTTGTTGAATTTAATGAAAATGAAATTCTAAGGTAATAAGCTTCAGTTATGAGAACAACTCAGTAAACAAGGATTACAAAACGGATTAGAGATGTGTTCTGGGTTAGAAGTATAAAATAAAAATTGTAAATACTTAACAATCAAATCTTATATGTGGTCTGTCTGTATATTATGTAAATATTAAGTTGTAATAAATTATTATTACAATAAATAATTAATAATTATAATTACTTTAATAATAATAAAGTAACAAATTCTTTCTCCTAATTAGTATGTGTATATATATATATATATATATATATATATATATATATATATATATATATATATATATATATATATATATATATGTTTAATTAGTATCTATATATGTATACATACGTTTCCTGATTTTTGAGGGTGCTGAAATAGAATTCTAGGGCTAAAAACATTTTCTAGCACATTTTACAGTGTAAAAGCTAAAATTTTTCAAGTGAAGTATGTTCAATATATTTTTTTTACAAGATCCGACATCGGATTCGAATTCAGCATTCAAAAGAACCCTTAAATATGAAATTTCATCCAAATAGAAAAATAAAAATTTTTAAGCTTCAAAGTTTGCCTGACCAAGTGGTAGGCAACTTTTATTTAAATTGATAAAAACATTAATTACGCTTAGACGGTTTAACGTATAAACTTTATTTTTTTTACACAAAATATTGGGTTTTAATACGCATGAAATGTATTTGGTTTCATCATACTATCTGGTTTCAAACCCAAGTTTAAAATCAAAATGGTTTTAGGATTTTCCAATTTTTTTAATAGGCTTTTGTTCATCGAATTTTACATTTATATACATCAAAAGAAAGCCGAGACTCTCCTCTTTCCAGCGATACCAAGCAGTGAATTGAGTGACAAAGTAATGGCGATTTAAAGGTATGCAACCAATAATAGGTTTAAAAATTTCATTTTTTGATGTTTTTGAGAGTGCTGAATTAGAATCTGATGTCAATATTTGTGTCAAAAAATCTACAGAGGTAGTTTGCTTGAAAAACTAATCATTTTTTTAGAATTTAATTAACCTGAACCAAAATCTATGGAGCGACTGTATTTTTCCTGAAATCCGCAATCAAAACTAAAAATCTTGGTGCAATCATTTTTTAAACTCGAGATAAAAAATAAATTAGTTTAATGCTATTTATTTTTTTTTTCTCGGCTCCTAGGGCCCATTGTTCGGAACGGCAAAATACGTGTCTAATATTTTTTGACCAGGAACCTCCAAAAAAATTGCCAACAAGATCCGTGAGAGACTGAGTGTGTCCTCCCCTTGTAAGTTTAGTCTAAATATGGAGGTTGCAAGATTTCTCCTTATTGAGATATCTCAAGTTATAGTTGACCCTGGAATTTTTAATTCACATCAGTTTTTGTCCACTAAAATATGGAGAAAACCTAATGTATTCATGGATAAAAAGCAGAATGTACGTTAATTCTTGTGATGCAATTACTATTGTAATTGGTTGAACACAGCAGTTTTTATGGCCCCTGGAAGTTAAATCGATATTTGAGGTCGGTTATTCATGAAAAAAAAAAAAAAATTACAGTGGTTTTCATTGGAATTTTGTCATTTTTTTTGGAGTTTTTGAGAACCCCAAAGCCAGAGTTTTATCTTGATAGGCCCCTGGAATTTTAATTTTTTTCGATAACTCTAGTTTTGCACTATTATAGGTAAAAACACAAAAATTCAAATCTGTGGGTTACAAGTCAAAACGTCCAAAAAAAAAAAAAAAAAAAAATAAAAAAATACGGGGGGTTTGAGCCAACATACCAGTTGAATTACTACAGAAAAAAGAGGATCTTGTAAATTTTACATTTGTTTTCCTGTTTGTTTTTTTTTAATATAATAAAAACAACCTGGTGTAACAGATTATATTAAAAAAATTTATTATGGTTGTTAAATTGGAAAATGAAATATCTCAGAGATAATTTTCAATCTAAATACATATAATAATAATAAATAGAAAATTATTGCCATTAGCAATAATAAAGCAAGTTGACAAATCAGCTCCTTAGCTACGGGAAAAGAAGGAAGACCAAATCAAAATGGTTGTCAGAAGCCAGCAAAGACCTGCAAGAACTTGGGGGAACGGAAAATGACTTGAAAGATCGTACATCTCTCAGGAGGATTCAGAAACAAACAAGGTTCAAGGACAAATCACCAAGAAAGAAAACAGAAGCTCAATGGACACAGGAGAGGAAGGAACTACACAGCCTAAGGATGTGTAACTATTGGGACATTAAAGCCCGACCCAAACGTAATAGTAGAATGTCGTGGTCCATAGCTGGCCTATACGGAACAACAACAACAACACGAATAGACAATTATATTAGCAGTCAATAGAAAAAAATATTTCAATACTTTTTATTACTTAATTTTTTTTTTTAAACTATTTAATGATATTTACAACTGTACACATTACATACCAGTAAACTCACTTAAAATTAAAAAAAATAATTAAACTCTAAACACCATTTCTCAAAACTTGAGTTCTTCGAATTGTTACAGTATTCCACGACAGGTATAAAATATTTCATTGGTTTTAGGAGTGCACAACTTAACTTACCATTGCTAATGGCTAAATTTGTCACACTCTCCCCGAATGGCTTCCGTTAATTCTCCCATTTTCGAAATGTATTTCTATCTCTCCAAATGAAATACTAAATTTATTATAGTTTATACCACATAAATATAACATAATTTTGAATGATTTGGTGTAAAAACTCAAAATCAAAATTTTTGGAAATGGTACAGTATTCTACAATAGGTGCGATATATTCATTAAAAATTACGATTATTTTTTTGTAACAATATAATATTCACTGTTGATATGAAGTGACTATTTTCATAATGGCTACCATAGACAAGATCCACAGCAAAGAAGTATAATTTTGCAAATTATGCTTAAGCACTATTACAAAACAAGGAATAGCACCCGACATCTATAGAGTATGGACTCTGGTATCAGGCTAAATATGAAGATTTATTTTTATTTATGATACCCTCTGGTATAGTTTTTTTAATATCCTAAATTTGAGGAAAAGGAAAATAGAATTGTTTATTTTTCAAAATTGAATGAAAAAAAAAAAAAATGGGCTTACCTCTTTTAAATGAAGAATGGTCTTATGTATGTTCGACAGGTCAGGAGGGTCTATAGCAAGACCTAGCAGTGTAGCTGGATCGCCCATCCTCAACTGCTTTGCTTTCAAGACCAACTGGTCCAATGGGCATCTCATTATTTCTGGAGTTATGTCTTCGGGCAACTCCTATGATAAAGTGTAACAGACAAAAAAAATTATGATACAGACAAAAACATTGTATACATGAAGAAGCAATAAAGAATACACGATGTATTCAATAACCGCTGTTCAATTCAAAATACTTCAAAACAGCTGTTTTCTAAATCCAGGCAGATTACAATGCCACTAAAACAAAGTACCTCACATTGATACAGCACTTCACATTTTCCAAAGCAGATGAGTAACATGCTACACAGAAACAATTTACTGCAGCAAGATTCCAGTAGTAAATAATAAGATGTAAAAATCACGAAATCACTGCCTTAGATACAGTAGAACCATGCTAATCCAACCCCTAAGGGACCAAGGCTTAGGGAAGATTGGCCAAAAGATCGGATTAACCGAATATTTCAATGAAAATTGTTTTTCAAAGTTAAAAATGTATTACAATTATATTAAAAGAAAAATACAGTCGATGCCACATAATGTGATCAACCGCTTTGTGTGATCATAATGGCTTGGAACGGGCCCATGCATTACCATTTTTCTGGTATCAAAATATTGTTATCAAAATTCCATTTATTGTGATAATTCTCAAAATCTTGGAAATTTGGTTTTTTGTCGGCTGGAGCTGGCATAATCCTTTCCAAGAACATGCCCTTTTCTAACAATGTACAATACAATCATCCCCTTTTCTCTACTTCTATGAAAATAACTTTACTAGCTTAGCTCAGTATAATTTCGTCCTCTGAAGTGTTCAGACCATCTTTTTTGTTTTTTGAGTGATTTTTCAGTTTTAATGTTTTGTTTTTTTAATGAGCACGGGATGGAGCAAAGATGGAGATCTTAAAATTGTACGACCGCCTGTCTACCAGAACAAGTCGGTGTAAAGCCGCTATAACTTTGAATATTTCTCAGCCATTGCTGAATAAACTATTAAAACAGCGGAAGAATATCGAGAGCTCATTTCTGCAAAATTAAAATGAAAATCAGAAAAGAAAAAGAGTAGGAAAAGAAGAAGATGTGGAACGAGCCTGGTTCCAAAAGAATGGTTCCTGAAAGTGAGGGTAAAAGGTGGACCGACCTTTACTTCGGTAAAAAAAATAAGAAAAAAAGAAAAAAAGAAGAATCAGCCAAAAAACTTGAAAAAAGTGATTTAATTTTCAAGCGTTGCCAGAGCACACTTTCGTTCTGAAAAACGATAAGGCCAAAGGCACTAGCAAAGACCGTTTAACTTTACTTTACTGTGCAAGTATGGCCGAACAGAAAAAAAAAACATTGCTGCTATGGTCGGTAAAAGTAGACATCCACGGTGTTTCAAAGGGGTGAACAAATTACCAGTTCAGTACGAGGCTAATTCAAATGCCTGGATGACCTGTCAGATTTTTAATGATTGGTTGCTGGCATGGGACAAAACTCTCATTCTGTTGCTTATTGACAATTGCCCCGTTCCCGTAAACAAAAATTTCAACCATATTAAAATAATTTTCTTTCAGCCAATACTACATCATTAATCCAGCTATGTTCTCAGGGAATTATCCATACCTTGAAGGCAATTTACAGGACTAAGATAAAGGCTTTCAATCTGCTAATGAAACTTTGCAGGCTTACCAAGTGACTAAGAAAATAAATCTTTTGATTTAATAAGGTGTGTGAACAAACAATACAAAATTGTTTCAGACATGATGGTTTTGTTCAAAATGAAGTTGAAGAAGAGATGTTGATAGAAAACCCGTCTGACCTTGATAACGAAACATTTGAAGAGTGGTTGGATATCAATATTGATGTATGAAATAACGCAAATAAGTTAACAGGATGGAGATGATGAACCTGATGTAAGACCTCCTTCTAACAAAGATGCTTTGACTCCCTGGCAGTTTTGAGATGAGGAATTCAATTTCGTGCTGAAAACTTTCAATTACATTATCAATACGAGGGTTTTATTTCTAATGTTATAAAAAAAAATCGCAAAAATAATCAAAGATTGAAATTTTTTTTACAAAAACATAGTTGTTGTTCATAACATTTTTTTCTTTTAATTCCCTGTTGGTGTATTTTGCTTAATGTTATCAGTCAGTTAGTGTGATCACCTTGTGCGAGTCCCGCAGCGATCACATTAAGCAGCACCTACTGTATTAACATTTAAAAAAATAATAAAGGAAGTAGCAATGTACATTATATACACCAACCAATTTAATATGTTTGCATAGATATGTTTTAGCCAGCTATTTATTCATAGAAACAATAGTCATAGTAACTACAGTGGAGTCTCACTTATACGAATGTGAGGGGGAATGGAAAATGTTTATATATATAATAAGTGAATACGTCTTATAACTGAATAGTTATGAGATAGTTATTCGTTCGCTGGGGAATGAAAAATTCTTCGTATAACTGAATGCTTCTTATAAGTGAGTTTCGTATAAGTGAGACTCCACTGTATATAATTAGTTAGATTCGCAGCAAACTAGCTCACTTTTAAAAACATATAGAGTAAAGCCAGGAAAAAAAAATCACAATTTCCAACCACTTTTTAAGAGAGAAGATTTGAAGCTTGTTTCTTAGTCTCTGTTTAAACTGCAGAACTTATTTTCTGCTCAAATTGAAGAAAATTTAGTTTAATTTTTAATAAATAAAGGTTTTCTTTAAAACCAACTGTGCAGCAGATATTTTGGTGAAACATAGAAAAGGTCAAAAGTTTTGACGCCATTATGCTACCAATTAGTGAGTGGCGGTGACTCAAGGTCCAAATTTGGATTTTAGCACACAAACACAAACAATATATAAATAAATCAAAAGTATCCAATCTTTTGCATACCAAAATGTAAAATTAAGGACAACCAGGGATTCCACAGAAGGGTCGGATTAGTTTTTGAGAGGGTCATAGAGTTCACCTATTGAATAATGTTAGGATGTGATATAGCTAGGGTTGCCAGATGTCCGGTTTTCGACCGGACAGTAGGGTTTTTTTTTAATGTCTGTCCAGTGAAGAAATTCATAGTAAACCGGACAATCTTTTGTCCTCTTGTTCTGAAAAAAAAAACGAGAAGAGTTGAAGGAGTGTTTTGATTTCTTCAAAAGCGAATATAGAGAAGTCATTTGCCATATTCCTACAAGGTGGCTTAGTTTATTTAAAGCTCTAGATAGAATGCTTTCGTCATGGGGGCCATTGAAGAAGTACTTCTTGGAACAAGGTTTTGATAATTGCCCTAGGGCTCTTTGGGCCATTTTGTCTGATCAAGAAAATGAAATTTCAAGTGAAGCTAAACCCTACCTACAATAATTTATATTTGTATTTCACTCACAACTTTATGGCTTCTTTTCAAGATATTATTCTATTGTTAGAGAAACATAGCACAGCAGCATATAAACCTTTGTTAAAAGCAGTGTCATCAAATGCTAAATATATGAAAAAATATATTGTATTTTTTTTTCTTAGAAATTTTGATAGATACATTCATGTTATAATATAAAAGAATTTTAATTAATATATATATTGTGTTTTTTTTTGTTTTGTTTTTTAAATTTTTTGTATTTGTTTTTTTTTTTCAAACACACCTGGCAACCCTAGATATAGCAATGGATTCATGGAAAAATGTATCTACTGGGAAGGGAGGATGCAGTAAAACTCTCTTCCTCATTTCATGAGCCAAACACAAACACCTTGCATAAATAATGCCCAATTACTCCATTTCATTTGGTTTTATACACTAAAATTGAGTATGAAAACAACTTTTAGTATTGTTTCACGGCATAGGTCAGTTAATCTGACCACTAGTATATCCGGGGCTGATTAGGAGGAGTTCTACCGAATTCAATTTGATAAGAACAATAGATATAATTATATCACTGACCATATATTCATCCTTTGGTATGAGGCGGTAAACTCGGCCGGGCATGACCCTTCCAACCCTACCACCTCTCTGGGTTCCCTGTGATTTAGAGATCCAGGTCAGCTGTAGGCAAGAATAGCTCGTTTCAGGTTCCAAAACCTGTTGCTTTGCGAGGCAGAAGTCTATTACTGAAAAATAAAACACCTATCAGATTTTGATTGTCAATTATTAAAAATTGGTACAAAATTTTGTAGCTGATTACAGTTAAAAAATAAAATAAAAGCTGTTTATTTAAAGCTTCATTACAAAATGAAAATCAAAACAATCCAAATTCTTTCATTGAAGACTTACATTAAAAAATAGAATTATACAGTGGAACAATAAAAAAAGTTTTCATATGGATATTACAAACTGAATAACCATGAAAGTTAACTCTTATAGGCCAGTACACAAAGCAATAGATTGGAGCACAGCGGATTGCATCGCATTCGAGGGGATTTTCCAACAAAGTTGGAGATATGGGAAAATGTACTCTGACATAGTATGCTATCACTATCATAACCCATCGCATCAGCAAATATGCTCCAATCCGTCAGTAGTGTGTGCTAGCCTTTACACAATAATAACCAATATATTAATACAAATATCTTGTAAAAATTGTTATTTAAAAAAAAAAAAATTAAAATTATGTTTTTATAGATAAAAATACACCATTAGAGTTAACAACTACTCTTGTAATTGATTTCTCTTATTGAATTTATTATTCAAGATTTTTTTGAGAAATAAATTTATTTTGGTTATGAAGTTTCTTAAAATTAAAAATAAATTGTTTCGGTTATATAATAGATGTAATAATAAAAGAATTTCAACAACTTACCATACTTAATGTCAGGTACAGTAATGGAACTTTCAGCAATGTTTGTAGCAAGAATTATCTTGCGGTGGCCCTTAGGAGCAGGCTGGAAGGCCTTCATTTGTTCGTCGTAGGTGATCGATGAATGGAGGGGGCAAAGCCACCACTTTTCAACAGCCCTGAAACCAAAGATTACTAGTTTAGTAACAAGGAAATTGCTGTTAAGACCATATTTGTAGCAGTAATATAGCATCAATCCAAGCATATAAAATAAAGAATAAAATTAATAAAGTTGATTATGTAACAACATGGGTGAAGTAGAAAAGAAAATGTAAATCATTTAAGGATATGAAATATAAAAAAAAATTATTAAAAAAAAAAATAATAATAATAATAATAATAATAAAAAAAAACAGGGCAAAGAAAATTTTTGGAACATATAAGTTATTTTATGTTTTTTGAAACTAAATTATAATTTAATACTTTGTAATATTAAAGGGTATAAACATATTTGGAATACAGATAGCAAGCAAATACACATATATTTCCAACGAAGATGAAGATAACTAGCTACCTTCTCCAATCTATTCTATCAATAAGGCTGTAATATTTCAGTTTTAAACACCACCACAAATAAAAAAGACGAAATCTAACACTAGCCAGAAAAAAAACAAAAACAAAACTCAATTTCTCCCTGACTAGGAAAAACAATAAATCATAGATATGACTATCTGTAATCAACTGCTTTTCCCATTTAAAATTTTAGAGTTAAGAGGATCAAATTATTTAAATTAAATGAACAGTCAATGATTATTCAATATAAACAAAGTTGTGAGAAAATAGGGGCTTCAAAAATGACTTTTTTCATTCAAACCAATATAGCTCCTAAAAGATAGGTCTTACCAGCAAATGTTATATAACGAAAAATATTTTCCATTAAATTTCTGACAAGATAGCTCTAGACAAATTTTTGATTTAAGCAACACCAACAGAGTTAGAGCATGTTAAAAAGTTAAATTTTTGAGGGTCAAAAAAAAATTACAACATAACTTTTTTCTTGTGAATCAATATAACTACTAAAAGGTATGTTCTAGTGACGAATGTTATATAACAAAAGTTTTTCTTGATCAAATTTCTGACTAGGGTACTGTCATTAAATTTTCAATCAGAGTAACACCAATGGAGCTAGTGCGTGCCAAAAAAGTCCTAATATTTAAAAACAGAGGTATCAAATGTGACTTTTTTCATTCAAAGCAACATGGCTCCTAAACGGTAGGTCCTTGTGACAAATTTAAACAACAAAAAGTATTCTCTATTAAATTTCTGACCAGGATACTGTTGTTAAATTTTTGATCAGATTAACACCAACAGAGCTGGAAAGTGTTAAAATGTTACATTTTTGAATATGGAAAAAATGTTATAGCAAAAAAGTAAAGATCCCCAGCCAAAAGATGTATTCATTAAAAAAAAAAATTGATTTAGACTCGAAAAATCCAGCAAAGTGCCATTGCCAACATCCTTAAAAGCAGGATGAATGCCATGATCATAAATTAATAGTTAATTAAACATTCATTTAGCCCGCTTTTTAGGTTGTTGGCACTTAGCTTAATTTTTTGGGTTTAACTCAATTTTCTTTTGGGCACTTAGGCCATTATTGATGTCCAGTCTTCAATTGTTAATTAAATGCTTAGAGCAATATTGCTAGCTTAATTGAGAATTAGAGCTCTTTATATCAGTCAACCCTTCCTGTGCTGTATTTCCTTTGATTGCTCTAAATAAACAACGGTATTCACATTATTTTCATCAGTAAAAGCAGAAAGCAGATTTAAAACTAACCCCCAAATTTTGAGTAAATGGACAGATAAATATTTCAATCTGGCCTCCGGTACAATAATCCCTACAGGTTTTATTTCTAGTTTACCATATATTCTAATCTCTCCTTCTGATAACTTCTTAAGGTGCCTCATTTCCATAGCTTGCAGACTTTTAAGCCCATGATTCAGATGAATACAAAATAGTTGGGAGGAAGATTGACTTGTACACTGAAATTGTTGGGCATTAAGTTGTTTCCCTTCTGGTGAAAGAGGAATATCCCATCAATGGCACTGAATAGTCTTCCTACTGCACTTATTATTTTTATTAACTACCCTATATTTTTTTTTCTTCTGAGAATCAGATATAATTTAAACAGGTGATTGGCATGGCCTTCAGAATACTTATATCCGTTAGGAATAAAGTGCGTCCAGACAATACCCTCCTCACTCATGACTGAGCACATGTCCTTCCTGCCCTAGTTGGAGTACATAAGGACTTAAAGCGAAAGTAAACAAACAACAGAACTGAGTACCTATTTGTCCATATATCTTTATTCAATATACTAGGACCAATCTTTCTAGGAAGAGATAAGAGGCATCTTTATAAACAGCGTCCAGACACAATACCTTACTCCTCACAGATATAATTTAAACAGGTGACATGGCCTTCAGCACATAAAGTCCCAGACAATACCTCCCACTCATGACTGAGCACATGTCCTTCCTGCCCTAGTTGGAGTACATAAGGACTTAAAGCGAAAGTAAACAAACAACAGAACTGAGTACCTATTTGTCCATATATCTTTATTCAATATACTAGGACCAATCTTTCTAGGAGCTTTGAGAGATAAGAGGCATCTTCATAAACAGGACAGAATTGTGAGAGGCCATATGGACTACAATAAAAGATCCTTACAATAGGGCAACTCAATAGATTAACATAATTAATTTTGTTTGAGATAGTTGTATCACTGAAAATGACATCTTACATTGTTCACTGATAAACTTAATTTTTATTCCTTTGAATCAGTTATAATCCATAGAAGTGATTGGCCCAGATAGGATGCCTGAGGCCCTATCACATCATCAGCCTTTCCGCAAGTTACTATCTTTACCTGGAGTACTCGTCATAGACCCATCCACACTTTCTTCAGCTTCATACCAACACTAGTGCTTCTGATGCCTTGCATATTAGAGAGCAGGGCTACCTCAGACAAGAATGTGATTCTTCACTATGCCCAGTCTTGGGTTTGTAGCTTCCTACCGAACACCTCGTGAAAGTTTTAGGTAACATTTGCGAAATCAAAAGAAATATTATTTTAGTTAAATAAGAATTTGTTAAAAATTCTATTTTTGTACTTCACCAGAATTATATTATACTAGCAGCCCCCATTGCGGCTTCGCCCGCTCTCATAAGTGAAGAACTTTGATAATTGTAACTAATAATTGAAGTTTTATTAGTTTATCGATAAAAATCTTGTATTGTAGAATGCATTAATAAGCATTATTTCCTCAATATTTTCACGGATAGCAGTCATTTTAACGTGGTCAAAATTGCACAGATCAGGTTGGTTGAAGATTACTTACAAGCATTATTAGACATTAATTTTTATCTATGAGTTGGTAATCCAGATAGATAGAGGTTATTAAGAAACTCTTGCGGATAATTGACTGTATTATTTCTACAGCAAAGTAGCGACATTTTGATTTGGTAATGATTAATCTTAATTTCTTCTATCAAGGAGTATTTATATAATTTTTTAATTCATTTAAAATAGCTTCACTCCTCTTAAAACATTTATAACATAGTTACATGTTACGGAGGAGGCGTTGGCCTATTTGTTCATGATAGCATGAGAGTTAAAATTCTTCGCCCTCTTCCGAAACTCCTCACATAGAATACCTCTTCACCGACATAACCTTTGAATCTTCCTCTCTTCTTTACGTTGTAGCCTACCGCCCTCCTCAAGTCAAATATGATCCTACCTTTGAAACGTCTCTTCTCACCCATATTTCCCAAAATAATATCATTATAATAACAGGAGACCTCAATGCTAATCTCCTTCCCAATTCCTCTGATAAAACATACCTAATTGACCTAATTTATTCCCTTGATTTATTTATTGTACCATTCCAACCAGCCCATCATACCCAGTTCTCTGACACTCTCCTAGACCTATTTATTATAGATTCTCCTAAAAATCTACTTACATACTCCCAACATTTGTACCGTTTCTCTCCTCTCATGACCTCATTCAAATATCGTACAACACCCTCGCTCCCATCCCCATCCCTAAGCCGGATCTCCTGGCGTAATCTCGATTCATTATCTCCGGAAAGTATAAATCCTCTACTTGATAACATCGCACATTCTATTGAACCTATCTTTTCTTCCTATTCCATTGATGAGATGGTGGAATGCCTCTCATCAAATCTTCTCTATTACCAGCTCCTCTTCTTGTTTCAATTTCCAGTCACTCCCGACGACCTAAATTATTTCTTTTCAAACCCTTTTCCTGATAAACCTCAAACCATTTCTTTACCTATGTCATACTTTACTCCTCAAGCTGCTCTTAATCCCGATCACTTCTATTTCCCCCATATTCTTCCCAATGACCTTATCACTTCTATTCTCAAATCCCGAACTAATGACTGTGGTGCCGATCAAATCCCGATAAAAATAATCAAACTCTGTCTGTCTTCCAGCCCTTCTACACATATATAATTTTTCCTTACAAAACTCCATTTTTCCTATAACCTGGAGAAAGGCCTTAGTCCGCCCGTTAAATAAAATCCCTTCTCCATCCAACTCATCAGACTTTAGGCCTATTTCCATCCTCTCAAATTTATCAAAGCCACTCGAAAGATTGGTCAATGCCCAAATTACCTCCTTCCTAGAGCATAATACCCTCCTTAATCCGTTCCAATAAGGTTTCTGTTCCGATTATTCCACTCAGTCAGCTTTGTTGAAAATCACACAGGACCTTTATTCCTCCATGGATCAACAACAAATTACGATCCTTATCTTGTTTGATTTCTCAAAAGCTTTCAATTGTGTTGACCATTCAATTCTCCTATCTAAACTTCAAAACTTCTCCCTATCTAATAGCGCCCTTAATTGGTTTCACTCCTTCTTATCTCATTGTTCCCAGTCAGTCATCATACCCAACAGTCCTCCTTCATCTTCCCTACCTTTAACCCAAGGTGTTCTACAAGGATCCTCCCTGTCACCAACCCTATTTTCTATCTATATCAATGATTTACCCAGCTTTATCCACAATTCCAATTATCACCTATATGCAGACGACCTTCAAATCTACCTATCTTTCCATCCTTCAGATATACTCAAGGCATCTCGTAAACTTCAAGAAGACATTGATAACATCAACCGCTGGGCAGTGAAGAATAAGTTATATCTGAATCCAAAGAAAACTAAGGCTATCCTCATTGGTTCAAAACCCATCCTCAATACCCTTCTTTACTATCCATTGCTTTACCTCAATAACCTTCCAATTCAGTTCCAAAACTCCATTAAAAATTTAGGAGTTACCTTTGATCATCACCTATCCTGGAATAACCATATAGCCCAAATTTCCAAAAAATCCATCATAATCCTTAAACAACTGTATAGATCCCGAGATTCCTATTCCTAAAGTACCCGTCAACTTCTAGTGTCCTCTCTTGTTTTCTCTTGCTTTGATTACTGTTGCTTGGTTTATGGGGGACTGTCTGGGGATCTCGAGATGAAGCTGAGGAGACTGATAAACTGTTTCTTTAGATTTATCTTCGGGATCCCTAGGCGGTCACACGTTACTTGCCGATATTCTGAGTTTGGGTGGCTAATTTCCTAAATTCCGACGGCAATATTTCCTGGGTACTTTCCTATTCCAATGTCTAAAAACCAAAAACCCTTCCTATATTCTTGATTTATTAACTCTGCGTTCTTCTATCCACCTCCTAAACACTAGATCCCAACCTATATTTACCTAGATCCTAACCTATATATATATATATATTCGTAAAGCTGCTTCCATAACCTCCTTTAAAATAATCTATTCCTGTACCTTTTAAACAATCAATCTTCCGCAAAGATGTCAAAAATCAAATGAATACTTAGAATTACTTTTTTTTTTTTCCTCTTTCTTTCTTTTACACGTTCATATATATACGATTGTATTTTATGTTATAATTATTATTTCATATATTTATTTATTTTAATTTAATTTAATTTTTTTTTCCTGTAAAAAATGTATGCTGTAATTACTGGAGCATCTAATTTGTAAATAATTAGATTGTAGATTGTACTCTTAATTGTGCATTATTTTTATTCTTAGGGGACAGTAAGTCCCAGAATAAAGTTTATTTTTTCATTCATTCATTCACATGTTTCGGGACCACCTTGTTCCATCTTCAGCCTAACATTCTTCTGGTGTGAGCCACCAAGTCCTTTGACATTCAGTACATTTGGTAAAAATGTAACAGTACAATTGGTAATAATTTTTATCAGGCAGAAATAATTTTATTGATTTCATCTGGTTGGATATTCACTCCATGGGACTAGAGGAAGAGATATACCACGGCTTAGATAGGAAGATGCTGTGAACAAGGACTCCAGCGACCTAAAAGTCTGCAACTGGTGAGCAACCGCACAAGGTCGAGCTACATGGGGAAAGCTAATAAAGGAGGCCAAGTTCCATATTGGGCTATAGCGCCACGGGCGTATGTAAATATATAACACCATACCTTTGTAATCCCTCATGAAGAATGTTACTTGCTATATATCGTTTAATTCAAACTTCAAAGTTTAATCAAAACTTCATAGTTATCCACTTATAATTGCTTTTTTAATAATAAACTAATTGAAATTCAGTAGATTTTATTCTCATTAAACCTTCCTGAAGATATATAGGTGATGTAATTAATATTTGGTACAGATTGGTTTGTGGTTAGTGATCACAAATGAAAAATGGCTTGTCCTTTTATGTAATAGTTCATACATTACTAGTAGATATTTGTATCTTGAAATTTCATATGCAGTATTTTTTTTTCATTTTCTCATCGAACTGGTTCCTTTGAAAAGTCCTTTATTATACGTGCAGTCTTATTTTGCAATTCCTTTCCCATTTCAATTCTTCCTCTCACACTTTTTTTAAACATTATTTGTTCAAACCACCTCATTATTTATCCTCCAAAATTAAGTAGCAATACATAAATATAAGAACCAGTTGTTTTTAATTCTAATTTCTACCTTATGTATTTAACTTACAATTATAAGTATCTATATATTCTACAGAAGTGCTGTCTGAAATGTATGCAGCCAGATGATGATTCCTTTTTATTGTACTCTTATGTTATTCTTAGGGGAGAAGGTGTTCCAGAATAATGATAGTTATTTTATTTTTTTCAACTTGAAAAAAAAAAATTTGGTAGTAACATATCACTAGTTATATTCTAATATTAAATCAGACTACGAGGCAAAAATTTAAAATATTTATTTTTTTAAATATTAAAAACCTTTTTAGTCCAGTCAATGAGTGCTGAAATGAGGGGTGTAGAGTGCATGGAATATGCGATAATTTTTGACTCCATATCTTCATTAGGAATAGTTGGAAGGTAAACATATTAAAAGTCCCCACCCCTGGGGGGTGAGCTAAAGGTAGGGGAGGGGAGAAGGTCCCAATTTTGTTTTTCAATTATATCTCGAAAACGGTGGACTCTAGAAAAATATGTAGCAGATCAAAATTAAAGCTCATTAAATTTCCTATAAAAATAATTATTTACGTTCCACAATTTTCTCAGAAAAAAGGTCAGAATCAAAATTGTAGATTCTTCAAATGTTAAACAAAAAGTGGAAATTTCAACGGTTTTCGAAATATACGTTATTAAAAAACGACAACTTAAGAAATAAAAAAAATGTTTACCTCACTTTTTGTTTAACATTTGAAGCAAATACCAAGAGCCTGTAGACACACTCAAACCAGCCCACTAAATGTATATGAAATTAAAGTAAATTTAATGCTCTACAATTTGATTCTGACGTTTTTTTTAATGGGACTGAGAAAATTTCACGATTGTGGAACGTAATAGAAGCAAAAGTTTGAATAAAAAGTGAGGTGACATTTGTTTTTTTTTGACTTTACAGCTTTGTTAGGAATAGTTAGAAGGTAAACATATTAAAAGTCCCCACCCCTGGGGGGTGAGCTAAAGGTAGGGGGGGAGAAGTTCCCAATTTTGTTTTTCGATTATATCCCGAAAATCACCTGTTTTCAATAACTTATATCTCGTAAACGGTTAGAATTACAGCAAATTCATTTATAATAAATTTTATAGTGAATTTAATAAGCTTTTATGTTTATTCGAAACATATTTTTTTTATGTTTATTCGAAACATATTTTTCTAGAGTCAACAGTTTTCGAGATATTATGGAAAAACCAAAAAAATGGAACTTCTCCCCTCCCCACTACCGCACAGTGGAACGAATCAACGAATTTGTTGGACATTGGACCAATTCTCTAATAACTAAATTTGTCTTTTATTTGGATCTTAAATTATACTTTATACTTCTTTTCAACAAAATCAATAGATAAATTAATGTTAAAATCAAATCTTATAGGAAAAATTCTGCATTGAAATATATATTTTTTTTTAAACTCATATTTTTAAAAAAATACATTGTTTGAGGTAATGCTTTAAATTAACTGTGCAACTACTGGAAAACAACTTATCCATAATAAGATATTTTAGGCAAATAAAACTCGGGATTATTTCAAACGTCTGGGATTTTTCGATGAAAATTAGGAGAAAAAACTCAAATGTAAATTGCGAAAATCGCCCAAAAAACTACCTTCACAGTAAATAACTAGAATGCTTGAAGTTTTTTTTCCATTAGTTGGATTTTTTGCTCTTAGGTGCTCTTTTCCGAGAAAATGATTTTTTTCTTTTCTTTTCTAGGTCTTGAGAATTAATTTTAAATGATTTCTGTTGATATTGGCGCTACTTTTCGCAAGTTTTCTTTTGTTTACCTACTTTTGTCTTTTGTTTGTCTGTTTACATTCATTTGTCCTCATATAAAATGCTCAGTTTGTATGTGTTATTTTAACGACATAGGTACAATGGTTCCTAAAACAAATTTTCAAGTTTTTCAATTTTTCCAATTTAATCATATAAGTTTTAAAGATTGTGACCTGGCATTGGAAACATGGATTAATTCGTTTGGACTGGAACAAATTTCAAATACCGCAAAGTTCTGCTTACGGGAAAAATTAAGAAAATTCAGTAGTAGTTTGAACTCTCGCTGGATTTCGTCCCATAGGAAGATCAATAGTTTTTTGGAGAAGCATGAAAACTGGTTGAATTTGGATTTCATTGTTCCTGAAGATGTTATCCAGAACCTACCTTCATCATCATCATCAACAAGCGCAAGTATACCATTTTGTTCTCAATCATTCGAGCAATTATCTGATAGACAAAGACAGAGAAAAACGGAAAGTTTTAGAAAATGTTCAGAGGATATGTTCGCTTTTGTCATGAAAAAAAGGTTCAAATCTGATGACGTAGATTACATTGTTAATTTTATTAGGGAGCATCCAGAACATGTACTAAGTGTCAAAAAATTTTGTGAAAACCTTTAAATCCAAAGGACCAAGAGAACGAAAAGGCATTAGCATTATATACAGCCGCTGATTTTACTAAGTTTCAGTACAATGCCGTCAGAAATAATGCAAAAGCATAAGGATATACATCACTTTACCCCAGCTACTATCAGATCCAAAAATTAAAAAAAGATTGTTATCCCCCAGAAGAATCCATATCGGTTAGTGACAATGGAGCAAATATCTTATTGCAAAATTTACTTGACCATACTTCTTCTCGGATTTTACAAGTCGTGGGTGGTGAAATAGGGAATGATAACTTTCGTAGTTTAACGTTAAACATTAAGTGGGGATCAATCACAATATAAACAACGTTATTCTTCATCTGAAACTTTCAGCGAAGATTCGGTCATTTTGATTGCCTGTTTAGTACCGATTAATTTGATAAATTCAGAGAATTGTCAAATAGTCTGGCAAAATGAATGTCCGTCATCGATCAGATTTTGTAGGCCTATCTCATTTAATTATACGAAAGAAACAGATGAAACTGTAACGTCTTTAGTTCGAGACATTCAGAAACAAATTGATAATTTACTTCCCTATATAAATGACAAAATCTCTATCAATTATAGAATGTTATTAACTATGGTTGATGGCAAAATATGTAATATTTTAACTGAAACTTCTTCAGGTATGAGGTGTTTTTTTGTGCAATGCAACACCTAAAGAAATGAACAATTTAAAAATTATTACAAACAAGGAAATAGTTAATGATGAGTATTACTCATTTGGCTTGTCCCCTTTGCATTGTTTGATCAGGTGTTTTGAGTGCTTAATTCACATCTCTTACCGATTAGATTTCAAGTCCTGGAGTGCAAAAACAACAGAGCAAAAGGAGTCACTTGCAAGAAAAAAAATCAAGTTCAACATGATTTTAAAATTCAGTTAGGACTTTGTGTAGACCACGTAAGACAAGGTTTTGGTACAAGCAATGATGGAAATACTGCAAGGAAATTTTTTGCCTCCCCAGAAACTTCATCAGCTATAACAGGGGTTGACGAAAATCTAATTAGACGCTTTGCAATAATATTACAAGCTATTTCTTCTGGGTCAATTATAAAACTTGATAACTTTGAAGCCTACACGAAAGAGACAGCACGGTTATATGTATCTCTGTATGGCTGGTATTATATGCCAGTCACCGTGCACAAACTGCTCGTGCACGGAACACTGATAGCCAAAAATGCTATAATACCTATAGGACAATTGTCAGAAGATGCTCAAGAAGCGAATCACAAGTTATTCCGAAATTTCAGACTGTTTCATGCCAGAAAATCATCGAGGCAATCAAACAATCGAGATGTTTTAAATAATTTATTAATAAATTCGGATCCCTTAATTTCGACTCTTAGACCGAGAATAATAAACATTAAACGTGATTTATTACCAGAAGCACAATCACTTATTGTTACTTAGAATATAGAAAAAAGAATCTTATTAAAATTATGTTTTTATGAGTTTAATTCTGATCGTTATTTAAATAAACAATTGTATATAGGCACCTACATATATTATAATTTTGATGTATCAATTAGTCCTAGGATATTAACTGACAAAAGTAATTATCAATTGTTATAGTATTTTTTTTTTTAATAATTAAATATTTTAGTTTGTTACGTTTTATTTTGTAATTTTATTTAATACATATGTATTTATCATTCCATAGAATAATTTATTGCATATATTCTCGTAGTATATAGGTACAATAAATGGTAAGTAAATGATGATAAATTATCCAACATCGAAATATCAAATCAGGTATTCTTACATGTTTCCTCTTACGATCTGATCATGATTAGCATATCATTTAATAGTCCATTCAAAAAGCTTTAAAACGGTACCAATAGCATTATTCTAGGAGAAGCAGAAGCGGAGATATTAACGAATGTCCATTCCGCCCTAACGTTCGTTCCACTGTGCACCGTTAGCTCACCCCCCAGCGGTGGGGACTTTTAGTATGTTTATGTTCCAACTATTCCTAACGAAGCTATTAAGTCATAAATTATCGCACATTCCATGCACTCTACAATGTGTTCATTGACTGGACTATTTTAGATCTGATTCTAATTTATATCTGATAAAAAACAAATGAACAATACTTAGGCAGAAAAATAAGTGAAAATTTAATATTTTTGTTATCAAAGAGTAAAAAAAATAAAAAGAAAGAAATATTAAGTTCTTCTACTATAAAAAACCTATTATCAGCTTAATTCATTAATATTATTATTATTGGTCTATATAAATCACAGCTGCAATTGAAAAAATGGAAGTGAAAATAAGCAAGCAGTTACAAGGTTTTATTGTTAAATAAGATTCACAATTTCAAAAGAGTATCTTCTGGATAGAAATTTGTTAATCATTTAGGATTTCCTGGCCATTCGCATTTAGAAAAGTCTTCTCTCTAAAAGTAATTTCTTCACCTTCGTCTATCTATTTTTTTTTTTTTTCCTTCAAATTTTTGGTTATACAACGGACAATTATACCAATAATTATGGATTCATTATTAGCAGTAATTTTTAGAGGAAATTTGTTCCAGAATGAAAATAATTTTATTTTATTATAAAAAAAAGATAAAAAACAGTTGTATATAAAGACGACCATGTACAAGGAACATATAACCATAACAAAAACTAGACCTATAGAGATAAATTTAAATGAGTGCAAACAGGGTTGATAGAAATCTGAACGACACAGTGATATGATTGATTAAATGTATTAAAATAAATGGGAAAGAAAAATTATGAAGTTCTACACAATAAACTCAGATGTGGATAAATGTAAATAAAAATTATTACAATATAAACAAATGAGAACAACACAAAAATATATATCACAAAAAAAAAAAAAAAAAAAAAAAAAAAAAAAAAAAAAAAAAAAAAAAAAAAAAAAAAAAAAAAAAAAAGAACGAAATAAAGACAAAATATAGAACATAAATCAAAATAAAATAAATATAGAACATAAAAATCAAACAAAAATAAATAAATGGAATACATCAAAGAAGAAATTATAAAATACAAAAGGAAATATTCAGATAAAATAAAAGGCTGAGGAGGTTTCTTTAAATGGACTGTCAGTGAATTGATTCCAAAAGGCAATATATGAAGATGATTCTTTACACCAAGAAAAAGAAAAGGGGACTGATAATAAACATATATATATACACACAGAGAAATATATACATATGACAGAATTGACAAATGATGATCATACCAGGGTAAAAAACATTTAAAAGGTTTGGGTTATCAGAATTTTATGGGATACATTCAAACAGCTCGGCTTATTATATGTCTGTTGACCAGAGAGTAGGGGTTAGATGAACAATAAATTCAAAACCCCACTCTTCAGCCATGAAACATAAACTTCCTGAAACTAAAAGAATTAGATCCAATATTTATCAATTCATGTATAATTTTTATAATTATTTTATCTTCTTTCAATATTAATTCTAATATTACTACAAACTTCAAAATTAACTGGACTGTTTCGTCAGAAAATAAAGAGTTCTTAAGCTATTACATACGTTGATGTAAATTTGTTCACTATACATATCGGCCAACAAAGATTTTTTGAACAGACCACTCAAAACCTTACTCTTGAGCCTGAAGAAATTTATTTATAGGAACTGAGGTTATTCTATTATTTTAAATACTAAATAACTAACATTCTTCTGGATGTTGGATTTTCTTCTTCCAATAAAATTTTAAATACAACTAAAACTACAGAATGAAGATTTAAATGGACGATTTCTTCAGAAAATTGATAGTTTTTGAATCTCTCGGAGAAGTTGATATAAACATGTTTGTATATATATCTACTGTCGAAAGAGTAAGGGTTTGAGAACTATTAACTCAAAACCTAACTCTTCAGGCTGAAGACTAACACTTATTAGAACTAAGGTGTTTTGATTCTTTTAGTAACTCACTGTGAACATTATTCTGTTGGCTTTACATCTTCTAATACCATTTTAAATACAACAACAAGAAATTTAGGTGGGCAGTTTCTTCAGGGATTGGAGTAATTGAAGTCCTTGCATATGTTGAAGTAAACAAGATGCTAGCATATGTACATAAAATTTAATTTTAAAACCTAATAATGACAGTTTGCATCACTCATAACAATTTGATGATGTAATTATTTATCATAAAAGAAGGTAAATCATACTGTTATAGGCCAAGAAGTGAAGGGTTGTGATCTCATGGTATTATTGTGTGTAAATACCTCTGTCAATGTGAGTATCCAATATATTCCAAATTCGTGTTTATTTTTTATCAAAAACTGTTAAAAATCAATCCACATAAATATTTCTAACATGTTCCATTATAAATTTGTTTCCAGTAGGAACAAACTAATTATAGAGAAAACTGAAAGGATTACCCGTTTAGCTGACTTCTCCATCCTCCCCCATTTCTTTATATTCAAATTTGCAAGTTTGATTTCTTATCGTACATTTTAAAATACACACACACAGACGAGCAAAAATGAACACACTGGTTAAATATTTACTTATTAATAAAATTTGAGATGAATAAAAAGAGAAAAAAAAAATACAGAAATCAATACTTATTTATTTAAAAAAATAGACAAAATTCTGTCCGGAAAATGCTTGAAAACTCTGCATGAAAGGATTTAACATTTTTGGTATAAAACTCACTTCTGCACCACAATTTTTAATAATAGTCCAATGTTGTTAATACTTGTTCCCAAGTCCTTCAGCTTTGAACATCTGCACTATTCTTCTGGGAAGGCTGTTGACCAGAGATCTGCAGCAATCTCTGGTGATGGTTTCCCATTCATCCACCACACTTTTCCATAAATTGTCTAAAGAATTTGCTGTTGCATCATACTCACTGAGTAATTTTCATTTCAAATATGCCCAGATGTTTTCAATTGGGTTCAAGTCAGTGCTTTGTGCTGGCCATTCCATGGTTAGAAATTTTTGCATTTGGAGCCAACTTTGTAAAGATATCACCATTTGCTTCAGATCTCTGTCTTGTTGAAATGTTATTTTATTTATGGGTATGGGCATTTTTGATATACTTTTTGAAAAATTCAGCACTACAAGGTTTTTATGAACATGTTGGTCCATAGTAGATGTAATTCTATGAATGGAACCAATTCCATAAATAAAAACTGAAGTAGTCCCATACCAATAATGAACCACCACCAAGTTTTATTGCTTCTTTCACATGCTTGGGTTTGATGTGCTCTTTTCTTCTTTTTCAGCACCATGATCTTCTGTCAGAGTAGTACCTGTTTATTTCATGTCATCTGACCACATCACTATTTTCCAGTTGTCAACAGTCTTATGGTCATTGGCAAATTTTAAATGTGCTTTAACATTTCTTTTTTTTAGAATCATTGAATTTTTTTCTTTCCAATGCAAACCTAATCTTCTTTTAAAATTTTAGATACTGCCCACCTATGATTTCGGAGGTAGAACTTTAGCAACCACAGCACACCAGGTTCCAGTTTGAATAGAATGGACAATTCTCTGTTGAACTTTAGGGGTTGTTTTCTTTGGACGTCCTTTAAGAGTTGAAGAGCTATGATGACTGTTTTTTTTTATCTTTTGCACTAATGATTGACTTACATTAGTAGAAGAGCCAGAACGCAAAAGCAAAACGATTTGATCAATTTTTTTAGAATTTGTGTTTATTTTGCTCGATAAGTTTTTACTTAATTTACAGAAAGAAAAAACAGTTAATATAAGTATTTTTAAATACACATGCTTGCGTAAAATTTATATTCTGTTATTTCGGCCGTGGATCGAATTCGAGGTTGGGAGACCCTCCTGGGGTACACCCAGCATCCTAAAAAGTGGGTACCCTTAATTGGGGGAAAAACCTGGCGGATGAGCGTGAATTTTGGCCAAATCACCCCCATTCACAACCGTTGGCTCAGAAACAGTACAGCCTACCTAAGTACTGAACCCGAGACCCTTCATGGGTTGTAAGTGGTACAGGTTTTTTGTTTATAGTTTAGAAAAAATTGCTGCTTGTGATTTGTGTTTATCATGGTACATACATTTCCTAATGACTTCTGGGAGACATTTCCAGACTCTCCCTGGAATAACTCGGTTTAGATCAAGGATCAAAGCAATTTTACATGGTACATGTTTTTTGAATAGCTATATATTTACATTAATATGTGCCATCATTTAATAATAATCTATTATATATTTGTCAAATACCACTCACTCACTTAACACGAAATCTCAGAAACCACCGAACGGATTAGAATGAAATTCGATATGTAGATTCGTCTAGGGCCGTAGGTGCTCGCTAAGAAAGGAATTTTAAAAAATCGGCCTGGATCGCGGCTAATGCGATTTCAATTTTTATTGGGTGAACAATAAAAGATTAATTAACATATGGTATTTGGATATAAGCTAAGTTAAAAAATAGGTTAGATCTTTAAGCCGCAAACTTTGACCACCGTTTAAGTTCCTTATAGTTGTAAACAAACAAAAATACGATCTATGTCGAAACCTTATACTATTGGTACTTTCTGTGAACTCATGGTAGCTGCAGAGGTTACTTACAATTTACAAGTTTGAGTTGTTTCGTGAAGAGAAGTGATGACATGTAAGGCCAGTTCGATGTAGGGACAAAAAACTGATAAGAATCAGTGAGTTCTATCAAGTGTATGATTCTCTTTTGTATCGTCTCATGTTCTACCATGGAGAAGATGGTTACAGTATTAACAACCCTCAGCGTGACCCAAGCAGCAATACACCAATTATGAAAACTGTGTCTGCAGCTGATTTTTACGCCTAAATGTTAGTGGAGCGAGGAGGTCAAGAACCTTATTTACTTTAATTTCTCAATCTCCTCAACCAATTTATGCTTGATATGTACGCAAAAATAGATACAAAAAGACTAAACTGTCTTCGAAAATTTTTTAAAAAATTGAGAAGTTGAGACTATATTCACTTAAAGTATGCCATAAGAAAAGGTGATGGATGGTCTGGTATCAGAGCTGGGTAAGATGGTAGTGCTGCTTCGAAGCTTCACTGGAGGGCTATCAAAATAATATAAAATTAACTTTTGCAAATTGTCAAATTTACTTATTGAAATTATTCTAAGAATGGAATTGTTCAGGTTTATTTAAGTAATAATAATTATCAACGCTAAGCTTAACTTTTACTAATTTAAGTTGTCTTCATCCTAATGATATTAAACCGTAGCGGAGCGGGGTACTTTCAGCTAGTATTTTATAATTGTTGATAATAATATTAATATTAATTCACAATAGACTCTAGTGTGACCTTGAAGCGGGAATGTAATATTAGATATATTAATATTTTATTAATTAATAATATTGTTTTTTGTTTTTTTTATTAATGAGTAACAATAAAACAATTGTTATGAGAATTAATGGATGGATGATTACACTCTTGAAACCAAGTTAGTCCCCATAAAAACACGTACTATGTTAAAAAAAAAAATTTCTTTAGATACTATAATAAAATTTTTTGCTCGGCTAAATCAGCTGCCATTGTCAATCAATTGTAAGGGGTCTAAAATTTGGTCCGTACTCGCATGGACATTTTAAATAAATTTACATAATGTTATCAACTCTCTACTCAGATACATTCCATAGATGGTGAAAAATTAAAATATTCATCCCGGACCAGAGAAAAATTCAAAAAGTCACTGTGTCATATATGGTATTGTGCTGCCAAGCTGAGTTAACTGAACTATAATTCTCAATTTATTATTATCGAGAAATTCATGAAAAGTTTCCAAATACCTCACTAAGCATGAAAATAACACTTTTTAAATTATGTAAATAGATGAAGAATGAGAAAGAAAAAAAAAATATATAAAAGTGAGTCCTTGTGTTCATTTCATAAATTGAACGAGCACTGGTGAAAAGGAAAAAAAATTCAGTAGTGGTATGCTCACCACACTCAGAAAGGTAAAAAGACAAGAGAATTTATTCAAATTCCTAAAGTATCCTACCAATGGAAAATCATAAACAAAAATTGGCCCCCTTGATCCTGTCGGCTAAAGAAAGAATAACATGGAGTTTTAGAGGTTAAAACAAACTATTTTCCTAAGAAAATAAAATATTTTCCATTAAATTTTTGCCAAGAAGGTTGTCGACAAATTTTCGATCCGATCAACATAAACTGTGCTAGAGCGTGTCAAAAAAGCCCCTACATTTAAGAAAGAGGTTACAACATGACTTTTTTTATTTAAACCAGAACTTTGTTGAACAACCAACAGGGATCAAGCAAAATCGGTCAAATCCGCATTAAAATCTGTCATTTTGTATTGAGACAGAGTCAAATGTAGCTCATTCATTGGAACCTGCCACTTAGTCAAGATAGTGTGTTTAATATAAGAAGATTGAACTGCTCCTACTCTCCCAATATCAAACTACGCGTAACACCCTCGTGTTCTCCAAAGATGTATCGCTTTTGACCAACTAGGCACTGGTAAAACCTGTTCAATGTTAAAAGTATTTAATAACGTAAGATCATGTAAGCTAGTCGGAATTACTATAATATTAAGAAAAGATATAATTACTATAATATAAGAAAAGAGAAGTTACCCTGTGTAATTTTGGAGTCGAGCAAACATTGTTTCGATTTCTGCAATACCAGGTAAAAATATAAGAACAGAACCAATAAAATTATTATCTTGATGCTCATGTTCATCAATCACACGGAAAACCTCTATAAGAGCTCTAGCCAAGTCATAAGAATAAGTTGAAATTGAAGGATTGCTCATAATAATTTCAGGTACCTAAAAAGAAAAAAAAAAAATATATATATATATATATATATATATATATATATATAAATATAACAATTTAAAATCACATTAGAGATAACAAAGAATGTAGAAAAGTTGAAATAATAATAACGTACTTTTATACCTGGTAACCTGTTAACAAGGCTGTCCAGGTAGTAATATTGAACTGGGAATTTGGCCATATGAGCCAATTCTACAATGGGTGGGTCAATGGTAACCCCATTTACAGTTCTGGAAAAGTATTCTGAAAATTGATTTACATTCATCGTTGCCGACATCAGAATAACCTAAAATAATTTCTACTATAAAAATCATAAGATAGTTATTATATCATTGTTGGTAATGAAATAATTGAGTACATGTATCAACTGATCAATACTGATTCCTTTAGATTGACAAAGGAATTTGAGATGTTGAATTACCTTCGTTCTGCACTGCGCACTTCTCAACAATTTTTTTAATATAATGAGGAGGAAATCAGTTTCATTGTCTCTCTCATGAACCTCATCAACAATGATGTGAGTGTAATCAGACAGGGATTGTTTTTTTACAAGCTGCTGAAGAAGAACACCAGTAGTGCAATACATAAGGCGGGTATCTTGAGAACAGTTTCGTTCCAAAGCGATCTAAAATATACATACACACATAAAAAAAAACAATCATCCAAATTAAAATTATGGAATTGACAAGTTAAATGGACAGGGTACAGCTTGTACATAATTTGTGACATTTAACAGAATTATTGAATTGGTTTAGTCATTAGGGGAAAAAGTAGAGCAAATCCAAGAAAAAATATTGAAGATTTTTCTCAATTGATTTAATTTGGTTTTCTTCATGGTGAAAAGTGTTTAAAGTGGTATTAACACTGTTTCACTTTTGATGTACATTCAAAGTGAATCACTAAGAATGACTTTATCCAGAGTGTTCATCCTTGTTTATATTATTTCATACATTTCAGTGTGTTTTCATCTTCACTGTTCCTATATTTTGTCAGTAGGTGCAAGGACAACTGTGATACCAGATGGCAGGATGTCTCGTTTGAGAAAAAATTTAAGAATTATACGCAGATGCATTGATATATTACCTGGACATGACTAACAGGAAATTTATCGATAACTGGTCAGATTTAATTTTCTTTTCAGACAGCTAAGCTAATTTTTTTTTTTTTTAGTAATGTAATGAATTAAATTAATTAAAATACCTGATATCCAACAATGGAACCTAATGGCCACCCTCGCTCAATGGAGACTCTCTTTGCTACTGAAATAGCTGCAATACGCCTCGGCTGAGTGACAACAATATTACAATGAATATTCATTTCTTCATGTTGATCAAGGATGAACTGAGGTACCTGAGTGGTTTTACCACAGCCAGTAACTCCCTTTATGA
This sequence comes from Euschistus heros, assembly GCA_003667255.2. Classification (NCBI taxonomy): domain Eukaryota; kingdom Metazoa; phylum Arthropoda; class Insecta; order Hemiptera; family Pentatomidae; genus Euschistus; species Euschistus heros. Next base: position 1,169,957 of record RCWM02000153.1, on the reverse strand, counting down.
TCACAACTTGATTAGTGTCAACATGCCCTAAAATCTGTAATCACAATTTACCATTAAAAAAAAAAAAGGAAAAATAAAAAGCTATAATTTAATTTATTTTGGCATGGACATGTCTTTTGGCTGGGGGTCTATAGTTTTCTTGCATATTTTTTCTTTTTTCACCCATGTTTGAAATGTTTTTTTTTTTCACTTAGGAAACGTTTTTTTTTCAGACACAAAAATTCAACATTTCTACAAACTCTAGCTTTGTGGGTGTTACTTTGATCGAAGTTTTTCTGATATCAGAGCTATAATTATTCTAACAATTCCTCTACATAGGAAGAATGTTTTGAAAAAATGAGTTAAATCTTTTTAAGTATGAATTATAGTATTACTTTCAAAGAGGTGGCTTGCCCCTTTTAACAGTTACTTTCGGTAACCACTTACTGTCTTATCAGTGCGCATTCTAGCAGTAGCCATTCGAAATTATAACTCAATTTTCCCTTTATCACCACATAGGGTAAACCAGACAGTTATTGACACCCTTAAGGAAATATTCATATTATAATTATAGAAAGAATAGTTCAATAAAGTTGAAATTTACAGTTATTTTTCCTTAATTACTATACTTTAAGATAAAAAAAAAAGTTCACACCAAACATTATTTCTGGAATGTATTTTACAAGATAGTGACAATGACTAATGTAAAATCAGATATTGACAACCTATAGATGTCTTTTAAAATACCGGCAGAATTGAAAACAATTTTGTACAGTTGAGTTGTTTAAAAAGAATTTCACTTGTATGTATGTATATATATATATATATATATATATATATATACACACACACACACACACACACACACACACACACACACACACACACACACACACACACACACACACGTGTGTGTGTGTATGTATGTATATATATATATATATATATATATTTTTTTTTTTTTTTTTTATTAAATATTTGTTTTTTTAATTTTTCAAGATGTCAATAACTGTCTGTTTTAACCAACTAACTTAGCCCTGATGTTTTGCAGCATTTAAATTTTCCTCACCGCTCTTCATTACGGTCCGCGTTTGTAGCAAGAGCTAATCACAGAATGTTCATTTCCTATTCTATATCACTTATCCATCCACCTTTATTGACTACAAGTCAATAATAACATAATATTATTAGTTTTCAATTAAATCATTCTCAAACCTTGCCATTTATTTATGGCTTCTCAGACTTTTTACTATTGTCATTTTATTATAAATTATTCTACGTTTCATTTAGAGATTGTTAATAAAAATAATAAATAATAAAATGAATTTAAACACTTTTATCTATTTATTTGCTGGCTATTTCCCCCTCTACTTTTAGAATACCATGTCTATTTAATATTATAGCAAAAATTTCATATTTATTGAATAGAATAAATTTTTAAACATTGAAGTACAATTTACAAAAGCTTGAAGCGTGATTTCTATTTGCATCTAGAGTAGAATCTTAGGATCTCTTGCTGAAAGGCGGGAAATTTGGAAGTTTTCATTTCGAATGGCTACTGCTAGAATGTGCACCAGTAACTGTTAAAAGGAGCAAGCCACCTATTCAAAAGGAATACCTGAATTATTTCTAAATAACAGATTTGAGAACTAGTGGTAGAGATTTTTCTATTCTTATAGCTGAATAGAACCTTTAACAGTAAAAAAAATAAATAATATTTTTACTTAATTATGAACTAAGTCTAACCTCTTCCTTATAGTCATGAATAAGTAGATTTACACCTAACTTTGTCTTGAAGTTATAACTTTGGTAAACCTAAAAAATGAAAACAATAAAACATTATATTTAGAAATATTAAATACAAATGAGTGAATTTTCCTAAAATAACTATTTATTTACGTTGGTTAAATTCTCAGGTCTCAAATCATTAAGATTCGGTAATGTACCAACAGAAGTAAGTTCTTCACAGCCATACATATTCTTTTCATCCTTCAATTCTTCATCCAACTGAAAAATAAAATTACAAAATTCTGATTCCTTTAACTTAATTAATCGTGTACTATTAAATAGTATAAATATCTTGCTAATGACAAAAACCTTCAATTGTTCTAGCCTATCTTGAGCCCTACTATGTTCAGCATATTGTAGTCCAGACATAATGGTTCTTCCTTTAGCTTTTGGTTTTTTGATGTCGGGAGCGATACGACCCTCAGTCTGACCACCTTCGATTTGAATCCTTCGAATAGGAAGGCCATCTCTGGCCCTCTGAAGGACAGTCGCAAAATCCATTATGTTTTCAATGTACTGGCCAAGAACTGAAAAATAAATACTAAGCTACACTTTAATGTCGTATAAAGGTGAAAAAAAAAAAAAAAATTGAAAATGTGATTAGATGTTGCAATAGGTTTGGTCACTAGAGACTAACCAGATTTAAAAAGAAATGAAGTTAACCATGACGATGTAATTAATACTATTAGTAAATAATAAAAGAGGGCAACATAAACATATACAAAAGAAGACTCATTTAATTACGATAAAATTCAATTTATCAAACAGATGGTGACATGATTAAAATACTATGACACATTCCGCATCTTCCATCATTCCTTGCCTCAACATGGATTAATTATATAACATGCAATATACTTGTATTATAATCACTTATTCTACTCCAAATTTAAAACTAAATAGACTATAACTGTATTTTGAACAAATTAATTCTAAAGATGTTAAATCTCAGAAACTTGCCTAATAACCTATTTGTACATATCTCAATGTGTAAACTATTTGACGCCACTGTCACTCTGGGCTAGCTTGTTGGGACTGCCGATGTTTACATGTCTGTTCATAGATTGGAAAACAGCCAGTCTCTATATTTTGTTTTACTTGTACTTTATTGCTGGTGTATCAATTTGTTATCATGGTTTTAATTTACACATTGTTGATTTAAATTTTTTTATTTATTTATTAATAATTACATAAATACATTAATGCAATAATTAAATTAGAAGAGCTATAAATTGTAAAGCATATCATGTCAATTACTTGTAAAGCAACAAATGATAAAAGCATTTTAAGATTTTAATTTAGACTGTTCAGAACTTTTTTTTTAAAGTTAGCTTTATTACTAGAATCAAGTTGAATTCCATACTATGAGAGTTAGTCTCAACAGTAAAGTATTATAAAAACATGAAAATACAAAACAAACAGAATAATAAAAAAAAAATAATAAAAAAGGTACTTTGTGGAAAGAGGTGATAGAAAAGACTAATTGATAGCTAAGTTCTGATAATGATAAAGTAATCAAACACAACCTTCTGGTATAGCAAAACAAAAATAATCCGCAAAAGAAATAATAGAAAGATAAAAAACAGTTTGTATACAAACAGTGAATATGTACAAAGCATAAACCAAAATCGATATGCAGATGTATACCATATCACCATATCTACAAATGTAACATGGATGCAAAAAACTTAAAGGGCAGAGATAGATTAATATAAACAATAACAAGCGTGCTTCATAGAGATGAATGGTACAATAATACAACTAAAAAAAAATATGGGAAAGAAAAATACACTAACATAAAATAAATAAAGTAATAAAACCAAGAACAACATAAATTCAAAAAATGAATTACTATATGAGGATATAAGATGTAATAAAGGGTACATAATGTGTAAACAGAAAGATGAAGGTTTTACATAGAAATAAGCATATTTTGGAAAAGTTTTAATATAGCTAAAATGTAATCAAAATTCATTCATAGCTATTTGACAACCGATTTCCTGGAATCAATCACTTAACTTAATAATTATTAAATATTTCAGTGAAAGTGATTAATTCACTAAAAAGTAACTGAAAGATTTAATCATTATTAAATTAGGTTATTGAATCTAGGAAATTAGTAGTCAAATAGCAATGAAAAAATTTTGTTTAACTCTGGAAATGAAAATGACAAAATCAAATAACACAGTAATCCAAACAAATTTAAAGAATACATAAAACATTACTGGAAAACAACAAATAAAACATAAATAAATTATATAATAGCAAATACTAGGAATATAAAGACTAGCACTCGCCAATAGTTAAACAATAAAAATAGCAACAAAAAATGAATAATGGCTCAAAGAAAAGTGCTATAAACAGTTATGCAGATTAAAACATCTGCAAAGCAATAAAACATGAATTTTTAACAATAAAACAAAATTTACTAAGGGTAATTTTATGCTGAACTGGAGCAAGAAGTTCTTAAGGCACAGCACAGAAATAGGAATATAATCATAATGGGAGACTTCAACACAAGGACAGGAAACAATTTTAGATGAGCCTACAGGGTGATGGGCATGCATGGTGGAGAAAAATAAAAAAATAATAATGGAAAAAGATTAATTGATTTCTCTGTGAATTTTGACCTTCTGATTGTAAACTCCCTATATCCCCATAAAAAAGTCCACAAAATTACTTTTAGTGCACAGGAAAAAAACACAAATATTACACTGATTACATCCTGCACAGCAGAAATGTAAGGAAGCTCTTCACAGAAGTAAAAGTCATACGGGTGAGGGGAGGGGCAGAAATTGTTTCGAACACATGTTGCTTGTAGCCGATACACTAATTCTCAAGCCGCAGAGGACACCCAGAAGATTTTATAAAAATATTAATTTGGCACAGTTCCAGAATCCACAGATACAGGAAAGACAAGCGACATAACTAGAAACGAAATTGTGTAAAAAAAACCAAGTTGCATCTTTGGACGAAATCTGAATCAATATCAAAGAAAAAGTTCTACAAACTGGAACAGAAGTATGTGGCACAAAGAGATATTTCTGCAAAGGGAAAAGGTCAGAATGGTGGAGCGAGCGAGTAAATGCAGCTCTACAAAGGAAGAAAATTGCTTGGAAGGAATATCTTAATTACAGAAACGACCAAACCTGGGAACTCTAAGTGCCACAAAGAAAAGAAGCAAAAATTGCAGTAAGAAATGCTAAAAAGATGAGTTGGGGAAAATTCGGTAAACAGTTACAGAAAAATGATAGTGAAGATATAAAACGTTTCTGGAAGATAAAACCATGAATGGCAAAACATGCAAGTCAATAAGAAATGTGAAAAATGCTGCAGGGATAGTATTTACAAAGAAGAAAGTCATCTTGGACAGATAGAGATAGCATAATACAGATGTTTGAAGATTCAAGGAATAAGTAAAGAAAGCGAAATAATGGATACAAGGATGGAAAGAATCACAGGAGACAGTACTATATGGGAGGAAGAAGTTGAGACGGCTATAGAGAAGCTTAAGTTTGGAAGATCAGCTGGAAGAGATGGAATTTTTCCTGAGTAAATTAAATACGGAGGACAGGAAGTGGCTACAGTACTCCAGGGGTTATTCCAAAGAGCATACGACGAGCATTCTAAAAGAATGGAAATACATCATCGTCCCAATCCATAAACAAGGTACCAAAGTGACTGCAATAATTATAGGCCTACATGATTGTCTCATGTAGTACATAAATTATACACATCTATACTGGGAAGAAGGCTCAGAGCTGTGGCTGAAGAGAACCTACCAGGTATGCAAGTTTAAAATGTCGTTTTAATTCCAATAGAATGCGCTCTTAGCCTATTGAAGGATTTGCTTATCTCTAAACGCTATTTTGTTTGTTAGTCATTTGTTTACAAAAGTCAGTTGTTTTTAAGTCGTTTACGTGGACGTATCACACCTTTCTTTGGTGTTAAAAATGTCTAATTTTAAGCCAAATAAAGAGCATTTGCGGCATGTCATGATTTTCTTATTTAATCAAAAGAAAAAGGCATCTGAATGTCATCGAATTCTTGTTGAGACTTATGGCGATGTTGCTCCAACCGTCAGGACATTGGTGAACGTTGGTTTCAAAGTTTCAAACGTGGTGATTTTGATGTTACTGATCAAAAACGAGAAAATCGACCAAAAAAGTTTGAGGACTTCGATTTGCAATCTTTATTAGACGAAGACAATACCCAAACCCAACAAATGATGGCAGAACAGTTGAATGTCACTAGGCAAGCCATTTCCGATCGCCTGAGAGCTATGGGAAAGATTCAAAAGGTTGGAAAATGGGTTCCACATGAATTGGACGAACGACAGATGGAAAAAAAAAAAAAAACTGTGTGCGAAATGCTGCTTTTATGCCAAGAAAGAAAGGGTTTTTTTGCATCGAGTTGTAACTGGCGATGAAAAATGGATTTATTTTCAGAATCCCAAACGAAAAAAATCATGGGTAACGCCAGGACAACCATCCACATCGAGTGCAAGACCGGATCGTTTTGGGAAGAAGACAATGCTGTGTGTGTGGTGGGATCAGAAGGGAGTAGTCTACTACGAGCTTCTCAAACCCGGCGAAACAGTCAATACCGAGCGCTACCGACAACAAATGATCAATTTGAGTCACGCATTGATCGAAAAACGCCCAGAATGGGCTCACAGGCACGCCAAAGTCATTCTTCAGCATGATAACGCTCCTGCACATTCAGCCAGATTGACTAAGGAAACGATTTCTTCGCTTGGTTGGGAACTCCTACCCCACCCGCCGTATTCACCTGACCTGGCGCCTTCTGATTATCACCTCTTCTCATCGATGGGACATTCATTGGCGGAGCAACACTTCAACAATTTCGAAAACGTACGAAAATGGCTCGATGAATGGATTTCAAATAAAGATGAAGCATTCTTTTGGAATGGTATCCATATATTGCCCGAGAGATGGGCAAAATGTGTAGAAAGCGAGGGTCAGTACTTTGAATAAAATATATTATACTTTTTTTTAAATTACTGTGTATATATTTTAAGTAATAAACGACATTTTAAACTTGCATACCTGGTAGAAGAAGAACAAGCTGCCTTCAGTCTTCAAAGACAGACCCAGGATCAGATATTCTCATTAAGGGTAGTAATAGAGAAGGCCTGGGACCAAGACAAAACATACATCTAACTTTCTTGTCTTGAGCCGTTTTCGACTCAGTGCCTCGAACTGAATTATTGAAAGCACTGAGGGCAAACGGTGTTCCAGAGGAACTTATAGATGCCATCAGATCCTCATATAAAGGCTCAAAGAAAGTTGTGAGAATTAACGGAAAGGAATCAGGAAGCTTTGATATGAGAAGAGGAATGAAACACAGAGACAGACTAAGCCCTCTAATCTTTATATTACTAATAGACAAAGTTTTGAAAATATGTAAAACAAACAACAAAGCAGCAGTAGAGAAATGGAACATAAGGACAATTTTTGCGTAGACACTGCTCTATGCAGATGATATTGTACTCATTGCAGATTCTGTACAGAACCTCCAAAAAACGGTAGTGGAATGGGAAGCCGAACTTGAGAGAAAGGGCGTGATTATAAATACCAAAAAAAGCAGTCATGCAAGCAGGACGCCAACCTGATGATGTGCAAATCATGTGTAGAGGAGAAACCTTATAGACACAAGAAGATTTTATGTATCTAGGGACAGTTATAAGTAGAAAGGTAATATTAATAATGAAGAATAAAAGAAGGAAACAATTTATATTACCAAATCTATAGCGAAAGTTGGGTTCTATCTATTTTGAATAGTTCAGTGGTTATAAGATGGGGAAAACACAAAAGAATTGTGTATAATTATGAATCCGTAAGGTTAAATTGCGTTTTTGTGGATTTAGTTGTGGTAAAATTCCGTATAGACTTGATATAAGTTTTAGGACACATAGGAACATCATAAAAAAGATTGAGATGAGTTCAGTTGTTAACAAACCACGCTCAGGGAAGCAACAAACGTTTTCTGAAAAGGAAATAAAAATAGTTCACGATATAACGGCAAAAACACTCTCTATTTATGCCTCCAAAATAGCATAACAGATTATATCAGCTTCTATCACAACTTTTATATTGAAAACAGTTTGAAAGGATGTAATCCAGTTTTAATTATTGTTGGAGAGTTCAAAGAAGAAACCCTTCGTAATCGATGTCAATAGAAAAAATGTCCTAAGTTTGTCACAATCAACATATAGGGACCACTGGAGTTCATGGCAAAGACAATGCTTTTGGCTCTGATAGTCATAAATATGTATGAAAAAAAAACAGACTGAGAATTTAAAATGAGCACTGTTAGGCCAACAATAAAAATGGAGTTAGGACCATTAAAGTTTGGGATTGCGTGTTGTGAATCTTGTACTTCACTGAAGGTATAATGAATGCAGATAAATATGTTAGCATTTTGCGCCATAACTTGAACAGCAGTGCTGAAAAGATGGAGAACAGGGACACAAATATCTTCCTGCGAAATAAAGACACGAAGTATACTGCTGATAAAACAGAGGAGTGGTTGCTTTATAATGTTCAGAGATAAATCAAAACTCCTCTTCAGTCCCCAATTTTATATCCCATACAGCACTTGGGCATTTTTAAGGCCGCAAAGATAAAAATCTCCCAGATCACAGCTAAAAACTGGTTTACAGCAAGAATAGGAAAAAATTCCATCTGAAGTAACCCACCAAGTTATTTCTTTAATAGTAGGAAGACTTCAGGTCATAATAGTTGCAAATGATATAATAACTAAATATTAAGATGTACATAAAATTTAATATATTTATCAAAATAAAAATGTCTGCTGTGCCAATACTTTTTTGGCCCTTGAAATGCATATTTTATTTTTTTAAATTACAGTTTGTTTTCAATTAGCTCAACCAATTGCTACCAAAAATTAAAAGTTGTGTGCTACTTTTTAATGAAATTGAGTAACAAACAATTAACCTTCTTACTACTAAGATATTAGAAAAAATGTGGGTGTGCCAATACCTTTTTGATCCACTGTATATCCAATGTAAAAAGCTTTATACAGAAATTTTCAAAGAAAAGCTAATAGGTTTTAAAAAGAAATAAAAAATCAATCTGAAATATATAATTCACTACATTTATGTTGCACTAAAGTAAAACAGCAGTTAGAACTTTCATTAATAGAAGAAATAAAAAACTGTCATTAACTCAGTTCAACATTTAATCCAAATTTAATATATAAATAAAAAACAACAAACAGCTCTGTATATAACAATATTTGTACAAGATCCATTTCTAAATATATGAATAGGATATATAAACTGTTAATGAACAACAAATTTTAAGTAACTTACTCCTTGACCAAACTTCTTCAGTAGTCTACCAAGTCAACAATCTGAGATTAATCTAATTTACATAAAAAAAACATTCTTGTTACAATAATTATAAAAAATTACTATAAAATTGGTTTATTTTAATAAATAATTGTAACTGACAGACTAAGACTGATCCTGACAGAGCGAAACATAGTCTAAGTAACCTTAGCAAAGATTGACACACGCTGAGGCGAGGTTACAGTTTCACAAAAGCGCGGTCCTTCCGCGCGATTATTACTATATCAATGTTATCGACTAATACCAAATATCAAGTATATTCCTCTTACAATATTATAAATTCTAAACAAACCATACTAAATTTTTTATTAATATTTATAGTTTTGATAGCTATCATATTTAAGTACTGAATGGTTCATTTAGAATATTTGAATTTATAAAATAACCTTTTGTATGAGTAAAAACATTGTTTTGTTATTATCTATGTGCTCTTCAACAACCTGTTGATCTGTCATTTAAAAATGGAATTATTCGAAAGGTCGTGAGTGTATGCATGTTTGGTTCAGAAACACCAATGAATTAAATGTTATGTAAATATCATAAAATTCAACCAATGGATTCATAAAATATAAAGTAAAATTAAAAATTATAGCTTCAATCTTTTTTTGAGATCCGTTAATATATGTACATACAGTTAAGAACAAAAGCCTATGTACACTTAAAGAATATAATATATTTATGTTAAATAAAGGTATTCCAAAAGCAAAATCATTTAGATAGTTTAGAACTGGGAAAATGTTTCATATAAAAACATTTAGGCAATGTTATTTTATAGATGCATCATTGCGTAAAGGAGGAAAAAAGTGAAAACCCCACCCATCGGCTTATGGTTGTGTCAATTTTGCGAAACTCAAGCATCGCCTTGTAGGCTTCTCCAGCCCGGTTGTTGAAAAGACGCCTGAATCCTGAATTTTTCAACAAACTTGTTTTTGTTAATATTTCCTCTTTTTTTTTGGTACTGTCGCTTTCATTATTAACTTTTTAAATCTATTATAAGGTTAACGATTAGTCGCCGGTACCGTTCTGGATGCCGACATTTACTTTAAGGACAGGTTGAAGAAAAAAGATTTTAACTCCTACGTCTGATAGTCACCTTTTCTCACAATTGGGAAAATTAACCCATCGGCTTAGTTTCTCTTTTAAACTGCACCATACGACCTTCGTTTTGATGAAACCTTTGTATGAACATGAACATGAAAATGTTTTTTAGGGTGCTGAATCCAAATCTGAAGTTTGCTACCACGACAGATGGCTTGATACCAAAAATTGCATATTACCAGTTATTTTCGGTTCTTTACCTACAACACGACAACGAAAAGTTATTTTTTTTCTTTATATAGTTCATTGTAACTGGAACCAGTACTACGAAATGAAAAAAAAAAAACATTTCCAAATCGGATGATTTTTCGCGAAGTTATAGAATTGGGAACATTGTAGGAATTGGCAAATTTGCGGGCAGTCCCACATTTTCGCGAAAACACGATTATCGGTATTATTTTGGATATAACTCCAAATCTATTTGTTCGATTCAGAATTTCTTTTTTTTCATCTTAAAGCCGGTTAAATTTACTATTAGACCTTGTATATGAAGTTTTAATCAAGTCCCTTAAAATACACATGCTGGTATGATAAAAACCCCGTATTGTTGTGAAATCCAAGTTTTCGAACCAAAATTTATTTTCTTTATCTCAATGCTGGTCAAATTTATTATTAGATTCCATAATTGAAACTTTTGAATAATTTTTCATTATGAATTATTGAAACTTTTCCATAATTTGAAACTTCCAGCACTATAAAAACCCTGTTCTGTTCTAAAATCCAAGTTTTTAAAAGCATTTTTCACTATAACTCCGCTCATATTTGTCCGATCCCAAATTTTATTTTTTCTTCTCAAAGCTGTTAAAATTTAATATTTGATACCATATATGTAATTTTGATTATGTCCCACAAAACAATCACTCGAACACACTGATTATATCATAATTGTCATATTGTTCCAAAACATACATTTTTAGCGTGCTGATAAGGGTATTTTACGAGATTTAATCAAAGTTTCTTATATGAAATCTAATCATAAATTTAATCAGCTTTGAGATGAAGAAAAGAAATTTTGGATCGGACATATATTTTCAGAGTTATTAAAGTGATAAATGTGCCGAAGAAACTTGGATTTCACAACTATACGAGGTTTTTAGCGTGCTAGCATGTGTATTATAAGGGATTTTGTCATATAGATTCTAATAGTAAATTTACCCAGCTTTTAAGATAAAAAATGGATTTTTTTTTTTTTTTGCAATACTGGGTATGAAGCAGATAGCTGCCGCCATGGTGGCGAACTTCAGATTAGATTCAGCACCCCCAAAAAACATTAAGATCCTTTGAGAAAAAGAGTTCAGCAGTTTTTCCTGAAAACGGCTTTCTGGAACCATGTGTTATGACTTTTAAAAAAGTCATTCTTCTTAACCCGCCAATTCCCAACGGCACCTGCAAGTGCCGCACTTTTAATCGTGTTTGTACTGTTTCCTGTTTATGTTTTTTCTTTTTTTTTGCGCTGTCTGCCACCAGCTACGGAACCTAATTAAATTATTGGTTGAAGTAATTTAAACGTAGAGGCGCTCAATCGCTTTCAGTCCCATTTTGTGTTTGGTCAAGTTAGTGGTAACTCCAAGTCTGTGCCTTCTTTCCCGTTTTTTACCAAAAATGGATCGAAAATCGTAAGTAAATCTTATCTTTATGTTATGTATCAATGCATGATAAATTAATTTAATGTTTGGACATGTTTTTTTTTCATTGTGATTTGTTTATGTTGCCAAAATTCAATTGGAAAAACTTAGTGGCACCTGTAGGTGCCTTTGGGAAAATGATACCTTATACGCTTATTTCTTCATAAATAATAGAAAAAAACTATTAGGATTTTTTATAATTATTTTGATTATTAATTATTTATTTTTTACTTTTAACACATATTTTATATTTTAAGCAGTAAAAAATAATAATAATAACTAAAATAAATCTAAACTCCCATATTTATATACAATTTTGTTATATACTTTTCCCTGTTCAATAGAATTCCTCTTCACGAAGTAGTTGCTCTCTCGGAAGCAGGACACGATTTGGAACACATTGAAGTTACTCTTTTCCCACCTAATGAAGGATCAAGAACGGACGAAGAAAGTGGAGATGAAGACGATATTGATATGAATCACCTTCCAGGTAGTATTCTTAGAAGTGAAGTTGAGGTTAAATCTATTTGCGGGTTCGAAAACAAAACAAATGAAGTTATTTTTGTGGTTGACGAAGGAATAGAAGAAATGGGGGTCTCAGAGACAGTGCGTGATAAACAATTTTTGAAAAAGTTTGAGGATGACGAGCATGTACTCACAGATCTAAGTTCTATGAAGGATACAGAAGAAAATACAGAAAGTACGAGAAGAAAACGTAAACCGAATCTAGCTGAAGTAAATAATAATCTTGTAAGAGGAAAAGATGTCCAGGCTTCTAAAAGATTGCCGTCAACGATCCAAGCAGGTCCATTGAACAGCGCACTAGCACAAACCAGTACCAAGCGTAAGAATAAGAGCCAACAAACCATGTGGATGGAGGATGAAACCACTTTTACTAATAGAGTAGGGAACAGAGATGCGAAGGAGAGATGGAATGAAGGTCCCCATCCATCAAAATCTTGCTTAGAGTGGTTTGAGGACCTATTTTCTGCTCAAGTTTTAGCTCTGATCAAGGATCAAAGCAATCTATATGCTTTGCAAAATAACCACACTCTAAATATTTCCGAAGAAGAAATCAGGGTGTTCATTGCAATTTTATTGCTCACTGGATACCTCACACCTAAATACATACGCATGTTTTGGGAAACCCAGTCTGACACTTACAACACACTGGTATCGAAATCCATGCGCCGAAATAGATTTTTTGAAATTGAAAAATATCTCCACTTAGCCGACAACACCACCCTATCATCAGAAGATAAATTCTACAAAGTTAGAGATTTTTTGAACATTCTGGAATCTAATTTCAGACAAAATTTTAAAATCATTGGCACATCCCATGTTTCTGTTGATGAAACAATGGTACGTTACTATGGAAAGCATTCGTCAAAACAACATATTCACGGCATATCCATCAAATTTGGGTACAAGCTATGGTCGTTAGCTACGAAGTCAGGATATCTAGTGACTTTCACACCATATGAGGGTTCCAAAAAATCACCATTGCCTTTACAAGGTGAATTGGAACTTGGAGCTTCAGTTGTCCTTGATCTTACTTCAAGGCTTCCAGAAGATATTGGTCCATATAATGTATATTTTGACAGATTTTTCAGTAGTGTGAAATTAGTAGAAGAACTGTCAAAAAAAAACATCGGTGGAACAGGAACAATACTGGAAAATAGAACATTGAAATGCCCACTAGTAGCATCAAAAACTTTGTCTAAGAAGGAACGGGGCACTATATCTTACAGAAACACTGAAAATGTCATAATAACTAAATGGCATGATAATAATATTGTCACTATAATATCTAATTGCCATGGGATTACGCCTGTTTCTAAAGTGGATAGAATAGGAAAAGTTGACAACAGAAAATGCAAAGTTAGTGTAAAATGTCCTAATATAACAAAGATGTACAACATGTTTATGGGCGGTGTAGACCGTTTTAAACAGAATTTGGATTCTCAAAGGATATCCCTAAAGGGAAGAAAGTGGTGGTACAAGTTGTTTACATTCGGCATCGATGCAGCATGCCAAAATGCTTGGTTATTGAAGAGGCACACAGAAAAAGACTCCAAACTCAGCTATTGTGATTTCAGGAGGGCAGTGGTTCAAGAATGGTTATTCAAGTTTGGAGTCCCAACAAAATTAGTTCATAGTGTAAGGAATGTACCTTCATCACTAGTAAAAAACAAAGGATTTGACCATCAATTAGAAGATTGCATGGAACACCGACGCTGCGCCCAATGCCATAAAAGAACAAGAAAAATTTGTAAGATATGTAACGTCGGCATACACATCCATTGTTCTCATGAGTACCATAAAAATATGTGACTTTTATTTATTATTTAATATCACATTTTATTTTATAGTTTATTCTAAATATGTATTAATAAAATCTGTGTTCAAATAATATTCATTGTTCGTTATTATTACCAATATCAAACGATACCGTAGGCAACTCATGAAGCCTGGACGGACACCCTGCTCCCAAAGGCACCTACAGGTGCCACCTCAATTTCTACTAATCTAATTACTTTTTTTAACCAACTACTGGTCTAAAAATCACATTAAATTTAGAAAAACAGATTTACTAAAAAAAAATTGAAAAAAAACATTTAGATTGGCCATGGGAACTGGCGGGTTAAATCACTTCAGAAGTCATTTCTTAACTTGTTTATGTCTCATATTTTTCAGTTTTTAGGTAACTTTGATATCTTACTTTCAACTTTTAAAGTCTGTAAAGGAGTGTTTCTTATAAAATAACTATATTGTTCTACTGGACTCTATTACATTACCAGAAAAATAATATACATTATATAGTGTGGAAACGTACAGTTAAATATATATTATGTTATAATATACGAATATAGAATTACAATAACCACAATAAAAAAGTCTTGTGAATTTAAATGGTCGGTTAGTTTTCATATTGACACCCATTAGTTTAAACAATTACAACTAGATAATTAAACCAAAGTAGTTTGATATTAATTTAAAGAAATTTGTTTTTGATTAGTTTTGTAAATAACAGGTCCTACAAAATCTGTTTACTTGAAGCTGGTTAAAAATTTTATCAAAGAGAAAATAATATATTTATTTTGTACTCATTTCGGCAGAACATGTACTACTAAAAAATATATTTATTTTGGAACAATGTTTTTCATTTAGCATTTAGCTACAAATAAATTTAATATATTTAGTATTACTGAGTTGAAATAGGTGTACAATTTCAAGCACTTCTACTTTAAAAGATTTCTTTAAATTGAACACTTTTAACTTAAAAAAATAGGGCAAAATTTAAGAAATCAGAAAAACCTAACTAACTAAAATAATTCACTCTGCCTTTCCATATCCTTTATAAAAGCTCACTACAAACTCTTCCACGAGAGTTAACAATTTTCATATAATAAGTTTAAACTTCACCTAGTCAACTAATAACAATAGTTGATGATTGCCCAAAATAAAAAAAAAAGTTTAGAAGTCAAGTATAGAAGTCAAGAGACTCATATACATAACAGAAATTAGACCAATTTGGACATATGGAGTTGAGCTTTGGGGCTCCACTACACCATCCAATTCGTCTCGTACCCAATCCTTTTTTTAATTTATTTAATTGAAATTTACAACTGTATATACAAATATATTATACATCAAGTAAATATGATGATAATGATAAAAATGATATGTCACTTGTTTTTAAAGCAACTACCCATTGGTAGAACTTATAAAGGTTCTATATAATGAGGTACTATAAGGTCTCGAGGCCATCTTCTTTTCTGGTGCCTCGGGAGGTTATCAGGAATGGATTGAGAAGCAAGTTGTGATACTAATGGGTTTGAATGATTGTGGAGTTTGCTATGAAAGGACAGATATCTGGTTTGAGCTGAGTCAGAAACATAAGGTATATCCAGGCACTCCAATCCCATATTTAAAACCTTCAAGAATTGTGTCGAAAATGGAGAATCAAAATAAATCCAATCAAATAACCTTTACCCTTCATCGTAAACCTATGACTTCCTGTCCTTCAGTCTCCTTTAATGATGTCCCATTAATTCCTGTTGAACAGATCCGCTAGCTAGGACTCCATCTGGACAAACATCTTACTTGGAATCCACACACAAGACTAAAACGACAAGAAACTGCCCGTCGTTTTCGACTACTCCGTGTGAGGACACACTCAGTCTCTCACGGATTTTGTTGGCAATTTTTTTGGAGGTTCCTGGTCAAAAAATATTAAACACGTATTTTGCCGTTCCGACCAATGGGCCCTAGGAGCCGAGGAAAAAAATGAAATAGCATTAAACTAATTTATTTTTTATCTCGAGTTTAAAAAATGATATCGACATGATTTTTGCACCAAGATTTTTAGTTTTGATTGCGAATTTAAGGAAAAATATAGTAACTCTATAGATATTGGTTTTGGTTAATTAAATTCTAAAAAAATGATTAGTTTTTCAAGCAAACTACCTCTATAGATTTTTTTACACAAAAATTGACGTCAAATTCTAATTCAGCACCCTCAAAAAATTAAAAAACGCTTATTCAACAAAATCAAAAAATATTTTTTTGACCCTCTTCGAGAAAAATAAAATGTTTAAACCGATTATTGGTTACATACCTTTAAATCGCCATTACTTTGTCACGCAATTCACTGGTTGGTATTGCTGGAAAGAGGAGAGTTTCAGCTTTCTTTTGATGTATATAAATGTAAAATTCGATGAACAAAAACCTATTAAAAAAATTAGAAAATCCGAAAAACATTTTGATTTTTAACTTGAGTTTGAAACCAGATAGGATGATTAAACCAAATACATTTCAAGTGTATTACCACCCTATATTTTGTGTAAAAAAATAAAGTTGATAAGTTTAACCGTCTAAGCGTAATTGATGTTTTTATCAATTTAAACAAAATTGGCCTACCATTTTGGTATATAGGTATATATATATATATATACTAATTTGGAGAAATAATTAGTTAGTTTAATTATTATTAAAGTAATTATAATTATTAATTTTTTATTGCAACAATAATTTATTACAACTTAATATTTACATAATATACAGACAGAACCACATATAAGATTTGGTTGTTAAGTATTTACAATTTTATTTTATTCAATCCGTTTTGTAATCCTTGTTTACGGGGTTGTTCTAATAACTGAAGCTTATTACCTTACAATTTCATTTTCATTATATTCAACAAAATCCTGTCAGTAACGGAAGTGAGGCAGTTATGTTTTTATGTCAACTATCACAATCATATTTGAACATGTTCAACTGCAAAATAAAACCAAACTTGTAAATACATAACAATCAAATCTTATATGTGGTTCTGTTTCTATATTATGGAAATATTAAAGTGTAATAAATTATCTTCTTTCCAAATTAGTATATATATATATATATATATATATATATATATATATATATATATTGTAAATACATATATATATATAAATATAAAGTATATTCTTTCCAAATTAGTATATATATATATATATATTTGTTTACATATATATTTCCTGAGTTTTGAGGGTGAGGTGAACCCTTAAATACGAAATTTCATCAAAATAGAAAAATAAAAATTTGTAAGCTTCAAAATTTGCCTGACCAAAATGGTAGGCAACTTTTGTTTAAATTGATAAAAACATCAATTACGCTTAGATGGTTCAACTTATCAACTTTATTTTTTTACACAAAACATAGGGTGGTAATACACTTGAAATGTATTTGGTTTAATCATCCTATCTGGTTTCAAACTCAAGTTAAAAATCAAAATGTTTTTCGGATTTTCCAATTTTTTTAATAGGTTTTTGTTCATCGAATTTTACATTTATATACATCAAAAGAAAGCTGAGACTCTCCTCTTTCCAGCAATACCAAGCAGTGAATTGTGTGACAAAGTAATGGCGATTTAAAGGTATGCAACCAATAATAGGTTCAAAAATTTCATTTTTTGAGGTTTTGGAAAGTGCTGAATTAGAATCTGATGTCAATATTTGTGTCAAAAAATCTACAGAGGTAGTTTGCTTGAAAAACTAATCATTTTTTTAGAATTAAATTAACCTAAACCAAAATCTATGGAGCGACTGTATTTTTCCTGAAATCCGCAATCAAAACTAAAAATCTTGGTGCAAAAATCATGTCGATATCATTTTTTAAACTCGAGATAAAAAATAAATTAGTTTAATGCTATTTTATTTTTTTTTTCTCGACTCCTAGGGCCCATTGGTCGGAACGGCAAAATACGTGTTTAATATTTTTTGACAAGAAACCTCCAAAAAAATTGCCAACAAGATCCGTGAGAGACTGAGTGTGTCCTCCCCTTGTAAGTCAGAAGCGTAAGGTATATTAAGATCTTTGTGGATAAGTTTGTTTGTGACAAAATAAGGAGCATTTAGGATTTTTCTAAGGATTTTGGATTGTAATGATTGGATACGAGATGAATTGGATGGTTTAGTGGAGCACCAAAGCTCAACTCCGTACGTCCAGATAGGTCTAATCACAGTCATGTATATTAGTCTTTTGTAATTAATTGGGAGCTTTGAACGTTTGTCAAGTAAATGTTGAAGTAGTCGAAAACGACGGGCAGTTTCTTGTCGTTTTAGTCTTGTGTGTGGATTCCAAGTAAGATGTTTGTCCAGATGGAGTCCTAGCTAGCGGATCTGTTCAACAGGAATTAATGGGACATCATTAAAGGAGACTGAAGGACAGGAAGTCATAGGTTTACGATGAACGACACAATTCTTGAAGGTTTAAAATATGGGATTGGAGTGCCTGGATATACCTTATGTTTCTGACTCAGCTCAAACCAGATATCTGTCCTTTCATAGCAAACTCCACAACCATTCAAATCCATTAGTGTCACAACTTGCTTCTCAACCCATTCCAGATAACCCCCCCCCTCCCCGAGGCGCCTGAAAAGAAGATGGCCTCGAGACCTTCTAATATAGTACCTCATTATATAGAACCTGTGGAAGTACTGCCAATGGGTAGTTGCTTTAAAAAGTAGTGGCGTGTCATTTTTATCATTATCATCATATTTACTTGATGTATTGTATGTTTATATCCTAAATACAGTAGTAAATTTCAATAAAAAAATAAAATAAAATCAAAAATATAGAAGTATGTGTTGATCTATCATGTATTGTGATGCACTGTTTATAATTAGATAGTCCTTTCTGGTGGTAGAGAGATACTTTAAATGATCAATGCTTTAACACAACATTAAGATCGGAATTAAAAAGAAATTCTAAGACAATGAAATAATAAAATTTCCTCGTATATGAAGAATATAGGGAAAAAACCGACTAAGTCATTTTTTTTTTTAAACAGAGATAAAGCTATTTTTATTTTTAAAACACAATTACAATCAAACAATTGACTGAAATTAAGTACTGCAAAGGCTTAAATGTCCATCAAAAATATGTCACAACAGGGAAAACGTATTTTCCGCTTATAATTTGTTTAGGCACTGTAAACGATGAAATTGTGAACAAAACCCCATTTGTTCCGGTAAAAAACCAACTATATAAGTCATCTGAAACAGACAAAAACAAACTAAGTCATCTGAAACTGACAAGAACTAACTATGTCATTTTCATAATAATTATCTTAGTTTGTAATATACGGTATTATCATAATTTTTAATGTTATAATGAAATATTATTACCATGGATCACTAATTCACTATTCATGTGCCAAGTGACGGATAAATTTCTGAGCATTTGAGCTACAATATTCATAAGACTCATGAGGTCAGTGTATTTTGCTTTCTTGGTTACTATGGGTGCTGAAAAAGAAAGTTCGGCTTGTTATTTGAGTATTTTGATTTCATGAAGTCAGTTTTTTATTCCGAAAATAGTGAGAGGTACAGCACGTAAAATATAAAATAAAACGTAGCTACAAATAAAAAAAAGGTTAAATTACCCCTATAGAGTTGGACAGGCAGTTCAAATTCACCTCTTTCTATCGGATCAACATCATTCTTGAATGGTCTGCGTATCACAGCAGACAAAAAAGCTCCATTGCATGTTGAGCAAGTAATGTACTAAGCGGCAATTGTAAGCGGCAGACGCTGTAATTTCCTTCAATAGTTGAATCGTAAATGGGCATTTTTGCACACATTTTTTATCCAGTAGATCCTTCCAGTTGAGGATAAGACTTCGTGTAACATTTATAACCTTGAATGGCGACGGCTTTGCTCGAGAGGTTTTGATAACTTCTCTAAAATTTTTGGGGGTTTCCATTGGACTTAGTAAATTCAATAATCCAACATCCTTGTCACACTCCATATAGGAGTGACCTTTGATTAGAAATGTAATCGTGATCTGAATTGTATTAAACGGAAAATTGTAAAAGTTTTGTTTTTGCCTCCTGCTGAGTCGCAAAAAAATTTGAAGTTGCTCTACGTCATCATCCAAGTAGTTGTTGATGAAATGAAATAAGAAAGTCGCAACTTCGTTGAGGCTCTTTTTAGCAATTCCTTCGTTCATTATTTCTAAGATAGCATTGCCATCTACACTCAAAATGTTGACTTATGCGGTTCTTTCACTGGACGTCGTGACCGTCGGTTTTTTCTCTGTTTACCTAAATCTGAAGGCTATTATCTATTGATGTAGTTGTTTTTTTCCCGGTTTCGACCTGTCAGAATGTGCAATGTCTCAAACTGAAACCAATGATACCATAATATCCATGTGTGAAAAAAAATGACTTAGTCGGTTTTTCCCTGTACCCTTCATATACTCTCACCCTTACCTTAATTGGAGTGATTTTAGTAAAATATTTTGCTTTTTTTTTTCATTGGTGGTTTATTTACTGATTAATTCAGGAATCGTTTTTTCGAACTTCCACAATGGTGATGTCCATTTTAATTTCATCAGTGTGCTGTTGGTTAGCAGCTGTACCAAGGGTTGATAGTTCTTACATTACAAATTCCACAGTAAAAACCTGCTACGAACTGTATTTCACTTTCAAGTTATTAAAAATAGATAATAAATTATCAGGTTATAGGAAGATCAATTAAGCTGTACAAGTATAATTATATTCAAATTATATTTATGTTACTTTACATTATAATAATTACAAATAAGATCATTTTCACTTGGTTTGTAAAAAATAAATAAAAGAAGCACAAGCTCAAGAAATTAAAAAAAAAAAAAAATATTAGGGCTATAAAAAGTAATAGCATCACTTTATTTTAGTAGCTTTGCTCCTGCTCCTGTGGAAATACCTTGTCATGCAGTTCTAACCTTGCACCAATGTTTTTGGTGCAACCCTTCAATCATATTAGCAAACAATAAAATACAATAAAATGAAGAATAACAAGTAAATGAATAATAACTATTACAGCATTTATCCTTATCGTTTAGAGGAGAGGTAACTAAGAGGGCGAAGTACTCTTGGCATGAGTTCAAGAATGTTGATAGAAAATTTTGGTTGAGTGTAATTTCCCCCAAATCTCTTCCCTTTTAAAATCTCACTCTTGAACCCAAGGCAGACCCTTTATATGTTGTAGAATACAGGTTTTGTTTAAGGATTATATTTATATTTCTACATTGAGAATGGCTCGGCCGATTTTAATGAAATTTGATAATTATGTTTCTTTCGTACTTATTAACATTTTCTTTGGGTTAACAGTTTTATTAATTAAAATCGGTCGAGCCGTTCTCAATGTAGACATATTGCCCTCCTCACCCCACCCCTGCTAATTAATAAAACCATTAAAACCCTAAAAAATGTTAATAAGAAACATAATTATCAAATTTCATTCAAATCGGTCGAGCAGTTACACACACACACACACACACACAAATATATATATATATATATATTTACATATTTACAAATGTTGAGAAACGAATGGCGGGAGACTTTCATTAGAACCACATTGAAGAAGGAATAATCTATTAAACGTTACATTGTAATAAGCCATATCGTATAATTTTAAGTTGTTAGAATGAAGATATTGGGAACTAGCAGAATATTTAATAAGATAAGTCCAAAAATCAATCACTAAGATCAATCAATAAGCCTGTTCGAACTTAAGTCACATTCATGCGGTATGTAACTGAAGACGACTGTTGTCATCATTCAATTCCTCCTTTTGACATCAAAAACTTTGCTATATCGATGTGTCCCTCAACC
Organism: Euschistus heros; assembly: GCA_003667255.2. NCBI lineage: Eukaryota > Metazoa > Arthropoda > Insecta > Hemiptera > Pentatomidae > Euschistus > Euschistus heros. The sequence goes on along the minus strand of RCWM02000153.1, from coordinate 1,147,922 downwards.
CTTGCGTAGGATAAAGCAGTCCTTCCCGAATTAGATCTGTAATTTGGAGATGCATCGTAGACAATAAGGGTTTTAACAACATCCAGAAAGCCATTAACGCATGCAAACATAAGTGGCGTCAAACCATCAGCTTCTGCTTGTGCGTCTGCTCCGAGAATCATTAGTGATTGTACAACACTATTGTGTCCTCCATATGCTGCGAAATGTAGAGGAGTCCAACCATTGGTACTTTTTATATTTATCGCCACCCCTATACCAAGCAGAAATGAAACGACCTCACCATATCCATTGCGGGCAGCGAGATGTATCATTCCTTGGCCGTAGCTGTTCCTTTGATTGGGATCAGCTCCGCGACCTACTAGCTGCTCTAGAACCCTCAAATTACAATTTATAGCTGCCACAAATGCTGGAGTGTTTCCTTCATCATCCTTTTCGTCCAACGTAGCTCCACCCTCAAGGAGAGCTGTCAAAGACTTAATACAGTTTCCTTTGGCGGCATAATGAAGCGGGGTCCGACCAACTTTATCCTTGATCATCACTACAGCTCCGTTGTCCATTAAGAAACTAACGATGTTTGCATTTTTATTTTTCGCCGCGACCATCGTAGCAGTTCTTCCACATTTGTCTTGTCTATCTATGGCAGCGCCTAGTTGAACCAGCAAGATTACCATTTGCAAATCGCCTCTAGCCGATGCAAGATGCAGTGCTGTTTCACCCTTTTCTGTCTTAATGTTTACATCTCCTCCCATTTCGACAAGTAGTCTCACTATAGAAGGTTCAGATGCGACAAGCAAAGGTGTAAGTCCGTCATTATTCTTAATATTAACTGGTAGATTTCGATCTTTCAAAACTTTGAGTATTTCAGCATTACCTTCCCGTGCTAATAAATGCAGTACCGTGTCACCATTGTCGGATTTAATTGTTGTTAGAGCTTTCTCTTTTAGAAATGCTTTAACTATATCAATATTTCGTGACCCAATGGCTATTTCAAAAATACTTTTGCCTTCTCCTGATACAATATTGGAATCAGCTCCTCTTTCTAGTAATATTTCCACCCCACGGACATTACCTACCCTCACAGCTTGTACTAATGCGGTTTCTCCAAAGTAATTTGTCTCGTTTACTTCCAACCCTTCATCTAATAGTGCTTTAATTGCTCCATTTCGACCTTCAGCTGCTGCAATATGGAGGTAAGTATCTCCTCTGAGGAAACGTTTCTCAGGTCTAGCTCCTGCGCGTAGTAAGGCCTTGACTGATGAGGTATTGTTATTTCTAACAGCTTCTTCTAGAGGGGTGACATTATCAGAATTAACCACTTCCAGATCTGCCTTGAGGAATCCGAGGGCAGCGATAGAGGCGCTGCAGCCAGTTCTTGCTGCCAAGTGAATGAGGCTGTCGCTGCACTGTGTCAAACTCTGAATATCTCCATCTTGGGTGGCCAAAGCAATAATATCACCAGGACTGTTGTTAATTACAGCATTCTCAAGCTGAGATGCCAAAACGGCACGGTTTTCCTGAAACAATGATCCATGAATAGCTTGACGTAAAAGTTTATTAGGAAATAAATGAGTTCAATAGAAAACTATTCCTCTTATGTAGTCATTTATTAGTCAACAAGGTGAATAATGACTTGAAATTCCCAGCTCTGTATAAGTTACCTTTCATTATACATTATTCCCCTCCAACTTAGGTATCTGTAAAGAAGTTCTTATCCAACTTTAAAATAAATGGTAAACTGATCTATCCCCCCCCCTCCCCTCCCGACATACCTCCTAATACCGGCCCTGCCTTTTCATATTACGATTTGGAAACTCTTCCATCCATCTATTTATACAGTAATAAAACTGTAAAGATCGTTTCTTGTCTAGGTAACAGGTTATTGACGGTTCACATACAGAAATATGTGTTGATATATAATATATATCTATATCTATATCTATACTATTATATAAAAAGATAAGCCATTTTTTGTTTTTGATCACTAACCACAAAAACTACGGGACCAATCGGTACCAAATTTTAACCAAACAATCTTTATTGTTCCAGGAAGGTTTAGCTATAATAAAATATACTTGTTTTAAATTAATTTTTAATTTAAAAAAGCAAAAAGATGTGGATAACAAAGTGGCGAGAGCCATTCCGCATGTAGGGTGTTTTATAGAGCTTGAAATTGACAATAAAATTTATTTAACTTCCATTAAATGGTTATTTAAAAAGCTATAAATATGTGTTACGACATGCGCATAGAAAATGTGCAGTGAATTTTGGATAGGTTTGATTGGTTGAAAATTGGTGTCTCTGTTCCGCAATACAGTTTACAATGGTACTGAACCTGTCTGTACCAAATTTTAACTACATCATTTTCGTAGTTCTAGAAAAGTTTAGCTAGTTATATTCTGTTATGGTTAGAAATTAATATCCAACCATATAAAATCAATTAGTATTTTATTTTTTTATATATTTTTTTAGTCAGTTCGAATCCCACCTGGGCGGGTTAAAATTTATTTCGTGGCGGAACCACGAAATGAATCTTGACCTTCCATCCAGGCTAGTATAGGACTTCAATCGAAGTATCGGGCGGAAAAAAAAACAAAAAATCAATTTCAAGCTCTATAGAACACCCTACATGTGAGAGCACTACCTTTCAATCATCAAAGATCAATTAAATTATTACCAACTGAAAATTTCGATTCCTTGCTTTTTGATATTTTTTGTAAAAATATGATTCATGAACCTATCGTTATAAGCACTGATAATGCAGCCTATTATCCGCAACAGTTTCTTAATAGCCTCTGTCCATCTGGATTATCATTTCATAATTTAAAATTGAAAATTGAATGTCTAATTATGCTTTTACGTAATCTTCAAACACCTAATTAGTGATATTTTAACCAGGTTAAAAATTAACTTCTATGCGTGAAAATATTGAAGAAATAATACTCAATTGCATACTTCAATACACGATTTTTATCGATGAATAAATAAACCTTAAATTAATAGTTATAGTTACCCAAGTTCTTTACTTATGAGAGCGGGCAAGCGGTGACAAAGTATGCTATTAAGTTAATAAAAAAATTCAAATAAATCTAAATAGAGGTTATATGACAATAATTTTAACTTAAAATTATTGTTACATAACCTCTATTTTTTCCTTGTTAAATCATTATGTTTAATCTTATAGTTTTCTTTTATTTATTTCATATTCTGTGGGAAAATGGATACTTCTGATTAATCTTTGGAGGAGGGGGGGGGGGGGGGGGGGGGGGTTAACGGCTCATTTCATTGTGCGGGGAGGAGGTTAAGGTTAAGTTACTATTCTATCACCCTCATTGATAACTTATACAGAACTACCGTAGAGGTTTAAATTATTTTACATCCATACAGTGAGAAGCATCTAATTGTTAATATTCCAGATTATAGTTTTAAAAAAGGTTTTTATTATATACAAGAATTGAATAAATTGAAAGAATGAATTGAAGGAAAGTATAACAAATACCTGTAATGAAGAATAAAGATCGACATCGGGGATCCTATATTTAATAGCAAGAGAAGACATGATTTCTTTCATGTGAGAAGGCAGCTTCATCACTCCAGTTGATACCAGCTCATTGAGCAGAGTCATAGCCTTCTGTATATCTTGCCGAGGAAATACGAAGTCCTCCGCCAGCCAGACCTTGAGGTACTTAGACCGGAGTTGCTGAACTCGGTGGCAGATTTCGACGAGGAAGAAGGAGGTCATGACGTCTCCAGTCACCAGCGAGTGGAGAAGCGCCAGCAAGAGGTACTGTGGACTGCTCAGCTCCATGGCAGCAATGGTGGTTGGCTTGTAGATATATGCTGCCGCACCATAGCCAACTCCTATCCACAGCTTGCTCAAGGTGATACTACAGCACCGCGAGGTAAAGCGCATCAGTATCTGCTGTCCGTTCACGATAGATGCCATCTCATCAAACAAAGGATAGTAATAAATATTCTAAAATAAACAATTAATTAAAAACAAACTAAAATCGACTAAGATTTTAGGTTTTAGATTAAAACCTACATGTAGGAGAAGGTGCTGTACCTAAAGCACATTTGTACCAGTGGACATTTTTAATTAAGAGAGAGTGGGAGGAGGGAAATTGAAATTGTTAGATTGCTAGTGCTGCAAGCATCTTCCTGCAGTTGCACGTGTGTTTTCAAGATTGTCAGATCAACAGTTTAGTAGAAATTAATATTTTCAAGTTTTTTTCTTCCAAATCCTGACCAATCCAACCAATGATTTTAAATTTTTTAACACCTACATTTAGAAATTTTCTAGGCTGTAATATTCCATTGGGTTTTCTGATAAATATATCATAACTTAATATGTTTTCATATCAGTTATCACTTACGGGTTTTGGGAAATAGACCTTTCCGCACAACATGGCGTTCAGTTGTACCTGTGGACACTATTGTTAGCTGAGCCTGTGGACAGATAGTTAAAGTGCCCTTAGGTACAACAGATTTTTCTTTTTGTTTATTAATCCATTATTTCAATTATAAATATTGCGGAAAAGTTTGTAGGCATTCCGCGTGATATAAAATGCCTAAATTTGGATACCTATTATTATAAAATTTTTTTTTAAAGAGGGGAAAACTCGCCACTTACTATTTATAACAAACTATTCAACTAGTGAAGATAGTGATTTCACAAATGTGATCTTGGCAGATCCATCAAGCGAAGATTGTAACTTTTAGGAAGAATTGATGAATGATTATAAACAAGGTAAAGAAATTGAAGATGAAGAAATATATGTTGGTAGCTATGTTTAGTGTTGTAAAGCATTTGATAGCTTTGATAAAAAAAAAAAAGTAGACTCGTTCACGTTCATCATTTGCTACTTGAAGACAATTTCATCAAATGATAGAACCCCAAAATTTATTCTTCCTGACATCGCTACTGATTATGAAATTGAAATAAGAGATATCAAAAGAAAATTACCACCGCCATCTTTTATAACTGGCACTGGGAGATTATTTTCCTATTTTTCCTACATATTTTCATGGATACAATCTCTAATGATTTGATTTTTCCCATAAAAAAAAGCCTATGACACTCGTTAATAATAATTATAGTAACATAAAAGATTTCTTTTTGTTAAAAGGTTTAAAAATAATATAAGTTTCTATTTACTTTCATACACTAAATTTATTGTTGTCACCTATCTAGTCGGCCTTCTAGTTCAATAATCAAGTCGACTTTTCTTGTTTAAATATTCTATTTTGTTTAGTGCATTTTATAAAAATTATTGCTGATTGTTTCTCTAAATATCATTTCAATTATCCCTGTAAACCTATGAAGAAATGAATGTCCATTGGTACAACCACTAGTGTCCACAGGTACAACGGGGGAAGCAGAGTTTGGCAAAATGTAATTGAAATAAATTCTATGAATTACGATTACACTGTAATTGTAATCCCGGTCCGGGATTACATTACAGGTTATAATGCAATTACTTTACGAATTACGATTACAATGTAATTCAATTACGGATTACGTAATTGGATTACAGATTTCGATTACTTGTAATTCAAGGCATGGATTATTCAAATATTTAATTCGACTACAATATTTCTTCAATTAAATAGGCAAATAAATATCGGAATATCAGTTTTGACCTCCACCATTTAAGTTTAAGATTTTTTCATTGTTAACGGTTTTGAACTATCGCCATCTTTTTCTTAGAGAGAGGAGTGGGGGGCTATATTTCTAAATTGAGAACGGCTCATCCGTTTTTTATGATGTTTTATGTTTTTAATGAAATTTAATAATTATATTTCTTTCGTACTTATTAGCATATATTTGGGGTTTCAACAGTTTTACTAATTAGTGGGGGTGGGGAGGGGGGCCATATTTCTAAATTGAGAATGGCTCGTCCGATTTCAATGAAATTTGATAATTATATTTCTTTCGTACTTATTAGCATATATTTAGGGTTTTAACAGTTTTAATTATCAGTGGAGGGGGTGGGGAGGGGGGCCATATTTCTAAATTGAGAACGGCTCGTCCGAGTTCAATGAAATTTGAAAATTATATTTCTTTCGTACTTATTAGCATATATTTGGGGTTTTAACAGTTTTATTAATTAGTGGGGGTGGGGAGGGAGGCCATATTTCTAAATTGAGAACGACTCGTCCGATTTCAATGAAATTTGATAATCATATTTATTTCGTACTTATTAGCATCCCCCTCCCCACCCCCACTAATTAATAAAACTGTTAAAACCCCAAATATATGCCCCCCCACTCCTCTCCCTATGGAAAAGATGGCGATAGTTCAAAACCGTTAACAGTTAAAGAAAACTTAAAACTTAAATGGTGGAGGTCAAAACTGATATTCCGATATTTATTTGCCTATTTAATGGAAGGAATATTGTAATCAAATTATTCTGAAAATAATTCATGCCTTAAATTACAAGAAATAGGAATTCGTAATATAACTATGTAATCCGTCATCGAATTACACATAAGAATTACATTGTAATCCCAATTGAATTGCTTTGTGGGAATACTGTAATTCATACCCGATGTATTTCGATTACATCTGTTTGAAATATAAAGTAATGCAATTATAATCGGATTACAATGTAATTGAATTTTGCCCAACTCTGGGGGTACCTATGGACACTAATCAGTAAGCTACAAAACATTATTTTCTGTAAAAATAAAATTATTTTTCAAAATAAAGACACCACGGTTCGATAGCCCCTTGAAAAATATATAAGTGAAAATTGTCTACAGGTACAGCATCTTCCCCTACAAACTTGAACTAAAAAGCAAAAAATAATATTTTAATGACTTCAAAACAAAGAGAATTAAAGGGAAATCAACGAATTTATCGATTCTTATATACCTATTAACAATTTATGATTTAACAGTTATTTTTGGAGACGGAGCCAGCCAAGAAGAGCAGTTTAATTCTGCCTTTGCAACAAACTTTCGAATAGCATAGGACAGTGGATTGGCGGTGATGAAATAGTGCGGAGATCTTTACAATTACCAACTTTCTTTGATTTCTGTTTGTATTGGTTGGCACCGACTTAAGAAATAACAGATCATAAATTGTGAATAGGTATATAGGTATGGATAATTTCGTTGATATTCCTTTTATGCTCTTTGTTTTGAAGAAATTAAAATATTATTTTTTACTTTTTCATATGTACATGTAGGTTTATTCTTGTTTTTGTTTTTTCTAAAAATTAACTTTATTTTTCGATTTTTAGTGGCAAGTGAGTGTATTTTTGTTTATATACAGTGGCTCCCAGTCAAAATGATACAACAGAATACTTATAGATGTCTTTGAATAAATAAATAGTACAAATTAAATTAATTTAAAAACAATAATTTATTATTATCACTAAACACTGTAGTAGTATGTACATTATATATAAGCATATAAAAATAAACAAGGATTTAATAATAAAGATAAAACACATCACAGTGAAAATGATACACCTTTGTTTTCCATAATATTTGTTTACCTTGAAACTATTTTTCTTTAGTTAAACTCTTGCGTCGCAAGCGTTAGGCTCTTTTCTAAGCAAGTTGAACAAAATCTGCACTAGTTAAAAGTTAAAAGCACTAGAATGATTTTAACTGATACCTGCATCGTCATGGAAATTAAAAGTGATCCACGTTTAAATAAATCTAAATAGATACAGGAACATTTAACTGTTTAGGCCAGCCAGTAAGTGCAGAAGCTGTGAGGCATACCCTAAGAAAAATTAAATTTTTGGGGCGAGTTGCTTGTCAGAAACCGTTCATCAACATAAAAAATCAAAAAATTAGGATGCAATTTGAAAATGAATATTTCACTGCAGACCCTGAGTCTTGGACAAATGTAATATTTGCTAATAAGAGTTATTTTTTGGTCTGACGGACGTTGATATGTGTGGAGGAAACCAGGAAGAAAAAAAGGTAAGCTTAACTGTGAAACATTTCCTTTCTCTCTACAGGGTGTATCAATTTCACTGTAAGCCACTATATGTAAATTATTTAGATTTAGTTACCATGAAGTAATATGTTTATTGTGGAAGGATATATATATATATATATATATATATATATAACAGTGATATATATATAACAGTGATAGGTATTTTCCGACTGTTGATTTTTTCTTAATAAGTGTTTTTTTTATTTCTCTTCAAATTTATTTCAATAAAGTTTTTATGGGATCACTTCTGAAGTATTACCTACCGATCAAAATAAGAATCATCAAAATCGATTCCTAATTGTCAGAATAATCGAGCAAAAAACACAAAAAAAACAGTGGAATTAAGAACCTCCTTTTTTAAATCGAATAAAAATTAATCTAAATAGATAGATAGATAATCATTTTATTTATAAAAGACAATTCTTGTACAAATGGGAGTCTGGTACATTCTCAGACAATCCTAAATTTATTTACATAATGGAAAAGAATACGAAATAAAAATACACTTTTTACATACAAATACATGACATGAATAATAATCTAATAAATTATAGAAAAAATAAATATAAGGAGTTCTCTTGGTTAAATATTTAAGTCCATTAATGAGCTGAAAAGTTTATGCAAATTTGTATAGATACATATCAACATTTTAAATATTTTTTTTCATTTGTATAGATATTTTACAGATATAATGTTTATTTTTTTAATATCAGGAATATTTAAAATATATATATATATATAATAGATCTACCCTGATTTTATAATATCAAAATTATATTTTGTCGACCCTTAGAAATTATATAATTAACTATTTTACAATAATCGGGTTTTTTATAATTTGTATAATTATATAATAAACTGTTTTTTAAAATATAATTTTATTGTAACCTGTTTTTTCAATATAGGGCATGATTATGAGAACAATACAGTCTTGAAATGTCGCCAAAATAGTTGTTTTAATCTAAGTCGATTTTACTATAAGAACTACTGTTCGCAAATTAGCCGTTTTCGAGCTATACTAATTTTTAAGATACATTTAACGTCCTCCTTACGTTAAACAAGTCATAAATCTTTACTATACAAATATTCTAAAATACGAAAATTGATACTCAAATGTACATTACTGACGTTAGCTCATTTAGTAAGCTTCAAAATAGTTCAATTTATGTATAAAAACATCTTCGTTCATCTCAAAAGCTTAAATTTACTAGAACAAATCACCTACAAATTGTTCTTAGAAAACATCCACGTTTCATTAACTTTTAAATGAGGTATAATCATAAATCGGTTAAGAATTGGCAAAAATATGAATACTAATGAGGAGGAAGGAAAAAGCAATAAAAATACTACAAATACAAAACCATACTTTAATATAGGATACTTTGTTTGAAACTAAATTTTTTATTTTTATATTCCATTTTCAATGTGGCGCCCTCTATTTCTAATGCACATATGTGCTCTTATTAAAGCTGATTTTACTACCGCCGAATTCCTAAGAGAGGCTTGAATTTCTTGTGCAGCATTTTTTATCCTGTTTCTGAGGTCTTCTACTGTGGGTACAGGATTTGGAACAGATATTAAAGTTTTCATGCAACCCCACACAAAATTTTTTAAAATTTTTTATGTCTTGTTTACCGTATGAAGGAAGTTAATTTTATAAAATCTTAAAAATTAGTATAGCTCGAAAACGGCTAATTTTTGGACAGTAGTTCTTATAGAAAATCGACTCAGATTAGCCTGTACTATCTTCTCCTACCGGCTCCGCATCTATTTTCTAGTCACCCTGTATATATATTGTTTAGATCAATGTCCATCTTCTTAATCCTATTCCGAACTATTTTCAATATAATACACCTAGAGAAAATTCATATAATCAAAGGAGGCCCTACACCCTATTGCTTGAAACAAAACTTTGTTAAAATTATATTTGTTAAAAATTGCAATAAACTTTGTTTACTATTCGAACACCAACTGATTAAATATTGGAGGTAACATATAATTACTCACCAGAAATAATTTTTTTCCAACAAGAACAAAACTACACCTAATTGCTTTTAAAAACAACACAAATTCAGTTATTCTTCCGTTTATTCTCCCATTTGACGGCCAATGATAGCTGTTTAAGTTGTCGGCACATGAGATTGATAAACAAACGAAGATACACCATAGTCAAATTAAAAAGGGGCAGAGCTGAACATAATGTTACACTGTACTCTACTTGACACTATATAGGTCCCTAATACTACCTAACAAAAATAAATTACCTTATTATATCATATATTTTAGTTTCTTTCTGTACTTACTCAAGAAGAGAGTTACTAAGAGAAAAATTCAGTTTGAATGCATTATCATCAGGAAATTACATCAGCTGATAGATAATTATAGTTCGTTTTCAAGGATGTTTGTATTATCTATTTGCACTTGATATCAGAAGTGCGCTCTCCCCATTAGATTAAAATTGTATCAAAACAGCAAGTTTCCAGAAATAATTTTTTACTATTATTGGTTTTAAAGATATAACTAAGTTCAAACAGGTATATAATAAAAAACTGACCCACCTGTCGCACAGTGGAACGAATAACGTATTTTAAGTGGAAAAAATCATATCAACAAATCATCTATTTCGGTTCACTGTTAATAAGAACGATATTAAATTAAAGGGTTTCATTAATATCATTAGCTTAATCGCTCTGCAGCTCCAGAAAAATAAATGAAGACCCATTAGTGCCCTGATCCGAGATGCCTGAAATGTTTTTTGGAAATCCAACGATATAATCCGATATTATGGATGAACGACATTATTACACATAAGTAGTGGTTTTAATTTGTAATAGTTAACTATACAAATGTTACTGTTTTAAATAAGCAACTTTTAAGTTTAATTTTAACTTCATTAAAATATTTTTGAAATGCCACCGCATGGCACTGGCTTCAAACCTTTTTGATTACAGGCACTAGTATCTATATTAACTTTTCCAGCAAAAATCAGCTGCTAATAACTTCCATTTTATTAATTATATCGATTTTTCTTCCTGATTAAACTAAATCTTAAACTTCTACGGTATAACGAAAAATAAATTTTAAATGGAAATAAATCATAGCAAAAACATACCACTGAATACCGTTCACTGTTGAAAACAACAATATCTAGTTAGAGGGCAACAATATAAATATCATTGCCTTATTAGAAGCTCTAAACAAAAGGAAATGCATCTATATACTGACCATTGTGTTACTGTTTTCAGTATCAATGCTGATTTCGTTTGAGCCATAGGGACTGAAATAATTTTTTATTTATTAAACATGGACGATATCACTATATGTTAGTATTGGATTTTATTTACTAATTTTATTGTTTTAAATAAATCAATTTAATGTGTAATTTTAATTTTAATATAATATTATTAACATGGCACCGGTGCACCGCGGTGTCATAATTGTTGTTAACCTAACCCTTGTATTGTATACTAACTTTACCAGCACATATCAAGTGCAATTGTCTGATATTGCATCTATATACTGACCATTGTGTTACTGTTTTCAGTATCAATGCTGATTTCGTTTGACCCTTAGGGACTGAAATAATTTTTTATTTATTAAACATGGACGATATCACTATATGTTAGTATTGGATTTTATTTACTAATTTTATTGTTTTAAAATAATCAATTTAATGTGTAATTTTAATTTTAATACAATATTATTAACATGGCACCGGTGCACCGCGGTGTCATAATTGTTGTTAACCTAACCCTTGTATTGTATACTAACTTTACCAGCACATATCAAGTGCAATTGTCTGATATTTTAATAATTTGATGGATTTTCCTTTTCAGGTACAACGTAAACAGTTCCTCGATTGGAAATTTTTTCCTAATGGAAGAGTTCTAATGAAAATAAAAACGAATACAATTTTGTACGTTTAATGGAAAAATTGAATAGATTTAAATAAAAAAAAAAATCAATTAGAACAATGAAAAATACATTGTCGTTTTTTATGGCCAATATTATGGGCAAATGGCAAGTGCCAAAAAATGAGTAAATACTTATTTTTGAAGAAATTTCAAGAACGGTTTTAAAAACCCGATATTATATTTTCATTTGAACATTATCAACATTAACCAGGACCATCGCACAATTTGCCGCCTCTAGGTCGACCTTCAAAAAGTTTTGAAGATTGTGGCGACAAAGCAAAAAAAAAACAAAACAAGATTCGCTAGAAACCATAAGCTACTTATAAATCACATTTGTTGCTCAGATTGCCTCTGCAAATATTTAAAATAATTAACTGATGCGCCAGTAGAGACCACTAGACGTTTAAAAAAGTTAAGATTAGGTTCTACAAAAAAGAGACCACTAGCACACGATGAGGCCTCAGCATATTATATTGACTGCAAATTGACTAAGTACAAATATAATTTGACCCGAAAACGTGCGATGGGCTTAAGTCACACAATATATCCCTCGTATTATGCCCTACAAAAAGCCAAAAGTCATTGTTATCCACCAGCAGAAAGTATTTATATTAGAAAACAGAGTTGCAATATCTTTGAAACCATTGCTAGATATAACAGTTCATCGTCTAACAGCTACTTTACCCAAAATGATTAAGGATTTGGCTCAGACAAAAAATCTTATATTAATATGTAAATGTGGATGTGATGGTAGTTCAGGTCACAGTACCAACAAACAAAAATTTCGAAATGACAACGATGAAAATGAATAGTTATTTATGTTTTCCATGATACAGTTTAAGTTATGTGCACTTAAAAATAAATCTCAAATTGTGTAGCAAAATTCTATGCGTTGTCAACCAGACACCGCCGCCCTTTTAAATTTTTATTTGCAAAAGAAACAGCTGAACTCAAGTGAACAGAAACCAGGGAACAAGAAATCAGCTCTTCAGAGCTTATCAACACAACTGTTGACGGAAACGAAATTACAAAATGATTTTGACCATGGTAGACGGCAAAATATGCAATTCATTGACTAATCTAAAATCATCTCAAACGTGTTATATTTGTGGAACCACGCCTAAAAATATGAACGAAAATCCAAATTCTTATAAAACAGTTACTGAAAATTATAGTTTTGGTCTGTCTACTCTTCATGCTTAGATTAGGACTTTCGAATGCTTTTTGCACATAAGTTATCGGCTTCATATCAAGGAATGGGCCGTAAGAATTGAATCTAAGAAAACCGAATTGAAAAATAGGCATTCAATTATATTTTAAAAGATGACTAGGGTTAATTGTGAATAGGCTAAAATCTCGAATGACGGAAACACGGTAAGAAGATTTTTTAGAAATTACCGACAAAGTGCAAAAATAACAGGATTAAATGAGGAAATTATGCAGAGGTTTTATTATATTTTTATTACGATTAATTCTGGATTTGAGTTATATTTCGACTAATTCGAATCATATCTGAAAGTAACAATAGATTTGTAGCTCAACCTCTATCGTTGGTTTTATATGTCAGCGACAGTGCATAAGTTTCTATTCCATGGCACAGAGATTGTTAATAGAACTTTCTCACTCTGATTCTTTTGATTAATATAAAATAAACATTCCACCACAAAATTGCAAATTTTTGTGAACACATTTCTATTCCATGGCACAGAGATTATTAATAGAACTTTCTCACTCTGATTCTTTTGATTAATATAAAATAAACATTCCACCACAAAATTGCAAATTTTTGTGAACACATCCTAATGACAAAATTTGCATACCGAAGTAACTAGGTATCATCCAAGATTAATCCAAATATTTATGCAAGTTATAAAATTTGATAACCACAGGTTGAGATTATTTTTCCATATAAATGGCTTATTTTATTGATTGCAATGAGTAGAAGTTCACAGGAGATTGTTTAAAAAAAATATTTAATTTTTTTTTATTTTTGACAAAAATAACAATTGTTTTTCCGAAATATCGAAAATTCGTTGTTCTAAAATGTTTTAAACATTTTTTCCAAACACTGTGACTAAAAAAAAAAATTGCTCTTGTATTTCCGATATTGTTTTTACTTACCTCTGATTCAGTTTTCTGTTGGAGATAAATTTTCAAATTAAATGGCTTAATCCTGCTGACCGTCTGTGCCCTTGAGTTCATTATTTTTTTCTGCTTACCTGTATGATTTTAAATTATTAATAATTTATGGTTGTTCAAAATAAACAATGTTAAGAAAAAACAAGGGTTTGAAAAGTGACTTCAGTCCTAGCGACATACGTGAATTCTTATATAAATCAAAACTTTGAACAGCCAAAAGGGATTGAGTAAGATCGGTCAAATTCAGGTCAACATTTTTTATTGCGTATTAGGAGAAACAGTGACAAAAGGAGCTCACTCATTAGAACCTGCTTCCCAGTTAAAGATAGTGTTATTTAGTGTAACATGAGTTGAAATCATAACTGTTCCTACTTTTTTAATATCAAACTGTCAAACTACGTTCCAAAAAAACGTATCGTTTTTGACCGACCGGGTTACCTGTAAACCATGTTCCATGTTAATAATGTAATTATTAAAAAAAAATTTTTGATTATTATATTGTTTATTGATATAACTGTACAATCTGCCTCAGTAAAGGGCAATAGGTGCAGAGATAAATGTATTCATTCATACCATATATACAAATGCACTCACACACAACTAATAATAATAAAAAATAAAATAAATGATCTTCATAAAAATAAAACTAATAATTAATTACAATAATCAAAAATAAAACAAAATTAAATTAAAATTAAAATACAAACATTATTATACATTCATACTTTATATACAATACAAATACAATCAGCCTGGGGAACCCCAAATCGAGCCTATTCCTCCACTTATTGGGAGTCAAGGCCAGACGCTTAGAGATCCCAGCGCTGCTCTCCAGCTACATCACTGGTAATATCCAGTGGGGGCTGAGAGGGAGCGCTATGGCCAAACATATTCAGGACTTGAGCGGAGAAGCTGGTCATTACCAGGACTCCGACGTAACTTTATACATTACAAAAGGTCTCGGGGCCATTGCCGTTTTAACCTTCTTGGAGGGTTATAAGGATGGTTATGACTGGATAGGGATTGAACCAGAGGATTAGGATGATTGGATAGATTTTGATGAAATTTCGAGAATTTTGAAGGAATGAGATCAAGGACAAAAGGTATTTTTAGGTCATTATGTAGGGTTTTATTGGTAACATAATAAGGCGAATTGACAATTGTTCGGAGGACTTTGGATTGGAAGTATTGAATACGTTTAATATTGGATTGTCTTGCTGTTCCCCACAGTTCAAGTCCGTAGGTCTAAATAGGTTTTAATATTGCTTTATATATGAGGAGTTTGTATTCAACTGAGAGATGAGAATTCCTGCCTAGTTGCAAGAATTAAGAGTTATAATTTAACATCAATAAAAACAAACACCCTGTTCCGGTACATTGCATGTTACTATTAATTTTTATTATTATAATTATTTTAATTTTGATTAGCCTCTAGCTCTCAGGATCAAAGTCTATAAAACCTATTTGATTTTAGCACTCCATCAAGGATCTCAATGACATCTCAGCATATTGTAGATAAAATGTCTAACCGCTACAAACTTCAAGTACGCTAAACTCCCGAATACCAGGTTTCCTACTCCAAACTGCGGATTATCCTTGGTCTATTCAGACAAAGAAAACTTACGGAATTGGCTTTTTTTTATTTGGTATTAGGTATCAACAGTGAAGCATGCAATGGTGTAAATATGGGCATCCTCCTTTGTTTTTGATTCTTAATACTTCGGTAAATTAATTTACTTTGTTCATTTTGTATCACTGTGGTCACTTCCAGTTTTTGTTATTTTAAGCCCTGAAAAAGACCTGCAAGACAGGTCGAAAGTTCAACACTTCGGTATAAAAGATTTTTTTTACACTTGGATGTTTAATCTCTCACCGTCTTCCCTACCTCATGGTTATTAACGTTGTTTTTCCTCAAAGACTAGTTTAGTTTGTGTTACATTTTCTATAAGTAAGGACCTCTGAAATTCACCATGTCATAACAAGATTTTCGTCAAATTTATTTTTATGAGTTCAAACATTGTTAAACATTAGTGGGTTATTATTATTGTATAGAATTAGTCTTTACTACTACATTGATATCAACCTTTGATTATACATAAACAACTTTGAAATAACGGCTTTAAAAGTAGTTTATTTTGTTACAACTGAGTAAATTCCTTGTATTTTAGAGCAGATGTAATTGTTTAATAGTTAATGTAAATATGTGTTTTGAATAAAACTTTTGTTACAGAGAAAGAAACGCAATTGTCGCTTTATTTCACGACCTAAGAGTTGTCTAAAATGCTTTTAAGTAATCTTGAAACATCTAATCATTACCATTTTAACCAGGTAAAAAATTGCTGCTATGCATGAAAATATTATTGAAGAAATAATGCTCAATTAGAAACTTCAATATAAGATTTTTATCGATAAATTAATAAAATTTTTATTTAAATAATCTAAGTTCTTTATTTATGAGAAGCCTATTTTCAAAATTCACTGGTATCCACATAATGCAGCACATATTTAAATCTTTTTTAATAGTTTAATTAAAAACAAGTAAACTTCAATTTCAATTTAATATCAATTTTAAGCTCTATATGACACCGTAGCTTTGCAACCTCTCATGTAGAATGGCGCTCGCCACCTGTCGGTCAATTTCAAACTTCACTGTTATCCACATATTATAGCTTCTATAGTAACAAATGAATTGAAAATCAGAATATTTTACTATTGCTAAACCTTCCTAAAACTACTAAGATAATGTGGTTAAAATTTGGTAAATATTGGTTCAGTAGTTTTCGTGGTTGGTACTCACAAACAAAAAATGGCTTGTCCTCATAGTATATACGTACATTTTTGTTGTTGGAAGTTTCAAGGTTTTCCATAGTAAAATATTGACAATTTAATGGGAAAAAATAATAACAAACATAATGGGGATACTTGTTTACTTTATTTGTTAAATCAGTCTTGTTCTTTCATCATTTGTATCTTCTGTCTTTATCTAAGATGGGACTTCTGAACGCTTTTCGTGTTCATTTTTTCATACCTAGAAAAAACCGATGATATATTAAAATGATGAAGTCATAATGCAATAGTCTAGCTGGTTTTCGTAATACTAATCATACTTCAATTGTTATTATCGAAAAGCAATGGAAGAACACTCGACTTGAAGCAAGTAAGTAACTTTCTATGGACCTCTAACATTTTTTTTCCGGATCACTTATCGCTCTTTTCCTTCTTCTTTTAAGGAGGCTATATATATATATATATATATATATATATATATATATATATATATATATATATATATATATATAAAATTTATTGAAATTTACAACTATACACATATGTAAATCAAGTAAATGAGCTGATAACGATTACAATGACACGTAACAACTTAAAAAGAACTACTCATCAGTAGCACTTCAACAAAATTCTACACTAGAAGATCTCTAGGCCATCTTCTTTTCAGACGCTTCGGAGGGTTATCGGGAATGAAGTGGGAAGCAAGTTGAGAAAATAATGGATTTGAGTGGTTATGGAGCTTACTATGAAAGGATAGGTATCTAGTTTGGGCTAACTCAGCAACATTTGGAACATATGTTTATGTTCACACATGTCTTTATGGATAAGCTTATTGGTGACAAAGTAAGGGGCGTTTAGGATTTTTCGAAGGATTTTGGATTGTAAGGATTGGATACGAGATGAATTGTATGGTTTAGTAGAGCCCCAAAGCTCAACTCCGTACGTCCAAATAGGTCTAATAACAGTCATGTAAATAAGTCTTTTGTAATGAATTGGGGGATTTGATCGTTTGTTTAGTAAATATTGAAGTATTCTGCAATTTTTTTTTTTTTAAATTCAATTGTTATGGATTTTTATTGTTTGGAATTATTTATTTTGTTTACTATCTCTTTCGATTACTTTTATATAACTTATTTTACTTAATTTTATTTTTAACCTCTCTTTACTAATAATAAGTTTTTTTACTTACTTATTTTCTTTATCATTGTATAATTTATCTACATCGTTTTTAGATCATTTAAAATTGTTTGTTAACCTAACTACATTTCATTTAAGTTTAATTTACATCTATTTTTATTGTATTTATATATTTTATTTAATTTAATTTATTTTTTTCATTTTATCTTCTGATTCTGTATTCGACTATTTTTTGTTTTAGCCCTGGTTTGTTAAACTCAAACATTGTTAATTTTTCGACTTATCCCTCTCAACAACCTACTTTTTGCAGTTCATTCAATCATTTAACACTGCTCTTCAATTATAATAAAATAGTTACCTACGAAATGGTCTTATAGTTCCTCTATAATGGTCTTAATTTTCTTTCCTTTTTTTTTTTTAATTGAATTTATTTTCAGGTTTACCAATTTCAAATTCGGTAAATTAGTAAAATTCTCTTTTTTCCTCTTTAATTTAAAGTTGAGTATTGTTCGGCAGATCATTTTTTTTACCAGCGCTCACTTGGGGCGGTAATTGTCTTTCAAAAGTGAAAAGCCCCCTCCCCAACATCTTTTCAACATATTTCCAATTTTTAAAAAATACTTATTAAAATTATATTTGTTTTCAATCATGGCAGTACAAGAACAATTTCCTTAACAATATTTGACTGTGTTGACAGTGGCGTAGATATGGAAAAGGATGAGATCTTTAATGTTTGTAATGTGAAGATAACACTCTTGGATTTGACAAACCATTATTTTGTACTAATACACACTATCCCTCATCCCATTAACAACTAGATCTCATTCGATCCAAACATCAATTAACCCTTTAACGGGCAGGCTAGGAATTTCGGAAGACATTTCTTCTTTTTTTTTTTCCTTTCAATGGATATAGCCACGATAACCTCCACTCATGTATCATAAAATTCAAGGTTAAATACAGAATATTAGACGACAATGAGTAGGATAATGCGTCGGACATTACGGCATCTATTGAGCAAAAGGCATCAAATATGTGTATCCTCCAGGATACATTATCTGTTAAAGGGTTATATATTAAGAATACTGTGACAAAGAATCAATAACTATGGCGATAGGATATACTAAGATTGTCGTAGTAATCAACTTTAAAAGAACTTGGTTACTCTCAGATCCATGTTCCACAATTCCTATATTTTCTCCCTCTCTGCTCCCAATACCTCCATTTGGAACACAACAGAGAGGTCCTGAATATTTGTGTTTACCTCCCATTTGCAGCAAATTTATTCCTTATTTAAATTCTTATCACTTCCACATAACAGAAGTTAATATTAGGTTGATGCAAAAATAATGCAGGATTTTATTTCCTTTTCATTAGTAATTCCAATTGTGTAAACAAAACTAATCCACAATGCTAAGATATACACATCATTTTAAAGCCTATTTATCTCGCTTACTTTCCTACGAGTATATAATCCTTTTCTTTTTTTTTTACATATAATTCAGTCCACTCAGTGCCTCCAGACAAAATGACTTCTAGGAGCGATTTTCGGCAAATTTACTTGTATGAGTTCAAACTCGGTCGAAGTGCTGCGCAAACGGCTCGAAATATTAATGAAGTTTGCGGACCAGGTACCATTAATGAATCTGCAGTGGAGCGATGGTTTCAAAAATTCCGTAGTAGAAATTTTGACCTTTCAAACAAAGAAGGTGGTGGCCGTCCCTCTGCTATTGTCAACGACCAGTTAAAGGCAATAGTTGAAGCTGACCCCACCAAAACTACTCGAGAAATAGCGGAAGAACTTGATGTGGATCAGTCAACAACCGTACTCCTCTCGACCATTTAAAGCTGTTCGCTATCCCACAGCCATTCCAATATCGAACAAAATCTTAGGAACATAATTGCTATCCAAAGTACTGTACATTAGGGTGTAGTGAAAATGGCAAAGAAAAAAAAAAAAAGTTTGAGAATCATCAAAACCCTGACCCGGGAATAGTGGCGAAATTGGATAAAATTAACTGTGTAAGCATTTGAGACTGATATGTGTTAGTCTTGAGGTCGCACTGATCGTTTGAAGTTTGAACGAAAATGTCAAAATACAAAAATCCAAAGATTTATTATTTGCGAAGCAATATTTTTCTGCCAGAGAGCTTAAAAATAACTGATCCTCACAGAGCCTCTCCAGTTTTGACAGCAGTAACACAATTACATATATTATTTACGCGGGAAGATAACCGTGAGATAATTCAGATTTATGGAATTCTCGGGGAGATTATACCTCCTAGCGGGCAAATCTGATTGCCTGATCCGTTTGGGTGGAATACGCTGTACGCTGTTTTTCAGCCGATTGTAGAGAAACAAACAATTTGCTATTTCTGGACGTTGGCGTGGTCAACAGGCAGATTCGGGCTTATCCTCACTTTCTATGTCCTTTATTTATTCCTCATACTCCTCCAAGAACCCGAATTATTTAACAAAGAAGCCATCCAATTCCAGGTGAGCGAACAGTTTTTCGTTATTGTGAGTTAGAAATTCTCAAACTTAATTATTTCTTTCTGATTTTTTTTTTCTTTTTGTTTTATATAAAAAACATAATCACAGTCCATTGTCTTTAGGATATAATAGGGACGGATGCCTGATCATTCCTTAATCTTATTAGTGGGGGATTGTATTATGTCTATAATAATAGCTTTTTGCTAAATTGGCAAAATTGATTTTTAATAATTAATAATATCAACTAATTTCTTTTTTTTGGAGGGGGGACCTTTCCACCTTACGTACGCCACTGTTTACAGGCAGGATTACTCAATTAAAATCCTAAAAACAATAAAATAAAATTTTAAATAATCTGTTTCTTTTGATAAGTTGGATGAGTAGGGCAAAACACGAAATAGCAACTCTAAACTACAACTTTAAATATCTTACCATCCTTTCAAGGATCCATCGCTTAAGAAATCTTTGAAGCACATGCATTTTTAAGCCGCACTCATAACTGAATTTGCCGTCTCAGGAAGCAGGTATCCAACCACAGCACCAATGAGAGAAATGATGCTATACAGTTCGAAGTTTGCCCAAATACCAATGGACTCGTTGATGTCAACGAACATCTTTATACAGAGGAAGCCAGATAATCCTGTAGTGAGCTGCGTAACCCCGTTGGCGAATGCTCGCAGGCTGGTGGGGAACAGCTCCGAAGGGAGGGTCATCATGAAGGGGTTGATGCCGATGGATGTGATGAAGCAGAAGCCGAACAGCCCGACGTAGAGAAGGATCTTTTCAAAACATATAAAGTAGGCTGCTAAGGTTCCTGTGGAAATTGCCGCGCCGACCAGGGAAGACACCAGGAGTGGCCTGCGTCCTATACGATCTGAGAGGAATGCAGCTAAGAAGGAAGTTACTATGAATATTATAGCCATCGCGACAGCCACCCACTGGCCACCCAGAAACTCCACAGCGTACATCGATAGAACGGACGATCCATTGGACATGCTGACGAAGCTGATAATCTGCAAAGAGTCAAGATAATATTTTGTAACAATAGCTTTAATTTCAACATTACAGGGTATCATTAGAGATGTTCACCCTGAAGTTGTTGTTTTTTTGACATGGATATGTCTTTTGGCTGGGGGTCTATACTTTTTTGGTGTAATATTTTTTCACACTTAAAAATGTAAAATTTTTACACGCTCAAGTTCTGTTGATGTTGTTCGAATCTTAAATTAAATGCAAGTTCCCTGGTCTGAAATTTAATGGAGGATTTGTAGCATATTCTAACAAATAAAATAAAATACATTTTTGAATGTAAAAAAATGTAACACCAAAAAAGTGTGGACCCCAGTGGGAGATAACATTGCTAACTATATCCAACTTTAGTTAGAGCTGGTATAGGATGGGTGTTAGTTGGATAAATAGAGGTTACAACAATTACAAGAAGTATATTTATAGCTAATTACCTGAAGGTATATCATATGCTTCAAGTGGTTCTCTGTCTTCAGCATCTCCCATATCGAGGGCTTTTCTAAAGGATTCTTCTCTTGAGATCCTTTCTTGGACGTTTCCAGCTCCGTAATGAACTCCTTTCCGCGCAACTTCGTCATGCATTCCTTGGCCTCCTCGTCTCGTCCCTTGCTAATCAAGTAGTAGGGCGACTCCGGAGCAAAGGCAAAGAAGATGAAGAAGATTATCGGGATAGAGAAGCAAACTCTGGTGTAATTAGTGTAGGATAACGTAGTGCCGGCGACACTGACGAGCAGTTGGCCGATGAAGTACATGGTATTCAGTTGACCGACAATGGCGCCCCTGATGTTAGGTGGCGAGATCTCGGAGATGTAGATGGGGGCTACGCTGAACCCTCCACCGACGACTATTCCGCACAAGATCTGAGCAGCGTACAGCGCCCATTTGGATCGTGTCAGCATGATCAAGATCCAGCCCATCGCAGAAGATACTCCCATCGCAAGAAGGATCTTTTTCCGACCAAACCTGAAATGAAAGGTAACACCTCGTAACATACAATTTTTTATTTATTTTTTATTGTGAAAGTATTACAATCTGCCTCAATGTGAGCAATAAGTAATATTGATGGCTTAATAGATCCATTCACGCAATATGTACAATAAAAAATTAAATAAAAAGAAGAAATAAAAAAAAAAGCAAATAATAATTAAAAATAAGTAAAGAATCTCATAATATGTAATAATGCGAGAACAAAAAAAATAAATAAATATGTAATAATAAAGTACCTCAAACTATACAATACTTAAAGTAAAATAAAAAATATATAAATAATCAATAAAATAAATAATATAGATACCTATAAAAAAAAATATACTCGTATCTTATAAATATATTCATACTTTTTTTTTTACAATATATACACATCCGACAGATCCCCCAGTCAGACTTGTCCGTCAACTTATAGTAGGACAAACCAGGTCCAAAGAGATCCCAGCGCTTCTTTCTCAGCTGCATACCTGGTGTAAAGATAATACCAGTGGAGGCTGAGTGAGAGCCCTATAGTACAGTTACTTACTGTATGAGAAGAGGAGCTGGCCATTGACAGGACTCCATGTCGATTTTTATAATAGATCAAAAGGCCATTCCCTTTTCAATCTCCGAGGAGGATTATAGGAGTGAGTGGGACTGGATATGGATTGTGCTAGTGGATAAAGATGATGCGAAAGTTTTTGATGAAATTTTGAAAATTTGACAGGTATGGATTCTAGGACAAAAGGTATATTAAAGTTGTTATGTAAGGTTTTGTTGGAGACATGATAGGGGGCGGCGTTAGTTATGGTTCTCAGGAATTTGGATTGAAAGGATTGGGTACGTTTGATGTTCGAATGTTTTGCTATTCCACAAATTTCTAGTCCGTAGGTCCAGATAGGCTTTAGGATAGTCTTGTAAATTAAAAGCTTTTTGTCTATTGAAAGTTTTGAAGTCGCATAGTATGTGGTATAGTTGGCTGAATATTCTGTTCTCATTTTCTTAATAAATCATTTTTTGTTAAATATATATTAATTTTTTAACAACCTCACTCCCGACATAAATAATAATAATAATAACATTATTATTTACTAAACGAACAATTTGCTTCAGTTTTCAGTTGCCTAAGGCTAGTTGCACACACACCGACTTTTTGCCGGCCGGCAAAAAACCGACCGATATTTTGCCGGTGCTAGTGCTTGCACACTCACCGGTTTTTTGCCGGTCAAACAATTAGTAGAATTATAATTTTATTTTATTCTTGACTTTTCGACCTAAAACTTTTAACAATTTCTGATTAAAAAATTGATATTGTTTCATTCGATTCAGTAACTCAAACAAGAAGTAGCTTTTGTAATTATAGTGCATAAAACAGTAATTATAATGCAGTGGCAGGCGCCGGCAACTCACCGGCATTTTGCCGGCCGGCAAAAAGGCGGTGTGTGTGCAAGGTTACTATTTGACATGTCGTTCACTATTGAAATTTGGACGACCGGTAAAAAACCGGCCGTCCAAAACCGGTGTGTGTGCAACAAGCCTAAGTGACTAGCTCTCTAATTTACTGTCTTCATATTTTCAATATTGATTTTATGACCATTCACCATTGAATAAATGATTAGGAGCAAAGTGGATATTTTAATATAATGTTATATTTTTATATTTCTGCCATAGTTTTTCAAAAGAAAAAGGTACGAATTTTCTAAAGAGAAATATTTCTAAAAGTGCTTTCCTGAAAAATATTGAATTTTGAGTTAGTCAGTTTGTCAACTGAATGGCTCATGCATTAAACACTTGGGTTTATATCGGTTTTTGCATTCTTTCAGAAAAAAACAGAAAATAATAAGACCTGTTATCCTCCGAGGCCTGGGAAATGAAAACGGTAAAAGGCTCTTTTAACATAAACGTGTCATTGGATTACTACCAAGGGGTAGTTTCTCTACATATCAAACCCACACCATTGGACCTGTGCATTCAGAGCTCCTTTACTGGATGTTCATTATTTGCAGTTGAAAAGTTCCCAAAATGAAATTTAATAAATTAATACTATTAACTAAGAGGACAGTTATCTTTGTATAGCAAAAATGTTTTTGGCTCTGTTATCATGGTAAGATAGTTTTGAACAAGAGTAGGCATTCACATAAAAGGTTGATATTTCGGTCAACTGTGGACTTTACCTGTCAGCAAGCATTCCACATGGAATCGATGATGTTCCCGTTCCAATGGCTACTATCGATACTAGCCAAGACACCTCGTGCTCTGTCATGGGTACCTCGCTGTCCTTGGAGGAGTACCAGCCGGTCAGAGGAGATGGCCAGGTCATCGCCACTCCTACCATCACCATGCTCAGGCACCCTAAATAATTAACCAGCTTTATTAAACTTCGTTAATAACAATAGAAAAATCATAAATATTTTAAATGTGGTAAAGATAGTTTTTTGGTGTGCAGAACTGAGAAAAATCATTAATCATGGAACTAATTTATATGGTGTTGATGTTTCGGCTTATGCTGTAGGTCATCTCCAGGGCTACCTAACTATTTTATTGTTTTTAGTAGTCTCATATCCTAAAACGACATAAATAGAACAACTCAGTTTGCAATGTGCAGACCAATGATCTACACCTTAAGTATCTAAGTACATTAGCAATTTTCTTACTGTGGCCTTTCAGGATCTTTCCAGGTTAAAATGCTGTACTCTGACGGAGTTTTGCTTCCCACGTTAAGGAAATGGGAAAGCTGTATGTTAAGCTACAGTGCTTCTTAATAAGTGATTCTTCCCACTGTATTACGCATTCTATAAAATGCGCTGCATGTGGTGATGGTATGCTGAATGTGATTGTGGGAGAGAATGCGTATGTTAAATGGGCCTACTGTCCATTTCCAACCAGAAACATCCAATCAAATTTTATCATTTTTTAGCTAGCGGACATTTTGGATTTCCTTACGAATTCCTCAAGGATCTGCCATTAAAGAAATCTTATTTTCATATATTCCATATATTTCATATTTTTCAAGAAGAAAATTAGAGATATGATATTGATGTTGAATATAAATCTTGTTCTCACCTAAGATGTTATATCTTAATGCCGCGAATCAGTCTATCAATCGCAGAGTAGATTTCTATGCATTTCTTTACAGATGGCAGGAATCATTTTTACCGCTTTTGAGCGTTACTCATCAATCTAGGAATCATTACTCTACCTAGGTGGATTTCCTTCCTGTTTTTGGAGTCGCACATCAAGTCTCAGAAACCACCTTCAACATGTGTGGAAGAATTCCGCTTGTTCCCAGAGGCTTTATATAAGGCTTTAGCTTTACTAATTATTATACTAGTGTAGTCCTTGCCGAGGTTCTTTCATTTTTTCTCTCTGACAGGATCCTACTGCAATAGATCTTTGTACGAGGCCTACAGAAGATGGGGCAAGGTTTCTTTTGTGTTAGGTATTAGTCTTTCACACCATTAGTCTTTCACGTGAATCTCAAAGATCGTTGTTCATTATAGTTGATCGGGTAGCCTGAGACATTTAAAACTGAACTCGCGTCAGCTGTCCGGTTTCTGTTTCTTAGATATTTTTATAGAGATCTACCACCAGGTTTTTGAAAACACCGACAGTTTTTGATATATTGGGTCGGATGTCACGACAAAAAATGATATGATTGAAGAAATGAAATCAAGTCTGGCAGCTGGCATTAGATGTTAGCACTGCGGAAGGCTCTCCGTTGGCGGAATCTCTCCCGTAAAGCCAAACTTATTATATATCGAAAAATCATCCGGCCAGTGGTAACGTATGATAGTGAACAAGAAAATGAAAAAATCATTAAGGTATGGGAAAGAAAAGTTCTACAAATAATATTTGGACCAGTAAATGAATCAGGACAATTGTGTTTCAGAAAAAACAAATAACTAATGGCCATGTATGATGAACCCGATATAGTAATATTCATCAAGGCGGCTAGAATACGATGGTTTGGCCATGTGGAAAGAATGGCAACAGATCGTCTACCTAGGAGGTTGCTGTATCAAAAGCCAAATGGAAGTTGAACGAAGGAAAGACCACGTTTGAGATGGCTCGATGACGGTGAAGGTGACCTTCGCAAGATGGGAGTGAGGAGGTGGAGAAGGTATGCTGCCGGCAGGAACATGGGCTGTAGAGCCAGAGTATAGATAGCTATTTTTTAAATACCTTGGAGGCAATGCAGTATTGATACCAGTTAGTTGTTCACTTACTTTGACTTGAAGGTTTTGTCAGCAATATCCTAGTTATTTTCTGAAACCTTGTCTAATCAGTGGAATATATTTTAGATGGCAGGTATTCAGGTATGCTTCTATATGGTCTTTCGTATGATCTGTTGCCTTAAATAGGCCAATATTCGGGCATACGGGGTTGATGATTTTTATTCGGATATTTTTGAGGCTATTGCGGTAATTTTTATTTTTATTTTTTATTTTTATTTTTTTTGAGCTTAGTTTCCTTATATACTCGAACTTAGGCAGTAAGGACGGATTTTTCTACCTGTTACCAACCTATTCTAGCTTTAGTGGGAAGGTCAAGATTCATTTCGAGGGTCCGTCGTGAAATAAATTTTAACCCACCTAGGAGGGATTCGAACTCACGACCTTCAGTACCGAGCGCACTGAGAATCCATCCCCAAATCACTCGGCCATCGATATTATTTGAAATTAAGAAAAAAAAATATACAGCATGAAGTGAACAACTGAATGCTATTTACTGTTGAATTACGTGGAAATGACTTTCTGATAAAATATTATATAATTACTACATTTCGCAGAAAACGTAATTATCTAGACTTTTTTTTTTTAATACGCTTGGAAATTATCATAGAAAAAAAATAAAGTAAACGAATATTGCCTTTGATTTTTATTACCTTATCTTAATATTACGTGGAACCTGAACTGTAAATAATTCTGATAACAAGCGATTCATAAGAATATGTGGGCTTTGGTAGTCATAGTTCTGTATGGAAACAAAGCTTTGAAAACAAAGATGATGGCATATCAACTAGTTAGTCCGTGTTACTTTCGTCATTTTGTCAATTACCTGTCTACTAAATTTAATTTATATCCTACAATAATTATTGTATAATTGTGTAATATTGTTGACCGTAATAATATACTATAAGGAAGACGAAGGTCGAGGTGTGCAGTCACATGTACTATTATAAAGTTGAAGAGCTGTATTAAACGACTGGATGAGCAATATGAAGTAGGTTGTTGAGAGGGATCAGTCAAAAAACGAGCAATGCCATCCATACCTTTTATTGCCTTAATCAGGGCTAAAACAAGAAATATACTGATATTCAGTACTTTGAATTTACAACTTATTTCATCATATTTCCTCTTCTTTTTTTTTTTGTAAAACGCTAGATCGTGATAAAATGGTACTTTTTATGATGGTCAAATAAAGTGTTACAAAAAAAATCAATAACCTATAGACCCCCAACCAAATGATGAGGCGCTGAAGCAAAATTTTGGATTTTTGACGTGGATATGTTTTTTAGTTGGAATATATAGTTTTTTTCTTAACGCTTTTTTTTTATCTCACAAATGTAACGTTCTAGCTCTGTTAGTGATGCTCGGAACGAAAATTTAACAGTTTTCTACCCAGGTCCATAAATTATGGTAATTTTTTAAGGCCCTGTATAGATTTCATGGTATGATTAAAAAAACAAAAAACAAATACAACTAAAATACTAGTTTAATTATATAAATTTATAAGCCTAATTATTAAAGTATATAATAATGTAAGCTTAAAGCGCTAGCATTCATACTGATAGATATTATAGGGTGTAAAAAGTCCTTGTTAGTATCAAAGACGTGCCTTTGCAAATGAATTATTAATTTTACATTTTAGCGTAGAGGATGTTAAGAAGAGGTAAAGAACATTGTGCAAAACATAAGTTCCGAAAATTCATTTTTTTTTTTGAAGATACAATCCAGATACTGACAAAAAAAAAAAAAAAAAAAAAAAAAAATAATAAAACGAATCTAAATAGGATACGAGTATATATATATACACTGTCGCTATGCTCCTGAGGTAACTGCCATTTTTTATTAAGTTTAATTTGTTCCTTACAGCTAGACATTCTTATATGATTAGCAGGAGCAACAACCGCAGAAAATATTATGTATAGTAGTACCTACATTAATTATTGAGGTTGAATATTGTAATTAAACCTAAAGGCACCATTAGGAATCCAAATTCCAATTTAATCAAAAATGTAAGTTGCACCTTTCTTAGTTAACACGGTAGTGATTATAAGTGATTGTCTATTAGATTACATCAAACAATAGCCAGGGAATTTGGACTTATCTTGGAATACTGAATGACACTTTTATAATGATTCAAGTGCGAAGGGTGACTAATGATGTGATTGTCTCTTCAAGAAGAACGGTGTTGATGCCGATTGGTTTAGCCTCGGAAGAGGATGTAAATCAAAAGGATTGTGATGACAACCGGAGTAGGATTGTTGGTCAGAGGTGGTGAATTTTTTAGGAGAATGCTGTAACTCTAGAAAAAAATATCTAAAAAGTAGTTCTCTAAGTAGACATGGGTATAAAATAGAGAGGGGAAAACATTTTAGCTAAATGTTGTTCCAGTTTGACTTAGCGAAATATAAAACAAATAAGAATTCTTATCTCATACAAATATTTAACTAGTTAATAAACCAAAAGATCTAATAGCGAAATAGTTTTTTCTGCAAATATTAATTAAAAAAATTATCAAATTATAAATAAACATAATCTGTCAAACAACTATGTAACAGCGAACAAACATTAAATTTCTGCTCAGTTTGCAATTTGTTTAAGAGGAAGTACATAATGTCGTAACACACTTTAAACATTTCGTAATTATTGTTATTTACTTAGCCCATTTGCCTTGTTGTATCCGCTATAATATAACCTTATATAATATCACCTTATGGAATATTTAGTAAAAACAGTAATAATAATTTTACTGAGCTCATGAATTTAACTATGTTAAGGAAGCTCCACTTACAGAGTAGATTTAGATTTTTAAGAAGTTTAAAGCGGGGATCGAAACAGTTATTCCTTTATATAAAAATAAAATAAAAATAAAATAAACCTGTACCAATAAAACCCATAAAGGGTCTTGTGCTCAGTACTTAGGTAAGAATGTACCTGTTTCTGGGCCAACGGTTGTGAAAGGAGGATATTTGGCCAGAATTTTCGCTCAACCGCAAGGTTTTTTCCTTAATTAAGTAAGGAAGTACAGGTAGAAGGGATTTCCGTACTTTTATGTGTAATAAATGGATACATGATTTATATGATGTATATATATATATATATATATATATATATATATATATATATATATATATATATATATATATATGTATATATATATGAATGTTTATAATGAAGAATGAATGTAAAATACTGATGTACATTATATATGAATATATATCATGAAGAATGTTTATTGCGCGATTTATACGCTCACATATATATTTACACACACACACACACACATATATAAGTTATATACATATGTAACACGAAACAAAAACACAGAAAAATGTGTGAACATATGGACTCACCAGAAAGGGGCCTGGAATGCCGCAAATAGATCCTCCAGATAAAACTAGCAAAAGCAAAAGGCACACAAAACACTAAATCAAGACGTACTAGTAAAGTGTATCCAATGACGACGGGAAATCATCTGCCCTCGTCGAAGCGGACTGACCCCATCTAATGGGAGAAGGTAATTATCCCTTCTTCAGAGGGAATTTAGATTTCATTTAAGGTTGAAAAGAAATTGTTGGCCCTGGACCCTTCTCCTTGGAGAGGGCCCTTTCCGCTGTCGGCAAGCCCCGGGACGCAGACTCCAGGAGGCCTAGACTAGGCAGACCGAAAGGATGCAGTGGACCAGGAAAGCTGGACCGGGTAGGGCGGACGGTTGCTGCCAAGTAGGATAAGGTGCGGTCGCTAAGACATGACCATGTCATACCACTGGATAAGGCAAGGTGAGATTGCTAAGGCGTGGTTAGATATGGCCGGGTCCCACCAAAAATTGTACCCATAAGTAAATTTACATCCTTACTAAATGTATAATAAAAAAATGTTTTATTGACAGCAGTGGAATACATAAGACCCATGTATTGAACCCGCTACTGCCATAAGCTGTCCATATGCTTGAGAAGGATAGGTAGAATACAAAAAAAAAAAAATATGATCTCAGAATTGAGAAATTTGGTTTTCCCTCGATAATGGTCATCCATCTGAGAATAAACTCTCACAATATCGAATACTTCTAGCTAACACACAGTAAGTTATTTTTTCTAGTTTAGTCAGATAAACTTTAAACTACCCACGCATAAGTTGTTAAATCGTTTAAATTAGATAAGCTGACGGATCATATTGCAAGTTATAAATTTCTATACCATGTATTCTGATAGGAAGTATTTAATGATGCGTGAAACAGTGATATAAAGCTACTTGAATTAAACCTCACTGGACGGCGAATGGCACGCAATGGAAGCCAAAACAGATAACTCGCTTGTTACAGATTCAAGACCGGTTTTACTCCTTTCTCTAGAAAGGACAGAAAAATTACAGAGGCGATAAATATAAATAAGACAATAGATAAAGCAATAAACTATAAAACAGATACTGAAAAAAATAGGAACAATATATGCAAATGTAACTGATAAATTAAAAATAACAGATTGGCCAACTTGAAATAAATATAAAAATAAACAATAAACAGAATGAAGAATAGACCCTTGAACCCTAGTGGGTTAAGGAATAAAAATGTGACTATTAAAATAGACTTGATGGTTAACACCAGAAGAATAAAAAGGTAAATTATATTATTGTTTTATTGTTAATTGGATAATTTAGTTAAGTTAATTCATATAGTTGTATTGTTTAAATGAAAGTGGATGGATTGTGATATAAATATTGTTTCAGTCTGAAGATGGGACGTGGCTCCCGAAACATGAAACAAAATATGATGAATGTTAAATAGGAGTAAATGTGAAATAAAGTAAATAAAGTGAATTGAATATATTAATAAACACTCCTTGATTGAAGAATTAATTATTTATCATCAAATTTTATTTACATATTTTTCCTATAACTGATTCCAATATCTAATATGACTATTTTGAAAATATTTCTACCCTTAGCAAAACTGTTTAACTACCAACCTGTAATTATTTACAAAAGTATGTAATTATTTATTACCCTCACAAGGTTTAATATGAGAGATAAAAATTGTGTTATGTAATTCAAATTATTTTCAAAATAATATCAAGATTACCTGAAAGTACGGTACATATTTCCCAAGCCCGGAACCTCTGGTACGCCTCCTCGGACATCTTAATAGTGAAATGGGAATCACCCAACGATAAGATAATGTTATATAGTCGGAGGTGTGTTTGTGTTTGTGTTCCTTGTATTGCATGTCAAGTTTAACATTTACTTTGACATAAGTAGCATTATATGACAAGACTTATATTTTATACATGCACATACATAGATATACACATGCACAAATATATATATATGCATATTTCAGCTCAATAATCTTATTTTGGGGGGTTTAACCCCTTGTTTTATTAATTTCAGTTACGCTCTTAATCTCGGAGTCTAGAGAGAAAATCATATTATTTAACGATTGCCACAAGTTGAACATGGACGTAGCTCTTGGCTTTGAGATGTTACTTTCAAAAATGTAACATTTTGAAACGCTTTAGCTTTGTTGGTATGGCTCCGATCGAAAATTTGACGGCAGTTTCCTATTCAAAAATTCAATGGAGAATATTTTGTTTTTTTAAATCACTTTTGAAAACTCTACTTTCTCTCAACTTTGTTTATTTAAAACAATGATTAATTGTTAATTTAATTTAATTATTAATTAAAGTAATTTGTTTGTTTGTTTGTTTATTCCGTTTAACGTCACTTTATGCTCCTATGGCTAATCGGACGATGCTACGAGTCTTAAATTTTGCCTATCCAGATATAATTAGGATAGGGATCTTTAACGAGTACCTGACATAGCACAGACTCGGGACCCCCATTTTACGCCCTTTCCGAAGGACGGCATAGCTAAGGATTTTTTACTCCCTTTAAAAAATCCTAAGGTTATCTGCCGGGCTGCGAACCCGCGATCTTGGGTTTAGTAGGTTGTTATGCTAACCATTACCCCACAGGTGACTCCAAGTAATTTGTTCTTTTTAATTCCAAAAATGCTTAATTGGAAAAAGCGGCAGATTATAGATATACGTATCCATGTTCTATTGTTTTTCCAAATCAGATAGAAATTATTTAATTTAATCCAAAATCAAAATGGAAAATTCTATCAAAACTTTCCTTCAGTAAATCCTCAAATGTTCCGCATTCATACTCTTTAACTCCTAACGAAATGAATTCCTTTTTCGCTACCTCATCATCAAACTCTTGAAAAAAAAAAAAAAAAATGAAAAATAATCTTTATTCTGGGACACCTTGTCCCCTAAGAATAACATATAAGAACAATAAAAAGGTATTATTGTCTGACTGCGTACATATCAGGCAGTAACTTATAGAGAGTGTAAATTATATACTACAAGTCTTTGGGTTTACATAAAAAAAATAAATAAATAAGTAAATAACAAAATTAAAATAAAATAAAAGAAAAAGAAATATTCTAGCAATAAAATATTATTACATAATTTCGGAAGATTGATAATTGAGGAGGTAGATGAATAAATTATGTTTAAAGAAGTGAGAGAAGGAACATTGCGGATCGAAATGGGTATGGAATTCCAAAATAAAGCTGCACGATTAATAAAGGATATTTCAAAGGAAGCAGTTCGATGAGAAGGGATATACAGATCTATAGGCTGAGATCTGGTGTTCAAAAGATGAATGGAAGAACGAAGGGCAAGGATGTCGTAAATCTACGAAGGTTTTTTGGACTTTAAGGATTGGAATAGAAAGGAACCAAGGAAGTATTGTCGCCGAAAACTTGGATAAAGCCACCTCAACTCGGAATACCAGCAAGTTATGTGAGAACGCCTGGGGATCCCATAAATGAATCTTATAAAGGAGTTCATTAATCTTTTCACCTTCATTTCAAGCTCGCCAGACAGTCCTCCGTATACTAAGCATCCATAATCGAGGTGGGGAAGGATGAGGGAAGATACTAACAATTGACGGGTATTGCGAGGGAAAGATTCACGGAATCTTAGGAGCTGTTTGAGGATGGAGATGGTTTTTCGGGTAATGTGGGAAATATGGTTATTCCAATACAAATGTTGATCGAATACTACTCCGAGGTTTTTGACAGAGTTTGTGAACTGAATAGGAACGTTATCGAGATAAAAAAATGGATAACAGGAAAGGAAATTAAGGGAGGGTTTCGATCCAATTAGCATTGCTTTAGTTTTTTCTGGATTCAGTCGTAACTTATTCTCTACTGCCCATTGGTGAATGCTATAAATGTCATCTTGAATTTTACGAGTTGCCTCAAAAATCTCACAAGGATGAAACGATAAGTAGATTTGAAAGTCATCAGCATATAAATGATATCGGGAATTATTAATAGCGTCTGTCAAATCATTAATGTAAACGGAAAAGAGAGTTGGT
Organism: Euschistus heros; assembly: GCA_003667255.2. Lineage (NCBI taxonomy): Eukaryota > Metazoa > Arthropoda > Insecta > Hemiptera > Pentatomidae > Euschistus > Euschistus heros. Next base: position 1,113,891 of record RCWM02000153.1, on the reverse strand, counting down.
GAAAGAGAGGATCCCTGAGGAACACCTCGCGTCAGAGGCACAGATTTTGAAGGAGGTTGGTTAGGAACAATAACTGTTTGGGAACGGAGAGATAAGAAGGACTGGAACCAGCCAAGAGCACTATTGGAAAGGGAGAGTTTTTGTAATTTAGTCAGAAGAATTTTATGATCCACGGAATCAAACGCTTTGGAGAAATCGAAGAGGATTAGGATAGTAATTTTATGTTGGTCAATTGAAGAATAAATGTCTTGAGTAATTTTTAAAAGAGCGGATTGAGTAGAATAACCTGAACGGAAGCCTGATTGAAGAGGAGTTAGGAGATCTTTATTTTCAAGGTATTTAGCCAGTTGAGAATGGACTATTCTTTCAAGTGGCTTAGATAGGTTTGATAGGATGGAAATAGGCCTAAAATGGGATGCTGTGGTAGGTGAAGGAACTTTATTCAATGGACGAACTAGGACCTTTTTCCATGCTGTGGGGAAGGAATAGGTTTGTAAAGAGAAGTTGTAAATATGTATGAGAGCAGGAAGGATGACAGGAAGAGTGAGTTTGATAATTTTTACCGGTATTTGATCGGCACCGAAATCATTTGTCCGGGATTTAAAAACAGAAGCTATTATATCATCGGGGGGAATATAAAGAAAGTAAAAGTTATCTGGATTAAATGGAAATTGAGGAATGGAATAGGATAAAGTATTGATTGGAGGCTCATTGGGAGAGGAATCTACAAAAAAGGAATTAAGTTCGTCAGGAGTCACAGGATAATATGTACTGGAAGAGTAACTCGTAATCGAAAACTTCCTTAGAATTCTCCACTTAGATTTTGAATCTGGAGCTTCGGATAGGATGTTACGAAAATGCTGCGCCTTGGCACGTCGCATGGTAGACTGGGTGAGGTTTCGAAGGGATTTGAAAGTGGAGTAATCATCAGGAAATCTAGATCGCCTGAAGCGCCTTCTAGCTGCATCTCTTTTTTCATCAGATCTCTAATTTCTTGATTAATCTAAGGAGCAGGTAAACGTCGGAAAGTAGAGGTTTTGAGCGGTGCTAGATGATTAAGACATGTTAGTAGATTAGATGAAAGGCATTCCGCCATTTCATCTATAGAGTGGGAGGAATAGATTGGTTTAATAGAAAGGGATAATGAGTCTAGTAGAGGGTTTATATTTTCTGGAGTTAAGGAACTAAGATTACGCCAGGAAACTTTTTTATTGAGGATCATAGGTGTGGAAATATTGTAGGAGATTTGGATAAGATCGTGACAAGAGAGAAAGGATATTGGATTTTGAGAAAAGGAAAGTAAATTTTGAGAAGAATCAACTATGAATAAATCAAGTAAAGTGTCTGAAAACTGAGTATGGTGAGTAGGTTCAAAAGGTACGATAAATAGATTAAGAGAATAAGCTAGATCTATCAAATAAGATTTATCAGGAAAAACGGAAAGGAGATTTGTGTTAAAATCGCCGGCTATTATTATGTTATTGTAAGCGGGAACATACCAGTCCTCCTACACATATATATAATTATTCTTTGCGAAATACAACCCTTACAAAAGAAATCTAACCCTTCTTCGCTTAACGATTTCCGTCCCATACCAATACTTTCCAATCTGTCCAAACCCCTTGGAAGACTAGTTCAATCACAAATCTCCAATTTCCTAGAAAACTCTCATCTCCTTAATCCGTTAATCTGGGTTCCGAGCTGGTTATTCAACTCAGACAGCCTTAACAAAAATTACAAATGACATACATACTGCTCTTGACGAACGAAAAGTAACTGTACTTATCCTTCTAGACTTTACTAAAGCCTTTGATACCCTAGACCATTCTATTCTCCCCACGAAACTAAAAGCCCTATCTTTTTCCTCAAGCTCTCTCCTCTGGTTTCATTCCTTCCTCTATAGTAGAACTCAAATAGTATCCATACCAAACCAGCCACTTTTCTCTTCTCTTTCGTTGACATCAGGGGTAGCCCAAGGTTCCAGTGTCTCTCCTACCCTTTTTTGTGCCTACATAAACGATTTACCAAATTCCATTCACCATTGTTCCTACCATCTATACGCGGATGATTTCCAGATATATCTATCCTTCCATCCCTCTGATTTAATAAAATCATTCTCCCTTATCCAAGAGGACCTTAATAGCATTTGCAAGTGGGCCTATGATAACAAGTTAAAATTAAATGTAGAAAAAACGCAGGCTATTATTATAGGTTCTAATACCCATTTGAGATCCCTTCCCCACCTCCCGATCCTGTCTATGAACTCCCAACCTATTCAATTCCACTCCACAGTTAAAAACCTTGGTATTACCTTTGACCAAACCCTTTCATGGAAACCTCATATCTCCCAAATTTCTCGACGGGTTATATCCATCCTTAAACTATTCCATTCTTCTTAGGACTCCCTTCCGAAACCTACTCGTCAACTTTTGGTTTCTTCCCTTATCCTACCCCATTTTGACTATAGCTGTGTGGCATATGGTGGGTTGACGGCGGAACTCGAGAGTAAACTAAGAAGACTAATGAACTGTTTCGATAGGTTTATCTTTAGGGTTCCAAAAGCCTCCCACACATCACATCTATATACAGAGTTAAAATGGCTTTAACCTTTATCCCGCAGAAATCACTTCCTAGCCTCCTTCCTCTACCAAACCATTAATTCTCGGAATCCCTCCTACATCTATAACATCTTCCAGTTCAGATCCTCGGTCTCCTCCCGCACTACAAGATCTCGCTCCTTAGACCTGTATACTTCTTCCCATAAGAGTACATCATTTGACCACTCCTTCGTTTCCCGTGCTACTTCCTTATGGAATTTACTACCCTGTAATATCCGTAATGCTCCATCTCTGTCCACATTTAAATCCCTTCTCTTTCAATACCTCCTTTCCCTCCAGAATGATACTGACTAGCAAAACCTGACTAAAAAAAAAAAAAAAAAAAAAAAAAAAGCATTCAGTAGATGTAAATAGGTTTTTATTTTTTCTCCTAAAATTATTGGATTTTTGTAATTTTTATTTCATCTGTGTCTGTTTTTGTTCTTTATTTGTAAAATTGTAAATAGTTAACCAGATTGTTAATTTATTTTATTTCATCTTATGAAAGCTAGACTTATTGTATTCATTTATGTACATTATATTATTCTTAGGGGACATCGTCCCAGAATAAAGTTTATTTTCTATTCTATTCTATTCTAATAAAATATTAAAGCTTGTACATGAAGTTGAACATTATAAATTTGAACGATGGAATGGTGTGGTTGCAGAGATTTAAAGGATCCCACTGAAGACCACTCTACTCCATTTAGATTCCCCTATTCCTTAAGGTTACTAAGTGGTTTAAAGCAGGTTGAAAACGTTATTTATTATCTGGCGTCAAGAAAATTGTTTTCAGGATTGAAATTTATATTTCATTACGCATGACTGAGCTTCGAGTACTAAAAGCAACTCCCTAGGTTTTCTCCAGTTTATTAATTATATTTGTGTCATAATATTAAGAAAATAAAGAAATTACCTGTTTAAATTGAATTTATAATTGTAATATCAATATCCATTATATTTTTACATTATTTACTAATTATTAATTTTTATGTAATTTTGGTAATCGGGGTCTGGGATTTTTCACGAAAAGGGAAGCTCTTCGTACATTGCTATGGAACATGTGTTACGAATTCTGGCCCAGTAGCCATCGTTGATAGAAGTGAACACGACGACTTCCCCATTCACGAATGTCACCATCGCTCAAATCCGTCAGGATTCCCCACTCACGGTGGTTGGAGTGATGGACAAGCAATCAAGCTCACCTTATAGTTAACTCCAGTTTAAGGGTTGCCAATTTTTTAGATGCAGTGTGAGCTATCCCTTACCCTTTGAGCTATCCCGCTCTAATAATGTAATCCTCCAAGGTTGTAAATATTTATATATACATGTATATATATATATATATATATATATATATATATATTTTTTTTTTTTTTTTTTTAAGGTCTTTTTTTTTTTTTTTTACATTTTCCTGTTACCATGATGTAATAAAATAAGTGTATAAAATAAAAAAAGTGTGTAAAATGAAAAATAAAAAATGCAAATAACAATACAGATTACACAATATTCAGAGAATGTGTTACATAAACGTCATATAAACCTTTTCAAGAGCTGCTCTTGCCCTACAATCTTCTTCATTATCTTTCTCTATTGCCATTCCTAGCCCCGAATCTCTAACCAGCCTAGCTACTGGTACTTTCTCATTCCTTATTTCTGAACCTGAAATAACAATAAACCATCATCGAAATATACAATACATATCACACTGAGTTAATATTACAGTTAATTACTTGAATTTTAGTTCAAAATATAAAGTAGTATCTGTCGTAAGTGCATTAAACCTTAAAAGAAGATGACTTGGGTTGATGGTCGTATACAACATGATAAAGTTACATTAATCTACCATGCAAGTCTTTATCAGAGCTAGAAAATCAAAAGAAAAATCGAATTTCAAGAGACTAAAAAATAAAAACAAAAGATACGAAAATTGAAGAGTTTTTTTTTTATGTATATAACTTTTTGGCATGTGAAGCAAACGTTTAAAAAACATTCACCATTTTCGAGATATAATCAAAAAACACAAAATTAGGACCTTCTCCCCTTCCAAATCCTTCTCCCCTTCTAATTACTCCTAAGGAAACCATGAAATAAAAAAAAATCGCATAATTCCTGCACTGTACACTCCTCATTTTAGCACTCATTGACTGGACTATAGTGCCATGCATCCTTGTCCTGTGCTGCCGCCATCCAACGGAACTTGCAACACCACCCACGCAGTCCGTCCACCTCTTCTTTTTCCCGTGCCAATTTTCTGTAAGGAAACTCCTACATCAGCCATATACTTCACATGTCCAGCCCACTGGAGTCTCCCAATATTAATAGCCAAAACAATATCATCGGTTCTTTAAACCTTTGCATTAGTGCACCGTTTCCACTCATTTCCGACACATTCTGCTCTAAGTATTTGCAGAAGAACCTCTTTCTCGAAAACCATCAGTGCCTAGTCCATGCCTCAGACCCATATGTGAAGACTAGCCTGACAAAGGTTTTATATATATAACGTTTACTAAACTACTGGTCGCCTGCTTCTTAAGTGTATAGAAGCATCTATTAGCTACTAGGATCCCTCTCTTAAGCATCTACATTGTTTTCCACGTTGACCTGCTAGCCTTGGTAGGCAAATTCAGACACCTACTAGAATTGGAAAGATCCGAATGATATTTTTCTTTTCTTCAACAGTACGGGTTGGCTGGTACCCATATAGTTTTTTTTTCTTGAGTTTAATTTCTAGACGACGAATAGCTGTCTTAAAGGACAAGAAAGGTCTCTGCTCTCCTAGAATATCCGACAATGTCAATGTCATTCGGATATGCCAGTATCTGTACATGTCTGTTGAATAAATTTCCCGTTTTATGATTATTTTATCTGTAGTTATCGTTATTGTGTTTATGGAAACACTGAAGATGGTAGAATTACCATCTTCAATTAATAGCATATTCAATAATTTAAGGTAATCCCAATTCTTTTATGTAGTATATGTAACTCCTTAGTAAAGTTTATGGTATTTTTTTATAGTTTATTATTTTTAGACATACCTAAATGACAAGACCATATTAACACTTCATTTCACGATTAAGATTTCTCGACAAACCTCACGGAAACTACAACAAACGTACACAAAACATAGTGACTATAGATATACCTGAGTCGGCCTGAAAAAGGCTGAAGAGGAGCTGGCTAAGAGATCTCCTACGATAATTCTGTAAATGCAAGACTAGAGTAGTTGCCGATGGGTGCTCAACTCTCGCATGCCCATTGTATATAACATCTGGTTGTTGTTGTGGTTTGAGTGACATTTGTAGGTAGACGAAAAAGAAAAGACAAAAGTAAATATTCGGCAGGCTTTGTATAAAAATAATATATCATAATTATTCTTCATTTAAGATTCCTGTTATGTATAGTATGGATAAATAGTACACAAGGCTATATTAACTTTATTGTGATGTGCCCTAGCAAACAAACAACAAATATATTGCAATTATTATTATTATTATTGCTATCAGTATGTAAAGCTAAAGATATTTCAGTACTACAAAATTCCTAGTTCAATGGAAATATTCTTATATTACCATGATACATAAACCAAACAAAAACACCGATTCACCTTCTTCCTACCGACCAATTAGCCTACTTCCTTTGTGTTCTAAAGTTTTTGAAAAATTATTTTACCGACGAATACTAGACATACTGACAGATAAACAAGTACTACCTACACATCAATTTGGATTCCGTTCATTTCACTCAACAGTTCATCAACTACACCGTGTTACGGATTTCATATCAATCTCACTTGAGAAAAGACTATATGCTACTGGGGCATTTATAGATGTAGCCCAAGCATTTGACAGAGTTTGGCATGACGGACTTCTTTTTAAATTGAAAAATCTTCTTCCTTTTACCTATTATCTGATCCTTCAATCTTTTCTCTCTGATAGATTTTTCTCTGTCCGACAAGGTTTAGATATCTCCTCTATTTAGATAGCTCCACTGTTATATATTCTTTACACTCACGATATGCTACTTAGCCCTCAAACATTGACAGCAACATACGCTGATGATACAGCAATATTAACTAGACATAAAGACCCCACAATTGCATCATTAACTCTTCAACACCACTTAACAATACTACAAGACTAGTTTAAGCAATGGAAAATAAAACTAAATTACACCAAATCACAGCACATAACCTTTACACTCAGACAAGACCCTTGTCCACCTGTCTTCATCGAAAATCAACCCATACCACAAACAAACGAAATTCATTACTTAGGACTTACATTTGATAGAAGAATGACCTGGGGCCCACATGTAATACAGAAACGTCTCAGTCTAACCAAGAGATTAAAACTTATGTATTCAATGCTACATAAACGGTCAACATTAAAAACTCCGACAACGACTGAATACATACACTTACTTACTTAAACCCATATGGACATACCCCACACAAATATAAATAAATAAATAAAGCCTTTTATTGCATGAGGAAACAAACAATATTTTGTAAAACAAATAATATCTTGCAACATGAATAAAATAAAATGCACTGCTTCTAAGATATTTACAATTCATAATAATCTATTAAGAAATTATACTTAGTATATCAAAAAACTGTTTGGAATATATTTACAATTTATGATTGAAGGATGTTGCCTCGTGCAGGCCTCCCCTTAATGGGGGTCATGGTCTAACTTCCCTGGAGACCAAAACCTACTGGGAAGTGGAGTTCACAATTTCGTTCCATAGTTCTTTCCATTTTTCTCTATCACGAGCAGTTCTCATCCAATTGGGACCAGTGATAGTCTTGAGGACATCACTCCAGCGCCTGTGCTGCCTTCCTCGCCTTCTCTTTAAATTATACGGGATCCATTTGGTAACCTTTAAAGACCATCTGTCATCCTGAATTCTGGCAAGGTGCCCAATTCCATTTGATTTTCCTTATATGTAGGCTTATATCCTTAATTCTAGGTTCTTTGCGCATAGCGACACACTTAATTTTATCCTTTTTCTTGTAGTTCATAATGCTTCTTAGACCAGCATTTTGCCATACTTTTAGCTTGGATTCTTGCTGTTTGGTGAGTGACCAGGTTTGGCAGCCATAAGTAAGAGTATAATAGTATAAGAATGCAGCTTTCAAATATCACTTTCTTATCTTCCATCTTAAAGTTACCCTTCATTACTTCTTTTAAGGACCAGTATTTCTGCCAACCTCTGGTGATTCTCCTTTGTACTTCCTTTGCTGCACGATTATTAAAAGATACAAGCTGTCCTAAATAAACAAATTCTTCTACATACCGCAGTGTTACTCCACTTAATCTTATTTCTTCTTTTACACTGTTCGTCATTAACATTGTTTTGGAGTAATTCGGGATAAGTCCTACTTCCAAACTATGAGCTAGGAGATCTTCCAGCATTTGTTTAAGTTCTTCAATCTTACCTGAGATCAAAACTATGTCATCGGCAAATTTCAAGTTATTTAGTTTCCTTCCATCAATACTAATGCCCATATTGCTCCAGTCAATTGCTTTAAATACTTTCTCCAGTAACACTATGAACAAAGTTGGTGATAGTGGGTCTCCCTGTCTTACTCCTCTGCCTATCTTAAATATTTGGCCCCTTCTCTCCATTTCAATATATTCTGTGTTTCCAATATATAGTTTCTCTATGATTTTTATATATTTCTGCGGTATACCAATTCCATTCATTGCCTCAAAGATACTCCTATGATAGACACTGTCGAAGGCTTTCTTGAAGTCTACAAAACAGAAATACAGAGGAAAATTATATTCCCTTGACTTTTCAACTAATTGGTCAATAACTTGAAGATGGTCTGTTACTGAAAAAGATTTCCTGAAACCAGCTTGTTCTATTGACACCGTTGCTGATATATATGGAGTCAATCTTCTATTAATAATATTTGAGAAAAGCTTAGCTATGGTTGAGCAGAGGGATATGGGTCTATAATTGTCAATTTTAGATTTGCCACCTTTTTTATGTAGCAGAATTATTTTTGCAGTTTTCCATTCTTCAGGTATATCACACAAATATACGGGACTGCAAAAAAATACACACCTTAAAAAAATACAAATACTCCAATAAAAATTACTCAGACTAATCACGAAATCATCTTGGTACATTTCAAACCATACACTTCACACTGATTTAGAAATACCCACAGTAAAGGAACATATACATGACCTTTATAGATGATTTCACGACAGACTTCATGGACATAACAACATACTCATTAATGATATGGCCACGACTGATATACCTGGAAATACTCTCAGAAGGCTTAAAAGAAGCTGGATGAGAGATTTGCTCAAATAAATCTCTTTAATCCATGCCAGTAGGAGGTACTATTGAGTGCTAGTCTCCCACACGCATACAAGGCCTGTAGTATTCAATTTCATCACATTCACTGATTGTGACCCTTATAACAGGTGTGAATTAAAATCTGAAAGAGAAAAAAAAAATTTAACCTCTGGCCTATGATACAATTTATTACGTTTACAACGTATTAAGGATAAAGTAAATTCCTTTCAATACAGAGAATAAATTCAAGAGTTATTATCAGACTAAATAATTTTTTATATAATTACTTTTTTACATATGATCTATTGTTCTCGAGTTATGCACGATAAAACAGTAAGAGCTACATAAAAACAACTTCTTCTTCCTCAACCCAAAACATCTTCCGCAACAACTGTATAAACTTTGAGAACATTTTTCTCTTGCCTCGATTTTTTGCCTTCATTATTTGGGCGGATCAAAATAATTATGATAAAAGTTGAAAACAAATAAAAAAATTTCTCTCTGACTGAAAAAAACAACAATAGGCCATGGGTATGTCTATCTATAATCTACTGTTGTTTTTATATCTACTGCTTCTGATAATGAAACTGTCGCCTAATTTTAGGCAAACAAAAGCCCCAACACTTAATTAATGTAGGCAAAACGTGATTTTCTTCATTCAAACCAATACAGCTCCTAAACGGTAGTTCCTAACGACGCACATAGGCGGCCAAAACTATTTAATCCCAGTTTACTATCAAAAATAAATATCTAATCATATTAAGCTTAGATAAAGGTATTTTCAGGATTTCTATAAAAAAAAAAAAAAAAAAAAAAAAAAAATATTAATGTTTATTAATATATATATATATATATATATATATATATATATATATACTTAAATATACACTTAAATAATATAAATATACTTAAACATTTCTCTATGTTAATTTTCTAATAAAACTCTGCCTGTATAGCGTGAAATGCTTGTTGTCTGCCTCATTGGCTTATTTGGAGAGCAACCCTTTTGGCAATATTGCTTTTCCTATTAAAGTTGAACCGTGAATAAGAATTTTATGCATCGTAAGTGGATAATTTCTTATATGTAATTTTAATTACACCACAAATGTAGGACCTCATGGTTGACGACATTACACACATTTACGTCAATCATAGTAAGTGACAGGATATGTTTCACAGTATAACTATTGTTTTCTTGTGATTTTCTCATTGCCAACTTTGGTGCCACTTAAATCGAAAAGGTGCGGCTATTTGAGGCTTGGTCATTATTATTTAACAAAAAGTCCAATCTTTCAAACAAATTAAAAATAATAGCCGGGACGCACCCTGAAGTACAACAAAAACACAAAAATGTGATAAAACGTTGTTGAAAATAAATGAAAAATAGAAAGTTTTTCAAACAGCCGAAATGGTACGGATACATTAATATATAAAATAATAACCACTTCAAAAGTATGTTTCCTTACCTGCAGTTTCCAGATAAATAGCTCTATTTATGAAAAATACCAGTTAATATAAGAAAACCTTTTTTAATTGCAGTGTTTACACTTATAAAACAGATAGAGATTCGTTAGTTTTTTTTTTTTTCCAAGCCCCTATTGGATACAATTCTTGTGTTTAAGGATTGGGAATTTCTATTGATGTTTGGCCTTTTTCTGTACTGGGTACATTGTAAGGCCTGCGGAAAGTTTATTTTTTCTTGGGGTGAGGGTTTCTGAGTTTATATTTAGGTGATGGGGCTCACCTAAATCTTGTTGTGGGGAGACTTAGAAACTAAGCTATATATATTTACCAAAACTAAAGAAGAAAAAGTCCTTATGGTAACATTTCTGTTAGTTGCCAACGGACCGGAGGTGGTGCTGGTGTCAATGTTCTGAATAGAGTGTTTGTCAGAAACTGAAGTGAGTCCAGGAACTTAACATGTCGACGCTGGATGAATTCCGAGACTGTCGGAAGGTCGAAAATCTCGCGAAGGTCTTCTGGTTTCTTCTTCGTCAGGGAGGTCGTTTTTACCATCTTCTTGAGCATGGAGTCCTTGGAAACACTGCAGATGCCGTCTGACGGGTGAGAATAGAGGCACCGTACAGGAGGGCAGGCCTGAAAAGCATGGTTTTGTTGATGCACAACTTCAGCCGCAGGGAAAGTGCTGGAGAGGAAAGGAGGTGGTGGAGACGGTAAGATCTTTTCCTCACCTTGCGGTGCACCCTGTAACAGTGGGCTGAGAATTTCAGCCCTCTATCCAGAGTGAAACCCAAGTAGACGATAGAGTTTGAGGGTGCAATGGTGGTGTCTACCACTCGCAGGGTCTTTGGCAGTGTTGTCTTTTTCCCACGCTGGTGTGAGAATACTACGCAGTCCGTTTCAGCTGGATTCACCTGGATGTTAAGTGAGTTCAGCCATTGAGTAATCTCTTCGCAGACAGTCTCGGCATGGCGTAGTGCTCTTGCGGGGTTCATGCTGCTGCTTTAGTTTAACGGAATGGGGCATTTATAACTAATCGTATAACTTAGATATTGTTGGGAAGGAAGGGACAAGGGTCACATAATGTCCTCTGTTAATCTTGCTTTATAAACAGCTTAGTTTTTTTAACCTTCTGTGAATTTTATAAAGTCGACTTTTGGCCGCCAAGATTAGCTAAATACCCTTTTGTGCGACGAATGGTATTAACAAGTCAACAAAAAATATTCTCCATTGAATTTCTGATAAGAAAACTATCGTCAAATTTTTAATCAGAGCAATACCAACAGAGCTAGAGCGAGTCAAAACGTTGCATTTTTGAGGGTACAAAAAAAACCTTACACAAGAAAACTATAAACCACCAGCCAAAAGGAATATCCATGCCAAAACAAGAATCTCCAATAGTTGAAATCTTAACTAATGAATAAATCGCATTGTTAGTAACCCCGAGCTTCTTCCAAGCTATGGATCGTAAACAGCAAATGTGTTATGGTGGCCAATAAAAGTGCAATTCTGCCATTTGATCTCTGATTAAATTTAATGACGTTTTCAAGTTCTATTTTCTGAATGAGTAAAAACATATGTCAGTAATCTGGGCACTATAGGGAATTATTTCACTTTGGGCAAGTTGGTTTAGTCACATGATTGCTCGGATAATGAAAATATCTCACAATAACGTCATGTCGTTGAAGATATGTATTCGCTATTAGAAGATGAAAAAATAGGAATAAATTCACAAACTGCTGAAATCGAACTATTTTTACTCTAAATTTGAGGTCCAAACACAATTTATAAATCCTACTATTATGGACTTTTCAGGATTTCTATTATTATTTCAGAGTCCTAAACGATTTGCTGATATTGGGTCACATCAGTTGGTGAAATAGTGAACATAATACAGAACATGGAAAAAGACAGTGTTGCCACACAAAAACTATAAACCCCCCAGCCAAAAGGAATATGGTAAAAGACAGTATTGCCACAGAATATTCGGGGCAGGCAAAATGGAAAAAATAAATAAAAGAACTAAAAGGTATCAAGGTTTTATTTTTAGGAAAATATTGATAATTTAAAACGAACATGATTTATATTTTTATTAAAAAAAAGTGACAAAAACATACTATCACTTACTGTTTTTCCTTCAAATCACATTAAGATCATATAATATTTAAAAATAAACTAGCCTTAAATAAATATTGATTTTTTTACATTAATTTTAAAGGCTTCATGTTGTCAGGATTTTAAAGACGAGAATTGACAGGTCCAAGCGAAAAATCGTAATGTATGTATGTATTTTGAGAAAACAGCAAAATTATTTTTACCATTAAATGACTATGTAAGGGCATGAAAACTTAACCACCATTATTTGGGTATAAACGTTCAAAAACTTCAATATAAACGTTTCTTTCTCTGAAACGAATAAGCGATCTAAAGTTTAGTCGGCAGTGGGTTGAATGCCATTTTTAACTCAAATCCGACAAAAAATGGGCATAAACATTTTTTTCTTCTGCCCCCCTCAATTAATTTCGGAGGGGTGAGACCTAAATCAGTTTTCATTCAAATATTAGAAAATAAGCTTTTTATCAAAGTGTGTCGTACCGTATCGCTTATGGAAAATTGCTCATATTTTCAATTTGTTTGGAAAGTCATTAAAGCTAAATTTTTTTATTACTAGAAAACATTTTTGATATATATGGTACAATATGTAGCATAAAAATTTATAATATTTTATATTTATTCTTTGAGTAATTAAACCAAAAACATTAGAAATCAGTATCTTTTTTCTAAAAAAACGTAAATAAGTATGTGTAAGTATTCCCTCAATAATATATTTTAAAACAATATAAAATATAAAGGAACTATAACGGTTGCTGAGCTTAGGTTTCGAATACCATTTTAGGTTGCTAAGGAAATTCACTGATCACCTATCAGACGGCTATTATCTTCCAAAAAATTGAATTGAAGCTCTTTTGTGGTTCTTATATACTCCCTCGACTTGTCCCATTTAATAATCTTGATGTGATTAATTTTGGACTCGGGGGAGAAACGCAAAAAACGTTCGTTCTAGAACTATTTCGTGTACATTTTTAAGCAGCGCTCATAACTGACTTGGCCGTTTCAGGAAGAAGGTACCCAACCAGAGTACCAATAAGAGAGAAAATAGTATACAGGACGAAGTTGGCCCATATGCCAATGGACTCGTTGATGTTGACGAAAATCTTTAAGCATATGAAGCCGAACAACCCCGTAGTCAACTGTGTGAGCCCGTTGGCGAAGGCTCGCAGGCTGGTGGGGAACAGCTCCGAGGGGAGGGTCAATATGAAAGGGTTGATGCCGATGGACGTGATGAAGCAGAAGCCGAAGAGCCCGACGTGTAAGAGAATCTTCTCCATCCATATGAAGTAGACAGCGAGGAGTGAGGTGAAGATGGCGCCGCCGACCAAGGAAGCCATCAGGAGTGGCCTGCGCCCCACACGATCTGCCAGGAACGCTGACAAGAAGGAAGTCACGATGTATATTACTGCCATCTCTACGGCCACCCACTCACCGCCAAGGAACTCCATGGCGTAGATCGACAATGAGGATGTTCCGTTCAACATGTTGACGCCACTGAGAATCTGCAAAGAGTTATGAGAAAAGTTTGTTATAATAGGTTTTATCTCAACAATACTTAAACAAGACTATCACCAGAGAAGAAGAGGTGTAGCTTGAAATATTTGTGTTGTGTAAAAGTTTATAATATTTGATCCAAAAATGACATAACTCCCTAATCATCACAACAAATAAAAAATAAATCCAAAAATTATTAAAGTTCCATTAATGCATTTTAACCCATTATCGTTCATACACCTTTACCTTTATCAATATAAAACAAACTTTCAGGTTGCCCCAAAAAAATATTTAGATTTTGCATGATTCAACACTCCATATCTGTTACAAAATAACAAAACTGGCAGATCAATATAAAATAAAAAAAGGCCCCCTTTAGCCTGCCGGCTAAAGAAAGAATAACATGGAACATGTTTTAGAGGTGCTTGACAGAACAGGCTTATATGTTTTCATTTTTTTTTTCGCTTGCCTGTGATTCATTTGTCTGTAGGAGATAAATTTTCAAATTAAATAGCTCAATTCTGCTGACCGTGACAAATGTTATTAATAATATTGAAATATTGAACGATTTTGTAATGAAAAACTGTTTAGACTAGAATACAACTAATCAAGCTTACTAAAATACGAGATATACTCAAATCAGAAACAATCTAATCAAATTAATGGACACAAACATTGTAACGCGTTTGGTTTGCGTAAAAGGATACAATTTTGTTAGTTAAAGAGCTAGCACAATGACAAGGAAACTTCCAATGGCGCCCGATCAATGATTGGAACAGATGTTGGTCGTAATTAACAAATGGACGACCATTATGCAAATATACGCAGGTTATAAATCCACAAAACTACAACAAGCAAATCCACTCACTAAAAACTAACCCAATTACTTACATAACCTGGACCACCTTATCATTACCTAAAGTCACTTCACAAACCAAACTCATACAATTGTTAGTGTGCCGGACTGAACTAAGCCCACAAACATACTTACATATGTTTGACGTAAGATTTAGTTTAATGAAACCATCTCTAACTCAAGGAAGCACATGCCTTCTAAATCAAGAAACGTCATATGAGTGTCATGAAAATGAGCAATTAGGATTGATGAATTAATTTTCACTTCTATTGGGATTATATTATTTGAAAACTATTTTCGAATGTTAAACATTCATCATCAGCTCTAAAACATGCAAAATTATCAAAACATCAGCACTTTGCTACATAGTTTATAAATATGTATTAAAGTTTTTAAATGCGTAAGACAAGAAATCAAATATATTGTTACTCACCTAAGGATGCAAAACGGACTTTTGAAAGATATCAAGAGTGGAAGGGGAGGTAGAATGGGCCAAGTTGGTTAAATTTTTGGGTTTTTCCTTTGACTGTTTGGTTTTTTCCGTTCCTATTAGAAACAAATTTTAAATGGGTTCTGTTAAGGATCAGAATTCCACCTTCGCTATCCATTTAAATGAAAATAACAATAAATTCAATAAAGACTCGGGAGTGAAACTAATCATGTAGAAAATAGTCTAAAGTTAAATATTTATAAATCGTTAGAAATAATAAAATCGGTAATAACCAATCCATATTTTTGATTAAATGACCAGATAAATATTTCTAATAGTCCTATTTTAAATTCTCCCTCATTGCAAAAAATATATTAAAATATTGTAAAGGAGATGTAGATACCGTCACTTTTAGTAAATACATCCTTAAGAAAATATGTAAATGCTAGTAGCCAAATATTTTTCAGGACGCTAATAACAATTACTATTGGGGGGAGCCATTCCGCCCCTATGTCTTTTGAAAATATTTCACTGTCCCTTAAAAAAAAAAAAAAAAGAACCCATTTCTACCCAATTCTGAAATTTTACCCGTATGTAGTCAGTTATAGTATGAATCACATATATTTTTTTTTCGAAAAAATCGAAGGGGTCGTATTTTGAGAATTTAAAAAACCGTTTTTGTACGTTTCGAAAAAATTCAAAATGTACAGAAATATATCGAGTAATCAAATCAAAGGGCATTTTAAATGGAAAAGAATGCCGTAAATTTGAGCTGTCTAGGTGTAATAGTTTTTGGAGTGGCGTAATTTTAAATATATTTAGTGAGGAACGAAGTTTTTTGAATTTTTAAAAGCTTATAAGTCAGAAAAATGTAATATTTTATATTTTAACTAGCCTTGGTAAGTACAACTTCTATGCCAAAAGTCATAGAAATTGGAGAGGCCAAGGTCCATCTTTGATGTAGAATTGGTTAATTTGACATGTAATAACCCAAATGCTTAAATTATAATAGAGCAAATTTTGATTAATTAAATATTGTTTTAAAATTTTAACTTTCCTTAAATTATATAACTGATAAATGTAAAATTCAGTCATTTTTCCCACAAAGACTAAAAATTGCCCACGGGATTTAACGATCTTTTGATTCCCAAGGAACATTCCCGTTAAAGGTTATGGTCTATCTTATTATTATTGAGAGTTAAATTTTCATTCACTCTTTCTATATTGCTTTATTATTAATCTAAATAATAATCAATTTGAAAGCCACTGTCGGCAATGTTCCCTCCACACTCGTCATGTAGTAGGTATACATTTAGACGACATATAAAATCCAGAAATGGCGAAAAAGATAGATCTTCATATCCGAAAGGCAAAACAAGACATCATCGTGGTGTTTCTCTAGCGATTTAACTAAGGTTACAAGAACTTACGATTTATTACATAAATGTTGGTAGCGTTTGGTTTAAAATGTATTACAGAAATAATAATAAATAAAAAGAAAGTTGAATATAATGATGAGGGGTTTATAAAGCGGGTAGAAAATGAAAGTAACTAGTGAAGATTAGGGCTAACAATTGAAGCCATTGGTGGAAGAAGTTTTTTTCAAAACTAATTTTTTTTTGTTATTCATGTTTTTTCACCTGCAGTTATTATTTTAGTACATAAAAATGTAAATAGATGTAAAATTAGCTTAAATTGCACATTAAAAGATAGGTCAACTCAAGATTTTTTTTTTCTTTAGCAACGAATCATCAGAAGATTTATTTAAAAAAAGAGAGACCAGTCATATGATCAAAATTAACAATGGATCATAAAAAGAATCAATTTCATAAGGAAAATACTTACGTCTGTAAGAGTTCATAACTTGCAACGCGAAAATGCTTTTTCTGAACATTTTAACAAAGTTGAGTTTAACTTAACACCTTCTTTCAATAATAGCTTCAACTATAGATTAAGTGCTCTTCGAAGAGGTTAGAAATAACTATTTACCTGGAGGTATATCATGTGCTTCATGTGGTTGTCCGTGTTCAGCGCCTTCCATATCGAGGGTTTCTCCAACGACTCCTTCTCTTGAGATTGTTTCTTGGAAGCTTCCAGATCTGCTAAGGACTTCTTACCGTGCAACTTCACCATGCATTCCTTGGCCTCCTCGTCCCTCCCCTTGCTGATCAGGTAGTACGGTGACTCAGGTGCAAAAAAAAAGAAGAGGAAGAAGATTATCGGTATCGAGAAGCAAACCCTAATGTAGTTAGTGTAGGACAGCTGAGAACCGGCAGTGTATACAAGCAGTTGGCCGGTAAAGTACATAGTATTCAGTTGACCAATGATGGCTCCTCGGATTTTAGGTGGCGAGATCTCTGAGATGTACATCGGTGTAACACTAAACCCTCCACCGACGACTAATCCTCCCAGAATCTGAGCAGTGTACAGCGTCCATTTGGATCTGGTGAACATTATCAAGAGCCAACATATCGCAGAAGAAATTCCTACCGCGGTAAGGATCTTCTTCCGACCAAATCTGAAATAAAAGTAGTATACCTCGTAACACACAAATCAGAGTTGGGCAAAATTTAATCATAGCTATAAAATAATCAAAATTTAATCATTGCTATTGGACAACTAATTTCCTGGAATCAATCACCTAAGTTAATGATTCAATATTTCAGTCAAATTATCATTAGTTTACTAAAAAATGCCTTAAACAACTAATAAATTAGTTGTTCAATAGAAATGATTAAATTTTGATTATTTTTTAGCTATGATTAAAGTTTACCTAACTCTGACACAAATAAGTGAGAAATGTATTAGCATTTAGTGAGGATGCATCATCCAGGTATTTATTATAGGTCAGGAAACTGATATTTTTACTCAATAGACCGATTTTATTTTTGTAATTATAGAATATACATATTTAAGGCAATTTATTTAACTGTTTACAAACACAAATATATCTAATAAATTTGAATATAATAATTATAAAATCATGTTTAATGTGAATACGCATTGGTAGCATTTCAAGAAAAGTTCATGTAGCTTTTAGAATTAATGTTGGGCCTCACAGGACCGCGTGTTCTCGAGGGTTAAGTTAAAATCTTGTAATTGTCCTAGTCTCTGTGCTCAAAACAACAACTCCTGTTAACTCAGTTATAATGTCGTTAGAATACTACCAATGAGTAGCTAGTTTCATTTTATAGAATCTGTTAAAGAAGGGTAAACATGCTGAGAAACAGCTTACTTGTCAGCCAGCATTCCACATGGTATCGATGCCACACCCGATCCGATGGCTACTATCGATACTAGCCAAGACACCTCGTGTTCTGTCATGGGCACCTCGCTGTTCTTGGAGTAGTACCAGGCGGTGAGAGGAGATGGCCAGGTCATCGCAACCCCGACCATCAGCATGCTCACGCATCCTAAATAAAGAACAAACTTAATTAATATAGTTGATTATACTATAAAAAATATTGAACATGATATACATATACACACATTATAAGGTTATAGATAAGATTGTTAATGTAATGTTGTAGTTCATCATCAGGCCTGGAATTACATTATTAATTGCGCTTCCCAAAATCGAATTATATAATCTCCTAGTGAAAAAAAAAACACAAAAAAAATAACAAGAGATTCTGGAATCTGGATAATATTATGAACTACTTCATATAGGGAGGCAAAACCAAATATATACCAAGTACTGAACCTCCTATGGAACGTCCTGAGACGTCGAAATAGTCGTAGTCCAAGCTTTTGCTAATATGTCCGAAAAAAAACCGATGACGAAATAAGGCGGCGTATTAAGCTCCAATCGGTACATTTTTGCCTTACTGAGTTTATATACAACACTTATTGTGAATAAAAATAAACAGTTATATCTCCTTTACTTTACTTGAAGAAAACTTCCCAAAACTTGATGAAAAAAAGTTTGGAAGGTAATACTTTCTATTCAACATAGTGATCTGATGTGATGATGCAGAATATGTTCATCAGTGTTTAGAAAAAAATTTGTCTTGACTTCATAATTTTGATCTAAATACATACACACAAGACACGAGTACACTGCTTCACGCGCAAAAATTTTAATTAGTAACCTCTCTGTAATTGTATACAGGAATTATACTTGTTTGTCTATAAAGCCCCCTTACACACGAGCGATCCATAAGTTTAAATGGCTCCAAGCCAAGCCAAAACCTCACCGTGTGTGGGGAAACGCGGATGAATTCATGGACTAAAGAGGCCAAATTGGATTTCCAATGAATCTAAAATCCTTAGAGCTAAGCCGTCGAGCCAATCTTTGGCTTCACCATGTGTGGAGAAATCCGACGCAGGGTCGCGCCGAGCCATCCATTGGACTTACCTTGTGTGTGGAATCCCCAATTCAAATTATTCCCAGTACTTCATGGAATCTTGACGAGTCAAGACGTACTGCGCACAATAGTAATGTAGGAGACAGGTTCTATTGAGTGAACTCCTTTTGACTTTGTTTCTTTTAATAATACGAAATTAAAAAAGAAAAAATAAGCTAGATTTGACCGATCTTGCTCGATCCCTCTTATTCTAGTGTTGGTTTCTCGGAAAAATAGTAAGGTGCTGACCTTATAAAATATTTATCTGAATATCATGGACTATAATTCTCTCAAATAATTCGATATTGTGATTAAAATTCGATTTTAAATATTGAAATAAACCATTTTTGTATTTGTAAATACTAGAAACTAGTTAGTTTTGGAAGCACAATTTTCATTTTGCGGGTTACGAACAGAGCGATTCCTGAGAGGTATGGCCTAAAAACGAAACTACAGCAAACGAACGAACGGAACATAAATACCTTATTTGACATGCTCAAACTCAATTGGTGTTGCTAGGATTGAAAATTGACGGCACCCTACTCGTCAGAAATTTAATGGAAAATGTTTTTTGTTAAATAACATTTGTCGCTACGACCAACCGTTTAGGATCTATATTGGTTTGAATGAAGTCACGTTGGAAATCTCTATTTTTAAGTGTAGGAGCTTTTTTGACACGCTTTAGCTTTGTTGGCGTTGATTCGAATAAAAAAATTTCTGAAAGTCGACTATCAAAAATTACATGAAAAATATTTTTTATTATATAACTTTTGTCGAGAAGGGGCCATTAGTGTTGAAAAACTTTTGCTCGAATGCGTTAACAAAGGCGGAATATCCTTCCGCCGTCATAAAATCGTTAAATCTTGGAATATTTCAAAATAGTATTCTTAAGGTCATCAATGGCAAAATATCCTTCCACCACCTTAAAAACCGTTAAGTCGTGGAATATTTCAAAACATTATCCTTAAGGAAAAAAACTCGTGTTTGGGGGACTTTAAACATTTTGGGTTGATGATTACAGAGACTTACCGGATATTAGTATATAAATTCAAGTGGTTGTAAATTGCTGACGACATGAACACCCTCTATCTATGATCTGAAAAAAAAGGTTGATACTTTTGTCATTTTTCTCTAGTGCCTGAGAGTTATGTGTCAGATCCTCCATAGGATTCTAGACTGAAGAGTAAAACTGTTTATTGTGAAACTAGGTTACGGACTTATATTGTAAAATCTTTTCATCATCATTGACTTTAGAATTCATCATTAAAAGTTGTAATTTTTTTTCTAATTAGTCAAGAGCCCTCATGTCCTACAAAGGAAGACATCTTATCTGATCGCCCTAGCCTTCGTAATGTTTTTGTTTTATTATAAGCCTGAAACAGTAACTGATATGATTTATTTATTCTCCTGCTAATTAGTTGAATAATAGCATTTATTTTCAAGGTCTTTGATGTTCTCATTTTTTATTTTATTTTGTTTATATTATTTGTTTCTGTTTTAGAGCTATTTCCAAATAACCGAAAAATCCTACATTGTTAATTGGGTGTACTTTGGTTTCATATAAAAATTAAAAAATAGTCCATTAGTAAAAAGAGGAAATAAAAAATAAAAAGGTATCGTTGCACAAGCAATTCTCCAGCCCCTACGCTCCCACAGATCGATTCTAACCATTTATTTTATTCTAACCGATTTATTTCGTTGATTTAGTCGCTACTTTTCGATAGGAAAGGCCATTCTCCTCCATTTACGGAGAAACTCTAAATCCCTGTTAAAAGTAATATTAACTTATTTTTACCTTCTGATATTAAAAGGAGAAATAAGAAAATAATGAAGTGGAGATAACAAAATATCAGACACTATATCAATGTTGTATTAATATAACGCTAAATCACTAGTAATGTTAACTCCTGATAAACTTTCTGATGCCAGGGAAGTGTAAAGAACAAATTATAAATATATAAAACACAGAATCGTAGTTAAAAGTTATGATATTAATTTCTGCTATAATTTCTATGTTATGATATTAATTTCGGCTATATAAGGGAAGTGGAAATAAAGAAATACAAAACCAGTGATCTACTTTCTCACATTTAAGTTATTGAAATAGAATTGAATGAATTTTATTTTGAAAGTGGTAGCTCGGAAAAACCTTTATTCCATTTCATTAATAGAACAGAAAATACCCTTAAAAAATTACAACTAGCCCTAAAAGAACGTAACATCGATTACCCTGACCAAATGTCATCAGATGAACTATACCTAAACTTAGTAGATATCATTCAGAGTATTATGATGAGAACTGGTGTATTAAAAAAAAATTAATAGGCACAGAACAGAGCAAGGAAATATTAATAAACCTTGGTTCAATGAGGATTGTTTAGATGCTAAGGGAGAGGCTCGTAAATCGTATAAATTGTGTAGAAGTTCTCAATTCAACGATAATAAGATACTGGACAGGTATTGAACTGCAAAAAGTCACTACAGAAAAACGGTTAAAAGATGTCAAATGGGATACCTGGATAATTTAAAAGACAAATTAAGAAATACGAGGAATTCTTTTGAGTTTTGGTCCACTATCAAAAATTATAAAAAGAAAAAATTTGTTAAATGTCCTATCAATTTGAACACATAGGAAAATTTTTATGATGGCGTTTAACCTCCAAAGGAGATTATTCATTTTAGGTACCCCGGTTTTAAATCCCCGCTGATTGAATTAACAAGAACTCTTTAACAAGATCTGAGAAGAAGAAAATATTCCTAATCAATGGTCTTCACTAAAATTGATTTTACTTCATAAAAAGGGAGACCCATTAGATCCTGGAAATTACAGAGGGATAGCTTTATTTAACGCTAGGATAGCTAGGATAGCTTTATTACAGAGGGATAGCTTTATTTAACGCAATTACTAAAATCTTTACCCGTATTATGTACAATATATTAGTGAACTGGGCAGATTCTGTAAAACTAATTCCGGAAGAGCAAATGGGCTTTAGAAAGGGCAGGGACTGCAGAGATTGCATCTTCATCCTCACTGCTGTAATTAACATTCAATTGAGACTGAAAAAAAGAAAGGTGTTTTCCACGTTTATCGATTTCCGAAGAGCTATTGATTCGGCCCCACATAATAAGCTGTGGAATAAACTTTATGATCAGGGGATTAACGGCAATTTTTGGAGATTTTTGATCATTTTCTATGAGATTTTCAGATGGGTTTGAATTATTAATGGAAATGAATGTGTCAGAAGGAGTTCTGCAGGGGGAAATACTTAACTACCACTATGCCTCATAAGTTGTAAAATCATTCAGTTATCTCGGCATTACGATTTCTTCTTCTGGTAAATTTAGGCAGGCCTGCAGATCGGCTTTGACAAAGCATTCTTCTGCAAGCGTAGTAACAACTAACATTCTCCAAGCATGCAAATCCGATAATTGGAATACTAAATGTCAGTTGTACGAATCACTATCGGAAAGCATACTTCTTCACTCAGCTGAAATTTGGGGGAGTGAATACTCGGATTTATTAGAGCAAGGCAGATTAAAATACGTTAAGTATTTACTAAAGTTACCCCGGAACACACCTAACTTTTACATAAGGGTAGAAACAGGTATAACTGACGTACTTGTAAAAATATTTAAAAGGATGTTGAAGTGGTAGGTAAAACTGTTGGGGATGGAAGACCATCAACTGCCAAAAATATGTTACAAGAGGCTGTCTGAGTTTCGAGAAACTACCATTATGCCTCATAATTGGTTGAGAGAGCTTGGTAAACTGGTCTTGCTATGGTGGGAGCTTCTGACATCGTGACTTGTTCGAATTTATAAATTATTATACAGCATGGCTTCGAACTCGAGGATGCAATGAGGAATCGTCTCATGAGTTTAGATTTTGATCGAGTGGCGCAGTCCCAGTTTAATCTATATTATAGAGACATCGCAATCTTTGGCACAACTCAAGCGTACCTACATTTCAACACCCATATAGAAAATCAGAGAATTCTATCTCAACTGAGGATGGTCAGCAAAAGGAATACACGACTGTCGTACGGTGGCATGCATAGAGAATTTAACAGTGATCAGTTTTGTGACACAAATGTTAGCGACTTTTTGCTGGATTTTTCGGCATTTAGGAGACAAAGGCAAAATTATTTAAGCGAGTATCTCCAGCCCAAACCTACTCCTGAGATGACCATGGAAAATCTTTTATCCGTTAAAAGCGTTAAGCATTTAAAAGCTATTTATTTATTTATAACCAATGCATTTAATTCAGATGGTAATTAGTTATCTCGAAGTATTTTGTTTGTCTAAAACTTTGTTTTTCCTTTTATTCAGCCGAAAATTTTCTTTTTCAAGTTGTACTTATTATGTGTAGTATATTTATTTAATTTTATATTATGTGTCATATATGGATTTTATGTTTGTTTCAATTTATTTATACTTTTATTTTTTTCATTTTGACTGTTCATTCTGAAGTCGGACCTCCTGTGATTGTAATTATTTTTACAAACTACAGTAATTCATTCATTCACTTTCTCACATTTATTTTTAGTTCGATGTGTTTTATTGAATTAATAACAAAATTATCTCACAATCAGTTTAGATGAAGGAACAAAACAAGGAAACATGGTACATGTATTTTCAGATAGGTATATTTGTTTAGGGATTTATATTGGTGTAGGATTAGTGTTGTACCATCATTTTTGGGTTATAGATAATATAGATTTATGATCTGTATAGTAGGTAATGTAGTTCTTACTGGTAAGGATGATATTACGTGCAAACAAGAAATGAATATAAGAACCACTACGTGTTGTACTGGAACTTTTGTTGTTAATGAGTCACACTAAAAAAATATTAAAAATAATAATGATGTTACCAATATTATTATAATTAATAAAAAATATATTAATAATATCAATATTAATTAATAGTATTAACTTTTGTTGTTAATGAATCAAACTTGACTACAGTTAATTGCAATTGTTGTAGTTGTTGATGATAGTATATTATATTTCATTTTAATATTACATAAAACAAAACAACATAAATCACCCTTTTAAAATTTCCTATGATACATTTACCAAAAAACAACAACAAAAAGAACACAAGACAATTTTTTTTTACTTCTTTTTGCACATTAAAATTGTTTATTATTAGTCGGTTTTACTATTGTATTATTGGCATTTATATTAATTAAAGTTGAAGTAGAAGCCTAAACTATAAAATAAATACTATAATAATAAGGTTTCTTGTAAAAAGCACAATATGTTTACGCTAACTAAAGTGGCTGATAACTATTTAAATTATTACTAGTTTGAGTTGAAAATAATAATACAGTACCAAATCTTTATTAGAAGAAAAAAAAATCAGTTTTTAAAAACATGCTGAGGTGTGTAAGAAAACGTTAAATGTTCTTTAATTTAATTTTCGTGAAATGGCAGAAGCGTATCGGCTCATCACCTAGCCTTCACTTTCAGGGTTGACCACATCTTTGTGGATTTAGATTTCGATGATGGGAGGTGAGGGGCCATGGGGATTGTTGGCGGTGCAATGGTCTAATTTTCAGTTTTAGCAGAAAAAAAACTCAGATAACTTCTTGAATCGAAAATGAGTGTAGTCTCATGTTTATTGACTTGATCATTCAATTGCGACAATATGCAGATATTAGTAAATATTTTTAGGCTTTTGTTGGATGGAGCATACAGAAACCCTTATGAAGAAGCTTGGATGTCACTGTGCTTCAAAGAGAAGTGAAATTCGGCATATCTACCACCGAAACCAACTAATTATATGTTAAGTAGAAATAATTAATTACCCTTATTTACCCCAAGTGACTCAAAAAATGGCGGCAACAGTCTTTTTTTGCGGGTTAGGTTATCTATGTTGTAATGCAACAAAAATGCAGTTTTTTGATATTCACAAATGCGTGAAACTGTGGAATCGAGGGTATTTTGCAAAGCAACTTCTGATATTTCAGAGAATTTTATGGATATATATCGTGATCGAATATATATATACATATATATATATATATATATATATATATATATATATATATATATATATATATACATATATATACATTTACACGGGAGGACGAACCAACCTCACAGCAGCTCGATATGCACATGAAATTATTGAGGAATACATCCCTCCAACCAGGGATCTCATTGGGAGAGATTTTCGATTTCTGGATGAAAACGCTCGACCTCATAGGGGAATAGTTGTTTATCAAGTTTTAGAAAACCTAGGAATTTCCCGCCTGCCCCTTCCCCCATTGTCTCCAGACCTCAATCCTATTGAGCACATGTGGGACGCGTTACAGAGAAGGCTTTTTAATCATCATCCGCCGCTAATTGACCTTCAATAACTGAGTGCAGCATTGCAACATCTCTGGGGGGAAATTCGTCAAGATACCAGTGACAACATTATTAATAGTATGCCTAATAGGTGCACACAGGTTTTGGCTAACAGCGGACATTATACAAGGTATTAATTGTTTCCAAAATCTAATCTGTTCAATAAAAAACATTATGCAACTAAAACGTTTTATTTTTGTTATTTTTTAAAACCCATTAATTGTATTTTATTTCAGTAAAAAACATTATAATTTCTAATGAATATTAATGCAATTTATAATAAAAATAATACAAAAATGGTAGGCAAAGTAAATAACACAAAATTAGCAATATCCCTATTCATTTTTGCGCAGTTTATTTTTGAATACTGTATTATATATAATCCATGTAACAAAGTACGGATGATTTGAAAAAAAAATGTATGTTTTAGAGCTGATGTTGAATGTTTAGCATTCGAAACAAGTTTTTTAATAAAATAATCCCAATAGAAGTGGTAATTAATTCATCAATCCTAAGTTTATTGATCCTTCTATACCATCATGCGTACCTCAAGTGAGATTGGACTACGTTTCCGGCTATTACAACTAAAACCTATCTACTAGTTTGTCAGACATATTTAAGTCATAAAATTTCACTTTTAAAATTTGAATTTTGAATTTAAATTTGTATCAAATTAGTTAATTTGACCAGTGTTCAGTGTCAGCAACGAGCCTTCGGGTTTACTACGTCTTTTATTTATTTTTATTAAATACAATAAAGATATGCGGGTTATTAAAAAGGAATCTTGAAAAAAAAAAATTTAATTCAAAATTTAAATTTTTTTTTGGAAAAGACATTTTTCCTCTCATGCGTTTGATATTTGTAGAGTTTTTGAGATTTGCATTATTAATCTTTTAAAAAAATAATTTAAAATGGAACCATATAATTCCAAAATATGCTAATTAGAACTTAGAATGATTAGAGTAAGAGATCGAACTTAATAGAGATCGGAATCAAGCTATGATTTGTAGAAATGAATGTGAATGAGTGTTATGTTACACATTTGAAGTAGCACCTTCATCTAGGTTAAAATATTTATAAATAAAAATATTTATATATTGAATATAATGAGTTCGTCAAATTTCTAATTTCTCCATTTTTGTTTTTAATAAAGTCGTTATAAAATTAAAGTATTTGTTCCTCTGATCATTGTTTGAAGGGCTTCCATGAGTATTTGTTGTATAGTTTCTCTCTGGTCAACCATATTGTAATGAAGTCAATTTCGGAACCTAATTGTCTTAATAATCCATGTTTAGATCTAATTATGGTTTTCACTAGATCCATAACTGATAATTGTTTTTGAATATCGTATAAAATGAAGTTTTATAATTTATTTAATTTTTTAACTGGATTCAGTAGCTCAGAGGACAGCACTCTATTCTCTGAGCTACTTAATCATATCAAATGATCCAGTGGGATTATCTTCGCATTTGGTTAAATATTACTATTGATTAATTATATAGTAAAAAATTATCTTAAAAATGTATTTATTATATATATTTATTTATAGTATATATTGTCTGAACGCATTATTTAACATAGATATTACTATTGCCCTTGAGAAAGGCAGATAAAAATATTTATTAATTTAAAGCAGCTTTTCTAAAAAAAAAAAAAAGTTAATTTTTATATTTATTTTAGTGAGGCCTCTCACTTATTTCACTCATTACTTTTTATGTTTTATTAATTTATTACTTCATCAATACTCCATCAAATGGTTATGAAATCCAGATAATGTGATTATAAGCATAAAATCTTTTTTATTTATTATTTTCAAAAACACGACATTATCATAGGTTTACTGTGGAATAAAAGACAATTGTCTTATAAATATAGGATTTATTTTCTAAAGAAGATTAAAATTACCTGAGATGGCGATGCATATTTCCCAACCCCGGAACCTACGATACGCTTCCTCGGACATCTCGATAGCGAACTAGTCCTAACCGAATGATAAGATAAAGTTATATAGTCGGAGGTGTTTGTGTCCCCTATCACCATCTGGAGGTGGCACTGAGTTTC
This sequence comes from Euschistus heros, assembly GCA_003667255.2. Taxonomy (NCBI): domain Eukaryota; kingdom Metazoa; phylum Arthropoda; class Insecta; order Hemiptera; family Pentatomidae; genus Euschistus; species Euschistus heros. Next base: position 1,085,857 of record RCWM02000153.1, on the reverse strand, counting down.
CAAATTGTCAAATTTTCATGTTTGCTTTGGCATTAGCTCATGCCCAATGTTATTACACAACTGAAATCAGTATAAGAAAAGCAAAGGCCAGTATCGATTATGTAAATTTCGATATATTGCAGCTCTATTTTTAAGAACTTTACATCTCATAAATAGAATCAATGACTAACTATTTGAAATATGATGTTTTTAATACGATCCACAGTGCTTCGAAAATAGCGTGAAGGCGGACAAAATTCGCAAACCCTCAAAATCTTATAGAAAATTACACGCTGAATAAAAAATTTCCTACGAACATGGGTCCGGAAATGCACCTATAAAGAGTTATGGCAAGATAATTATAAAAAAAGCAGTTTTTTTTTTCCTATGGTAGTAAAATGAAATTGTTGGTGCAAGTTTTTAATACAAGCGTAAATATTGCGTTTCGAGTTATATTAGGATGTATTTGAGTTAATGAAGAAGATAAGTAGTAAATGTTTTTTTGTTTTTTTTGGAATTGTTCCAGATAAAATGTTGGTTTTATTTTTATATCTTTTATTAAGACTACCATCCAGCATTGTGAACATTTCAAAACTAACAGTGTATATTTGATGGCTTTAAATTTAATTTCAAAGGTTTCGAGGTCGCAAATTTTATTTTTCATTGCCTTTTTTATCGTCACGCATTTGATCTGCAGTTACTTTTTTGAAAATTAATTTTAGGGTTTGCAATATACGGTCGACGATGAACGCAGATTTACCTTCAAGCAACATTTCCATTTCTCACTTCCATAGCCACCATAGCTATTAAAAAAGATATTTATCAGTGCTTGATGCACTTTTAAACCTTTGTTTATAATGGTTATGATCGAAACTGTTATCGAATCCGCATTTACATTTAAGTTTGAACTCATTGCCCTTCTCTTAACTTGCAATTTTTAATAGGCTCTGCACTGTTAGTTGCAGGAGTCTTCTAAATTTATCCAAGCGCAAACTTCACCAGCGATAATTCTATCATAAAGTAGAGAATTACTTTTCGTAATAGAGGCTGGGAAAGCAGTCCATATTCAAACAATGCCGTATTTTCTATCGGAAATACATAAATCTATGCAAAAAGCTAGAGCTTTAAAAGGACTTATCGATTTCGATCTTTAACCAAAGATTGTCCAGACATCTCTGCAGCAAAACTTAATTCAACAGATGAAGTGTTCAGAATAAAGCTATTTGATCTGATTTTTGTAGGAAAAATTACCTCTGCAAACTGGCCATTCGCCTGATTTTTGCTTTCTCAAGGCGTTGTTAAAATTCATGGCAAATCAAAGACTATATACCAAGCAACAAGAATATGCAAAAACTACACTTATTTAAGCTGTGAATATAATAAGTGCTCAGCTTACTAAATAAAGTAGTATATTTTAAAATAGATACCTTGTCCTGTATATTGCATCGTTAACAATATTTATTTTTTATCCAATGAGATGTGAATGGAACAAAATATAGTTTGCGGCTAATATGATATAAATCGCAAAACGAAAACACTCCCGAAGTTTTTCGATTATGTTGACTCAAATGAATATGTAAACAATGAGAAAACCATACTAAACAGTTGTCTAAGGTATATTTAAGAATATCAAAAGGTAAACAGCTCGATAAAAAATACCTCGATTTTTGTCCTTTGACGGAGCTCTGTGCTATCTTATGAACTTCAACGGCATGAAACGGAATCTTGCATCGTAATTTTCTCCAATTTCCAGCTATCTGATAATCTTGAAAATTTGCACACGTGTCAAGCAGCAATGACAATACAAAAATTGCACAACTTTGTTTTAATTTTCTTACTTTTAATTTTCATGTTTATTAGTTCAGTCGAAATACTCTCAAAAAGGGGGTCTGCCTTCCAAAAGGTGAATTAGTAGGTTTTATGATTCAGTACTGTCCAGATGTGTCCTGAGAATAAAATATCATAAAAGTGACTACATTTGATGAGATAAAGAGGATTTTTACGACCAACTTGAGAGGACAATGAGCACATGCCCAAAAGCCGATATTATTATCATTGCAGGAGACTTAAATGCTCAAGTTGGAAAAGAAAGTAACTATGGCAATACAACTGGAAAGAATAGCTTGCATGAAATAAGCAATGATAATGGGAGACGATTAGTGAATTTTTGTGAAGCTCAGAACTTGGTTGTTGGGAGCACCCTTTTTCCGCACAAGAACATCCATAAGGGCACATGGCGTTCTCCAGATGGGCATACTATCAATCAGATAGACCATGTCTTGACCAGACATAAGTCTGACCTTCAAGACGTGCAAACGTACAGAGGTGCAAATGCTGACTCCGATCACTATCTGGCCATAGCAAAAATAAGGTCTAGAATATCCAATGTGAAAAATAGAAGAGGCCAAAGAAGCAAACAATTCAAAATCGAAAAACTTAAGGAACCAGAGGAAGCGGAACGATATGCACAAAAGTTGGGTAGAGAACTTAACTCTGCTCATATGAATGATAACGACATAGAGCAGATGTGGAAGGTCATCGAAGATAGCATTGGAAAAGCTGCAGAAGCAACAATAGGAATAAAGAGTAGGGAAAGAAGAAGCAACTGGTTTGACGAGGAATGCCGAAAGGTCACAGACAAGAAGAATCAAACCTACATATCTATGATCCAAAGGAGAAACACAAGGGCATCTGTGGAAAATTACCGAAAAAGTAGAAGATTTTCTTGCTGGTACATAGAAGGAAAGTTGGGAGCGCAAGCAGCTTGAGGAAGTAGAGTAGCTCAGACATGCTAATGAATGCAGGAATTTCTATAGAAAAATAAACAGTGGAAGAAAACCATTTAAACTATGTACCACAGCATGTAGAGATATGGATGGAACTCTTCTCAAGTAACATGGAACTTGTCATGAGAAGATGGAAAAACCACTTTGGAAAAAACCCTGAGATAAACCAATAAGATGAGATGGATCCCCTGATGAAGATGAGATATGTGATGCCATTGAGAAGCTCAGGAACAATAAGGCGCCTGGAATCGGCAACCTTCCCGCTGAGCTATTCAAGAAAGGAGGTGATAGCCTAGTTAAGGGCTTACAAAACCTTTTTATTTCTGTGTGGACATCGGAAGTGATGCCGAACTCGTGGAAGAAGTCAATATTGTGCCCTATTCGCAAGAAGGGGGATGTTCTTGATTGCAGGAACTACAGAGGTATATCTCTGCTACCATGCACATATAAGGTATTCTTAAGTATTTTATACGCGCTAATGGTACCATATGTAGAAGGATCATTAGGAATGTACCAGTGCGGATTCCGAAAAGAGAACAACAGTAGACCAGATCTTCTCGCTTAGAATAATCCTGAAGAGGAGTAGAGAATATCAAATACCGTTACATCACCTATTTGTGGACTTAAGCGCAGCATATGACAGCGTATTGCGTGAACCCCTGTATCAAGCCATGAGAGAGTCTGGAATTCCAGAAAAACTGGTTCGCTTGACTAAATTGAAAATGATGGGATCGATGCATGTGGTGCGTATTCAATCCGAAATATCAGAGGCGAGCACCACAACGAATGGGGTGAGGCAGGGGGATGCCTTGGCGTGCCTGTTATTTAACATAGCTCTAGAAAAAGCAATTGATTCAAAAATCCAGATAACAGGCACGGTTTTCAAAAGAATGGTTTAGATCCTGGGATATGCTGATGATCTAGACGTTGTGGGACGGTCTCAGAATGCAGTTTGTGATGCCTTCCTGGCTCTTGAGGAATCAGCCGGACAACTGAGACTTTGTGTAAGTGAAACGAAAACAAAATACATGACTAGCACATTTAGTCCCCCGGCAGATTATTTTCAATTTGGAAGATATTCTTTCAAGCAAGAGAAAGAGTTCATCTACTTGGGGACACTTGTAACCGCAGATAGTGTAACATCAAGAGAAATCGAGAGGCAAAAACTCATTGCCAACCGGTGTTACTATGGTATGGGTAGATTCTTCCGAAGCAAATTTCTGTCAAGAACTACCAAGATGCGACTGTACAAGACAATGGTAAGACCAGTACTAAGTTACGGTTCGGAGTCATGGGTAGTCTCTCGATCGGACGAACGAAGCCTACTGGACTTCGAAAGGAGAATTCTGCGGTGCATTTATAGACATAAGATAGTCGGGGAGGCATACCTCAGAAGAACTAATCAAGAAGTGTATAACCTCCTGGAAGGGTCAGACATAATGAGACACATGAGACTAGGAAGACTAAGGTGGGCCGGCCATGTTGCTCGTATGTCGGAGAATGCGATCCCTAACAAATCGCCAGGAGCAGAGGGAGAACCCGCCTTAGATGGATGGACGGCCTAGCGGAGGATGCTAGGAGGATCCTGGGAGTGAGGGATTGGAAGAGAGCTGACCAATGACGAGCAGACTGGCGAAAGTTATTAGAGGATGCCAGGGACCAGTACTGGTCTGTCGAGCAATTGGAAGAAGAAGACCACATTTGATGAGGGGATATCTTTTGGAGGACAAGAAACATATTTTTCTAGTTCCCACAGTTGCTGAGATATAATCGAAAACCTCTAAAATTGGGCCTTCCCCCCCACCGTGTGCGTACCTCCCATGGGTATCTTCTAACTACTCCTAACGAAGCCCTGAAGTCAAACATTATCGCGTATTTTACGCACTCTACACCTCTGATTTCAACACTCATTGATTGGACCATATGTATACACTCGCAGTTTTGAGTGAATTCAATTATGTGGTTCTTTATATTTGTCACTTCAGGTACACATGATGGTATAGAAGGATTAATACAATTAGGATTGATGAATTAATAGCCACTTTTATTGGAATTATTTTTATTTGAAAACTAGTTTCGAATGTTAAACATTCTTTAGACATCTGTCCTAAAATATACACAAATTCAAAACATCGTCACTTTGTTATCTAAATATTTCATGAATATAATCTATAATATATAAAAGATTTATGAAAACTTGGTAAAGAGCAAAAAGTTATTAAATAATTCAATACAAAACCCTTTTAGGTCCAAAATAAAATATGGTAGAAATTAACGGTTATTGCAAGCTTTGAAATTGAAAGTTCACTAGTTTAACACCAATCCGGGAACACAATTTCGAGGATGGGTTTAATGTGTGATCAAATTGTTTGTCTGTCCAAAAATTAGTATTTTGTAATTTTTGTTATCCTTTAAAAGTTTGAAAAATTGACGCACCTGGGGACTCATATATCACTTACGGAATCGCAAATGTCATTAAACATATAGAAGAATGCACTTGATATTAGTATAAATCTTGTTTCAATAGTTCATTAGGGCTCAAATATCAATATGAACATGTGATGAACTGATAAAAATAATTTTTAGAAAAAACCTACGTATACAAACGAACTAAAAAGTAAAAAATAATATTTTAATTGCTTCGAAACAAAGAGAATTAAATGACAATCAACAAAAGTATCTATACTTATATACCTGTTCACAATTTATGATCAGATTTTTTTGGAGTCGTGCCAGCCAAATAGGGCAGTTTAATCCTGCCTTTGCAAAAAACTTTCGAATGGCACTAGACAGCGGTGAGTTGGTGATGAAACAGTGGGGGTATCTTAACAATTACCATTTCTTTTCGAATTCAGTTTGTTTGGTTGGCACCGACTCCAAAAATAACTGATCATAAATTGTGAATAGGTATATAAGTATAGATACTTTCGTTGATTGTCATTCAATTTTCTTTGTTTCGAAGCAATTAAAATATTATTTTTTACTTTTTAGTTCAAGTGTGTATACGCAGATTAAATCTTGAAGTCAGTTTTTTTTTCTAAAATTATTTTTATTTTTCACTTTTTGGTGATGAGTGTATATCTTTTATACACTCAACTCTGGATAAGACGATCTTCAAGGGACCCTGAAAAATAGTTGGATTTATTGAACAACGACTTATCGAGGTTATCATTAGACTTATTTTCATGTAAATGGAAAAAATGAACACAAAATTTAAGTTGAAATCATTACATACTAGTGGTATATGTATGTTGTTTGTACATACATATAAAGTCATTGAAACAGAAAATTAAATAGCCGGAACCACTGAATCATACAACTTTCAACCAGTGAATACAAAATACAATCAGTGAACTACTTTTTTTTGATGGTACCTAAAAGTAGACTTAACGTCTCCACCAGACATTCATTAGGATGATTGGACAAGTGCGCGGAATTCACTAGCAAATAACCGTGCAACTTATTTCACCTTTCTCCACTGTGTGAATCAGTTTTAACTTTTCGTTAATTGAAATCATTATCAATTTTCGCGGAGTCAATGTAAAACCACTCAAATGAATAACCAATAAGTGACTGACGTCTCTATGAACTAAAAAGGTAAACAATGGCAGAAAACAAGAAAACAAATTACCCATGTAATTCTTTGAATTTGAGTTCTAGTTATAAAGGCGATGACTTCCAGTAGTTGGATTCATAGAGGTGGAAGTTGTAGAAGTCCCCTCTTTTGATCCATATTTTCAGATCGACTTATTTACACAATTTTTCACGGTTTTGCCTCAAAATTCTTCACTTATTGAGGAGAAATTTACGAGTAATGTACTTGCGACCATAGATTTTGTTCGACATATTGAATAATTCGGTTTATCTAAACTCGACACATCGAGAGTTGACTGTATATTTAAATTATTTTTCTTAATAATTTAGATTTAGTAACCATGGAGAAATGTGTTTATAGTGGAAGGTTATATTTTTATTATTATTACTCTTTTATTAATTGAAATTTACAACTGTATTAATTAAAACACATTTAGTAAATATGCTGTATACAATACAAATAATGTGATTAGAACTTGTAGAGGAACTACCCATTGGTAGTACTCTAATGAAAAGAAGATCACGAGGCCATCTTCTTTTCAGGCGCCTCAGAGGATTACCAGGAATGGAAAGGGAAGCAAGTTGTGCAACATGTGGATTTGGATGAGCAGTGAGTTTATTATGAAAGGAGAGGTATCTGGTTCGTGCCAAGTCGGCGACATATGGGATATTAAGGTCATTATGGATTAATTCATTTGTGACAAAGTAAGGAGCATTAAGGATTTTTCAGAGGATTTTGGATTGGAGTGATTGGATGCGGGAAGAATTCGATGGTTTAGTGGATCCCCACAATTCTATACCGTAAGTCCAAATAGGTCTGATAATCGTCATATAGATGAGTTTCTTGTGGATAGTCGGGAGATTTGAACGTTTGTCTAGTAAGTGTTGTAGCAGTCGAAAGCGACGTGCAGCTTCTTGTCTTTTCAATCTTGTGTGAGGGTTCCAGGTAAGTCTCTTGTCCAGATAAAATCCCAGGTATCGTATTTGTTCCACATTATTTAGCGGTAGACCATTAAAGGATACAGGAGGACAGGATGAGGTAGGTTTTCGACGGAGAGTAAAGGTTATTTGCTGGGATTTGCTAGGATTTATCTTAACTCTCCAGTTATGACACCATTCTTCAATGGAAGTAATATGTGACTGGAGTGTCTGGGATGCAGCTATAGGATCGTCATTGACTGATAACACGCTGGTATCATCAGCATAGGTTGTAAGGATGGTATTAGGATGAGTAGGGATATCAGCTGTATACACGGTATAAAGAATGGGAACCAAGATACTACCTTGTGGAATACCAGCGGTCTGAGGAAAGATAGTTGAGTATGTAGAATTATGGTTAACTTTAAATACTCTATCAGAAAGGTAGGAACGGAGGATGAGGAAATATGTAGATGGAAGGAATTGGCGAAGTTTATAAAGCAGTCCTGGATGCCAAACCCGGTCAAAGACCTGTTCAACGTCAAGAAAGACACCCGTGCAATACATCTTGCGCTCCAATGCAGATGAGATAACATCCACCACGCGATGGCACTTCTGGGTAGTGGAGTGAAACTGACGAAATCCAAACTGGTGATCGGGAATAATGTGATGGGAATCAAGGAAGGGATAAAGGCGTTTCAAAAGGAGCTTTTCAAGGATTTTGCCCATGATAGGCAGGAGAGCAATATGTCTGTATGAGGAAGGAATTCCTAGTGGATTTTTAGGTTTTGGGATCATTTTTATAATTGATAATTTCCAGGAATCGGGAAAATATGTTGTACGGCGTTATAAATGTAAGTTAGGGGTAATACTGCTTTCCTTGGTAGACATTTGAGGATTCTTAAGGTAATAAGGTATATATAAGCTCCAGGAGCTTTGTTGTAGGGCAATCTATGGATTATGGCTATTATATCGGAAGGGTGGAAGGCTTTAGGGGGAAAGGTCATTTGGAGAGGAATAGTCAGTTCTGCTTCAATACGTTCTACATGGTAAGGATTTAGGATGTCTGAATGAGGTATAAATGTATTATGTAACTGTTCACCAAATAACTTAGATTTTTCTGAATCAGATTTGGTCCAGGTTTGAGCTGGAGTAAGGAGAGGAAGGTTATATAAAAGTGATTTATTATAAATTGTTTTTTTTTGTTTTTTCTAAATAAGCGCTGAAATGATTTCATTAAAATTTTAATGGGACTACCTCTGAAGTATAACCTATCGATCAAAATAAGAATCATCAAAATTGATTCATAATCAATAGAATAATCGCGCAAAAAACACAAAAATATATGAGAACCTCCTCCTTTTTGAAGTCGATTGAAAAATAATCTGTATTCTCCGATGACAAAATCTTAATTTTATAAATTATTTAATGAGAATGCATTACCATCACCCTCAACAAGGGTATTGAGTAATATGGATGGCATCTTATACGAATGACAAAAATGTACAATAAAATAATAATGTTTTTCATTTATTTATTAATTATAGGCTTTATTTATTTGTTTATTTGTTTAGTGCTTTAGTTTCGGCTGTTCCAAATTGTATTCCCATTTCATCATTTTTCAATTGTGAATACATATATTCAACTATCAAACATTTTTAGTAGTGATGCTTTAATTTAACTTCTGTATCAAGCAGTGTTAATCTTTTTTTTTTTATTATCATTATTTTATTGAAATATATGTACAATCTGCCTCAGTTAAGGGCAATAAGTAACAGTGCTAATGATGTAGTTCATTCGTACCATATATACAAGTTCTCATCCATACACAATTGATAATAATAAGAGATAGAATAAAACAGTCAGAATACAAAAAACAAATCAAATAGTCATTATATAAAGAAATTAAATTAATTTAAAAAAAAAATTTTTTTGATACATTCATACGCAATGTACAATACAGACACACTCAGCCTAGTGTTGATCTAGTACATAAAAATTGGTCTGTTACTAAGAATAAAAAAAAAATATCTTTTATAACATCTTTATTTTTTATTATTAGGGAGGAGAATCTACGAACAATAATTAAATAATTAGGTATATGAAAAACTATTGCTAGCTTTAGGGGTATCGTCGATATGTTCCTAGGAGTCGTCTTTGGATCATCCATTCTCGATAACGATTATTTTCCCCAGAATCGAAAAGCTCACATCGATAATCTCTAGCTGTCGAAATGACGACTAATGATTCATCGCTATGATATAAAATCGAATGTAACCATGAAATGTTACATCATCCCTTCACAATAGCCAGAGTGTACCGCTTCTTCCAAGTTGACAACGGTCATATCTCAAACAACAGCGAAGGTCCATGTGATGCCACGTAATGGCGGCCAATAAAAGAATCATAAAGCTCCAACTGTTTGATCTTTGATTAAATTTGATAACGGTAAACGTTTTTGAGTCCTGTTTGCTCAATAAATCCAAAAGGATGTTGAGATAGAGATGCCAGTCACATGCGCATTATGACGGAGTTGAGATAGCTGTTTCTATTGCAACAAATGTAGAAGCTTTATTCAGTAGTCCAGCTAAATAAATAGTCAAGCATAAATAGTCATAGAGGGTTTCAAAATTGGAATAATTTTCAATTACCATCTGAATGGAGGGTCATGTTTATCGCATCAGTTAACAATATCTTGTCACTACTTATTTATTAATTTTTGTTTGTTCGTTATTTCCCTTTCCAAGAAGTCATTTGAATCACTTTTAAAAAAAATAATTTTACGATCGTATTTTATCGTTAAACGTTCTTTTTTGTTTTTCCGATCATTTGGGTCAACATTTTTTTATGCTTTGCTGTGGCAGTGAATCTAATTTATCGACTTAAATAAATATTTCTTGTGTACACGTCTTGGTCAAAAATATTGAAGTTAGTGGTATCCAATTTCTTCAGGTCTACCTTTTTTTCTGTGATCCATGTTGTTAGCTAATTGAGTTGAGGTATTTGACTATTTTTAGAATCTATATTCAGGTAAACTCACGTGGGCGAGCATTACAGTCTGCACTTAATTCCCGAAGAACCAATTTTATTTTTCCCAGCACTCCTACCTATTGGCTCACGGATCCTTACCGAAACCCCGACCTTCTTGACTTCATCATTCATTCAGGTTTATGATCCCTCCATTACTCCATAGAACGCCTGGATGAACTTTCCTCCGATCACAGTCCTTTAATTTTATTCTGTCACTCCAATCCAAAACCTCCTTTCCCATCATTTATTAGAGGGCCAGGAGACTGGAACCTCCCAGGACCTTGACAATGCTACTAATTCTTTCACAACCATAATCCAACAAGCAGCCTGGGCTGCATCCTCGCCTCATTCCCCTCCCAGAGTTTGAAAGAAAAATCCTTTATCCCAAGATATACTGGACCTTATCCGATTTAAACGCCATGCCAGAGGTACTTGGCATAGAACCAGGCATCCAAATGATCGAAATTCTTATAATAATTACCTTACCAAACTCCTTAAAAAAAACATGGCTACCTTCAGATTCAAATCCTATAATTCCCTGGGGGGTGCCGGTCGTATTTCGTGGTGAGGCATATCTCGCACGACCCAATGACTTCTTGAATCGTAAGCTTCATGCCCCACCAGAAATACCTCCGTTTCAAGGCTTGAAGAGTCTCCTGTGTACCCGGTGGTTGGTCTTTCCCTGGTGGTACGAAAGGGTTATCTCTTTTTGCTGGTCTACCTCTTGGACAACTTCTACCAACCTCGCGCATCTAATATAAGTTCAGTCAACCCCGATCTTTTCCTCCCTCCAGAGCCTCTTGATCCTGTACCAAATAGTGGTGTTGCCAATATACATGTGATAAGTCTTCCCTGGCATTGTTACCCCACATAAAAGTTTTACCATGGACTCCTCTCTGATTCGACTACGTTACTCCTCCCATACTTAAAAACGTCCGCCTTCGGAAGACCCTCAGTTCTTGTTTTCCAAATAACTTGTTCTCTTTTATCATTGGTTATTTCGTCCAATTCTTCGATATCTGTGGGCCTCTTGTCAGCGGAACTCTCATCTTCTTGGGTTTCATTGCGATCTTCTTGGGGCTCATTTTCACCGCTTCGCGTGTCCTCTTCGCCCTCCCTCTCCGGTGTCCATTCGCTTAAAAATTGCTGGATACCTCTCGATGGCTCCGCTTCCTCCTCGACCGCATTGAAAGTAATCGCCCGAGATAACCAGTCCGCTACCACGTTCTCCCGGCCCGGCTTATAAACAATCTCGAGATAGTATTAACTGAGGAACTCCTTCAATCTCGTAACTCTCGCGGAGGACTCCTTAATCTTCCCGACCCACTGCAAGGATCTTCCGGCCCTTCTTTAATAAATCGTTTACGGGTACTAGAAATCGCGAAATCTCCGGTACAAACCGCCGGTAGTTATTCAGCGACTCCATCAACTGTCGGATCTCCTTAACTTCGCGCGGGATAGCGATTCTCGCGATCGTGTCTACCTTTCCCATATCTGGTTTCACACCCTCTTCTGAAATTGTGTGTCCCAAAAAGTTTAACTCCCTCTCGCCTAGCCGCGATTTCTCGGGGGACAATTTCAAACCGATTTGCCGAAGTCTTTCGAACACCACCTTTAAGTGACCCACATGTTCCCTCTCCAACTAGCTGAACACGAGAAGGTCGTCCATATAGACCTGACACATGTTTTCGTCGACCCTCCGCAGGAATTCATCCATTAATTTCTGGAACGTGACGGGCGCGTTTTTTAGTCCAAAGGGCATTCGCGTAAACTCGTAGTGTCCCCGTTCAAACGTGAACGCCGTTTACCCTGGTCTTTCGGATGCATCTTTATCTGGTGGTAACCCAGCTTGAGGTCTAGGGTGCTGAATGTTATCACCCCGCTGAGTCTATCCAGGATATCCTCAAATCTCGGGATTGGGTACCTCTCATCCCTAGTGTTTTCATTGAGTTTCCTATAATCAATCACCACCCAATATTTTTCCTCCACCGGCACGTCTTCTTCCTGACCGCCATAGGGGGCGAGATACTATCAATTATAATGCCCTGTTTCCTAAGGCTTCGGATCTCTTCCCGTATATGTTGCCTCAGCACCTGTGGGTACCTTCGTTCTTTAATATATGTCACCCGTTCCTCTTTTAGGGGGATTTCATGTACCGTCCCCTCCTCGGAAAAATATATCCCGGAACTGCCCAATGATCCTTTCCCTCCATTCCTCCGATCTCACAACCGCCCCAATGTGCCCCTTTTTATCCATTTCGGTGCCCGCGCACCGCCTATACTTTTTTCCCCCGACTCTCACCGACTCTCCAATAGGTCGCACCCTATGATCCCCTCATATGACCTGGACATATCTTTGATTACATGGACCGCCAATTTGTCCCCCTCATTTCCCCAGCGAGCTAAATCAATTTCGATTTCCCCCCTCTACTTCACAGGGACCACCCAGAGTGATAAGCTTACAAGAGCATACCTTAATCTGGAGTGTCCCGTTGTCACCTCTCAGCCGCTTGGCCGCTCGCCGACTCAGGATGGTGCTCGAGCTCCCGGTCTCCACCAGACAGTGCACCCTTCTCTCCACTCTGATGATAGGCAGGCCGCCGCTCCTCAACCTCTCGCCGTTGATCTCCAGAATGCAGCCACCTCTCTGCTGGCACCCTCTTCCAGCTGCCACACGTCCGGGTTGTGCTGCTCTCCTCCGGCCGCTCCACTCCCGGCTGCCAGTCCTCTCGTCTCCGCTGCTTTCTGGTTCCACCTCCGTTTCCATGTCCGAGACTGCGGATACTTCCGGAATCTCTCGATGATCCTGCGGACTCAGACATCATCCTTGGTCTCCTCACGTGCCTGTTTTCTTCCATGGGCTCACTCCTGGAGTTGTCTTTTCTCTCGAAGATGTACGGGCATTGCCTGGCAATGTGCCCCTCATTGCCGCACTCAAAACATCTTGCTACCAGGTGTCCTGTCTTACCACACTCGTGGCCCCGCCGATATTCTTTTCCTCCTCTGTTGGGTGCTGGCCTCCTTGCCTCTGGGTTCCTTCTCTCGTGCATCCTCACTTCAGGTTCCCGCTTCGTCCAAGATGATTCATGTGGCTTCGTGTAAGCCACTTTGCTCCAGCCTGGTTCCTCCCGGATCGTCCTGAACTCTTCGTCCCTGGCGCTGGCGTCTATCAAGTCTTGTGCGCATTCAACGAAGGTCTTCTCTCGGGGAAAACTTTCCTTCTTGCCTGTTTCCCTCGCCAATTGCACCTTCCAGATGGTTGAGATGAACGCCATCTTAGCCTTCCGGTGCACTTGAGGTCTCTCTCATTTTATCAGTGACCTAATTAAACTTTACTAAAAGGTCACTTGCATACCGCCCTGCGCTCTGACGTGGGTGTCTCACCTCTCTGAAGAGTTGGAACAAGTTCTCCTCTGGTGTCCACCTGCCTCGGCCGTATGCCTTCTTCAAGCGGTCCTTTACTATCTCCCACGGCGTCTCTTCGTCTGCTTGAATCAGGTTCAATATGTTCCTTCTGATCCTACAGGTTAGGTCCGCCTTTAGAGATTCGGCGTCGTGTGCATCCAGGAGGTCCTCTGCTCTCTTAACCTCGATGCGTGCTAGCACCCTATCGATACTCTTAATAAAGTGATTTAACTCACCGACTTCCCCGGTGAATCTCTCGACATCTGAAACTGCTTTCCTTAGATCCTGAGCGGTGCCTGTTCTTACTTTTAGCCAAGCCAGTGTGTTCGCATCCGCTTCTGCCATCGTCTGTCTTGGTAGCTCGGACAAGCTATTTGGCACTTGTAACGTCGGTGTTCTAACAATGCCACTCTCTTCCATGACAACACTTGAGAGGAAAGAAAAAATTCTAACCTCACCCGCTCCTCGTCTTCCCGAGTTTCGGCACCACTTAAGTGGTGTCTAAAACAAAACTCTTGACGTGGTAAACTATACTTTTTTGTTGGGGCCTAATTTTTTGTGGGGACATAACTATTTACTCCAACTAAAGATTACCAACCTATTCTAATTTAGCAAGATCTCCACGAAACAGATATCAATCGACCCGGTTGAGAATCAGACCCACCACGAGTTTCCTTTTTATGATTTTTGAATTTTTGAAATTTGTTTGCTTAAGGTAGGTTCTATGGCGGTCTTTTTAAAAGTCCTCCATGAAAGATGTAATCGTACTGCTGAACTTGAAAACTATAATCCATTTTCCTCTACCAATTTGCTACAATCCTTAAACACTTTTAACGTACTTTGCTTTTAAGAACATTAGCGAGTTAGTCCCAAAGAGGGCTGTATCACAGAACAATAAAAATCAGAGTTCATAGCTATGTGAGATTTTTTATTAGTAATCAAAAATAAAAAGTTTAAACCGAATAGCCCATATCTTGCATAAATAACGTAAACGTTAATAGATTCTGCATAAGAAACCAACTCAACCGAGTGCCCAATCAATTTCATGAATCTCTTTATAAGATTTTATCAATAAAAACAAGGATGAAACTTCTGCTTTACTATGGAGTTGGTAAACACACCTGGTTTTGCTATAGGATATAATTTTGCAGCTATTATTTTCTTATATTGGAAATTATTTAATAATACACCCGTACCTGATTGGCAGTACGTCATCAAAATCCAGCTGAGCCTCATTAAGGTGTTTTACATAACAGCTGTTTTTTAAAACAGCTGATATTATAATCTTTACTACAACAGATGTATATTATCTGTCTTTATATTACTCTATTGTACTGCTGCAATATTTTATCTTTACGTTATCTAATTCATATCATGTCTTCATACACAACCACAGTATCCAATTAATATAATACCATATGACAAATTATACTTGTAGTGCTCCGATGGAACATATAAAACAAAATCAATAAAAAGGGTTACCATATAACTAAAAAAGGAAATAAATAAAAAATAATGTAGTCTATTTATAATGAAATTATTTTATCATATAAAAAAAGCACATACTTTATTTTCTGATTTTCATTTAGTTATATACCAATACCAGCTACTATTTGGTACTAAGGAGTAGCCTTTTCCAAATCATGCTTGGTGATTCCCTTTTATATTTGTTCAGAGTATCCTGGTAGCTTTAATCGGATAAACTCAGTTGAAAACTTTCCAATATTATAAGAACAGACCTCTGTAATTTAAATTTAGTTTTTAAGTCCACTTTTCTCGAGTGGTTGTGCTCCTATTATTTTCTTGTCTCTTATTCTAGGCTCTTGGTGTTTCAACGTGTTTTTAAAAATGATTAATGGCATCCATACCAAATTAAAATGGTCTACCAACCTTTATCTTGGTTCATCTTTTTTATAGCGTTCAAATTTACCAGCCAGTCTTCACAATTGTTGTTAAGAAAATTATACGTATCGTTTGACATTTGTTGACTGATTCTATATCTTATGAATGCGATCAAACCATGTCACTAAAGGTTTCTTTCCTTGAAGATTTTCATTGAAAGATAAAAATAAAATTGCAATAGAAGTGAGTTTATGATTGAAAATAAATGCAGACATTTATTATTTGTGAAAATCAGACTTCTTCGTAAATGTGATATTACTTCGTAACTGGGGCTCGGACGTTGACACCTCTGTCACTCAGAACTTAATCCGAAGCTCTATCAACAAATTGCTATTCTTATCCCTGCAGTTTCAGGTATGGATGTTGCTGTAACAGATCCAATAAAAGAGATGACGGTGTTGATTATAAAGTTGAATTCAATACCCAAATGCTCGTTAATCGGAGTGAACATCTTCAAGGCGATGAAACAAGCAATAGAATCGACCGTCTGAGTCAATCCATTGATAAAGGCTCGTATCGGTGTCGGAAACATTTCTGAAGGAAGACTTAGCACTATTACTGATATCCCTGTACCGAAGAAACAGAAACAGAAGATTCCAAAATAAAGAAGCAGTCTAATATGTCTTACGTCCTCGAATAGGAAGTAGAAGAAGAGAAAGAGCGTTGAGACTGCACAGCCGACCTGGGAGACAATGAGGACGGGCCGCCGGCCGAAGGGGTCTGGGATGAAGGAGCCGACGAAGGTGCAGAGGACGCAGAGGAAGCCCATCTCCACCGCGATCCACTTCCCTCCGAGGCACTCCATCGTGTACATCGAAATCGCAGCAGAGCCGTTGAGCTGGTTCACGGCGCTCAAGATCTGCAACAACGATAACTGAGGCAACAACTCGTTTATAGATCCTTATAAAACCATTAAAGTAATAAGGAAATAGTAAATAGGAATTATGCCTCTCAATAGAACTATAAATATTTATAACATTGACAACAACTGATGTCTAGGCGATAAACGGCTTCATTCTATACACTAAGTTTACAAATATGGTCATACCTCTAAAAATAATTTAGGTAATGAATAGGATATACCTCGAATGAATTGATTGGAGATATTCTGTCATATACTTCTTTATTTCCAAAGCTACTGATGACTCTAATAAAATTAACCACCTTTAACTTTTAAATAACCGTTTTCTCCGAAAAATATCTGGTAATGCATATAAACTAATAATCAACAACAACAAACTAATACCCTCTTTCAAGGATTTACTTTTTGTAAAGGCATTCTCATTGTTTGGCTATATTTCAGTGTCAATATATATGTATATCATTATTTTTTCATTGACTAACACGAGTTATCAATTTTCAAAAAAACGGTTAAAACAAGAAGGTATACATAAACTAATGGCAAACATTGGACGACTGTGGAAATACTTAAGTTCGCACGAAGACGGTAAGAGCGATTTCAAAAGAAGAAAAGAGCCGCAACAGCCGCTTCTTAATAGCTTTTTTTGTTCAGCGAAATATTTGCATTTACCTCAAAAAAACAACAACCTTCTTTCAAACGAAGAGCACTAGATAACTTATTCTTTTTTTTTTTTTTTAATTAGAATAATAATATTTAGTGAATCTGCACGGTTTCATATGAGATGGTCCTTTAACATTATATGTGGAAAATATGTAGTAAGAGAATACGCTGTCATGATTTTTGAAAAAAAGTCTTGAGGTAAACAGGGTTAAATTTTGTAGATGTCCTTCTTAAAATATATCTGAACTTTAAAGAGATATCCATTCTAAAGTTGAAGATCCTAATACAAGCAATTTAGTAGGTGAAAAATTTAGAAGTAAGAATTTCTAATTGCGCTCGAAGTGTCTAAGAATTTTTTTTTTTTTTTTTTGGCCCAAGACTTCGATTCAAGTCCTATACTGGCCTGGGTGGCTTCCAATTCAAGGGTCCGCCACGAAATAAATTTTAACCCACCCAGGTGGGATTTGAACCCACGACCTTCTGGTTACGAGCGCGCTAAGAACCTCGCTCCAACTCACTCGGCCATTGTATCCCCAATGTTAAAATAACTTTATTACAACTAGGGTAAACTCAGAACAAGCATCTCTCTACACACCGTCTATTTCTACATAGCGTCTCTTACAACATGGCGCTGCTAGTTCCACCACAATATGTACTGCCAGCTTTTATTGTTGTTGTTTATTAGGGCTTAACGTCCTTATGTACTTCATCTAGAACAGGAAGGACGGGCTATCCTACAGGTTACCAACGTATTCTAGCCAGGGTGGAAAGGTCAAGATTCATTCGAGGGTCCGCCACGAAATCACTTTTAAAAGGTGGGATTCGAACTCACAACCTTCAGTACAATCCCAATCCTATATAGATTACACAAACATAATAATTATTATTTCTGACAACTAATACCTAATTAGCTAGGTCAAGCTGACGAAAGCATCTTCGACTAGCGAATATAAATTGTCGAAAGGTACCATTAGGGCCGCTGACAGGGGGCTCTTGGGGTGCTCGGACTAAGGTGACCAATGTTAGGAGTGAGGGGTTTAAAGTGTCTAGACAATGCATTTGCCCCAGGGCCCGGATTGGCTCTCGGCAGCCATGGGTATCATACATATCAAACTACTTTTCTTGAAACTAAAACCTGTTGTTAACAAAACGGTGACTGACTTAAAGCAGTTAATTATCAATATAAATATATCGATAAAAATCTGTATATAAAGAAAAAAAAAAAAAAACTGGTATCCTTGAGCCTGTCGGCTAGAGGAGGAATAACATGGAACATAGTTTATGTTAATATAGACCATGTTATTTACATAAACGTTTTCAAGGTCATCATCTAACTATTTTTGACAAGTTGGATTAGGATTAGTAGGATTAGATGTCACATTTTCGATCCAAGCATCACCAACTGAACTAGTGCGTGTCAAAAACACCCCTACACTTAAAAGAGAGGTGTAAAACCTGGCTTTTTTTATTCTAACCAAAAATTTGAACATCTGAGAGGGATCGAGCAAGATCGGTCAAATCCAGGTTAAAAGTTTTTATTTTAAATTAGGAGAAATAGACCCAAAAGGAGCTCTCTCATTAGAACCTGCCTCCTAGTCAAGATGTAGTGCTATTTAGTATAAGAAAGGTTGAGCTCCTAACTTCTTCTACTCTCCTAATATTAAACTAAGCCTAGCACTCTCGCGTTTCCCAAAAACATATGGCTTTTGACCATCTATGTCACCGGTAAAACATGTTCTACGTTAAAAAAACAATGTAAAAAAGTGTGATGCTCTGAGTCTGATTGCAGATTATAAGACAGGTGAACAAAACACTTGAACAAACTATCTCTTGATATGCTCCAAGGTGAGTAAGGGTTAGAACTGCATTCCATCATTCTCTCAAATCTCCTCGATTCTTGATGGAAAATTATTTATTCAACAACTAAACTAATCATATCAATTCCTGTCTCTTTGATACTACAGATTTCCAACTATGATACCTGATTTGAGTAAATCATAATCGGATTATTTTTTTCCAAGGTATCATAAATTTAAGTATTCACCTTATTTAATTAAATTTAAAGTCAATGAACAATAACTTTGGTTGAAAAATAACCGTGAGCTACATATTAAAACTAAAACTACCATTATGGGTCAAATGACCCTTTTCGGAATTTTTAGCAGAATTGAAAAGGGAACCTCAGTTCCCCTTGCCAGGTTACCATTACATCTACTGAGGGGAACCTCAGTTTTTCTTGCCTAAATACCAGTATTAAAAAAAAAGACGATTGATTTTACTTCTTGCCTGAATAAAAATCTTTGTAAAAAGAACATCGAGAAAATGAGGATTGAGAAAGAAAGTAAAATCTAGATCAATGCCTAGCGGAAAGAAGAGAGCATCAAATTTGCAAGGATTTCCTCTAAAAGAATTCAGTGCTGACGTCGCCTAACTGCTCATCCTTGCTGGAGTTGGATTTGTATCCAGGAATGGAGCCTGGTCGCGCTTCGTTTGCAAGTCACAATCGAATAACTTATGGAGTAATTTCGATGAGACTTTAAATGGTGACCATTTCCAGACGTTCACAGGGAAAGGTAAATGTTCTCTGTCACATCAACGAAACAATTTTTCACAGATCAAAAAGTGACAGTTCCTACCAGAAACTGTCAGTTCAGTACCGCATCAATTCTATTATCAGTCGTGCCGTGTCAGCAATAGCCTTTTCATTTTTTTAATTTTAATTTACATAGGAAGGCCCTATTAAAATTTTCCAAGTTTCATTTTTATTTCTTTATTTTAGAGTAATATTTTCTTGATTTTGCTTTATTATTCTTAGAAATAATTTATTTTAGTTAATGTGGAATGCGGATCAATTCCAAGTTGATACTAATGTGATGCAGAAAGAGAGAATTTCTACCTTTCTAAAATTTCAAAAACATGTTTATTTCCGATATAATTTACAATTTTACGACACGTTTGATGAGATTTAAATTCTTATCTTCCCTAATTTTTCTAATCGGTAACTAGGAAAGGGGAACCATAGTTCTTCTTTTGTTGCAAGAGCAACCTTATGTTAATCTGGCAAGGGGAACGAAATGTTCCATTTTTTGATGAATGACGATATACATAATTAAAACCAATTGAGGCCGGACTAGATAACCGTTTTTTGATTTGTGAAGGCGAAACTTCGATATTTCAAAATATTTATAAAAAAATCCCAATACTTCTGTTTTGGCCAGGAAAAGGGTTAAACCTAGTTCTACACATCTCATATAGGATATGTATATAAAAACGTTCACAACAACATTTAACACTAGAAAGTATTTTATATGATGTTGAGAAATCAGTCGTTCACACCTTTTGAATATAACAAACATAATTGACACTCTTTTAATACATCTGACTAAGGAATAAAAGGAATTTCTCTTCATTTCTTTTTTTTTAACCCACTTCTTAATTTTTTGTTAATGTTAATTCTGTTTAGTTTACTCTATCCCCAATTAATTGGGTCTAGCAGGTTCTTCACCAAAACAGGGAAATGACTTCACATGAAGATGAAATTAAAACCAAGATTCTGATGAGGTTATTATAAACGGAGATGGAAACAAAAAAATTACAGCAACTTCCATACTATGTTTTTTTCACAATTTTCATATATTTGTAAGTTCCTTACCAATCCTTACCATCATTGAGATACTCTGAGTGATCGAGATCCTCAATCTTGGTTTAGTATCTCAGGAGATATCAATTTTTAATTTGAAAAAAACCAAAAAAAAAAAATATATATACACTCGAGTGCAAAAAAAAACCCGGCGCACCTTGAATTTCATATAAAAAATATTAACTACGGGAATAATGTTGGGATTGAACCAGCACACATATAGGCCGGGGCTGCCCCGGTAGTCACTCAAATCGCAGCGTTAATGGAGGACGGAAGAAGTCAGCGATACGCGGCCAATACTCTCAGGGTACCGGAAATGAGGGTTCGGGTGGCGATCCAGAGGTACCGGGAGACGAGCAGCTGCTCGAGGAGGTCGGGATCACGACGGCCGAGAGCAACAAACCATGCTGACTTCGATTTATAAATAATGGAGATTCCAAGGAACCGCTTCCAGACATCTGTAATGACATGCCACCGGTTTCGAGCTGCTCGAGGTGTGGATGTCTTCGTGCATACAATACGTAGACACCTGCATGAATCTACACTCTAATGTGCCTGCTACTGGCCCTCTCCTCACTGCAGCTTACAGAGCAGCTCGGCTCCGTTTTACACGAAAACTTGTTGCCTGGACTGAAGCTGATTGGGCCTCTGTTCTCTTTTCAGATGAGTCTAGAATCAATAGAATAGAATAGAATATGGCCTACATGCTTCAGATGGTCGAGCTAGAGTCTGGAGAAAATAAGCAGAACGCTACGCTCAGTGCAATATGCAGGTACAGTACAGTTCAGAGGAGTGTCGGAGATGGTGTGGGGTGGGATTTGTTGAGAACACAGACCTCCATGTGTTCCGAAGGCCGTCCCTCATTGCACAAAATTATAAAAGAGACATCCTTGTAGAGTATGTAGTCCCTTTTGCTCCGTTCATTGACCCTACTTTTATGTTTATACATGATAATGCACGGCCTCACGTCGCCAATGTTGTAAGTGACTTCCTTAATGAGGTCGGTATCCGAACCTTGGAGCTCACAGCCCTGATCTCAATCCTATAAAGTATCTGTGGGACCATCTTAAGAAGCCATCCGAAAGCAACATAACCCTCCAGGAGCCCTCCAGAGCTGAGAACTGCAGTAGAAGAACAATGGGAGCAGATTCCTCAAGATCAAGTGGCCAATCTTAAAAGGAGCATGCCTGAAAGGATGCACGCTGTTATTCAAGCAAGAGGAGGAAACACTCGATTTTAAAGGCCATGAATTGTTTGTTTCTTGCATATTGTAAACAGGTTTAGAAGTTTTATTTTTTTTTTTTTTAATAAAATCAATAAATGCTTACTTTTTTGTTTGATAATTTTTTTTTTGCTTTAAATTACATGTTTTTTTCCTTTTCCTTTTGTGTCATATAAAGAGAATATATCCACTACATATATAAAAAAAATTGGCAAATTTTATAAAGCTGTGAAAGAGAAAAAACAAACAATATGCGAACATCCAAGGTGCGCCGGTTTTTTTGCACTCGAGTGTATATATATACTCTAAGTGATAAAACAATGCATGTATCATAATAAATACACATCACAGGCGACAATTTTTTTTTTCTTTTAAAAATTATCTTGCCAAGAAAAGGGATAGCTGCATTTCTTTGTAATTATGGTAGGGAATATGTAAAGGAATTCATTAGTTGTCAACATTTAAGAGACAATAAACAGGCTTTACAGATCTGGTTTAAATATCTAATCTAACTTAACAAATCATTGCACTAATTGAAGCCACACCTAAAACTGAAGAAATTTAAAAGAATATAAATGCTTGTATATAAATGTATTCCATCAGAAAATTTAAGAGTAATAGGAGTGGGAAAACTAAAATGAAGAAATAAGAAAGATTCAAGGCTTAATTCTTTTTTTAATAATTTCTATAAAAAGAAGCAACAAATAATTAATATCACATATAAAATTAAATTTTTTCACATGTTTAACAATGTACAATCATTTACATATATTGCATACATTTTCTCTTAAATCACAATAAGATCTTATATAACTAGTAATGGGATTGTTAAATGTCTTGCCATCGAGCCTTTGGGTTTGCTAAGACTGTATTCCTAAGTATATCTAACTAAGCCTTTCATGATATTTATAAGATATTATATACATGAATAATTAATGTTAAAACCTAAAAATAAAATAAAAATATATAATATAATAAAAATAAAATAAAAACAGATTTCATTATAACTTATAAAATTATAAGAGTCTGGGTTCAGTACATGGTAAGGATGCACTCGTTCTAGACCAATCTATGATCAAAAAAAAAAAAAAAAATGATTTGTTAAGGGTAATATCTAAGGGTCAATCTCCTGACACAACAAAATAAGCAATAAGCTACCTCAGTCAGAATTTATCTTGGGCCTGGTTAAAAGTACTACTATGTACTGTACATTTAATGTACAGAATACTATAAGAAAATTTTAATAAACTAATTTCTAAAAGAAAATTAGTTTAGGAGAAAAAATGAAGCAGATGCTTTCATTCCATATTAAAATAACAAGCTTTAGACAATCTTTAGGTACAATTGCCAAAATTTACAATTTGTTTAAAAATCATAAATTTAAATTTTGTGTATTAATAGCAAACTTGTTTGATGCAAATGTTGGTATGACAGTTTGTATTAAAAGAAGCAAAAGTGTTTTACTTAGAGTAATTAAACTAATTTATGCCAGAATAAAATTTTAAAGTCAACAAAATGTTTTGAAAATTATTTTAAGTAGTTTAGGAAATTTATGGCCTTTCTCTCAATTACCTACCACTGGGGAAAGAGACTTCTGTTACTCTCATAACCTAATAGTAACTTCAATTCCCTATTATAACTCACTAGTAGGTTCTCTAATATTGTACGGAAAGAGTAATTGTTTGTAATATAGAATCATAGGCGTGTGCACGGGGGGAGGGAGGAGGTGTCAGAGGTTCTCAGGTATCCCCTAGGGCTCCAAACTAATTTTAACTATACAATTAAAATCTAAAATAGACTAAATTAAATAGAATAAAACAACTGAATAAATTAAACTAACATGTAAATGGACCCCGCAGCGTGCACTCCAAAATAAAAAGGGCTGCACACTCCTATGTTTGGAATGTATTGATTATTAACTGCATAATTAATTCTGTTTAGATAATTAATATTAATTCCTGAACTTAGGCTCTCAAATTGAGTGTCTTATAATTTTAAATTTTCATACATCCCTGATGTTGACAATTATCTTCTTAGGAGCAGGAGATGAGTTATATATTAATTAAAATGTAACAAACTAAGTATTCTGGAGTAACCCCAAAGTCTAAAATGTGTATTTAAATTTTTAAAACTAATACAAATATAAAATAAACACCTTCGAAACTTACATTTCCTAAAAAAATCACATGAGTTGTTCATGGTAAACAATTCAATCATGTCTTCGACAAAAACAAATATATTATTACAAATATCACTAAACTGACAGTGGTGAACATAGAGAGGAGGGAAGTATAAATTTGATGAACTCCTTGGTTTTGATAATACATCATTTTGTACTAATTAATATTAATAGATTTTTAACATATTTGTAACAACCGATTTTCCAGTTAATGTACACCACTGTTCACAGGTACTTGTGTTAAATTTAAAACCTAATATCTTATAAAATAAATTTTTAAATAGTCCATATCTTTTGTCTAGTATAAAACCACGCATATATATAAAAGAAACGTTGCTTTTTTTCTCATCAGTAAAACTAGTTTGGGAATGCACAAATTAACATTTCTCGAGTAAAGTTTAAAAACACTTACCCCGTCCTTCCTGGCCAAGTTTTTGAGAACGTTAGAACGTTACGCTCCAACAAACAACAAACACAGCTCAACCTCTTTTCAAGAAACGATCGCTAAAGAAATATATTATATTTCATATTTAAGCCGAACTTATCACTGACTTGGCCGTTTCAGGAAGAAGATACCCCGCTACAGCTCCAATGAGAGAGATGAAAGTATAGAGAACGAAGTTGGCCCATACACCAATGGATTCGTTAATGTTGACGAAGATCTTTATACAGATGAAGCCGGATAACCCCGTAGTCAGCTGTGTTAGCCCGTTGGCGAAGGCTCGCAGGCTGGTGGGGAACAACTCTGAAGGGAGGGTCATCATGAAGGGGTTGATACCGATGGATGTGATGAAGCAGAAGCCAAATAGTCCGATGTACAGCATGATCTTCTCAGAGTATATAAAATAGGCGGCGAGGACAACGGTGAAGATTGCTGCACCAATAAGCGAGGACACGAGGAGTGGCCTCCGTCCTATAGGGTCTGCCAGGAATGCTGCTAAGAAGGAAGACACGACAAAGACTACAGCCATATCTATGGCAACCCACTGACCCAGGTACTCCACTGCGTATATCGATAAAGCGGATGATCCATTGGACATACTGACGCAGCTGAGAATCTGCAAAGAGTCAAGAGAAAAATCTGTTACAGTAACATTAATTTTAAAAATACAGAGTAACATCAGAGAAGAAGAGGCTTAGTTTGAAATCTTTGTTTTATTTAAAACCAAATCCTATAATATTTGATTTAAAAAAATGGTACCAGTCCACAAGCGGGGATCCAGCCCCTTCACGTGTCCAAAATATCTTTTGTAGATTCTAACCTTGTTCCGATTTATTTAAGTGTTTTAGTCGCTATTTTTAGAGGGGAAAGGCTATTCTCCTTCATTCCCCACTCTAGAAGGGAAACTAAGGCGCTAAACTTATATCAAATTTATGTAATCACCTACCAACCACTATTAACTAAACTCACCGTTTTCAATAAATTCAAGAAATTAATATTAATTTATCATGCCTTACCACTTATTGCTCATATCTTAACATTACATATGTTTATTTTATTTTTATTTTTCATTTTATTTCATTTAATTTTAACATTATCGAAATTTCTTTTATATTTTTATTTTAAAATTTATGTTATTTTAGGGGTTTGGTGGATTATGGTGTTATGTTACAAGGGAAGTAGTTAAGTTCTGTTATACGTTATAAAATTCAGAACAGTAAATAAAAAAAGATGAATATAAAACAACAAACAACAGAATCCATTTTGAAAAAATTACTTACAGAAAAGAAGTGAAAGAAAGGATGAAAAAGAGGAAATGACGCAAGATATCTCCTGTGGAGGTTCAAAATAAGAAAATGCCGGCAAAATTCGAGAATATTTAGGTGGGGGTTACAGGAAATACCGATAATTCTATTTCCAGCGTTTGGGTTATAGGGAGAAGGTATCGATAAGTGTAAACTCTAAGTGAAACTTAAGGATCGAACTGGCCGGTGTAGCGCTGGTCAGGCCGATCAGGAGCCACGCTTCTGGACTGGTATAAAAAAAAATATATATAATAAGAACTCTACTAATTAACAGAGTTCTGTTCATGAGTTTGAACCTATTATTTTTTATACACCTTTACCTGTATCAGTATTACATTTAAAAGTAAATAACTTTCAAAACCTTCTTTCATATAGTGCTTTGAAGGTAACATTTGCAATCAGTAAGCAAATAACGATTGATTATAAAAATCTCAGACAGGGAAACTAAAGAAACTCTGAAGAAGAAGGTCTAAAAGTTGGCACTCTACTAAAATTTTTTTCTTAGACTTGATTATTTCTTCCCGACAACATCCCTGATCATCTTCTACTCATATCATAATTAACACTCAACTATACTTCTCTCAAATTAGGAAATAGTTTTATCTTTTATAGATTACAAAAAATACCTACTTTTTTAGATTAGACAACAGGTTAAAACAACTATCAGCAATATATTAAATTC
The DNA here is from genome assembly GCA_003667255.2 of Euschistus heros. NCBI lineage: Eukaryota > Metazoa > Arthropoda > Insecta > Hemiptera > Pentatomidae > Euschistus > Euschistus heros. Next base: position 1,059,253 of record RCWM02000153.1, on the reverse strand, counting down.
ATTATTTTATTATCTAAAACACCTAAATTAATCAAAGACTAGTTCCGAATGTGAAACATCCATCATAAGTTCTGAAAACATACATAATTTCAAATGTCAGCAGTTTGCTATACAGTTTATATATGAAAGGTGTTAGGGTAGAATGGAAAATGTCCAGTAACCATAGTTCCGAATAACCGCAAATGAAAATTACAAAGTCCACATTCTTCCTCATTGGGAACGGGTTCTTAAACCCCAGAACATGTGAAATTCCTGTTTCTAGCCTACATGAAACCACCTTAACTGATAGTTTATAGGACAAGCTAATTCTCAGTTTCGATTTTTTTAGCATTTTCCCCTCCAGCCTTACACCCTTCGTATATTAATTTTAAAAATGTAAGGCAAGAATTCAAACATGTTGATACTCATCTGAGCAGGGAAAGCGGAAAGGCTTCTTGAAGCTATAGCTCATAGAGTAATAGAAAGAAGGGGGGGGGGGAGTTAGCTAAATAATCAGGTGAATGGACAACCTCATTGGTTTTCCCAATGACTTGTTAATTTTTGTATTTTTCTACTACTAATGATGAATATTTACCATTCAGAACTAGTTTGATAATAAAAATTCCAATAGAAGGGGAAAATAACTTATTAATCCAAAACGTATTGCTTATTAAATACCATCAACACCATCATGCGTACTTCATCAGATATAATTTTATACTTTCTTTTTTTTCTTCCCGAGAGGTACTCTTCTGACAGGCTCAGATGTCTCCAATTTCCACCTTGTCAGGGCTAGAGTGCAGGAACGATTCTTAAGGAATATCGGTGATACAAATGCAATCAATGTATCGAATGTGAAAAAAAAAAAAACAGATTTTTTTTTTTTACTTTAGCTTTCGCTTTATGATATGCTTTTAAAATTAGAATCAACATTGACGAATCCCAGCACTTTACAGCTACTTTAAAGCACTTTTCAACAAAGTTATTTAGGACTCACTTCCGACAGAAGGATTCCAAGTTATCCTTCTGCCCATACATGAAAAAAAAGAAACACTTAGGCCTGATCAAAAGATTCTAACCTTCTATTCATTATATGGAATTGATGATAAAGAGTTGACTAACCATGGGGTCGAGAGACTTTCTATAGAATGAAACGGTAAGGAGTGCCCTTTTCAAGAACGAAACAATTATATTTTTTTGAAAAGGGCAAAAATAGCCGAATATTCTTCAGATGTCAAAAATTGTTATATCCTGGTAGATCTGAAAATATAATCCTTCAGTGTCCCATGAAAAGTAAACGGGAAGAAAGAGAGTCATTGGTAAAGAAATATAATGATCAATTCATTTTTCAAATGAAAGAAAATTGTAAGGACACTCACTTCTAGTTTAATCCTTTTCACAGAAGACTGAAGGATACTATTTTCAGATCTACCAGGATCTAACAATTTTTGACATCGGAAGGATATTTGGCCATTGTTTTTATTTTCAAAATTAATTAAATATTTTCGTTTTTTAGAAGCACATTCTTTCTTTCCGTTCAATCTTTTTGGATTTTGGCTGTTTTGGTCAGTGTCTAACATATTCGTCGGGAGGTTGGAGATTGTTGGAAGAGGTTTTTCTCCAATTAAGGGCAAACATTTTTTTAGAGGCTGGGTGTGCCCCAGGAGGGTCTCTCGACCGACTACGTCCGAAATAATAGAAAATAATTTTCTGCCTTCAGTCTGACTCGAACTCGAGCCCGGTAGCTTGTTAGTCAAGTGCCTTACACACTGAGCTACCGTGTCTCCCCGAATGATATAAAAGGAATCTTAATTATTTAGCAAATGTTTTTATTTATTTAAACGTCCTAAACAAAAAAATAATTACAAACAAAACCAAAAAAAAAAAAAAAAAAAAAAAAAAGATTTGCATCCATCGATTGCATAGGCCAACAAATGGTTAGGTCTACGGTGAACAACTGTTTAAGTGCTATATCTTATTAATGATTAGATCTATTGACTCAGCTGATTCGTGGTAACAAGAGGACACTATCTTGATACTTTTTCAAAATTTCGTTTGAACAATTATATAAACCTGATTATAGACAGATTTTCAAACTTTAAAAGTGGGGCCCATAAAAGTAATGATATATGGACTTAACCACTTATTCTCTGGAATGACAGATATATTGATAAAGTTATAAAACTATTAAATGTTAGTTATAATTAGCAAAGTCTGGATTTAGTTGGCAGTGATCAGCCACAATTATTAGGGATTAATGAAACATAAGGAAAATTTATTTAACTACTGGATATTGAATGTTACTTGTCGATCATGGACGTAACTTGTAAAGATATAATAGGATTAGTAAACATTACAAACACTAGTGTAGGTTTAGATATAACTATAAGAGGTTGGTTTTTATAATATGAATAATTACCTGAAGGCATATCATATGCTTCATATAACTTTCCGTCTTTAGCATCCCCCATATAGAGGTTTTCTCCAAACACTCTTTTTCAACAGTTTCATTCTTGGACACTTCCAGGTCCGCTATGGCCTCCTTGCCACGCAACTTTGTCATGCAATTCTTGGCTTCTTCCTCTCGTCCCTTGCTCATGAGGTAATAGGGAGACTCCGGTGCAAAGCCAAAGAAGACGAAGAAGACAATCGGTATAGATGAGCAGACCCTAATGTAGTTAGCGTAGGAGAGAAGAGGACCTATGATGTAGACTATCAGTTGACCGACGAAGAACATGGTATTAAGTTGGCCGACGATGGCACCCCTGATTTTAGGAGGCGAGATCTCGGAGATATAGATAGGGGCTACGCTGGGCGCTCCACCGACGACTATACCGCCCAAGATCTGAGCAGCGTACAGCGTCCATTTGGATCTGGTGACCATGATCAAGAGCCAGCTGAGTGCTGAAGTGATTCCCGTCGCAAGAAGGATCGTCTTCCGACCAAATCTAAAACAGAACGGAGTTTGTGTTTAGGTTCGGTTGTGTGTAGACGTATGGGTATAGAGCTCTTGCGGATTAGCCGAGCATAACTACAGACTGATAAGTTTTGTTTTAGATACATTTTATTTTTTAATTTTCCATTTATTTCGCCTCTTTTTTTCAACTCTATTTCATAAGTTTTCGTTATTTTGTTTTATTTACTCTCTATCTATTATTTAAAAAAAATATATATATATATATATATATATATATATATATATATATATATATATATAAGTTATGATTAGACTGAACGCTAACACTAAAAAAAAAGGTGGGGGTTTGAGGTGACAGAGTGAACGGCACAAGTATAGAACAATAACTAACTTTATTATAGCCTCTGAACAGATATATATACATTAGGTTTGTTTACAGAGATGGTATTACTTATCCTACTAAGGTTCTTATCCTATAAGTTATTATTTATGTCTTACACTCAGCTAACTCCCTCCCTCCAGTTCCTTTATAAAGAGGAACTATAATAAAATAAAATAAACATAAGATAACATATAACTTAATTGATCACTTCGCACATTCTTTAACTAAAACACCTGACACTTCTTATCCTAATGCCAACAGTAAAGAAAAGAAATACATATAGTTACTTAACCTAACGATAATATTATATACAAAATGGAAAAGATTTTAAAAAAAATACATGTGATGCATACATAAAAAAAAAAAAAAAATATTACTAACATAATTAATATTTAAACCTGTAAGAAAACAAAACAAAAATAATTTCTTGACTGATACTACGTATCATTCTGAGCGCTACCACCCTGCTCGAGTTCTGACACTCTGTGGGGTACCCGGAGTTCCTCTAGATGGACCGTGCGGGAACGGAATGGATAATTTACATCTCTAATAGTAAACAAGTTATGTTCCCGAATTGTGGTGACTCTATAAGGACCCTCATACCTGGCGGCCGTTTTATTTCTCGCTGTTCTTAATCGCCTATAGACGATGGTTCCTAGCGAAAGCGGTTCTTTCTTATAAACTCGAGACCGAAGATTTGCCCTGTTCACCCGAGTTTGCTTCTCCCGGATTAGCTTTTCCCGGATCTTCGACCACGTCTGTTGCCGTTGCGATCTCTCTTGGTATAAATCCGCTCTTAATCTACTATTGTTAGCTGTGATGAGGTCCCCTCTGTCCCTTCGTCTCTGCCCAAAAACTATTTCCACGGGAGATAGCCCAGTTGCGGCGTGAATGGTATTGTTGTATGCAATTATCGCTCGCGGCATAGCGTCGTATGTGGTAAGGTTACGACCTATCTTGAGTAGCCGAAGATGTTCCCCCAACGTGTTATGCAGGCGTTCCACAGCACCCCTACCCTTGATGTGATGAGGGGTGTTTAATCGCCAAGTAAAACCCAGTAGTTTACTCTCTTCGCGGATCAAGGCGTTATCAAATTCGCGCCCACAATCTGAAATGATTTCATCCGGTACTCCATATGTGGCGCACCACTGCAGAACGCCTTCCCATACCGCCCCGGGTGTCTTCGCTTCGATAGGATGGGCCATCGCGAGTTTGCTAAAAGCATCTACCGCTGTCAGCCATGATTGCCCTTCGTTGGAATATATGTCAATTTGCACGGTCCGCAAGGGCTCCGTCGCGGTTGGTGTAGAAGTTTGTGTTGCTACCAAAGGTTGGCGGTCATACTTCGCTTGTTGACAAACTTCGCAATTAGTGATACAATCGCGCACCGTACGGCCCATAGCTTTCCAATAATAAAGAGATTTGATCGCGCGCAAGGTCTCCTCAATTCCCCTGTGGTTTGTCTTACCTCTATGGTGTTCGGATACGATTGTTTGTTGTGCCGCTGGGTCTGTGATAGTCTCTACCTGACGCAAACACCGAGTCAGGGGATAACCCATCCCAATTTTTTCCTGTCTATAAAGCCTCTTTACTTTGTCGGCTAGTATCCTATTCCCAACATTCACGTGACAGCTTCTTGTGGGGTGGCTAAATTCTGCGAAAATTCTCTCAAGTTCTTCCTCGTTTACCGCTGCGGGTGTACGAACCACGATCGTCAATAGGCCCTCGTAGATGCTTGACTGCGTTTGTAACCCCGGGTCCTGCTTAGATCTAAAAATAATTTGTAATTTTTTATCGTTAATAATTTCGTCAATCTCGGGCAGTTCCGAGGGTCGTTCTGACGGAGTCGTGTTGCCCTCTGATTCGCTATTAACTAGGGGGATGTCGGGTCCGCTCTCGGCCCACTCTCTTAAATATCTCAACGCGAATGGTTCCGCGGGTGTCGTCTCTTCCTCGTTCGCGTTCACAACCAGATCCCTAGATAACCAATCGGCGACCGCGTTTTCGACCCCTTTTTTGTGAATCGTTTGGAAATTATAGGCTGCAAGCCGCTCCTTCCATCGTGACACTCTCGCGGATGATTCTTTTAATGTTCCCAGATGTGTCAACGGTTTATGATCCGTAAACAGTTCGAATCTCCTGCCGTAGATGTACGGGCGAAAATACTCGACTGCCCAGACTACCGCTAAGAGTTCCCTTTCAATCGCGCTGTACCTCCGTTCAGCGTCGTTTAGCTTCCTTCCCGCGTATGCTATTGGCTTTTCGCCTTCTTCGAAGTTTTGAGACAGAACAGCCCCAATGGCTACCTCGCTTGCATCTGTTGTTACCCTGAATGTTTTACGAAAATCAGGGAACGCTAGGAGTGGCTGGGTGGTCAAAACCTCTCGACATTTCCTAATACTCGACAGTTGATCGGGTCCTAGTTCGAACCGTTTTCCCTTTTTTCAATATTTCGGTTAGAGGGTGCGTCATTTCCGCTATATGAGGAATGAATTTCCGGTAATAATTCACCATGCCCAGAAATCTTCTAATTCCACGTGCGTTTTGAGGCATCGGGGCTTCTTGGATGGCTTTTACACGCTCCGTATCAGGTCGCACGCCTTCCCGTGATACTATATGACCCAAAAACCGAATTTCCCGCAGCCCGAACTTTGACTTCTCCCTAGATAATTTAAGTCCGAATTCACGTATCCTGTTCAGGACCCGTCTCAAATGTTGGATATGATCGTCCTCGTTCTTACTAAAAAACTATTAAATCGTCCATGTATACTTGTGAAAATTCCTCGCCAAGTCCGCGTTGCAGTTCATCCATAAGGCGTTGGAACGTTAATGGAGCCCCTTTTAGACCGAAAGGCATTCGAACGAACTCGAAATGCCCCCTTTCCCATGAAAACGCGGTCTTCCCAATATCCTCTTCGGCCATTCTAACCTGATGATAACCGCTCTTCAGATCAAGAGTACTAAAGACAGTTGCTCCCGCGAGGCGATCTAGTATGTCCTCGACCCTGGGAAGTGGGTACCGCTCGTCCTTTGTTGCTTCGTTAAGCTTGCGATAGTCAACCACTACCCGATATTGCTTCGCGCCCTGTCCCTGTTTTTTCTCGACCACCCATAATGGGCTATTGAATGGGGAATTACTGGGTCTGATAATACCTTGTTTGAGAAGATCCCCTAATTGCTCTCTGATGATATCCCTCATGGCTTGCGGGTATCTCCTATCTTTAACATAAATGGGAGTTTCGCCTTTTAAGTTTATTCTATGTACTGTTCTTCCCGTAGTCGGTAGAACCTCATTTTCCTTATAAAATAGTCCGTCATATTGTTCCACTAACCCTACTACTGTTTCTTTTCTACATTCGACTACCCCAATGTTAATACCCGCTCCGTTTTTACTCACCGTTGTAGCCTTATATATACGTTTCCCCATCCCACAACGCCAATTTTTCCGGTTGATTTTCATTCTCATGCCAACTCGCTGTAATATATCGCAGCCCACGATTAAATCATATCCGGCCGTCAACTTCTCTATTACATGGATTTTTATCCGCAAATCTCGCCCCGTTAGTTCGCGGAGGTTCAAAAATGTTTCCCCTAGAGTCTGACATTTACCGCTAACCGTCGATACTGCACATTCACATGGTTTATGCTCGCCCCAGATACCTAGTTTCTCCGCCCCTCCTCTACTTATTAGCGAGTTTGTGCTACCCGTGTCTATTAAGAACTTCACCCCCCCGATTCCTCTAATCTCGCCACGGGCAACCGAGCTTGCCTTCCCCTCTTCACACCGTTATTGATTAATAAATCCCCCGCTCGGTCACCCCGCCCCTTACCGTACCCTCAATCCGCACGTGAACGCCCCGGTGTTACCTCGGCCCCGGCAGGACCACCCCTCCAGGTATTCCCACCACTCACCTCGTGTCTCCTCGTAGTCGGGCCGCTACGCTCAGAACGGACGCTCTCCTCTTCCGAAGATTCCCCGCTGGTATAGTGCTTGCTGCTCCTCCTGCCAGGTTGTCTACCGCTCCAGTCCTGGTTGTTCACCTCCATCGGTTCGTCCCTTTGCCCGTTCCTAAGTGGTTGATTTCGGCGCCTTGGACATTCTCTCGCTATGTGTCCTCGCTTGTCGCATTCGAAGCATCTTGTGAGATTGCATTGGGCAGCGACGTGTCCTGTTCGGTTGCATTCGTAGCACCGCCGCTCTGGTCTCCGCCTGCTATCGTCAGAGTTTCTACTTGGTCGTTTTCCGAAGCTGCGATTATTAGAAGTTACTCGTGGTGGGCTCCTGTGTCTCCTCCTTGATGATTTGACTTCTATCCAATCTGCTTCCGGTTTGCCGAGGCGGGTTATGTTTCGTTCCTTCGCATCGATGAGGTCATGGGCACACTCGACGAAGTCACGGTCTCTCGGAAGCGAACCTGGGCGGTCTATGTAGTGATTCAATTGCACTTTTAGGACCCCTCGCAGAAATTCTAATTTATGAGCTCCTTCTGCTTGGCCAAACGACTCAACCATCTTCTCCGTCAGTCTGTTATACAGGACCATCAGCTTCTCCGCGAATTCTCCTTCTGATTGGCCGTGAATCCTTCGCTCTTTGAGCAGATAAAAGACATCTTCTTCCGGGGTCCATCTTCCCCCGCCGTATAATTTTTTTAGCCTCACCTTCAGAGTATCCCAGGGATGCGTCAGATCTCCTTGAATGGCATTTAATACTCGCCGTGAAATGCGGCCAACCAGAGAAGCTTCCAGGAGTTTTACGTCGGAGTCTAACAGCGTACCATTTTCCTTGCGGGACATTATTAAACTCTGGATCTGGTCGCCTCCTTTAATGAAATGCTCAAGATCCCCTATCACACCTGAAAAAGGTTCTAATTGACTAATTACCTCGTGTATAAATGCCGAGTTCTGTGTCCTTATCTTCACGAGCTCCAACTGCTGTAACTCGGAAGCCTTCGACAGTTGTGTTTCTAGTTTTGCCTAGTTTTGTTTTCTTTCTACCGCCGCCTGGGCCAGCTGGTACTCGAATTTAGCCCTCTCGTCCGTGTCCACCATCGTATTTTTGAGTTACCCGTAAGTCGGTTACTTGAAAACTTGAAGTAACAAATTTCAGAAATTCTCCCGGGTTTCGGCACCAGTTATGATTAGACTAAACGCTAACACTAAAAAAAAGGTGGGGGTTTGAGGTGACAGAGTGAACGGCACAAGTATAGAACAATAACTAACTTTATTATAGCCTCTGAACAGATATATATACATTAGGTTTGTTTACAGAGATGGTATTACTTATCCTACTAAGGTTCTTATCCTATAAGTTATTATTTATGTCTTACACTCAGCTAACTTATATATATATATATATATATATATATATATATATATATATATATATATATATATATATATATAAATTTAAAAGTAAATTTACTTTAATTTTTTCTTTTATAAAATTACATGATTCAGCTACAAAAATGGCTGAATCCCCACCGCTAAAGGAAAAAAGGTAGATTTATGTTTACTACTGCAGGAAGTAGTGAGCAAAAAAAATATTGTATTAAGTTTTTCATTATAAAGCGACATGAAACAGAAAACAATAATGATTTGTTAGATTTTAAAAGGGTTTCACCTTTTTTGATACATAAAAGTTTAAAAGCAAGAAAAGGTGAGGCTAAACTAATTAAAAAATTGAGAGATGGGACACTTTTGGTTGAAGTATTTTCTGATACTCAATCGGAAAACTTTTAAAGTGCAACAATTTGTGTAAAAATTTTGCAATAAAAGTAGAGCCCAATGCTAGATTAAATTCAAGTACAGGCATTGTTTGTTGCCCCAATCTGAATTATGTTGACATAGATGAAATAAAAGAGGAGCTAAAGCCCCAGAATGTTACTGACGTCAAAAGATTAACTGTTTTTAGAAATAATGAAAAACAAAATAGTCACAACTATTTAATAACTTTCGACAGCCCCTCTTGACTCTCTGAAATTAAACTAGGATTTCATAATGTTGTACGACAATTCATTCCAAACCGTATTCGGTGTTATGTCTGTCTTAAATTTGGTCACACACAAAAAAAAACTGTAACAAAGAAGCACTATGTAAATTTTGTGGAAAAACAAAACATAAGGGGTCCGAGTGCAATGATCCGGTAGCTTGTGTTAATTGTTCTAGTAATCACGATGCTTTTTCAAAAATTTACCCAGTTTTTATTAAAGAATAGGAAATCAAATGAATTCAAGAGGCAGATAAAGTAACTTACATTGCTGCGAGAAAAAAATACGATCTGCTGCCTAAGACCAGGAAAAAATCACCAAAGCGTGAAAAAAAGCAAAGAAAAAATGGAAATAATTAATATTATTTATCTAAATTCCGACCTATTTACATTTTTATTTTAATTTTTTTAATATGACAACTCCAACCAATATAATACAATGGAACTGTAATGGTATAAAGAAAAACACGAGGAACTTAAACTTATTATTAATAAATACCAACCGGTAGTTTTATGTTTACAAGAGACTAAGTTACCCCTCAATAAAACTTTCACGCTAAAAGATTATAATATCTATAGAAATGATTTTGATTATAGAAGTAGAGCATGTGGTGGGGTTTTGATTGCCTTACATAAAAGGATCGTTTCTGAGTTAATTCAGATAAATACCTCCCTACAAGCAGTGGTAATCAAGGTCTTTCTGCACATACCTATTTTTTTTTTAATAACGTTTATCTTCCCCCTGATAATTTTGATAAGGTAGATTTGGTTAATATTCTGAGTAATACCCCTTCTCCCTTTATTGTTATGAGCGACGTAAACGGTCATCATACATTCTGGGGTTCTTCTTACTGTTCAACACGCGGAAATACAATTAGGCGAATTTTAGATGGCACTGACTCGATAATTCTAAATTCAGGACAGCCAACATATTTAAGTCCAGCATACCATTCATTCTCGTGCATTGACCTAACATGGTGTTCTCCTAATTTATATACTCATTTGGATTTGCAAGTTTCTCCAGATCAATATTCTAGCGATCATTTCCTCATAGTAATCAGTCTCCCAAACATTAACACACGACTAACAAAACATGCTAGATGGATAATAGAAAAATCCGACTGGACAACATTTCAAAACAATTTACTGATAACAGCCTCTGATATACCAACCACTAACAATAGTGATGAAATCAATCATCAAATCACTAAATCTATTTAGCAGCGGCGGAACTTTCAATCCCAAAAAGCTCCACTAATGTCAAATCGAAGAGTGTCCCTTGGTATGACAATGAATGTAAACTAGCGATTTAGAAGAGAAGAAAGGCTTTTAAAGTCTTCCAAAAGGAACTAACTCTTCAGAATCTAAGAAATTATAAAATGTCTCGCAGAATAATCAAGGAAAAAAAAAAAGAACCATGGGAACAATTTTTGAACACCATTTCATCAAATAACCCACCCAGGATATTTTGGAAGAAGATAAATAACATTATGGGAAAGTTCGTTGACTATCAGCCAACCCTTCTAATCAATGACCAAATAAAGCAAAATCCCGATTTATTGGCCGACCATTTTGTTGAATATTACTCGAATATTTACTCCACCCAACCACAACCGACAATGGAAACCGAGACAGATAGCATTGACGATCAAAATGAAAACCTTTATAACTTACCATGTACCAAAGCAGAATTACTTTCCTGTTTAAAAGAGCTGAAACCATCCTCACCAGGAGTAGATGAGATACATAATGATATGTTGAAAAATCTACCGATACCGGCAATAGACGCGCTTTTTGCATTCTGTAACCAGATATGGAACACAGGGGATTTTCCGGAGATATGGAGGAGATCAATTATAATACCAATTTTAAAAACTGGAAAAAATAAGTTGTTTCTCTCGAGTTACCGGCCCATCTCACTCACAAGCTGCGAATGCAAGTTGCTAGAAAATATGATTCTAAAAAGGCTCGGTTGGATACTAGAAAAAATAATTTACTTTCGATCGTAAAAAGTGGCTTCAGAGCAGTACGTTCTACTATAGATCATCTGGTAACTATGGACTATGAAATCCTCAACAGCTTTACTGAGAAAAAAGAATGTATAGGTATATACTTCGACATAGAAAAAGCCTATGATAACTTAAAAAGATCTCTAGTCCTGCAGCAATGCAGGATAAGTGAATGGGGAATTAGAGGTCGGCTTCTCATGCTGATCTGTATCTTTCTTCGAAATCGGACCTTCCAAGTTAAAATAGGTAATAACCTGTCTTCGGTAAAAGAAATGTCCAACGGAATCCCACAAGGAATTGTCTTAAGCTATGCTCTATTTGCAATAGCTATAAACAAAGTTACAGAGTTTATTCCTAAACAAATCAAAACCATTTTATTTGTAAATGATCTAGCTCTTTTACTATCATTTAAAAACCCAAATTGAATGCAAATATGACTATAAAATTGCTTAGCGAATTTGGAAGCATGGTCTATAAAATCCGGTCTAAACTTCTCCACTAAAACTATATGTCTACTTTTTTCAAAGCGCAGGACGCCAACTCCTTTTCCAGCGTTAACCTACAGAGGCACGAACTTACATTGCGATACAAAAGTTAACTTTCTAGGGCTAACCCTTGATTGTAAACTTAACTGAAAAGAGCATATTAGATGTATAAAAGAAGAAACACTCAAGAGACTGAATATTTTAAAAGTTCTGGCTGGACGTTCATGGCGAGCAGATAGATCAAGTATGCTTAAGGTATATACCAGTCTGATAACATCAAAGCCTGACTATGGTAGCTTTGTTTACTCATCGTCGAATCAAAATCTGCTTTCGGCTCTTTATTCAGTCAACCATGCAGGCATCCGTCTTGCTACTGGAGCCTTAAGAACCAGTCCAGTAATTAGTTTATGTGTTGAAGTTGGTATAGCTCCTCTCGCTTTGAGAAGACATCAACTTGCCTGCGGATACATTGGAAGACTAAAAATCAATAATAACAACCCAGCATGAAAACCCATTTTTAAACCGAAGACTAGACGATTTCTAGAAAACCGAAGACTAGCTGCTCCATTGGGTATAAGGGCTGGTAGATATATAAAAGCAATTAACTGCTTGCAGACAACAACTAATGAAATTGATTACCCACCTTGGACTACAAAACTAACTGCAATAGATTTAACACTTAGGAAATTCACTAAAAACACCACTTCATAACTTACGTATTTAGCAGAATATCAGAAAATGAAGCAAAAATATAGTAATAGAAAACAATTTAATACAGACGGTTCCAAATTAAATGATAACGTTGGTTGCTCTTTTGTATCCGACTCCAAGATTGCCAAGTATAAACTTCCTTCCCTGACCACCAACTTCACTGCCGAATGCTATGCGATTTGTGCGGTACTCTATTCAATCATGCAGTGCGATGAAGAAAACTTCGTAATATACACGGATTCCCTATCTGCTCTAATGGCCCTAAAAAACATCTATAGTAAAGACTATCTTGTAAGGAAAACACAGGCTTATGCATCAATGGTAAAATATCTGAATAAGAATATATCCCTAGTTTGGATTCCATCACACGTGGGGATTAAAGGTAACGAAGCAGCAGATCTGGCTGCCAAGGAAGCAGCATTGTCATCGATTGGTATATTACAAGTATTTACACCTTATTCGACATTTGCCACTTTCTAAAATATCAAGTTAAACTAGCCTGCGCCCAGGTCTGGGAAAACACTGAGAAACTAAATAAGTTGAAAGGTGTAAAAAAGGGATTAAAAAGTTCCAACCATAGTTACAGAGGGAAAGAGGTAGTAGTAACTAGTAGGCTCAGAATAGGCCACACCCGACTTACCCATGGTTACCTTATAACTAGAGACCGGATTTCTGTGTTATTGCACATTTAGTTCGCTTTGATTTAGCGCTCTCTAACCCAAGTAGTTATCTCATTTATAACCTAAGGATTCTTATTCTTAAATTTTATTTTGCACGAAATTGCACAAAATTTGACTTTTGAGCTTAATTGCACGAATTCGGGTTTTACTGCACGAAATTGCACAATTGAACCAAATTCATCTAATTTTATTCACTTAACCATTTATTTTTTGAAAATTTTACTTACGATTATTATGCAACATTTATAACAATTATTTATATTAAATAGGTTAATTAGTTTTAAGTTTAAAGTAAAAAGTCGCTTAAATTAAATGTATTTGTGACCTACTACTTTTAAATGAACGTATTGAATTAGAAGCTTTGAGGATTTTGGCAAACATTGAAGACCGACGTACTTCGTAGAACTAAGACGTTTCCTCAGAATATTTTACTCCTCGCTTCCCATTTCATTCCCCACTTCTGATTTAGCACAAAGGGTTAGTTGTTGACAAGATTTTAAACTATCAACTTTGAAAATGCCAAAAACGTCCGCGAGTGTTTCTACAAAATTGAAACAATGGACCAATGAATATCCAGAGCTGATATTTGTTTGAAACTCATGAAGACAGCTTAAAACGAAAAGAAAATGAAAAGAGAAGTTTATTTTCAAAATTCGAGTAAATCCTTGAGAAAAACTACGGCTACATTCGTTAAAAAAAATTAAATTATTGTATCAACGGAAGGAAATAGAAGCTGATAATCTGGATCCCTCCACAATCCCATGCTACGTCCATAGATGTAGAACGTTCCTTTTCATTGCTAAAGAACATTTTACTAAGTGACAGGCAACATAATTTTACTGAGGAATATTTTGAAATTTATAATGTCTTACATTTTCACGAAACTTAAAAACTAATTTTATTTTTCAAAAACATTTAATTATATTTTGTCTTCACGTAAAAGGAGATTTTAATAAAGATAATTTATATTTCTTTTAATTATTAATTTTTTTCATCTCCTTTTTTTCTCAAATTTTAAAGTATTTCAGTAATAATAAATTTTAAAGTACATTACAAAACTGTAAAAAATATAAAGAAATAACATAGATTGAAGCACGGACACTGAAGACCCTTGATGTTGAGTGCCACCATAACATTAGCCAGCAAGCCATTAGTCTTGGACTAATACAGTAACAATTATAAAATAAATAAAATGAATATTGTAGAATTGAGATTTCCTTATTGCAATGGAAAATTTAAAAGAACAAAATATTCACATCAAGATTTTTTTATTATAATATTATTTTATTCAGGAGCAAATACAGTCAACTCTCCTTAATCCGAAAGAAAGTATACTTTAAGAGGTTGGGAGCTTTATTAAACATAATTTATTATAATTTAGCACAAACGATAAAATATTGAAATGCAAAATATATAAATCATAAGAATAAATATGGATATATGATCACAAAATGTATATTTGTTATAAAAACATCGGCGATTATCTTCTTGTCTTGAGAGTTGTAAAGAACAACAGGAGCGGCAAACTCATGGATGCGCATTTAAGAAAAACATTTTCTTCGTAATATCGAGGGGTCTAATTACATTAACTGTCTTTTATTTAATTATCTCGTATTCGCTTTTGTATAAGCTAGAGTTGAATGTTCTATATGAAAATTATTTGACCTGTCACAGACACCAATCTTCCCATAACGAGCTAAAATAATACATTAATTATTCTGTACGTATTTTCTTTCACGAAGTCCCTGATAATCTTCCGACGTGAAAAATAAGAACAGTTCGATTTACACTGTTATCTGTCTCTGTTATGTTCGAAACATAGTTTAGGACAGAAAGAAATTTTGGGAAGCAGCTAAAATATATAAATTGCAACCAAGATAGGAAGTACCTCACCTATCAGCGAGCATTCCACATGGTATCGATGCCACTCCTGATCCAATGGCTACTATCGATACTAGCCAAGACACCTCGTGCTCTGTCATGGGTACCTCACTGTCCTTGGAGGAGTACCAGGCGGTCAGAGGAGATGGCCACATCATCGCCACTCCGGCCATCACCATGCTCAGGTAGCCTGAAGGTATATCAGCTTTATTAATGCCATAATAAACAATAATAATTATAAAGCAGCATATATTATATCGGTCATGTATTATTTTATTAAATCATTGTGTTAAAAAGTGATTAATGTACTGAAAAATACGCTTTATTTTGGGGCTTACTGTCCCCAGAATAATGATAATGCACAATTGCAAGTACAATTGTCGGGCTCTATTGCTTACAAATTAAATGCTTCAGTAATTACCAAATATTGTCGACAGAAAAAAAAATGATTAAAATACAATTGTATAAAAAGAGATAAAATAATTCCAAATATTCATATATTTGCGGAAGAGTGACTGTCTAAAAAGTGCAAGAATAAATTATTTTTAAAAGAAGTATGGAAAACAGCAGGAATAGGAGTGGGTAGAGAATTCAGGAGTTAGCACAATGATGTTGGATTTTTCAAAGGAAACAGTTTTCTGCAAGGGGGTATACAGGTTAATAGGTTGGGATCTAGTGTTGGGTAGAGGAACGCAGAGTTATTAGGTCAAGAATATAGAAAGATTTTTTGGCTTTTAGCGATTGAAATAGAAAAAAGCCAACCAAGTTCAGTATATCGGCTAGCAACATGTGACCACCAGGGGATCCCAAAGATAAATCTAAATAAACAGTTCATTAGACTCCTCAATATCATTTCGAGATCACCAGACAGACCCCCATAAACCCAGCAGCCGCAATCAAAGCTAGGGAAAATAAGAGAGGACACCTAGAAGTTGACGAATACTTTGGGAAAAGGGATCTAGAAATCTATAGTAAAGGATTATGAGGAATTTTTGGAAATTTGGGCGATATGGTTGTACAAGAGAACCGCAAGGACTAGTTGGTGTGCTCTACTAGTGGAGATTAACTAACCCCGGTCTCCTGAGTTCATTAAACAGCATACTTACACACAACAGAACAGTACACTCTACACAATTACCGACCGACACCAAGGACAAATACAGTACACACCCCAGGATCACCCCTCCTGGGAAGACTCAATGCCGGAGTACAGCCGACAGTCATGTCAAGAGATAACGGGGCCTCTCTTGCTGGGCTAATCACCCATAAGGGAGTACAATTTAAAACTTAATTTTTCCCTGACTGTGAAAAACAACAGATCATTTATAGGCATGTCTATCTAAAATCTATTGCTTTTCCTTTTTTGAATTATAAGGATCAAATTACTTAAATAAATAAATAAGTAAAATAAAAATTCAACGTTTTGAAGTAATAAAAGTTGAGAGAAAATAGTGGTTTGAAACGTGACTTTTTTCATTCAAACCAATATAGCTCATAAACTATATGTGCTAGAAACACATTTTATAAACAAAAACCATATTCCATTAAATTTCTGATAAAGAAACTATCTGAAAATTTTCAATTTGAGCAACACCAACAGAGCTTTTTTTTTTTTTATTTCAAAAGGAATTAAAAAAAAAACTTTACACCAAAAAAGTATTCACTCCCAGTCAAAAGACATATCCATTTCAAAAAGAGATTTTTTAAAATGTTACCTGGGATTGGAGCACATATTTGCCGAACCCGGAACCTATGATTTGCTTCCTCGGACATCTTCAGTGTAGGCTAGTCTTATCTGAATCATAATATTTTGTATTCGGTAGTGTAATATAGATAGTAAATAATATACGAACGCAAAAGTCTCTAAAGCACACAACTTTTGCGTTCGTATATTGACTATGAAATATACCACGTTGGCTTTGACACTATCAGCATGCTCTTGTACATTCTCATAGATAACGCAAAACAAAATAAGAAATGATATGGCCGAAATCGATGATGTATATCCACCTTTTGCAGCTCGGTTTAAAAATTCTTTACATCTTACCAAAAAAAAAAAAAAAAAATGATATATGATTTGAAATTTTTAAATTGAACTTTTTGAACTGGTTTAAAACAATTCTTTTACAGTTTAAAGTATTTTAACTTCCATCAATAGTGTAATTTTACTAACATCCTCCATTAAATCAGAGTATCATGTATAAATATACTCTTGGTTAGGAAATTAATCTTGGAGTCTCTTGAGATAAAGGCAACAATCAGGAATATTTTTTTGATGTAGGCTATGCCTGCCACCTGAACCAGTTTTGCTAAACCTTAGTTTTTCAGCCACATTTTTATTTATAGATGCACAGAAAGGTGGGCACTTGGTCTCAAAAAGAGGATAATTATTTGTTGGTAGTCATCTGTGTAGATTAGTGTACAGGGATCAGTAAATAGGGTATATCTCAAAATTTTCTATTAAGCGTTTTGAAAAAGGAAATTGTGTGACATAAGTAAACAAAAGTAACTTATTTTCATTCCTATTGTTTTACCAAGAGCCAAGGATACGTTTTTTCCGAAACAAGGACATCATGTAACTACCTACAACTGCAGAAGGTAAACCATACACTACAACATTTATAATGCTTGTTTTTAAAAATATATAATGCATTGTATTATATCTTCACTGGAATTCATTTTTGTTCAAGTTCTTGTCCTTGTGAATTTTATAAAATGTTTAGCGGTTACTTTATTTTTTAAAATAAATATCACATGATTGCACAGATTCAAGGGGCATATTGGTATACTAACTGGAAAAATGAAATATATAAAAATATTTCATTTATAATAACAGACTTATATTGGGAAAAAAAACTATGGTAGGTGATTACCTAATTATTAACTAGTAGAATAACTGATTATTTTAATATTCAAAGATAATAAAAATTGGAAAATGGAAATAATTACTGATAAATATGAAAGATAAGTCAATTAAAACAAAAAACAGATAGATATTATAATATATACAAACATACATATACCTAAAACAAGTGGGAAAATAATAAAAATAGAAAAATATTCTAATAATTAAATAAATTATAGTAAATAATATGAGGTGAAGAATTACAAATCCATTTTTCAAAAATTTTCACAAATTGTTCATAAGCATAAAGGTTGGGTGCAGATGATAAAATTTTACAGTATTCAAATTTGAAACTTTGAAGCTCCAAAAATGCTATTAAAATTTGATTCTATTTAGTGAACATGAGTTATTTCAACTACCTGAGTTCACATCAATACTTCAAACAAGGTTTTGGTGAATAACTAAGGCATTTGGTAATTGGACTTCTATTGTTGGAATTAGGAATTTTAGGCCTCATATAAAGGTATGTGAATAGATGAAAAAAAGATTAAGCTATATACAATGTATGTGTATATATATATATATATATATATATATATATATATATATATATATATATATATATATATATACACAAATAATAGAGAAAAATTGTAAAAAGTAAACATAAAACATATATAGAGAAAGTGACAACTTTTTCTTTTATTACATTCAATATTTGACTGATTCTTTGAGAAGGGTTCATTATTGAAAAAAATATAAAAGAAAAGTTTCTTTCTAAACAGTCATTTATTGATTAATGTATTAACATTGGGTAGTTCCTTTACAAGTCTTTGGCTTGGGACTTGACTGTCATTCCAGTGAGTAAATGTTCGAAAGTTGAATTTTTACTAAAATGAAGTTAAGTGATTAAAAAGAATCACAGAAATTTTTCTTCGTGGTGAATAAGTGTTGAATTAAGATGTTTATTTAAAAGCATAGTTATTTAAAATGAACATCTCACTTAATTAATTTTTGTGATTCTGTTTAATCACTTAACTTCATTTTGGTAAAAATTCGACTTAACCACTTATTCACTGGGATGACATATAAACGTATAATCTCTTAAATTTACTAGGTGCTCAATTTAATAAAACAATGTAAATTAAAAAAGAAGAAAAATGTTTTGGTAAAATTAAATGCTGGGCATTTAAAGCTATTGCTTTAATGCTAACTACAAAATGAATTACTAAAAAAGTATTCGCCTATGATACAATAGTACAACATTCAAGGAGTAGATAATAGAGAGGATTGTGTCAGGTTTCAATTTTTATATGTAGTTCCTGATTGTTGGTTGTATACTCGTACACTATGAACTCAGATTAGTTAAGCCTTATTATCATTCCTCTATGATTTAAATCTTCCTTTTAATATATTTCAGTATTCAATAGATATAGATTATTAACAAATAGATTCTTATCTAAATTTTTCACTCTAAAAAATGCAATAAAATGTTTATTATATATACATAGCTACCTGAATGGAATATTTGAATATATGTTTGTAGTCAACTGTATTAGTAACTTAAATGAAGAATAATAAGGTATCTTATCTAATCAAATATATAATTTACTTATAATTTACTTATTATAATAAATATAATTTACTCATGCTTCAATAAAACTGCTCTGTATAAAAATACTCCCTTTAACAAAAATGTTGTTTAATTATGTGTTAAAGTGTGCAGAACACAAATCCAAGTCAGAAAATTTCAATCAGGCACCATTTTTTGTCAAATTTGTATTTTAGGTCAAAACATTTTTTTATCATTGAAAGTTTCAACAAAAAATTAATAAATCTATTTGATTTTGAAACTTTCATACTGTATTAAAAAATTTAAAAAATTGGAGAGCATACTAATACTTATGCTTTGTTGCATAAATGACATTGTTGAAAAACTGCTTTTATCATATACATGCATTATGTTCTCAAAAATTCATTTTTTGCATTCCCATTTGAATTTCTTCTCTAACAACTAGAAAACAGTTTTAGATGAATACCGAGAACAATTTCATCAAGAAATAGCCCAAATGGAAAAAAAAAGTATAGCAGTAAATGCAATGAGAAGATGCTTACCGCCTACTGTTGGACATTACAATAGACACATGATGTAGAGCAGAAAAGGAAAAAATAGACACATTAATTATGTTCAATATTAAATATTATTTTATATATTCCACTTTTTCTCCAAAAAAAGTGTTATAAAAATATATGAAAAAATGTGCTATTTTAGTTGCTTTTTTTTTTAAACAACCTCCAATCTCTAAAAAAAATATGCTTGGTAGATTTTTTCCCCTATTGATTCAAATTCACTACACTTGTTAATATAAAAGTCACAAAAAATATTCATGGGAGTGAAAAAAAAAATTATATTAAAAAAAAATAATTTTGCAAAAAATATGCTAGAAAGTTTTTTTTTGCCTTCAGATTCGAATTCAGCACCCATCAAAATTTAAAAGACAGAAACAATTTATAAAGAGGGCGAATTTTTTTTTTGCAGAAGAAACCTCTCACCCACCCTGCAGCCCAGACTTGGACAAAGTGGTCCAAGCAGTTGTGAGAGGACACTTTGCAAGTAAAGAAGGAATAGAAATATTGTCTAAGAGTTGTATTAAGTGACAAAAGTTTAGAGCAAAATATATTACAAAATGATGAAACCAGTTTTAGCATGTACTTTTGGTCGGGGTCTATACTTTTCTGGTGAATCTTTTTTTTCCATTCCTTTTGACACCCTCTAGCTCTGTTAGTGTTACTTTGATTGAAAGTATAATGACCACAGTTTTCTTATCAGAAATTTAATGGAAAATAATTTTTGTTATGAAACATTTGTTACTAGGACCTACAGTTTTAGGATCTATATTGGATTGAATAAAAAGTCACCTTTGAAACCACTATCACTATAAACTTTATTTGTTTCAAATAACTACTGATTATTAATTTAATTTAATTATTAATTTAAGTAATTTGGTCCTTTTAATTCTAAAATGTAAATTGGGAAAAGCAGTAGATTATAGATAAATATATCCATGATCTATTGTTTTTCCTGGTAAGGGATAAATTGAGTTTTTTTTTCTTTAACCTTTCCTTCTTCCTCAGGCCAGAAACATACATACTTTACTATGTATAAAACTAATTAATATATATATTTTTTTTAAGAATTAATAACTAGTATATTTTAATAAGAATTTATAAACAGGCTCTTCAAAATAAATATGAAAAGTACAAATGATTTCTTATAAAGCTAGAACTACATGATATTATTAAAACATTAAACCAAAAAAATAATATCAATATAATAATAATAATGCATATTATATATATATATATATATATATATATATATATATATATATATATATATATATATATATATATATATATATATATATAATATATAATATATATTAAATATAAATAAAAAAAAAACAAATAAATATATATATATATATATATATATATATATATATATATATATATATATATATATATATATATATATATTAAAATTTATAAATTTAAATTAAAATACTCACATGCAAATGAGAAAACATAAACATGAATGTTGAAGTCTGTAGGGAAGATAATATTTAAGTAAGTCATTTTTGGATGATTCTGGAACTGATTTCAACCACCCATGTGGTGTAATGAGGAACTAGAACAGTTAATCTGAAATCAGTTGAAATTTTAAATTATTATTTGGTTATATTATGTAAATAATATAAAACGATTTTTGTAGATTTATATCAATCTATTGAAACAAAATATTGTATTATTAATATTAAACCATAGCTCTTTTTTGAGTTTTGTATTACCAAGTACTACAAGAATACATTATATCTGTTTATTTATGTCTAAAAAATCATTTAATTTTTTACCATTTAGAAGAGTTGGGGGAATTGAAGATTAAATTTCATGTAAAGCAATATATAAGCAAAACTAATTGTAAGACAATAGATGAAAGATTTTCATTAACTTTAATTTTTTGCTGTGTTAAAAATTTGCCTTTTTTTATATTTTGTAACTATTAAACTGTAGATAGGCATGCCATTTAAAAACAATTCCAATCCTCTCACTATGATAAATTAAGCATTTAATAAATAAACATTCAACTTAAGTATTTATTATTTTCCAAGTATGACATCAGTAAACGGTAAAGTAAGATAAAAAAAATGAAAAAAAAAAAAAAAAAAAAAAAATGAAAAGAAAAGATTAATTGATGAATTATAAGACAATACCTATGGAGCCTTTTTTGGTTCTTTTATTTTAAAAATATCGAGTAAGTAGTAGATTTAATGATTAACTGATAAGCTGTAAAGCTATGACATAAAGAAATTAAAAATAGAAATTGAATAAAAGTGAATAATTTGAAAAAATTAAAATGACTAATTATTTATTCATTGATACATACACATTTTCATAAATATATATATATATATTCATAGATACCAATAGCATATCCACCAGTAACAGTGGTATAATTATGAGAACAATATAGTCTCGAAATGTGGCTAAAATAGTTGTTTTTATTTATTTACTGAACCTCAAGAACCTTATTTAACATATATGTATATATGTATGTATATATACATATCCATACATTTTTTTCCTTTGATGGTAACCCTATGAAAGGACTATTTTACAAAAGAAGTTATAAGTGTTCCATGTTGTTACAGGAACACTACATGTACGGAATCAGTTACATTATATACATATATTTGTAGTCTTAATTAACATAAATAATAGTTGGCTCAGTAACAGTACATCCTTACCAAAGTACTGAACCCAAGATCCTTCATGGGTTGTAGTGGTTCATGGTTTTGTTTTTTTTCCCCTTAAATAATACTTATGCGAAAGAATAAATTAAATAATTAAGTAAATACAATTAAAAAAAAAATAAAAAAATTTGTTGAACTTATTACAATAACAAATGTATACAAGAAAAAAAATCAAAGAACTGAATAACTACGGAAAGGAAATACAATTAATTAACTAAACAAAATGATTATAATGAACCAGAATAATAAAGATGAAAAAAAAAAAAAAAAAAAAAAAAAAAAAAAACTTAATAAGCATACAGGAAAGGATTGTATTAGTTCCTTGCCAGGATCTTTCAGTTTTAGCCTGATACTTATTTACAATAATAATAAACAAAGAAGCTTAACATGAATGATTTAAGATGCCCTCCTTTTGTTGGTTAACAAATCAAAATCAATAGGTTTGATAAACTTAATGTATAATCTGTCCTAAATTTGGTAAAAAGAATGTGTTCTTCCACACCTGTCACTCAATTTGCTACATAATAAGTGGATGTGATATGAGAAATTATGTAAAATTGGCATGTCAGACATGAGGGAGTTCAGTACCCAGAGTACCTACTCCACTCTTGAATTTTTTTAAAGATTTATCTTAGGAGATCTCTTAACCAGCTGCTCTTCAGCCTTCTTCAAGTTATCTCTGGCATATCTAAAGTCGCCATGTTTTGTATTAGTTTGTTGTAGTGTCTTTGAAGTTTGTGATAAATACTTTTGTATGAAGTGTGAACATGGTCCTGTACAGTGGGTATGTTCAAGTCTGTATGCAATGTTCTGTTACTGACGTACCAGGGTGAGTGAGTTATGATTCTTAAAACCTTAGACTGAAAAGTTTCTAATTTTTGAATGTGAGTATTTTTTTTTGTTTAGGCAGAGGTGTTTCATTGAACTATATTTGTTTGCTGAATGGGTTCATTGTTTATATAGACTGCAGAGCAAGAGTCATGTCCAAGAGTGACTGTGATATGCTATTTGTCATTATTGAGTTTAATTGTCCACTGTTTGAACCAGTCTTGTACTTATTGTAAGTAATGCTGGAGAGTCAGTGAAGCCTGAGTGATGTCTGAATGTCTTGTCAGAATTGCAGTATCATCTGCGTATGTTCCTATTATTGCGTTAGGGTTAGTTGGAATGCCATGGGTGTATATGATGTAGAACAAAGGTGCTAGAATTGATCCTTGCAAAACTCCGGCCTTGATCGGATGTATAAAAGATACATCCCAACCCTGATGAGAAAAAAATGAAATAAGTATGAAATAATGAAAGAAATGAAATAAGTATAAGTATAAGTAAACAGAATTTAAGTTTTTAAAGTAGTCCATTGTGCCAGACTTTGTCAAACGCTTGAGCTACATCCAGGAATACGCCAGTAGCATATAGTCTGTCCTCTTGTGCGACTGAAATGTAGTCTGTGACTCTCTGAAGTTGGTGTATTTTTGAGTGTTGTCAACGAAATCCAAATTGATGTTCTGGCAGTATTTTTTTGTCAGTTAGTATGTCAATAATACATTTGTAAATTAATCTTTCGAAAATTTTTGAGCAAATTGGGAGTAAGCTAATGGGCTAAGTTTTGGAATCATAAGAATGTGAGATTATTTCCATTGTAATGGAAATTTAGTTGTTCTGAGTACTGCGTTGAAGATAGTTGCTAGGAAGATTATAGCTTTTCTGGGTAAATACTGGGGCAGTTCTTCGGAGATCAAGTCATGTCCAGAAGCTTTTCTTTTAGGTAGTTTTTTAATCTCTATTAGAACCACAGAAGGCTTAAAGGCTGTTGGTGGCATTGCCAATGATAAAGGTGTATTTAGTGAGCCTTTTATATAATTTTCATGGTCAGAGTTTGATTAGTCTGTATGTGGTCTGAAAACTGATGATAGGTGAGTAGCAAAAAGTTCTGATTTTTCACTGTCCGTCACGACCAAAGAGCTATCCTCTTTCCGGAGTGGCGCCGACAAATCACGATGCTTAAGTAATCTTTTTGTATGTCTCCATAAACTTCCGTCGTCAGTATTTAGGTTCTCCAAAAATATATTGTAATCAGTTTGTTTGAAATTTTTATTTGCCGTTTAGTTCGTTATTCATTTTGTTATATATATGTTTGTCCGATGGTAGTCTGTTAGTCTGGCGTACCTTACGAGCTTTCCTCTTGGCCCTGATTAGATCCCATATATATTGGTGGTAGTATGGGTGTAAAGTTCTTTTGCGCCTTGGGATTGATGATGACCAAGCAGATTGCTGTATGATCGTTAAAACTTCAACAGCGTCTTTAATATCGTCCTCATTTTTTATTGACATAGTAATCGACAGTATTTGGTTTAGATTGGTTTGGTAGTAATCCTAATTTATTTTCCCTCGGACAAGTGAAGGGCGTTCTTCCTCTAGAGGTGGTTCTTCAAAAAGGGTCAAATGAACAAGGGAATGATTTATGATGAACATAGATCGTAACTAGATCTAACTGTGTAAGATATGGCCTGAAGTCCTTTTTTAACGAAAAAGTCTGGTCTCTTTGATCGTGAAGTAGGGCAGTAAGTCAGTGAATTTGGTGAAATAGTATTTAACGAAAGTTTATGGAGCGCATATAGTTGAACTACATAGCCTGGAGCCCCACACCTGGTGCTTTGCATTATAATTTCCTAAAACATCTTCCTAATTTTTCAAAAAAAACATGTCAGGTGTTAGCGTATACCGTGGTGGACAATACACTATTGCTAGCCGTTGATGACCCTGGGGGTTTTACGCCTTAAAGCTCTAATAAACAAACAACAAACGGCTGCTAGTGTTACTGTGTTTTGTGAAGTGTGAAGTGTATTGTCATGGCTTTGGCTTGGATGTGTGGTGTAATCGGCAAATGTATAGGATGGCGTTTGAGTGATGTTTTGATGATGATGGCTGTTCCTCCGGGTGAAGTGTTGTTTGGATGGCCGTTTCTGTAGATAGTGTAGTCAGAGATTAGGTGTGTAACAGTAACGAGAGGTTAGGTGTGTTTCAGTAATTAAGGCAACACCTGTCCGTTTTTCATGTAGGTACAAGTCGAGTTCGGTTTCATATTGTAGTAGTCTGTAAGTATTCCATAATAGGATGAACAGAGAACCCGCAATTAAACATTTATGGTCCATAAATGCTTGTTACCCGATAAATTTGTTGGATAAGGCTTTAAAGGGGCTGGATAAGATCATTCGCTCCATTTAGCAAATTTAGTATTTGAGAAGCAGATACTAAAGGGATTGTTACTCGCGTGTAATAAAGATGATTTATTTGAAAAAATATCTGCACTAAAAGTGTTCTTGCTAATGTCAACGAAAAACATCGGTAATGGTTGTTTATGTCTTGATATTGCATTCGCGACGTTCACTGCTTCATAACCTTTAATTTTTAATTCATCAATAATTGTTGACATTGGGGTGGAATGATGCAAGTTTTTATGACAACCCATGGGCATCTATCTTTGGGTAATTGATTGAATGATAGGTATGAAAGTCAACCCCTTCTTTTCGTAAAGAGTTAACTATAACTCGGTATGAGTCTGGTGTTTCAGGATATATGGTAATATTTTTTCCAATATTTTTTAATATAAAAGTTCTTGGACCACTAACTTTTTCAAGGTATTCTATCAGCATTGGATAATTTTCAATACCGTTCACGTGGATGGGCTTTGTAGTAACTGTCTTCTGTGGTGCCTGTTGGGCCTGTGGTGCTGTATCATTATTCCTTAAAGCCTTATTAAAAGCTTCAAACCTGTTATGGGTTATAGTGACTGGTGTATTGATTGTTGGGCTTCTATTTTTTGATGAGCCTGCTTCAATGACTTCAGACAGGCGTTTGCGGCTGGTTACTAATTACCAGACTCTTTCCTTAGCTTGAGAATTATTATTTCTGCCGGTTTTTAGTCCATCTTTGGGTCTACTGTTATCTGAAGTCGATGAGCTTCCGCCCATTTTTAATGTTTAAAAAAAAAATAAAGCACTGAACTCACCTCACTTGTCTTTTAATAAGTCCACTAAACTATTAAGTTCTTACAACAGCACTTTTCTTTCTACTAAAATTCATTTTAAATATAAAATATTATAAACAAAAAAAAAAAAAAAAAAAAAAAAAGAATCTAACCTATTTTTTGAACTTAGTTTATTACCATATACCATATGATCTCAGCCTTTCAACATGACCTTAATATTAGATTGCCCTCGTTTCTATGCCAACCAAATTTTCAATATCTCATCAAGATCTTTTCCCCTAATTAGTCCAGTCAATGAGTGCTGAAATGAGGGGTGTATAGTGCATGGAATATGCGATAATTTTTGACTTCATAGCTTCGTTAGGAGTAGTCAGAAGGTAAACATACTAGAAGTACTCGCCGCTGGGGGGTGAGCTAACGGTGGGGGGGAGAGGAGAAGTTTAATTTTTCTGGTCATTCAATAATATCTCAAAAACGGTTGACTGTAGAAAAATATGTTTAAAATAAACATAAAATCGTATTAAATTTCCTATAAAGTTGACTATATATACATTTGTCGTAATTCTAACTACTTACGAGATATACGTTATTAAAAATCGGTGGTTTTCGGGAAAAAACAAATGTCACCTCACTTTTTGTCAAACTTTTGCTTCTATTACGTTCCACAATCGTTTCTCAGAAAAAACGTCAGAATCAAAATTGTAGAGCATTAAATATACTTTAATTTCATATATACGTTTTGGGTATTTGCTTCAAATGTTTAACAAAAAGTGAGGTAAACATTTTTTTTATTTCTAAAATGGTCGATTTTTAATAACGTATATCTCGAAAACCGCTGGAATTTCGTATACGTAATATAATTAATTTCGTAATACGTATATAATTAATTTTATAGGAAATTTAATGAGCTTTAATTTTTATCTGCTACATATTTTTCTAGAGCCCACCGTTTTCGACATATAATCGAAAAACAAAATTACGACCTTCTCCCCTCCCCCACATTTAGCTCACCCCCCAGAGGCGGGGACTTTTAATACGTTTACCTTCCAACTACTCCTAACAAAGCTGTGAAGTCTAAAATTATCGCATATTTGATACACTACACAATCGAATTAAATTTCCTATAAAGTTGACTATATATAAATTTGTCGTAATTCTAACCACTTACGAGATATACGTTATTAAAAATCGGTGGTTTTCGGGAAAAAACAAATGTCACCTCACTTTTGTCAAACTTTTGCTTCTATTACGTTCCACAATCGTTTCTCAAAAAAAATCGTCAGAAACAGAATTGTAGAGCATTAAATATACTTTAATTTCATATATACGTTTTGGGTATTTGCTTCAAAAGTTTAACAAAAAGTGAGGTAAATATTTTTTTTATTTCTAAAATAGTCGTTTATAATAACGTGTATCTCGAAAACCGTTGGAATTTCGTATACGTAATATAATTAATTTCGTAATATGTATATAATTAATTTTATAGGAAATTTAATGAGCTTTAATTTTTATCTGCTACATATTTTTCTAGAGTCCACCGTTTTCGACATATAATCGAAAAACAAAATTAGGACCTTCTCCCCTCCCCCACCTTTAGCTCACCCCCCAGAGGCGGGGACTTTTAATACGTTTACCTTCCAACTACTCCTAACAAAGCTGTGAAGTCTAAAATTATCGCATATTTGATACATTACACCCCTCACCACTACCCCCTCATTTCGGCACTCTTTAGCTGGGGTCACACTTCTCTGAGAAAACACGTTTATTGATACACATTCCGAAACTAATTGTTCAATCCAAAATTTCAATGTTTTATCTGAAAGCTCCTTAAATTTACTATAAGAACCTATTATTGACATAATCAAATTTTTAATATACGTTCTTATAGTAAATTTAAGGAGCTTTCAGATGAAAAACGGAAATTTTGGTTCGAACAATTAGTTTCGGAATGAGTATCAATAAACGTGTTTTTCAAAGAAGTGCGACCCCAGCCAGATAAAGAGTGCCGAAATGAGGCGTGCAGAGTGTTTGAAATATGCGATAATTTTAGACTTCACAGCTTTGTTAGGAGTAGTTGGAAGGTAAACGTATTAAAAGTCCCCGCCTCTGGGGGGTGAGCTAAATGTGGGGGAGGGGAGAAGGTCCTAATTTTGTTTTTCGATTATATGTCGAAAACGGTGGGCTCTAGAAAAATATGTAGCAGATAAAAGCTCAATTAAATTTCCTATAAAATTAATTATATACTTATTCGTAGAAATTCCAACGGTTTTCGAGATACACGTTATTATAAACGACTATTTTAGAAATAAAAAAAATATTTACCTCACTTTTTGTTAAACTTTTGAAGCAAATACCCAAAACGTATATATGAAATTAAAGTATATTTAATGCTCTACAATTCTGATTCTGACGATTTTTTTTTGAGAAACGATTGTGGAACGTAATAGAAGCAAAAGTTTGACAAAAGTGAGGTGACATTTGTTTTTTCCCGAAAACCACCGATTTTTAATAACGTATATCTCGTAAGCGGTTAGAATTACGACAAATTTATATATAGTCAACTTTATAGGAAATTTAATTAGATTTTATTTTTATTTTAAACATATTTTTCTAGAGTCAACCGTTTTTGAGATATTATTGAAAGACCAAAAAAATTAAACTTTTCCCCTTACCCCCGCCTTTAGCTCACAGGTATGTTTACCTTCTAACTATTCCAAAGGAAGCTATGAAGTCAAAAATTATCGCATATTCCATGCACTCTACAATATGTTTATTGCCTGGATTAAATCTCGAACCTTGTTCAGTTCCACTAATAGCCCTGTCAATGAAGGCAAGAAATTAGCCTTTGTCGCAACTAATTAGGGGAAAGCTGAATTTTTGCAGTACGGAACTCTGGTTATATGCCGACAGCTCGAAACCTATTTATGCTATCGGAGTGTTTCTTTTTTTATTTTACTCCTAATAATATTACAAACAAATTATGTTATATACACTTTTTAGTTTCGCTGTAATACTTAAACGTATACATAAAACTGCCATTACAAAAAACAAAAAGTAACTTCAACAAATTATAGATTTTTATCATTACGTTTTAGGAAGTAAAGTATTAAACAAAACTTATAGATGATATAATTAGCTTTAAAATGATGTGTCTCATAACGCATAACATTAAAACGATGGCTTCATAGAGAGCGCTGAAAGAGTAGTGGATACCGGTGCGCCGGTCCTACTAGGGCCGTGCTGAGGTGCACAAACGCGTATACTGCTGTTCATGATCATGAATAGTCATTCATTTGAAATACAGCAACAATGTAATAACGTTTATTTTTAGGTTATTACTTTTAAACTGTATTTTTTTTTTTTTGGTATAATAGTTTATAGTTTACTTGTATCACTGATATAGTACAAAATTTAGCAACGTAGATTCAACTCCAAAAATCAAAACATCCGACTGCTGGATATTGTTCACCATCCTTAGCTCTAAATGTGATAAAAAGTCTTCCTCAAAATATCTTTGGGTTTAGAGGAAGGAGGGGGTGAAAGTCGTATGTTGTTGGCTGTCTGATCTTGGAACTCGGAAAAGTTACTTTTAGCACATATAGACATAAAAAAGCAAATAAAATTTGCAAAAATGTCATTTTATTCCTCTCTTTCCCATAACACAATTTAAGAGCTATGAGAGAGGAAAAATAAAAGATTTTTTACTTGAGGTAAGTCACAGTTCTCCGGAATAATACGTTTGTCGGTACTCATTTGGCTATAACTCCGAAACTATTTGCCCGATTCAAAATTCGCTTTTTTCACATTGGTGGGGGTCGGGACTTTGTGTTTTTTTAGTGTATACTTTATGTACTAACACCCTGAAAAAATTCAGATTTCCCATAATTAGTTGCGACACGAAACCTTTATTGACTGGGCTATTATTTTAGCGTTGAAAACTTCTTTATTTTATAAAATTTTTATCATTTCTCTGATTTTATGATAAATTAGGAATTATTTTCCTGCATTGTGACAGATTTTTAAATTTTTCAAAACAAAAGTTTTCAATGTATTAAAACAAAAGAAATTGCGTACCTCTAATTCTTTTTATCGTGAATTCTATATCTCCAATAGGTGCTTATACTTTACATTCTTTCTTTATTTTTTATTATTTGCTTTTGGCCACTTAAATAATAAATTGAAAACCTTTGAACCTCATCCATCACAATCTCAGCTAAATGAAAATGATATAAAGCAATTCTCCCATTGAGTTGATACAGTAATCATTAGTAGCTTCACAACTTGTTGCATGTGACAATTGAGGTAAGAAACGTCACGTCCAGTTTGGACTTAAGCAACCAGTTCGGTCAGGTCAAGGCTACCAACTGCCACAGCTGCAATACAAAATATTCGAGTTGATCGCACTTTTCGTTTTTACAAGAATATTTTTGAGAATTGTGAATTTTACGTTATGAGAAAAGAAAACTACTGTTGAAAGTTTTATTCTCAAGGAAGACTGCGGATATTAGATAATTGAGAGTTTATTGTAACAAGAAAAAATAAAAGTAAAATGAGAATAAAATAAGATTGATTAGGAATTGATAAATGAAAAGGATTAGGATTGATGAATTATTTGTCACTTTTATTGAAAGTTTCGAATGATAAAAATTCATCTTCATTTCTAAAAACATACAAGGAAATAAAAAAAGTTAGCAATTTGATACATAGGTTATATACATTATAACATAACATAAAAATACGAATTAAAATTTAATGACTGTGAAGCTAAACACTAGGGAAGAACTGGACGATCACTACGTCAAAAATTAAAGAAACATATAATGAGATGCAGAATTCTATCATGCATTAAAATACATTTTATATATATATATATATATATATATATATATATATATATATATATATATATATATATATATTTTATACATAACATACATTTAAATGAAAATAACCATATTCAACAAATACACGGGAGTAAAATAAATACATTTCTATACAAATCTATCTATCTACGTAGAAATAATCTAAAATTAAATATTAAATAATCCACACAAATAATAAAATCTTTTAAAACCAATTTAAATTTTTCGTTAAATTACCAGATAAATGATTCAAATAGTCCTATTTTAAACAAGTTTCACTTAAAAGTAGGACCAGAAGAACAGAAAATTTAAGGATTGTCTATAAATAATAAATAAATAAATAAATAATAATAATATAAATAACTAACACCCTCTTTCTTTCTATTACTCCTCAATATACTAAAAGAACCGAAAACTTAGGTGAGTAACAAGGTTAATTTGATTTCTTGTCTTTTTATATAATTTGATTTTTATATGTATTAAAATTTCTGATGTTTTGATTTTTTTCTAAAAATTCCTAAAGAAGTGGAAAATAATTCATCAATTCTTTTCCTTCAGTCTGTTCAAGATTATCTTATTCTAATTTTAATTTCATGTATTGTTTGTTATTATTACAGTACACTCTTAATTAACAAATACCCGCAGTTTATCCTACAACAGCAGATTTTACTTTTTATTTCTAACAGTAGAAAGAATAAGCTAATATTTAAGTCTATAATTTTAATAACGTAAAGTGCGATAAATACGATGCCCTAAATGAAAACATAATGATATGAGTGGAAGCATTTTTGTTGAAATAAGAGTCCTGGAGAATGGTTTTATGAAATGTGGATTAGGTGTTGGTAAAATGTGCAGAGGAAAAACAATTTTCTGCTTCTGGTTTGGCTAATTTAGCAAAATCTGTTCCTGGAAGATGTTACTTCGATGAAGATAACATTGTTGAGTTGATTAATAGTAAAGACAATGATTCAGGATTTAATCATCTCACTGATTGAAGGACCATTGGTAGAACAATTGGATTTGGTGGAGAGTGAGAAAACAAGAAAGTGAGCCTGGAGGAATAAGACGTTTGGGTATCAAATTAAATTTACATTTTTAATTCCATTTAAATTCTTCTCTAAAGGCCTAAAAAAAATAAAAAATAAAAATAAAAAATCCAAATTTCATGAAAAAATCACCATTTTTTGGAGAGTTGTATCTTCGCATTTAATTCTCTTATGAAACTGCGATTAGGCTTAAATTGTCACCAATTTAGTATTTTTTAATAGTGTAAATGTAATCTATCTCCAAAAGTAAGATAGTTCACGAGATATAAGCGAAAAACTGAAAATAATGCTAAAATGTGGCAGTTTTTCGAGTACTACACGAATATCAGTGGGTTTTGAGGGTTTTAAAGGTACTTGTGTAGTATACGGGCCCCCGTAATTTGATCCCAGCTAACAGTGATTATATAAAAAGAACTATAAAAACTTTAAAAAGACATTTATTGGAAATTAAATACCTTTTAAAATATTATCTATGGGATCCTCTTGTTTTAATTGTTCTTCAGTTTACAGTTTTTCACATTACATCTCCATCTAACAGCATCTGAAGACTACACATACTACCGCTACACACTATACTACACAAGTACCGTTTTAAACTTGGATATGGCTTTAACGTATTAAAAAACGGTTGATAGATGCGCTTTTGTGAACTTTGCCGTTATTTTTTATTCTTTTTTTACTGGGCTAAATCAACGGAAGAGACTGTCGAAAATGTATATAGCCAAACAATAATACCTTTTTTTTGTTTATCGTGCTTTCATGTTATATAGAGGTAATGGACGTAATATTTCGAAACGAAACTTTTTTTTTTTAATGTTTTGTTTTATAATCATTTCCCTTATAGTTCCATTTTGGAATTCTTACAGTTGGTCCCCTGTTCTTTTCAAACGTTCTGGCCACTCGAAAAATATGCTCTGTGTTTGGTGAGAAGGTAAGGCGTAAACCTCAATTTTGGTTTTCTTAATTTCGTCAAGGCGATGAAACGCTTGAAGATGATACTGGAAGACCTCAAGTTGCCAACAAACAAGAAATTCGAGAATCAATTGATTGAGATCCACGTGAAAAATGAGCGGAAACAGTAAACCGGTAAAATATTTCACAAGCAACAGTCTGGAGATACCTACATCAAATGGGGAAATAAAAAAATAAAAAATTGAAAAATAGGTCCCTCACAGGTTATCAGAGACGAATAAATTTGCGACTGACTAGTGCTTGATCTTTAGCTTCTCGATTAAAAAATGACCCATTGTGATGAAAAGTGGGTAATTTACGACAATATTCGGCGATCATACCAATGGCTATATGTTGATGAAGAACCAAAACGATTTCCAAATCAGCAAAGATCAACATTTAAAAAAAAAGATATTTGGGATCTAGCATCACGGTTGGTCAAAGTTATTATTGTCATGGAGATTACTTTAATAAATAAAGTTGTACAATTATTGGTTGATTGAATTATTAATTACTCAGAAAAACGACAGGAATTTTGAAACGACCAGGTATTATCCTGCTGAAAGAGGATTGTGCTGATCGCTACCATGCCGCCCTATCGAGGTGAGAAGGTAAGTTGTGGAAACGACTTGTTTCATGTCTCACTCCTCTAATCTCTATAAGCTGTTAAATATATATTTTACCATAGAAATATTTTACGTTGTTTTAGAACAATTGACTTGACAAATCGTTTCACAATTACCCAATAATTCCTACGTCCTTGTTTGTGGCTGAACCGCGAAACGACAGTTCTCAAATAGACTGCGGTAATTTCTGAGTTATTTTAGAAAATTGGTTCATGTTTTTATCGACCACTGAAGATTTTTTATATAATAATTGGTACATGTCATTCAAAGGTTGTTTAATGTACGACTTCAGTGTGAAGGAAGTTAGCGTTTGTAGTTCTGCCTTTGTCTTCATTGGTTCGGCTTTTCCCATAATCATCGTCTATTACTTCACCAGCTCCTTTTAAAACCGGATTAGGAAAAAAAGAAGCTGGTTGTTCAATAATAAGCAGATTTCATCTCAGAGTGTGCAGTTTATAAATCGCTTTTTCCTTAATATTCAATTTATTTAATGTTATTCAAGACTACTTACATTCCTTCCTTATCTGATGTTATGAAATTTGTTTTTGTTTCTGATTTCTTGAAATTGTTTATAGTTTTTATAAAATAAAGTAGATAAAAAAAAAAAAAGAATGAAAATCAACAAAAATAAGAACCTGGCGCCATCTTCTAGGTTGGTCTTAGTGACGAATGTTATAATAACAAAAAAATATTCTCTATTAAATTTCGGATATTGAAACTGTCGTCAAATTTTTAGTGAGATAACATTTAGGGTCAAAAAAACGTTACAAAAGTAAACTACAGACCCCAGCCATATCACATTCATGTCAAAACGAAAGAACATGGTGTCAATTACTAAAGAGGAATGAAATTTTACTGTGGATGATTAAGGTGGTGGATATGGAGGAAATAAGACTAAAACCACAATTACTAAATTGAAACCTGAAACTTTTCCTGTTTAGTTGTTTAGATATATATTTATTAATGAGGTGTGCTGTATGCTCAATTATCCCAAAATACCACAGGAGTATTAAAAGATTTTTGAGATATTTTTCAAAAATTATTGAAATCACGGAGTTAGATATCGGTAAGAAGAACAGTAAATGATCATCAGAGTAAGATGAAACGATGAAGAGGAAAAGATCCTGATGGGAAATAGCATGAATAAAAACCGAGAGTACTGGAGGAAAAATCGTATAGGAGGTTACGTAACCTAATCTAAAAAAAAAAAAAAAAAAAATCTAAAAACTTTTTTCTTCTGAAACTTCCAATAATTTTAGTGAATAATCAATTCAAATGCTACTTAACAACATTTTTCAAATATTTATCGAAGTAACGATTGATATATCGATGGCAGGTATTATAGAACTGACGTGAGAATTTAATACATAAATAATACTGCAAAATCCTTTAAAGCCACGCTAAGCAACTTTGTTTGTTTTTTTTAATTTTTTTTTTATACAGTATTTGTGCAATTGGTCGTAAATCTACATTTTACAACCAATTGCTCATAATAAATTCTTCTAAAAAACGATAAAGGAATTATTTCTTATCATTGTTAAAAAATAATCCTGCCATGATTCTGAAACCACATCTTGTAACTCTGTAGCAGTATTAAAATATTTTTATTTTTCTAATTCTTCAGGTATAAAGATAAAAATTTTTTTAGGGGTGTGATGTATATCTGATATGTACTGTCCATTCCCTATTGTTTTGCTTTTGAAACCGAAAACTCATACGATTATATACGCGAGAAGTTTTACTATTTTTTATATATGTCAGCATATGGAATTATTTTTTCTCAGGAGAGTTTTATAACTTATTTTAACAAAAAGTAGAACAAAAATTTGTAAGAATACTGAGTTTTTTACAAATAACATTATCTTGTTTGCTGTGTTGAAGTTATATGAATTTAGACACAACTAAGCACGTCAATTATGGGGAAGGGTTAATGTTTTTAAAAATTAGAGCTTCGATTGATTTCTTCACTGATAAGGATGGGATGATTTCTTAGTTTGCACACTGCATCAAATATCCAATTTTACAATTTTTATATTCATTGTAATTATACTATTATCCTAACATGTTATATTTTATTGTTGCTATAATTTTGTAAAAGTTGTTAGGTTTTTCCCGCTTCTAGAACGTTCGCTACATTATATCAGAGTGATGGTGATAAAGAAAAGGTGATTCAGTTGTGGGTATAATCTATGCTATACTATTATATAAAAGGAAAAGCCATTTTTCTTTTGTGATGACTAAACACGAAAACTACTGAACCAATCTGTACCAGATTTAAGCTGCGTTATCTTCATAATTCAAGGAAAGGTTTAACAATAATAAAATTTACTGACTTTCAATTAAATCGTTATTAAAAATGCGATAAATATGTGTATTCCTGTGAAGTTTGAAAATCGACTGATAGGTAGCGAGCGCCATTCTGCAAGAGAGGTTACAATGTTATGGTGTTATTAAGAGCTTGAAATCAATAATAAAATTTACACATTTTCAATACAACTGTGTCCCCTAGCTGCAAAACCGCACATATCCACACAAATATTTCAGAAAACACAAAAAACAACTGACAGTCAAACAGTGCATATGTTACTGAGCTCGTTTTTCATGCACTATTTTTCATTGGATGTGCACTAATTTGAAACTCATTCAATGTTTATATTGATCTTACCTATCGGGAACTGGTTATTTCTTGAAAAAAAAATGTTTTCTCCCAAAGGTGGATGTATAGGGTTTTGCAAATAGGGGATACAATTGTAATTCATAAAAGTAAAAACATGTAGCTAGCGGGCTTACCAGTATTAGGAGCTCAATCAACACCATTCTCATGACATCGGGAGATTGTAGATGCTTTCTACAATAAACGATTTTTATTTATAAATAAATAACTTCAATTATTAGTTTAAATTATCTAAGTTATTTACTTATGAGAGCGGTCGAAGCCGCGACGGGTAATGATAGTTACAAATAAAACCGAAGTCCAAAAAGTATAGCTACCTACTGCTTTCAGCGGTTCACATCAACAGTTAGCCGGTCATGCCTTATATCAAGGCAAACAACACAGAGCACAGCCTTGGTTCTGCCATTATAAATATTAATAATAACAATAACAGTATATAAGAATGTGGCAACAATATACAATAATGGAAAATCAAACAATCACTTGTCCATGTCTTTAATGCCTTATCTCGAACAACAATAGACAATGATGCCTCGGTTGCAAAATGTAAATAATGGGGAAAAAAAACTTTTGGACAATAGAATTTAACTTCAATACCAAGTATTGCATATGACAAACCAATTCTTGAAGAAAAATCAATTATTAGAGGAAATTGATCTTTTAAGAAGCTACCAATGAAATGACCGTCTTTATTTGATTAGACAATTCTTTGAACTCCTCAAATGTTTATTATTAACAATCAGTTGGTGACTGTTAGTATTCCTTTTCTTATTAGTGTATTGCCCAGGTGTAAACTCGGACATTCAGCATCTTATGCTATCGGAAATTAGGAATGTGTCGATTTCATAAATCCAATTGATTCTTGAGCAGCGTTGGTATCGACAATGATTGATGAAAGCCGATTTCTTAGGGTTTGATGAATACTGATGGCAGACCATAATTACGGGGCTTACGATACTTTTGTAGCCTATATAGTCTAAGATAGTTTTGATATCTTATTGTAGAATTACTATGTATCCAACCTCCTCCCGATTGATATAGAAAAGTATTATTATTTCATCTTTAGTAAGTGAGTGATTTTGGTACAGTAGAACACTTCTGATAAAGAATTTGAAACAATACCTTTAAAAAAACAAAACAAAAAAAACATTGCTACTGCAAACGAAACATTCTTGATTTGTAAACGGCGCACAGTGGGACAAACTAAAGCAAAACGTGGCAGAAAGTCCTAAAACTAAAATTTTCCTTTCAACGTGATGACTTAATTATCTGTTAGTTAAGGCTCTGCAGAAGAAAATAATGCAATTCCTCAAGCTGATAACGGTCATGTCTCCTACTGATAATCGGTGAAAGTGGACAAATTTCAGTGGCATCAATGTAAGTGTCTGCATCCATTTGTTATTAACAGATCGTTCGTTTTTTCTACATACAGTTTTAATACTGGTACATTTTTATGACATGGAATCATCATCTTCAGGTATATAATTTTGAAATGCAGTATTATATTTGCCTTAATAATATAATAAAATAAGATTATTGATTTTAGTTTATATGTAGCGAATAGTTTAGTAACCTTCCAAACCCGTCCAAGCATATTTTTTTCCTCCATCTTCTAGTACATTATCTAAATATAATGGTTTCGTTGAAAAATCTTGTCCCAGTTTGCCCCAGCGTCAGAAAAAATGTTTCTCCTTTGTTAGTGCATAGACGAAAAAAACATTTTATTTCCTATCCTATACACCTATCATACACCTATCCTACAAGCTTCCACTAAAAAAATGGCAAAACCGCAGCAATGAAGACCAACAAGTTGTTAAAGAAACCAAGAGTCGAATCCAAGAACGTTTAAAAAAAAAGTGTGGTTTGATTGTTGACATGTCTAAACCTGGCTTTGGAAATATGGCTGGGCGATTTTTTTCTCATGCTGATATTTCGTCAGAAATTACCGGAGTTGACGCTGAACTAATTAAAAGACTTCATACAATACTGATAGCAATATCAAGTGGGTACGAAATTAATACTAATGCCTATCAAGAGTTTGCTCATGGTACTGCAAAGTATTGTGTTGAAAAGTACCCATGGTACCCGATGTCACCGACCCTCGACAAGTTTCTTATTCATGGTACAGGAAGCACAGGAAGCTCGAAACAAGGATTTCAAAAAATTTCGTGAACATTACGGAAGTGTAGCAGAGAAAAATCCAACCAGGATATATTCATTAACTTTTTGTTGAGTTCAGACCCAGTTCTAACAAGCAAACGAAAACTACCTAAGAAACAATTTGTCACTACCAACAGAGGCTTTAAACTTTCTTTCTTTTCCTTTTGAAAATAGGTCTGACACAGAAAAATAAAACAGCGAAGATGATGAGGAAATGTTGTTGATAAAAAGTGTGTTTCTTATTTTAATGAAAAGTGTGAATTTTTTTATTTACTGTTTTCTAAGTTTTTCCGTACTGTACACAAATAAAGTGAGTGATTTAGGTTTTTCAATGTTTCAATGTATGATATGTAGCTTTAAGAACCAATGTTGATGATTATTTAAGATGCAAGTAAGAATATTTAGTTTATGCCAACAATTAGGGCTGCTTGCCCCACTGTGCGGCGTTTCGTTACACATGAGTTTTTCCAATATTTTGTCAGTGTTGTAAATTAAAAAAACAATTGTTTGAACAAGTATTTGAATAGAATGTTTTTTTTGCTTTTTTATTATTATGAGATATAGGTATACTTTATGTGAACTGTTCGAGAAACTTGAATCCAATAAAAGTTACTTGAGCCATAACTATAAAACCGTAATATTTATGGATGGAGAAAATATAAATGGTATTTATTTTAATTTTTTTTGAATCCATGCCCTCTTTTTTATTTATTTTTATTTTTATTTTTGTGCCCTCCTAGCACCTCCTTTTTGTGAAATTGATATTTACAACTGTGTAGTACATTTACAATACAGTACATTTCTTCATTAGGAGGTCTCGAGACCATCTTCTTTTCAGATGCCTCGGAGGGTTATCAGGAATATAATGCGAAACAAGTTGGAAGACTAGTGCCTTTAAGTGGTTAAGGAGTTTAATATTAAAGGATAGGTATTTGGAGTTGTTTTTTTTTTGTAAAATAAACATGAAAACTTTCTTAAACTTGAAATTAAATTTGTTTCCCTTCGTTTGATATTTGGTTCCAAGATTTGATTTTGTTCCAAGATCTTCAGAGGCAGAACAGCGATATTTTGTGATCTGAAATAAGTTTTCGTTTCTCGGCCCGAATATAATACAATCGTTTTCTTGACTTACTAGTAGTTGTCAAAACTATATGTTATGTTTTATCTTCCTCTCCTTCCATAGGGACAGTATTTTCTTTGGATTTGAAAAAGCTATTAACAATTTATTCAATTTATTAACAATTTATTATTAAAAAATAATAATAAAATGCTTATATTTTTGAAATTCCGATTCCATTTCGATCCATTTTATTTTGTTTTGATATATGTGCCATCGAATTTGGATTTACTGACTGCGATCGAATAAGTTGGTAAGATAGCGCACGTATATACAATCCTGTATCAATTAAACCCATAATATGGCTGAAAAGAATCAGTTGCTAATCGACCTTCGTAACATTTCGATTATTGAAAGTCGAATAGGTACCAGTGCTTGGAGCAGAGAAATTAATGATTGTATTTTTTAAAAAATTCTATGAAAAATGTAATTCTTGTGTATTGTTTATTTAATACCTTCATTTTTTAAATTATTTTACTGAGCATTTTAAATATTTTAATCATGTGACTGATTATAAGAAATAAATAAAACTGACTGAAAATCCGGAAATACATAAATTCTACTGTTTCGAACGCTTCACTGAAGGTACCCATTTTAGCCTTAAACTCCAAAAACGTGATAGTACATTAAACACTTATGTGATAGTACATGGGAAAAACTAATGTGGCGATGAAATTTTAGTTTCGATTTTTTTCAACCGACTTGAAAAAAGAGGAAGTTCTCAACTCGTCTATATTTTTTTGTGTGTGTATGTTACGCGATTACTCCGTCAATTCTGAATCAATTTTGATGATTCTTTTTTAGATCGGTTGGGCATACTTCAGAGGTGGTCCCATAAAACATATTTTGAAGTCAACGCAGCACTTTTTAAGAGAAATCAAAAAAACTGTTCATAAAATCACTTATTAGCTGTGTTTTTGATTTCTCTTAAAAAGTGCTGCGTTGACTTCAAAATATGTTTTATGGGACCACCTCTGAAGTATGCCCTACCGATCTAAAAAAGAATCATCAAAATTGATTCAGAATTGACGGAGTAATCGCATAACATACACAAAATAAAAAACAACAAAAGAACAGACGAGTTGAGGACCTCCGTCAATTCTGAATCAATTTTGATGATTCTTTCTTAGATCGGTAGGGCATACTTCAGAGGTAGTCCCATAAAACATATTTTGAAATAAACACAGCACTTTTTAAGAAAAATCAATACAACTGTTAATATAAATCACTGTTATATAACCTTACATTTTAAACATATTTATGATTATGATTATCTAAAATTTCCATGTTAATTAAATCTAAATTATTACCAAAAATAATTTACATATACAGTCAACTCTCGATGTGTCGTACTTCGATAAGCTGAATTCTTAAATAAGTCGAACAAAATCTGCGGTCGGAAGTACATTACACTTAAATTTCACCTCAATGAGACGATTTCATACAAAGAACGTGAAAAATTGTGTCGAAAATATGTAGAACGGAAAATAAGGTTCAAAAGAGAGTACTTCTAGGACCACCTCTATGAAACGAACTATTAAAAGTCATCGCCTCTATAACTCGAACTCAAATGAAAAGAATTTCATGTGTAATATGTTTTCCTGTCTTCTGTCATTGTTTGTCTTTTCAGTTCATAGTTACACCAGTCACTTATTATTAGTTATTCACTCGAGTGGTTTTACAGTAGCTATTGACTGTATAAACAAAAATACTCTCACCACTAAAAAGTGAAAAGTAAAAATAGTTTTTAGAGAAAAAAACAAAACCGACTTCAAGATTAAACGTACATATACAAACTTGAACTAAAAAATAAAAAATAATATTTTAATTGCTTCAAAACAAAAACCATTAAATGAAAATCAATGAAATTATCGATATTTATATACCTATTCACAATTTCTGATCGGTTATGTTTGGAGTCGGTGCCAACCAAAACAAACTGAATTTGAAAAAAAATTATTATCGGAAAGATCCTCCCACTGTTTCATCACCGCCACACCGCTGTCTCCGGCCATTCAAAAGTTTATTGTAAAGGCAGGATTAAACTGCCCTTCTTGGCTGGCACCGACTCCAAAGATAACTGGACATAAATTTTGAATAGGTATATAAGTATCGATAATTTCGTTGATTTTCATTTAAGGGTTTTTGTTTTGAAGCAATTAAAATATTATTTTTTATTTTTTAGTTCAAGTTTGTATATGTAGGTTTAATCTTGATGTCGGTTTTGTTTTTTTTCTCTAAAAATTATTTTATTTGTCGTTTCCCCTTCTAGGCTAACAACCTTCATATTGAAATATAAACCGCGGTATGGTTTGGCAAGAGGGAGACAAAACCAAGTGGGGCACACTCGTGACTTTCTACTGATTTAAATGTTGTACTAGAAGATCCTTCAACCATCTCCTTTCTAATCATCGCCATGTCACATGAGGGATCAGTTTTTGTCACCATATTTTGAAAAAGTCTGTTAAAACGTCCATTTGATCATTATTAAAATAATTTGTAGTTTTTCTGAATATGGTTCGAGGCAGTTGGGATTTCTAACATTTTTCGGTAAGTCCGAAGATTCAGCATGCGTGGGTCCAGATGAGTTTAATTAAATAAGTGTAAACTAAGTGTTTAATTAAGGGATAATTTAAAATGTCTGAGTTGTATCTATAATAGATTAGAACAACTACTTCACAGTAGAAAGTCTTTTGAAATTATAAAATATAGACGTAAGTAAAATATCGTTTAGTCAGAGAAAAAATTAAAATGAATTTAAATAATTGAGAGATTATATAAAGAGAGAATACAGAATTATCCAAATTCCTCAAAATAAAACAATAAAATTTATATAGTTCATTCTATGACAATAGCAATTCAAAATATTTGAGAAAAAGTAACTAAAAATGATTTACTTAGGAAAGAGAATTTCTATCATACTGTATCTAAATTATCAAAAATAACCATTTTTGACCTCCAAAAACGTGTGAACTTTTTTAATTAAGTACGATGGCGCTTAGCGAGCTTCTCTTTGCATAACGAGGAAACACTAAAAATAGAGGTATTTGAATGAGCGAAGTGAATTAACTTGCCTGATCTAAGGCCACACTGTAGTCAATTAATACTTTGATATCACTTCTTATTACTGTTTTAAGACAATTATTATTATTCTTATTACTGTTTTAAAATAATTATTAGAAAATATTTTAAATACATTGTGCTATAACAGATAAGTCACAATGTAAATAAACTAATTTGTTCCTTTAACTGAATGTTAGTTTTGACAATTCTTTTGTCATGGATTCTCTATAATATATTGCTGTGTTTTTTTAAGCAATCCGTTTGTACTAGATAAGTGAGCTATTTGAAGATTAGTGAGTCCGACAAGACATGCATAATTGGCCATTCGGTTTTCCCCTTTCTATAATTCTCTCTAATTTTACCGAAGTAGATAAAATCGTTAGTGTGGCTGTTTATGAAATAAATACAATTAGGTTATCATGGGAATGTTATGTAGATCAAATAATATGGATGTCATAAAAAAACATAAATCTTATTGCAGTAGTATAAAGTAGGCGACCTGATGGATTGGCAAAATAAAGGAAGGTGCCATAGAATTGTCTGGGCCAGAGTTCAATAATGAAGATCCTTTATGCAAAGACATATATATCTACGGAAAAGAAAATTTTAGACGCGTTGCTTGGTCTGTCGTAACCTGATCGTCCTTGGTTGATATTTTCTGTATGTATTATACTTTGTAACTTTATTCTTTCTTCCCCAAATGGCAAGAGCATGCAAAATTTTCGGACGCGGTTTCTCTTCTGAAAGTTGTTCATTATGATCAAAATTACTGAAAACCGGTGGTTGCCAACCGGGATCGCGGTACGGTATGTCAAAAATGAAAAAACAAATTTGAAAATATTGAAAATTTTCAACGATATTAAATGAAGCTAAATTATCGTTTTCTATGTATTTTTGGTAACAGAATTGAATGTTACCATCGTCATATCTATTTACTCACCCTTGTCAAATAAACTGCATAAAAAATACAGTCACATAAGCGTGAAAAAAAAATGAGCAATGCAATATAGCTTCTAAACGGTAGATTCTAGCGACAAATGTTAAATAACAACAAATATTTTCCATTAAATTTCTGATAAGGAAACTAAAGGCAAATTTTCAATCCGAGCAACACCAGCATAGCTTGAACGTGTCAAAAAACCTCTACACTTAAAAATAGAGGTTTTAAACGTGACTTTTTCACGTTTTCTAGACTCGGAACTAATTTAACGGTTTATGCACAGATTATCTTCAGCACATAGGAATTAAGAAAAGCTCAGAGTGTAATAGATATAACATAAGAGACACCCCCAACACATAATTATCCAATCGAAAATCAAAGAGAAAAGTTTCTTAATTTCTTAAAACCTTTTGATAAAAAGTTAGAGGCAGCAAACAAAACAGAGGAAATCATCAGCATGATACTGACAATATTTATATTAAATAAATAAATAAACGAACATAATAAACATGTGAATGGTAAAGA
This sequence comes from Euschistus heros, assembly GCA_003667255.2. Lineage (NCBI taxonomy): Eukaryota > Metazoa > Arthropoda > Insecta > Hemiptera > Pentatomidae > Euschistus > Euschistus heros. The sequence continues at coordinate 1,014,612 of RCWM02000153.1, read as the reverse complement.
AGAGCTAAATAGATAACAAAATTTCACGATTGGCTTTCTGTATGATTCCAATACCATAAAAAAAAATTTTAACTTCTTTTAACCGTCAAAAATGTAGCCTTTTAACACGTTCTAGGTCTGTTGGTGTTGCTGAGATCGAAAATTTGACGAGAGATTCCTTATCAGAAGCAGTTGATACGAAAGTAGAACATTATAGATAGACACGTCCATGATCTATTGTTTTTCCCAGTGAGAGAGGAATTGAGTTTTAATTTTTTGTCAGCTATTCATGAGCACGTATATTCCCTTTGTAAGATAAGTAATTATCATCAAATAAAATGATGAAATCATAGATGAAGATTACCATCATTAAAGAGGAAACAAAAATCATAGTATTTTTGACAAATACAATTTAAAGAGCGAACGCAGAGATTTGACGAGGGAATAACGGCGCATGAGCACGCAAAATTTCCGGACGCGGTTTTTTCTTTCTTAAAGTCGTTCATTATTATCAAAATTACTGAAAACCGGTGGTTACCGACCGGGATTGCGGTGCGGTATATCAAAAAAATGGGGGAAAAAAAAAAAAAAAAAAAAAATTGAAAATATTGAAATTAAAAAAAAAATTTAGTTAAGCTAAATGATCGAATTTGATGTCGTTTTTATGTACAGTAGAAACTCAATAATTCGTCATGAGTGGTGGAGAGGGGGTGACGAAATAACGGAAATGACGAATACCAGAATTTTGCTGGTAAAGTAACAAAAAAGCATTTTAAACTATATAATTGTAATTTTTTTTTGCAATTTTTCGAATGTAAAAACGACCAGATAAACATTATAAAAATTGGACTTGAGTGAACATGACAAAAAACACAAAAACCTTGGAACACAAAAATTTTAAATAATGAATTCATATACAAAAACGTATATACATGAATAAAATAGAAAAAAAAACCAGACATACATATCATATTTATCCAATACATACATTGTTCCATGCATCAGATATGCAGAAAATGGAATGTTTAATTGTGTATCATTTCCAAAATTCATTCAAATTTGTTCCTGAATCAGAAGAAATAAAATACAGAGAAAGAAGATTTTTCTCAGATGAGGTTCTACTTTGTTGAGTTTTAAATGATTTCGGGAATTCGTCACTGCACTCATACTTCCTTTCATCTCTTACTCCAATCTAAGGAGGAATCGACTCCGGACGTGTTCTGTTTTTTTTGTTATCAAATGATTTACAAAATGTATAAATATAGGCGTATTTTTTAGCGACAAACCAAATGAGGCGGTTTAAAGATCGAATAATTAAAGTAAGGGGAAAAATGAATTACGTAAGTATTTCATTTTGTTATTTATGTTGCCACTTTAGAAAAAATAAATAAAAAGCATATGACGAATTACAGAATAAGATGAATTATCGAGTGACGAAATAACGAGTTTCCACAGTATTTTTGGTCAAAGAATTGAATCTGCCCAATAAGCTGTATAAAAAATACAGAGTCACAGAAACTATAGGCAAATTTTCGATCCGACCAACACCAACATAGCTTGAACGTATCTAAAAACCTCTACACTTAAAAATAGAGATTTTAAACGTGACTTTTTTCATTCAAACCGATACAGCTTCTAAACGGTAGGCCTTAGCGACAAATGTTATTACAAAAAATATTCTCCCTTAAACTTCTAAGAAAACTACAGGCAAACGTTTGATCCAAGCAACACTAACAGAGCTACAACGTATTAAAACACGCGTAAGGCCCTAGTGTTCTCCCAAAACCAGACACTTTTGACCAACTAGGCTACGGATAAAATACGTTCCATGTTAAAAAAGAATTTCGTAAATTAGCTGTGTTAAGTGAATACGGAATGAATAGTCAGTAATATTTCAGTGCAAATGTTTACTGTAGGTTCCGAGAATCAGAATTATACGAGGGAGTAACGGCGCATGAGCATGCAAAATTTTCGGACGCGGTTGCTTTTCTGAAAGCCTGTAGTTTCCTTATTAAAAAGTTAAGGAAGAATATTTTTTGTTCTATAACATTTGCCGCTAGGACCTACCGTTAGGAGCTATATTGATTTGAATGAAAAAAGTCACGTTTAAAATCTTTATTTTTAAGCGTAGGGGCTTTTGACACGCTCAAACTATGTTGGGGTTGCTCGGATCGAAAATTTTCCTGTAGTTTTCTGATAAGGAATTGAATGGAGAATATTTTTTTTTATATAACATTTGTCGCTAGAACCTACCGTTTAGGACATTGGTTCCCCAACTGGGGGGCGCGCCCACCCTGGGGGGCGTGAGGACATGTCAAAGGGGGCGCGAGATAAGTTGAACATTAAATTAAATTTAGGTAGTCTTTCTAAAATTTTAAATTTTAAAAGACATAGCACAATGTTCTCAGTTAATTGTTTATGTTCGGTATATTGAAAACGAAAGAATGAAAGACGAGCTACTTTTTTCTACAGAGTTGGAGACCACGACAAAAGCTATGAAGTTATGAAAGCAGTGTCAGACTTTTTTGACAAACATGAATTCTCTTGGCAAAAACTGATCGGTGTATGTCCAGATACATACATCACTCAGGCTTTGTGCAATTAATAAGAGAGAAAAATGCTGATGTGACTGGGATACATTGTTTTATACATCGACAAGTTTTGGCAACAAAAACCCTTCCAAATGAACTCAATGCTGTCTTAAAGTTGTGTATTAGAGTAGTGAATTAAATAAAAAACAGTGCGTTGAATACCCGACTGTTTAAAACTCTTTGTGAAGATTTAGGAAGTGATCACAAAATACTGCTATTTCATACAGAAGTACGATCTCTCTCAAAAGGAAAAGTGTTGGCAAGATTATTTGAGCTTCGAGATGAAGTATTCACCTTCTTGGATCATCAAAAGCAAAATGAACTAAGCGTGGCCTTCTAAAAACCTCGTACCCAAGTAATATTGGCTTATTTGTCAGACATCTTTGACTCGTTGAACAGCCTTAACCTAAAACTGCAGGGTGCCGACTCAAATATAGTTACTAATCGTAATACGATCAAGATGTATATTGAGAAATTGCAACTTTGGAGGTGTAAAATATCAGCAAACCCCTGCAATTATTCAAATTTCCCTAAACTAGAGTCAATCTCAGAAGAAACACGCTTCAAGGGCATTTATGAAGGATCAAGTTTGAAAATCCAAATATCAAACCATTTGGAGAGCCTGATTAAAGAGTTCCAGAAATACTTCCCAAACACTTGTGACGATAGTATTTACAGAATGTCAACCCTGACCCATTCCATGTCTACATAGACTCCCTGCCTGAATCACTTCAAGAAGATACTTTGGAAATAAAACATGATTCCTCTGCCAAATACAACTTTGATATAATGGACAAACCTTCATTTTGTTTAAAATATTTCAAAGTGTATCGTAGTGTATCATGGGAAGTTTTTCGTTTATATTTGCCTTTTTCAAGCACTTATTTGTGCGAAAAAACATTTTCAAAACTTGTGGCAGTAAAAACAATCTATCGGAATAAACTTGACATTGCTAGTGACTTGCGTTGTGCACTTACTAAAACTCGAATAGGGATACTAGTAAAGAAAATGCAAGCCCATCCATTTCACTAACCAACCTAATCTATTTTTCTTTTATTAATAATTTTTGTATTTTATGAAAACTGATATTGTTGTATCTTATGGTAGTATAAATAAATGTTTTGTTTCCAATGTAATACTTATTTGTTTTTGCTTTGAAAGAAGCTTTCATTTCATCAAAAGGGGGCGTGGTACAAAAACGTTTGGGAACCCCTGGTTTAGGAGCTATATTGGTTTCGTCATTTTTTTCATGCTTATGTGACTGTATTTTTTATGCAGTTTATTGAAGAAGAGTGAGTAGAGCAGACATGACGATGACACCATTCAAGTCTGTGACCGAAAATACATAGAAAACGACATCAAACTCGATCATTTAGCTTCATTAAATTTTTTTTTGTAAATTTTCAATATTTTTATTTTTGATATACCGCACCGCGATCCCGGTTGGCAACCACCGGTTTTCAGTAATTTTGATCATAATGAACGACTTTCAGAAAAAAAAAAAACCGCGTCCGAAAATTTTGCATGCTCATGCGCCGTTACTCCTTCGTCTCTGCGTTCGCACTTTAAATTGTATTTGTAATAAATACTATGATTTTTCTTCCCTCTTTAATGATGGTAATCTTCATCTATAATTACTTTCATCATTTTATTTGATGATAATAACAAAGGGAATATACGTGCTCATGAATAGCTGACAAAAAATTAAAACTCAATTTCTCCCTCACTGGGAAAAACAATAGATCAGCGTGTCTATCTATAGTGTACTACTTTCGTATCAACTGCTTCTGATAAGGAATCTCTCGTCAAATTTTCGATCTGGGCAACACCAACAGAGCTCGAGCGTGTTAAAAGGCTACAATTTTGACGATTAAAAGAAGTTAAAATTTTTATTTATATTTTTTAAAAAATATTTATTTTTTTTTTTTAATGGCATTGGAATCATACATACAGCCAAACGTGAAATTATGTTTTCTATTTAGCTTTTCTTTAGAATTCATATGTTAAATATATTTATTTATTTAATATAAATATTGTCAATATCATGCTGATGATTTCCTCTTTTTTTGTTTGCTGCCTAAACTTTTTATACTGGATATCATTACTGAAAGGTTTTAAGAAATTAAGAAACTTTGATTTTTTTTGGGCATTCGATAATTATGTGTTGGAGGGTTTCTCTTTTGTTACATCTATAACACTCTAAGCGTTTCTTAATTCCTATGTTTAAACGGTTTGTTTAAAATTTGTGGTATGATAGGATAATAGCATATGCTTGTTGATAGTACTGTGCCCACTTATGTTTTTGTTAATATTGAAAAGTATTCCGAGTCCGGTAGTTTTATGCCAGTGGTATGCATTAGGTTGTCGGAAGTTTAAACAATATTGTAAAACCTAGTTACATCTTCTTAAAAATGTTTTGTTGTGAATCAATTTACTATTTCTTTTAACTATGTAGATGATTTTTGTTAATATTTTGGTTTTCATGTGGTCATATGTTTCAATAGTGGAAGGTAACATTACTGTTAAAAGTGTTTCTTTGTTCACTGATGCTGTTGTCTGTTTGTTATTATGTATGCTGTTGTAAGTTACTAACGTGTAATTTGATTATTTATTTAAGAGAAAACAAAATCTGTTAAACCAACATACAAATATATAAAATAAATGTATATAATTTTATATTTTATAAATGTTTTTTTGTTTTGTAAATATCCTAGTTACTCCCCTTTATTTGGATTACCCTGGTTTTATTAATCCGGATTTGGAAGTTTACTGTAGTTACAAATGGAACTCAAATTGAAGATGGGAAACCGTGAGAGGAGACCAGAAGAACTTGAAAGCCATTTTGAAATCTAAATATAGTCAGGTAGAGAAAGCCGTTGGCACTAAAAAGGAATGATGAAGTCTTAGCCTATCGTAGATATTTCATACTTGTGTTCGATAAGTTAACTTCTATTTAGAGATTGCATTTTATTTAGTCAAAAATGTTTTGTATTTTACTTTAAATTATTTTGTAATGAGGTTATTGTTGGAATTGTCAAGAAGAACAAAATGTCTACAGGTTGAGATAATTTTGCGGAAAAAAAAAAATCTTCAAATGTAGGACATTCGATGAAGGTGTCGCACACCTGGAAGAATGACGTCTGCAGTATTCCTTATTACACTCAGTTCCAAGAAAGAGAAAGTTTAAAGGATGAAGGTAGTGGGCTACGCAGATTGATATTAATAAGTCCTAGATTATCAAATCAACACTACAGGGACCTTGTGCAGAAACTTTGAGTTAATATTAAAGGGGGTGGACCGAGACGTAGAGGAGAGGATGACAGATCTTGTAGTTTAGACTTTTAAGGGGCTCTAGTGGATGGATGTATGGGTGTATATTTATTGGAATCCAATCATTTCTTATTGTAAGTATAATTCTAGCACACAATGGGCTTATATTTGAGACGTTCAGTATCAAAACCCGTTAAGTCCACTTTTTTTTTTTTTTTTTTTTTTAATGGTAAGTTTAAAGGCGACTTTACTTATGGCTTTAAGACAATAGATCAAAAACCACTAGATTCATCACACATCATAAACATTCATCACCAGTTCTTTGAACATACTAAAATTTCAAAACATCAGCACTTTGTTACGTGTTATAAATGTAACAAATTTCATATATATAATCTATATTTAATATAAGAATTATAAAAACTCGATAAAGAGAAAACAATTATCGAATAATTAATTTTTGGGCCAAATTTCAAAACAAAATAGAAATTTTATGCTTTTGCATTGAAATTGAAAATTCACAGGTTTAAGACCATACCAACAAAACAATATAAAGATGGGTTTAATGTGTGGTCAAGTTTTTCATCTGTTAAAAAATTAATATTTTTTAATTTTTTCGTCCTGTCAAATATCGAAAAATGAACATAACGGGTTTTGATTCTAAACGACTCATTTATTATTTTGTTCTGTGTATATGTTAAGTATATAATTTATATATATTTATATATATATATATATATATATATATATATATATATATATATATATATATATATATTGGTGCTATGTGTTTGTTTACCCACTATCCATATCCATCATCGTTATTGATAACTGTAAACCTATATCAGTTTTACAATTAGGCTCATTATGCGAACAAGTGCGTTTCAAGCTTTCAAATACGTCCTTGGATTTCATGCCTTTCTACTAATAAACTAAAACTGTTTCGTTAGGCTTGCTTGTGGTTAAACCAAACTCCTTGTAACTAGGTAACTTAATATTTTAAAAATTCCACTGATCCCTGTTTAATAGGTACGCTAGCTAGGACTCTAGCTGGACAAACATATAACTGAATCAAAAATACAACACCAAGACGACAGGAAGCTGCTCGACGCTTCCTTCAAAATAGACAAAGTCTCTTAAATGCCCATGAATCACAAAAGACATATTTAAATTACTGTAATTACACCTATTTGGACATACAGAGTTGAGACCGGAGTATTGCTAAATCATCTAATTCATCTCGTATCCTATCCTTGCAATTCAAAATCCTTAATGCTTCTTCCTTAACGTATATATAAAGAGTTAGCCTAAACCAGTTACCTATCGTTTCAAAGAAAAATCCATAACCAATCAAATTCAAAATTCTATAAGAAAAAATGTATATCAACAATAAAAAAGTAAAGATTAGAATTTATGGTCCAATAGTATTCCTATGATATGGTACCTTGATAAGGTCTAAAGACAATTAAAACTATTGATATGATGTTGATAACTCATAATCTCTTAGTTAGCGATAGATATTCCCTAACTTCTATCACTGGCGAGCTGTACAGTGTCTCAAGAATATTGGTCTCTACAGTTCTCAATTACTGATCACATCACACAGCTTTTGGAAAGCTGAAATATTATATTTTTGTCTAGCCGGAAAATTAGTTTCGAATGTAAAACATTCATCGTTAGTTTAAAAATGTAAAAAAATTCTAAACATCATGAATTTGATAAACAGATGAAATATTTGTGGCCGCTGTCAATAATGAGTGAAGAGCAAAACTTTATTTTCGCAAAACGCAAGTTTTTCCACAATGGTTTAAAAACACATTTAAAACACAGTATGCACATAACAGACCATTCAAAATTGCCACAGATATACTAATTTAAAAATAATTAAATCGTCGTTTGTTCTGACCTAGGGAAGAAAGACAATCTGTTGCATGCAGCTGAGGGAGTTTTTGCAGTCAGGTTAATAAGTAACGTTTAGGTTTACCTTATCGCTGGTCTGTTTTTCTATTTCTACTGTATATAAATGTAAAGACGAACTTTTGTTAATATTTAATTGATCATTAATAAATTGTTAAATAAATTAATTTCATTTTTTTTTTAATTACAAAATAAATATAAAAGTACTATTTTAAATATTTTTACAACAGAAAAACGACCAGCCATAGGGAATGTTACACTATTTATCTCACTGCTTAACTCAATTTTTTTTTATTTCCTCATTTTCCACTCCTACGTCATCAGCTGCAACAAGTTCTCCCTCTTCCCAAGGTGATTGGCAACACACATTTGATTTCTTCTCTTATATTTTCAATTAATGTAAAAAACATAATCTTTATCAAATTTATTCCTGCCTAGGGGAACAATATATTATGGGTATGTATACCCATACTCTACTGTTTTTAAATCTGCTGCTTCAGATAAGGAAACAGTCTGCAAATTTTCGAACACCAACAGGGACAGATTGTGTCAAAAAAGCCCTAACACAAAAAAACGTAGGAAAAACAAGTTTCTTCATTCAAAAGCTCCTAAAGAGTCCTAGCGACAAATGTTATATAACTAAAATATTTTTCCATTAAATTTCTGGTTAGGATATTGTCGTCGATTTTCAGAATGTTACATTTTTGAGTATAAAAAAAAACCGTACTCCTTTTGAGGATAAAAAAAAGTTACACCTGAACCCAGTCCATGGATAATTTTATTTGTTATATGATTGGAAGCATTGAGGATTTTACGAAGGGTTTTAAACTGCAAGGACAGGATACGAAAAGGATTGTATGGTTTAAAGTGTAACAATCTACTTGACATTATTTTACAGGCTTACTTCTATCAATTTTTCTTTTATTGGACTATATTCCTTCGCAGATGATTTAGTCTTTCTGTTTTTCAGCTTGATTCTGTTGATGGTTTTTCCCAGTTAATATCATACAATTTACACTGGATGTAATGCTTTCTTGAGTTGCTACTAACCATTTTTAAAAACAGAAAACCTGGGGATTTATTGTACTGGTAACCTGTCGGAACTGATGTTCCCTTTTCGATTTCTTCGATTATAAATGTCTGAATGAAAGTTTCAACTATTTTTTAGCTGTTTCATTTAGTGAACAACTTAATCTATTAGGGACAGCAGATTACAGTTTGAGCAACAACGAATAACTATTAAAAACTTGTTGTCTAACTCATTAAGGCAGCCATGTTTAATAGCCAACACGACTTGACCGCAAATATCTTTGTTGAATCAGCTGAGCTCATTGTGTCCCCCACCCTGCAGGCCTGCCAACTTGATGACAAGGGTCTTCTAAAGAGTACAACACTGTTTACGAGGTCCCCATCCAGCTAGTTACTTCATATTCTTTGACCAAAAGTTGAGGAGAACTGTTCCACTATATATATATTGAGGATATTGTGCAGTTTTGAATTAATTTGGAAGTCTTGAAATCCCTCGATAATGGCATACAATATAAGCCGAAACATTTTCTCAATAAACCTGTGTTCTCATTGACCGCAGCCTTCCGTTAATCGCTTGCCCAATACGTACAAGAATTGTTTTGTGGCACCTGTGGGGTGTTTTTACCTTTCGTCGATAAAAACAACTCAATAAGTTTTTTATTTATAATTTTAATGGTATGATGTATATTTTAATTCTTCAATGAATGTTAATTCTCCAGTGAAACTATGCTGAATTCTAGAACCAATATGATAGCGCAGTGGTCGCGAGCACCTCACTGGTGTTTGTGAATCTATGAAAATTATTTGCAATATATTTCTGTGTAAAATATTTACGAAACTATGTATATAAGTACTAAAAAACATTTAAAAGACAATGAGACAATAACAACACACAAAAAAAAAAAAAAAAATGTATGTGTTTAGTCGCCTTGCACCTCCAAGGTGTTTTGATATGCTGTGGACCTGATAAGTTGCGGGCGGAATCGGATTAGGTGCTAACACTTGAAGGGAACGCTGGTAGAGGCATACCCGGAGTCTTGCCCCCACTAGCTCGTTACTGTCAAGACATGTCCAAAACAATTTTATCATGCACCTCACAGGATCACGCGACTAATGGAAGGTTAACTATCTTCTTCACTATGCTTCTACAGCCAACCAAACTGGACCATTATTATAAAGCTATTTATTTTCATTTTTTTTTTTTTTTAATAGAGGTTCTAACCTGATAACGATTAAAAATATTATCCACATAAAGTAGTACTTCTGACTGTCTGTCTGTGATTGTCGCATCATCACCACTTTCATTATTTTCTACTTTGAGATTCTACCATTTCTCTGTTACTTCAGTTTTCAATTAAATATTTCTCTTCTTTATCTGGAAAGAACCTTCGCTAGTTCGGGTAAAGCAATGATGTTAGACATTAGTGTTTTCAGGAATTGAGAAGTAAAAATATTTATAATTTTCTTATCGACAAGCCTAATGAATCTAAATACAATTAAATTGCTGGAAATTTATTTTAAAATATATATTACTTCAAAGGGAAAATTAGTAAAAAAGTCCAATATGTACATTTCTCTGAAGGAAAAAAAATGAAAATGAAAACACTTGAAAAGTAAAGAAAAATTCAAATGGATTAATGAAGTGATTATTTCAATTCGAAAATTCCCATTTCTTTCCTTATGCAGAGGTTTGATTAAATCTTGAAGACAATCAACACAAGATTACATTATTTAACTCTTGATGCACCTTCAGAGTTTTTATGGAAATAAGGAGATTATATACTCAATAATTTGAATAGAACAACTAAAATATACCATGAGAGGCTTATGCAATTATGTTTCAATAATACTCACATAAATTACACTGGTCATATAGGGACTTTTATGTTTATTCGAATCTATAACGACATATGCATCTGAGACATGGGTAAGCAATGTAAGGCAACGGAAAAGACTACTAGCAGCTGAGATGGACTTCTGGAGAAGAGCAGCGAGGAAATCCAGACGAGAAAGAATTAGAAACGAAGATATCCGAGAAATGATGGGGATAAATAGGAATATCCTATCGACCATTGAGGAAAAAAGACTCCGCTGGTTCGGGCATGTGAGAAGAATGCCTCCAGGAAGATTACCGAAGAAGATAATGGACATGGAAGTGGATGGAAGACGGAGAAGGGGAAGACCCAGAGTGAGGTGGAGAGACGGAGTTGAAGAAAGCCTGATGGGACATGGCATAACAGAGGAACAGGCATTAGACAGGGAAGGTTGGAGAAGGATCCTGAGAGATATTTAGGGGAAGGAAAACCACATTAGTGGAAAACTCCTATAAAAAAAAATATATATATATATTGGGACTTACAGCTGTAATATTCCGACTGGATTGAATGACATAGATATCATATTTAGCATACTGCTAGAAATTAGTTGATTCGAGTAGATATATTCTATCTTGTCTCGATTTTTTTTGTATAATACTGGTGAAAATATTAGCATATAAAAAAAAAATCGCGTATAAAGGTTTCTGAGAGTTCTTACCGAAATTAGGTGACCTCTGGGAGTTGTAATGTAACATCATATACTAACGTGCAAACTTTTTCTTAGTCCTGTAGGAAACTATAATTTAAAGTGGTTAAAATATCCCGAGATTAGGTGCCAGTGATCTAATTTTAGAATTAGCAATTAGCTATGAAAGAATGGGTAACTGAGGGATAGTGTAGACGGGTTTAAAGTGATTAATATTTATTTTGTTTTTTTATTTTTTTTATCGTGAGAAGAATTAATTGCCATGGCGATTATCTCTCTGGGAGCAATGGGAGGAATTTCACTCTCACGTGTTTACGCTGCAGTTATTCTGACGTGTAAAATAACCTTTACTTAAGGGATTATGATCGTTTAAATCATTATTAAAATATACATATTTAGAGTTATAAAAATTAATTTATCTTTTATTTTAATACAAAAGGACGTAAAAAAAAAAAAAAAATTGAGAAAAGTACTTCAATGGTTCAACCTGTTGACAACATATCTATCGGAAATTTTTGAGAGTGAATTCCCACTTGAGTTATATCACCGCAAAGTTGCAAATAATACAAATTTTAATCAAAACAAGGGATTAAGATAATAAATTAAAAGTTTTCGATTTTTTTTTGAAGGTCAGAACTAAATTCTCTTAAAAAAAGAATTCGATTCACTAAACTGGGACTCCACTAAACCTTCCAATTCTTATCGTACCCACTCCTTACAACTCAACTCCTTCATAATATCCTCAATGCTGCTTTTTATGTCACTAGCAAACTCATCCATAAAGATCATAATATCCATATGTTGCTGATTTGGCCCAAACCAGATACCTATCCTTTCATAGTAAACTCCATACACACTCGAGTCCACTTGTCTTCCAATTTGCCTCACACTCAATTCCCGATAATCCTCCTAGACGTCAGAAAAGAAGACGGTCAAGAGACCTTCTAATGTAGAACTATTGAAGTTCTATTAATGAGTAGTTCTTTTCATTTCATTGTAATCATTTTCCTTAAAGTTACTTTTTGTATACAATGTATACTGTATTAAATATCAGTGATAGATATAAAAAAAAAATCCTGATAAGTGAATAGGTTTATTTAGATCCAGGTTAATATATATATTTATATATACACTAGAGCTAACGGTATTTATTGGCGGCCTTCAAGAAACCGACGGCATTTATGTGATAATTAACGTTTTATGTTTTATTGTTAAACTTCGGATTTTTAGTGTCTCTTTAAATTAAAAAAAGAAAAAAATGAAAACCTAATGATTTGTCACACTTTTATTTCATATATCGTATGCGTAAAATACAAAAACTAACTTTAAAATGTTAAAAATATAAATTAATAATAATTTTAGATTGATAGACAGAGCTGGTGTGAAAGCACAACGCCGCAAGGTAACGCCTACTCGTTTAACAAAAATAGTTATAATCCTTGAAGATATCAAATATAACTATCTTATATGTTTATAATAAATAGTTTAAGTAAATTATGTTTGTGTTTCATGTTTAAAAATATGAGTAGTTAAAATGATTAAATCATTTAATTAAAATAGCAGCGAGATCTCTTTATTCGTGAATATTCCCCAATCAAGTCTCAATCAGTGGAATTGGAACAACAAAAACTATAAATCGTTCAAAGCGAAAACCTCAAGGGCAAATTTAGAGTTTGTTTCCGTTTTAGGCAACTTTTAGTAATGAAAGTGATTTTAAAATAACGCTATTGGAGGAGCCTCGACTGCGAGGGTCTCATTGCACTCGGTACAGAAGGTCGTGGGTTCAAATCTCAACTGTACTGGTTAAAATTTATTTCATGGCAGACCAATGGAATGAATCTCGACCTTCTCACTCAGGCTAGGTTGGGAACCTTTAGGATAATCTTTTCTTCCTGCCCTTGTTGGAGTACATAGGACGTTAAGCCCCAACAAACAACAAATGCTATCACCCGATTTGATCAGTATGACTTATGCCTTATGTTTTTAAATACAAGTTATTACATTATGTGCTTTTCAAGATGAAATTATTCACATTACATCGTCGTCTAAAATCGACAGAGATAGCCGTAACAAATCTTAACATCATATACGTCTTGTGTAAGTTCGGATGGAGGTGTTTTATTATGTATTTAGATTTATCAGAACAGATTTCGGAAGCATTAAAATCATCCTAGCCTCTAGAATGATCCTTTATTCCAATGTTTATTATGGTATGTTTAATATATTCATGGAAATGCAGATATATTCGAAAAAAAATTTTTTTTGTAAATGATATAATAACGTTTGTAATCACTGATATTACTGCTTCAATAAACAGATACCAAAAATGAAATAAATTCCCAAATATATATTTAAATAAATAATTGAAATAATTTAATACAAATTATAACACAATAAGAAATGTAAAAATTATTTCCTGGGGAAACAATTTTTTTTTATTTGTTTGAGATTTTTGAATGTAAACGTGTATTTTTGTAGTCGTTAACGTGCATTTAATCTTAATTTTTTTTTTTTTTCATAGTTTCCCAGCGCTTCTGAATCGTTTGGAGGTATTCCCGATTCATTCAACGATTTGGTGTAGTTAGGGCATTCGTTAAAAAAAAATGGGCTACCGAAAAACTACTACTGCACATCCCACACTTGGCAGGAACCCCCTTGATTATTAAGTGAAGGTGCGTATGTCGTGTAGGGTCGATTCTTAATCGTGCTAGAATTACTTCTTATCTGCGGTATATATGTAAGTTAGTTTAGTAAAATAGAACCGTGGAACGAACTGTTTATTAAATGCTATAAATATTAACTGTTTGATATGTATTTAAATGTTTATTATAATTAGTATAATTCAAGAATTAATGGATACAATTTTGTAAAAAGGTTAATTTATCCCATTTGTAGTCGAAAAAAGTTTAAAAAGGAATAAAACTTCTGATAATATTTGTATTTAAATGTTTACGAAATTTCTAAAAATTTAAAGTATTCGGTTGAGATGTTGAGATGATTACCTTAGCGATAGTTGCAGAGTGAGACCTCAACCGCTACTGCCGCTCCGCGCGACTCCCCTCCAGAACTTCTGTCCAAGCTCACGCTGTGACGTTGAGGGATACGCTCAAATATTATCAACAAGTAATTCCCCGGATCGGCAGGTCTATCTCATTTATATTGAAAAAAAAAATGTGAAGGGGCCAATTAACTCTTTCCTTTTTACCTGTTTATTTAAATTTACTACTGTATACAAAATAAAAATTCATCTATTCAATGAAAGAATAAAACGACAAGAAACTGCCCGTCGTAACAGACTACTTCAGCATTTACTAGATAAACCTTCAAAGCTCCAAATTAATTACAAAACACTCATATACGTGACTGTGATAGACCTATTTCGACATATGTAGTTGAGCTTTGGGGCTCAATGTTGCTTATTTTGTCACCAATAAATTTATCCATAATGATCTTAATGTTCCATATGCTGCTGATTTAGCCCAAAACAGATACCCTTCTTCATTGTAAACTCCATAACCACACTAATCCACTAGTTTTACAACTTGCTTCCCACTTCATTCCCGATAATCCTCCGAAAAGCCTGAAAAGAAGATGGCCTAGGGACCTTCTAGTGTAGAATTTTTATTGAAGTGCAGCTGATGAGTAGTTCTTCTCAAGTTTCAGCATGTTATTGTAATCGTTATCAACACATTTACTTGATGCATATATTTTTTATAGTTGTATGTTCCAATAAATGGATATAAAATAAAATTAAAATGTAGTAAATGAAAAGATAATGTTCATAATAAAATATCAATTCCTCGTTGAGTTTGTTTAGAATAGTTTTTGGTAGCACTTCTAATATAAAAGTTTTATATCAGAAGGTCCAGAGGCTTCTTATCAAACGCCTCGGAGGGTTATTGGGAACAGAGTGGGAAGCAAGTTAAGAGACAAGTAGATTTGAGTAGTTTATTTATATGATTTATTTTTTATTATTTTATTTTTTTTTGTATTTATTGATATTTACTACTGTAAACATTATATACAACAAGTAAATTTGATAAAATGATTACAATGAAATGCCAAGAACTACTGACCAATAGAACTTCAATAGTTCTACATTAGAATGTCTCTTGACTGCCTTCTTTTCAGACACCTCAAAGTGTTATCAAGAATGGAGTGGGAAGCAAGTTGGGAGATTAGTGATTTTGATTGATTATGTATTTTACTATGAAAGGAGATGTATCTGGTTTGGAGTAAATTAGCAACATATGAAACATTAAGATCTAGGAATAAGTTTATTGCTGACAAAGTAAGGAGCATTTAGGATGTTTCGAGGGATTTTGCGTTGTAAGGATTGGATGCGAAATTGGATGGTTTAGTCATGCCTCAAAAGGGTCTAATAATCACTGCGTTCTTTAAGACTGCAACGACAAACAGTTTTTTGTCGTGTTATTCTTGTATGTTGATTCCAAGTGAGATATTTGTCCAGATGGAGTCCTAAGTAAAGAACCAGTTTGATAGGAATTAATAAAATATCATTAAAGGATACTGCAGGACAAGATGATTGTGTTTCGATAAATTTTAATTATCTAATAACACACCATTCTTGTAGATTTTTTATTTGAGATTGGAGTGTTTCTGATGCAATGGAGGGATCATTATTTACTGATGATATATCTGCATATGCGAATGCGTCATTAGCGAATGCAGTGAAGATGCTGCTAGGATGGGCCGATTCTCTTAACATGGCTAGAGAAATTTGCGCTGGAGTCAAATTAACTCTAAGAAAATGTAAATCTGAAGTTAAGCAAAAGACTGGGATCGTTATAATATAAATACAGATTTTACAGAAAATACACTGTTTCAAAAAGAAAAAGAAAAAAATGTTCCTCTGGATAACCTTGTACCTAGAAGTGTGTAGCTCCTCTCGTCTTTATATTATGAAGTTTCACACTTCTCTTATTGTTTTTAATAATATAATAAAACAAGTTTTATCCATATGAAATTAAACAGTTTACAATTGTAACATATTAGGTTAATACATGTTTTGGTAATAAAACATATACACAACATAGTAGTAAGTTTAGCTATAATGGATCTAAATTGGAATCTATTTTTAACAGCAGGAAAAATAATATAAATCTACAAAATAAGAAAAAGAATTGATAAAAAAAAATAAATAATAAAAATTCACTAAACTAAAATACATAATTAAATTAACGTTTATACAGTGAAGTTTATCAACTTTTCGGAATAATTAAATAATATATTATTTTTATTTAAATAAATTAAATTTCAAACTGAACTAATTATTTTGTTGGATACCTTATTAGCTAAATATTATTCTAGTTGTATGTGGTTTTTACGTTTGTGTATGTATCTTCTTCAGTTTGGTTGTTATATCTGCCTATTGTTTGAATTATGGAATTTCATGAATTTTTGTTGAGTTGAAAAAGTTCCGGGAGTGTGTGTGAATAAATGGTTTGGTTGTTTGAAAATCTAATTCGATTTGTTTATTTTTGGGTATCTGGGGTAGTCGTTTATTATTCTCATACATAGGTTTTGCACCCTTTCAATTTTTTTATGGTTGGAATCACAGGAGAGGCGAACGTCAGTTATGTTATTATGACTGATTTATACAGAATGAATTGGTTTTTAACTCTGATTGTTTTGAACTTGCACAGACGTATCGAACCTCCACGTTTTCTGAAGAAAAAATTGACGGATTCTAGAACCTCTGCCTCAACGTAGTGAGTTAACATTTTAAGATATTCGTGGCGTGGATGATGATATTGCTGCCTACAGTTATATGATTAAATTAATAATTAAGTCTCAAAAGTAACTTTTTTTTTCATTTAAACCAATCTAGCTCCTGAATGGTAGATCCTAACGACAAATAATGTATAAAAAAATATATTTTTCATTATATTTCTGATACGGACACTGTTGAAAAGTTTGCGATCTGAGAAACACTAACAGAGCTAGAACGTGTCAAAATGTTACCTTTTCAAAGTAAAAAAAAAAACGTTTAAAATTAAACTAGGGCATGTGCACTAGTAGTTGACACTTTTAGAAAGATATCACACGTTTTAGCGGTATTTCCTCGGCTGATCTTGTAACAAATTCATTTCTACATGCGAATCTCGTCTGTTATCCTAATTTATTTTATTTGAAATAGTATTAACAGGATGTTGAAAAAGTGTTCACAAATCACCATTTTGCATTAGTAACTTCTTGCTGTCGCTGCAACAGAAATTACCCTTTTGAAGCCATCAAGGGCCTTCTCCATTTGCTGAGGCTCATAATTGAGTTTGTTTTTTTAAATTAATTTTAAAACTGAAAAAAAAGAAAAAAGAGGGACTTAATTCCGTGTTGTGCTAGTAGCTGACAGATGCTGCATTAGTAGTGGACACCCCATACCCTGTCAACTACTGAATTTTGAGCTCTAAATAAGCCAAATCTGGTTCTTTCCTCTACCCCTGATATTTCCTTTGCAGAGAACGCACATTCAATAAAGAAGGTGAGAAATGAGTTCTTGTAGTTGACAGAGGTGTCAAGCACTAAACAACATGTTATAAATATATTTTAGTAGTTGACTCACAATAGTATCCTCTTAATTTTCATCTATAACCACAAGAATCTAGCATAATGTAGTAGAGATTATGTAGTATTCAAAAGTATATTCAAATGATGGACAGATATAAGCATTTTGATAAAGAAAAAATAGAATACATACAAGAGTATCCTTAGCCGATTGCATGAGGATGGAGGCGTTCAGTCAACTGAACTTGAGTTGTGACAACAAATTTGGTGTTGAAAACAGTTTTCCTGCCCGGGAAGTCATGGTTGTCACTCTGCATACAGAAATAACTGAAATACCCGCCAAAATTTAAAACGAAACGAAAGTGCAAACAGAAACCTTATTATAAGACATTTATTATCAAACTGTCAACTACCAGTGCACTGTCAACTACTAGTGCACTTACCCTATATACCCCAGAAAAAAAACAAAAAACATATCCATCTCAAAAAAATAAGTGATATAGAATCTGACTTTTACATTTTTTTTAGAATTATTAAAAACAAAATCCCATTAAAAGGGTCTACAATTCAGTAATGGGGTAAGGTACTGTTGTAAGAGATTTGTTCGGCATTACACTCAACCGCCAGGTTTTTTCTTACTTAAGCGTAAACACTTTATTGTGCAAAGCCCCCAACCCAAACCAAACAGGGTTGATCCTTGTATTATATAACCGAATAAATTATTTGTTTTAGACTTAAACCTGGATCATAGAGTTAAAAGGCCAGTACCCTAAACAGCTATTTTCACATTTAACATTCCTTCTTAAAAATCTCATTGTTAAATATGGGGATTGAAGCAGCAGTATGTGACAATTGGTAACAAACGCAATAACTTTATTTATAAATTTTTAAAAACGCTTCTATTCCAAGGATAATTGAAATATAAACAATTTCAACCATTTTTTACTTTCGACAGCTCACTAAGTCAAAAAGCAACTAATAAATAATAATTTATGATTGCGGTTATAGATTGTATCTTAAATAAATTAGTTACTTTGATTAATTTTTTAGCTACTCCGATCTTACTAATAAAGGCATTATAAAAAAAAAAAAAGAAGAAATAATGATTGTGAGGAAGGATCATGTTTTACATTCTCCGCATTTGAAGATTGGTGTCCTTCCTGATATGTATTTCTTTTAGATGTCAAGTGAGGTTTTATTAATTTTCAAAAGGAGAACATTGGCGGAATATTCTTCGCCCATCAAAACTCCTTTGATCCTGGCCGATCTCAAAGTAGTATTCATTGGTGTCCTGTGAAAATGATTGGACAAGAAGGTATTTAATAGGAGGAGAGACACGGAGTTTCTTTGTAAAAAGAGAAAATATTTAATCAATTATTAAATAGACGAAAATTAATTTGTCGGGGAAGTGATGCGAAGGATATTCTTTGGCATTCGAAAATTGTTTAATCCTGGAAGATCTCAAAATATGCCTTTGTTATTCTGTGGATTCAACGGAAAGAGAGAGTTTTTTAAAACCTTATTAAGTAGTGCTTAATACGGTTTTAAAAAACTCTCTCGGTACTTCTCGGTACCTCAAAACCGCTTCTCTCAGATCCTCTTTAAATTTAAACCTTTGAATTATCAATTTATTTTTTTAAAAATGTTTTTAAAGTTTTTCTATTTTTGTCGAAAAACGATGAAAAAATCACTTTTCAGCAAAAAGCTTCCATAAATCCGCCAATTGGGTATACTTCATTACCAGATTTCTTTCACAAATAATAAATATACTAATTTTCTAACAATGTTGATAGCTTTTATATAAATGTAGCTATTAAATTTACAACCTATAACTTGATTTAGTTTTCAAGAAAAATTGGTCGTAAAGCACACAAAGAAAACTTGAATAAATTAACAAAATTACTAGAAACAAAGGAACAAAAGAGCATATGTAACTTAAATTTTCAATGAAAATTCCATTGCTTTATTTTATATATTTTTGTTAATTTTATTTAATTGTTCTTGATTTGTTTATTTTACAAGTGCCTGATAAACTATATTTCTTTTTGTTCATCATCAAATCGAAATAAATTTTAATTATATGATAAAGGCATGAATATAAAATATTTTTAATTATAAATATGAATGAAACTAATTGTTCAAATTTACCAAATAACAAAAAAACGATAGCACAATATTTAAAGAAACACCGACTTCTGAAAGGTGTCAACGACACTTTTAATCAAAGTAGCCCTCCACGTTGCTTTTTTTTTTTTGTTTAATAAAATGCATAAAATTGATGAAATGAGTTAGAGACATGAAATAAAAAAGAAAATGTTGCTGAGCAATGTATTACTCATGTGAAACAATCCTGCAGCCACATACGGCAGGATGTGCTCTTATCGTGATCGCAGCACATTCTATGTATAATCCTTAAATGTATAGAACAAACTGGAGGATTCTAGCTTAATTGACACCGCCAGAAGGATTTTCGGTTTTAAAGTTTAAAAGCGCGATTGTTTTAAGTAGCCCCACGTTACGGTAATTAAATTTTCAAAAGGACCAAAATTAATTTGTCATGAAGGAGATGCCAAGGACAACCTTCAGCCATCAACAATTGTAAGATCCTTGCAGATCTGAAACCAGTATTCTTTAGTGGCTTACAATGAATTATAATTATAAACAAGCTCTGATTAATTATAATTCCTTAAATTATCTTTAGGAATACATAAACTTTTCTTCTTTTTTTTTCAGCAGAAAGGAGTTTCTAACAAATAGGAAGAAAAGAAAGATAATTTTGTTATTTAATACACGTCAGCTGTATTAAAATTTTGAACTGTTCCAAAAATACCTCCACCAGATCGAGCAATGCTTTAACCGATGGGCGGATAAAAGTTAATCAATTAATATGCTCGAACGTGACTATTTATCAATATTTACTATCTCCTGGTCCCAATATAGATGGATCTATTACCCAGATCTTACTACGTGCTTTATCTTAGTTTTATTCAGCATCCACTCAAAAGATTTAATAGACTTAAAAGACTAGAACAATATAAAATATTCAACAAACAACAAAGGTCACTGCTACTTTAATTGGTGGTCCCACAAAATAGGCTGTGAATGGACCGGAAGAGAGTTTGTGAAATGTCAGCTTATTGGGGATAAGGTCCAAAAATAATAACTAATTGTAAGGCATAACATGCATAGTACATTTTTATTTTATTTCTTACATATTACATTAACATCTCCCTTATATTAAGATATCCGCACATACATGTAACATGATGGAGAAAATACATGGTTTACGTTTTTCCAAAAAAGTTTATAAAACTCATTTGCTTCCCAGTCTGAACTCGGTTCCTTGCAGCTTCATCTCGAAGCTGGAGGAAGAGTGTACCCATCGGTGAAGTTCCTTCCTACTCAAAATATCGAAATGCGCCTTCAACTCATGTTTATCAATTATACAGAGTCTACGCTTTTAATCAAAACTGGATGGAGCTTTTTTTCAAAAGAGCAAATGAAATGAATTTAAAATTATACCAAATTTGATTATTTTCATTCCTCATGCCTAACTTAAAACTTGGCTTCGTGATGATGAACAGATTATTCTGGCTACGGTTTCATTTGATTTATCAGCTTTAAAAACGTATACTTAGACACCAAACCTGATTCTTTAATTTTTTTAATTTTTCTCCTTAAATTTTAAGCCTTTATGATTATCTGATCAAAATGGTTACTCTCCATTCAGCACCTTATTGGCTAGTACTAGAGTGGTAGTCCTAGAGCCGAAGCACTTTGAAAGATTATAGTATTTTTAAGAGCCAAATTAATGTTAATTCACTAACAAGGGGACTTGTAACTCACAAACTTGAATGCCGATTTTCGTGTGGGTAGTAGAGATCTATAATAGTGCAAAACTAGAGTAACATATATATATATATATATATATATATATATATATATATATATATATATATATATATATAAGTTAAGGTGTATAGAGGAGTAATATACAGTTTAATCCTCAATCTTAATCCCAAACAACCACCGATTGTATATAAACAGGATGAGAAAGCAATGAAGTTAGTCTTTGTTCTGAAGTTGTGTTCGTTATTTAGCTCCCTATTTTTTTCTTTT
This sequence comes from Euschistus heros, assembly GCA_003667255.2. Classification (NCBI taxonomy): domain Eukaryota; kingdom Metazoa; phylum Arthropoda; class Insecta; order Hemiptera; family Pentatomidae; genus Euschistus; species Euschistus heros. The sequence goes on along the minus strand of RCWM02000153.1, from coordinate 992,659 downwards.
TTTTGGACTTTTCTTCTGGAAGAACTTAACCGGTGCCGAAACCCGGGACGACATGAGCATATTCTTCTGGGGAGTTTTTTTTTTTTTTTTTTTTTTTTTTCTCGCAGGAAATCTTTCGTAAACTTCATTATCATCTCGTTTTGCAGTATTTTCCTGTTCTTTCGTGTTCATTGGACTAAAATTTTGTACAGTAGGAAATGAAAAGTATGGACACTTTGAAACCTGCTGCATTTGAAATTCAGCCAGAATTGTATGCGCTACCACCTGAGAGTAGGGGCAGCCCACGCGAACATGGCAGCAGCGCCGGCGAATGCCCTGGAGTTGTTGAAACTCAAAACAGCTATGTCTCAGGACTTAAGGAGGGCGATTTCGGACATAGAAAAGTATGGAGGAGAAATTGGGGAGCTTAACCATTTCCTCAAGGGAGGCCATAGGCTAACGGCTCGAATAGAAGCCAAGATAGCCGAAAACCTTTTGGACCCGATAGACTGTATGTTCACTGTGAGCAGCTTTAGTATGTAGAGTCAAGCGGGGCATACTAAACCTGATTCAATTAGATGAAAATACTCCATGGTCGGTGGTGAAGGACCAGCTGAAGAAAGCTTTTGGAGGCGGCCGGTGGACACCGGAAGGAGACATTTTCCGGATGTTTTGGGAAATGAGGAGACCTCATCAATCTAGTGTTCAATATGCATGCAGGAGCATTATTGGCCCACTATAACAAGATTACCGAAAAGATGAGGGAGACAACGGAAGCGGCAGAAGTGATAGCACGGATGGCCTTCTGATCAACGATTCTTAAAGTCCAGCTGGCGAAGGAGACAGGTTAAAAGGAAGGACTTCCGAGAGATAAGACTTTCGTGGAGTATGCTAGAGAAATGGTGGACTCCAGCGCTATAGATAAGGAAGTTCGAAAGGACGGGTGGAGCAGGGTCACCTACAAACGGACGGAGGTTGAAGCTCGCAGCCTCAAGGAGACTCGTGGAGAAGGAGGGACACGGATTTCGTCCAATGATGCGGGAAAGGAGGCCAGGAGCGGATAAGAAGACTTGGAGGAAGGAGGACAGGAAGTGCCACGGGTGCGGAAAACCGCACGCGGTGTTTTGAATATGGCACTGAAGGACACATTGCGAGGCAGTGTCCATACATGAGTAAACGTAGGGGTACGAACCAAGGTGAGCAGGAACGAACCGATGGATGTGAACGCACAACGGGTGAGGCGGAGGAGCAGGCGGCCGTCGGGTTCAACAAGTTCACCAGAAACTTCGAAGTCAGAGGAAGAGGAAGGAGAGCCTGAGGAAGGCGTACGGGCGGAGGGAAGGAGCAGCCGGATGAGCGAGGAGCGCCGAGCGGCAGCAGAGAGGAGATCGAGAAATGAGGAGGGTGTAAGGAGAGGGGGAACCATGGAGTGATAAATAGTGTGGAGTGTGGAAACGAGAGGTTGCCTATAATTAAAGTGGCGAATAAGGTGAGGGGTTTGGTTGATACGGGTAGCACTAACACAATTATGAGTCGAGACACGGTAAAAGAGCTATGTAAAGGAGAAAGGATACCCGGTATACGAGCATGTGGGTGTAAGTTGGTTACTTTGAGCGGCCCCTTTAAGGTGGAAGGGGAGGCGGAGATCGCGTTAGATAGATGGTGAAAGAAAGGGGAGAAACTAAAGGTACACGTGGTGGACAACATGCCTCGAGAATATGGGGGAATTATCGGTTGTGATCTCTTGGGGAAAGTCGGGACACGGATAAAGAGTAGTGGTGAGCACTGGGTGGTTCGAATTGGTCAGAGAAAATTCAGGTGTTACAGGGACCGAAAGGGGGATCATGCTACCGTGGGAGCGATTAACCTGAAGTTGAGATTGGCGACAGGAGTTGAGGGACGAATATTCAGACATATTCTTTAAGGAAGGGGAAATATTAAGTGTGGCAGGGGAAACTGTACATGAGATCCCTTTGAAGCAGGATAGAGTTACATATGTAAAGGAAAGGAGCTATCTCCAGGCATTACGTCAACACATTAGAGAGGAATTAGAGAGTCTGAAAAGGCAAGGGATAATCGTAAATAGTACTTCTCCGTAAAATAGCCCCCTATGGGCAGTTAAGAAAAAGAGTGAGGAGGGAGGAACGGGAGAGAAGTATAGGGTCGTAGTGGATTTTCGTAAACTAAACGAGAACACGGTGGACGAAAGGTATCCGATACCCCGGCTCGAAGACATATTGGACCGGTTGGGAGGGGCGACAGTGTTCACGACATTCGACCTGAAGGCTGGATATCGCCAGATTCGGATGCACCCCAGGGATCGACACAAAACCGCGTTTACTTTTGAAAGGGTTCACGCGAATGCCCTTCGGCTTAAAGAATGCTCCCATAACTTTCCAAAAACTGATGGACGAATTCCTACGAGGACTGGACGAGGCGACATGTCAGATATACATGGACAACTTACTGATATTTAGTAAAGACGCCGAGACCGGACATGTACAGGACCTAAGACGCGTATTCGACCGGCTGAGACAATTTGGTTTAAAATTGTCAGGGGAGAAATCGATCTTAGGGCAGAATCAAATTAATTTCCTGGGGCACACGATTTCGAGCGTGGGGGTAAAGCCGGACATACGGAAGGTGGAGGCTATTAGGAAGATGGCGATGCCGACAGACGTAAGGGGGGTGCGGGTACTACTGGGAACCCTTAATTATTACAGGCAGTTCGTCCCGGAGATAGCAAGGTGTTTGGTGCCGCTAAACAATTTGTTGAGAAAAGGGCAAAGGATAGTGGTTACTCTCGAAATGGAAAGAAATATTCGAGTATGTATGGAGAAACTCCAGCAAGAACCGGTACTCGCGTTCCCTGACTTCACCATAACCACTGATGCCAGCGAGTACGTACTGGGGGCTGTGTTGTCCCAAGAAGGGGGAAAAGGAGACCAACCCGTGGCATATGCCAGTAGGTGTCTTACGGAAACAGAAGCTCGGTACAGCGCGCTGGAGCGGGAGTTATTAGGAATCGTATGGGCGATAGAGCACTTTAGGCCATATGTATTCGGACGGAAATTTAAGGTGCAGACGGACCATCGTCCCTTAATGTGGGTGGGGAAACTAAAAGAGTCATCAGCGTGTATAACGCGTTGGAAAGAGTTTCTCAACCAATATAACATGGAAGTGATTTACAAGCCAGGGAAGGAAGATGTCGTGGCCGACTGGCTATCACGAGCTTTGCAGGTTAATGCGATAGAGCGGGAGTCAGGGGAGTATTCTGGCGGAATACAACGGTTTATACGGGAGTGGACACCAGAGGGGGAAGGGGAACCCGAATCGGAAGATGTGGATGACGGAAGGGAAATGTCGAGGGAGGAGAGTTCGGAAGGCGAGAGAACGGTAGAAATTGAGGAGAGGGAGGAAATAATAAACGACAAGGACAGACAGATAATATGAAAGACGAAGACAACAGAACAGACTTGGTCGGAATACGCGACGTATGGGAAATCCCACATTACTACCATATGGTCTCAACCGGGAGTGGGAGAGGAGGTTATGCGGTAGTGTGGGAAAAGATAATGAGGTTGTGGCGGGCCGAAAATATAGGGTTGTACCGGACGTTTATTAGGTGCAACATTCAGGTGGAAACGGTGAGGGAGGCGGACCGGCAGAAATAAGTCACAATTGCGTACCACCAAGGGAAAACAAATCATAGAGGGGTACAGGAAACGTTTAAAGCACTAAAGAGGAGGTATTTTTGGTTACACATGAGGAAAACAATAGAGGAGGTTATAGGGGCATGTAGGATCTGCAACACCACTAAATATGACAGGCATCCGCCAAACGGGAAGCAGGAAGAGACAGTGACACCTGCTGTTGGTGACTGTTGGTCACTGACAGACTTACAGGTTGACACATTTACATGGATGGGGTTGAAATGGCTTACAATCATAGACATTTTTATCAAAATTGCAATGGCATACCCGATCGATGACAGGTCAGTACTTATGGCCCTCCGAATTTGGTTCCAATTCTACAGGGTACCGGAGAGAATAACGTCAGATGGGGGGCGGGAGTTTGATAATACCCGTCTCAGGTCGGAGATGCGAGGATAAGGGGTAGAGTGGCATCTAAACGAAGGGATTTTCACCATTTGAATTTGAAATGTTATTCGGACTCCGCGAGCGCAAAAGGGATAGCCGGGGTGCAATAGTGGATGAGGAGTTTGCGGTGACTTTGGTGGCAAATAGAGTGACGCTCGGGGAAAGATGGGAAAAGACGCGGAAGAAGCTCGTGGCGGAAAAAGCAGGAGAGTAAACCGCGAGAATCTTGAGAGTCGGGATGGTATGGAAAAAATAGAAATAGGTTCTATTGTGTATCGAAAGGTGCCGTCGAATCGGACTAAAGAAGAAATACGGTATGACGGACTCTTCAAGCTTATTGCGATTAGAGAACATAATGTCGTCACTATCCAATGTATTCATGATTCCCGGAAAAAAAGGACGGTTCATTTGGAACAACTGAAGATACCGTTAAATTAGCGTTTTTTCTGTTTTTTTCTATTTTTTTTTTTCTCGTCTTTTCACGTTTCTCGTTTATTTCGTAGTTTGGTCGTTTCTCGTTGATTTTAGTTATTTTTCGTATTCCATTTTTCGAGTTTGTTGGGATGATTCGTTTTGATCGTTTTTCATATTCTTGTTTACCCGTTTGCGTTAAAAGGTTTTCGAGGGGTATCCTCTTTTCTATGCAAAATGACTATGTAAATAGCAATAATGTAAATAGCTGGGTGAAGTGCAAAAGTTTTTCTGTTTAATCTGTTAGTGAAGGAAGGTCTATGTAATATGTATCAAAATATTGTGGAAAGTATGAATTATGTACAGAAGTGTTTTCTTTTTATTTTGTTTATGTAACATTGATTTTTAAATTTAGTTAGTTGTTTGGAGTTTACGAGGATTGTTCGTAAAATGGTGGGGGGGGGGGGGGGGGAGTTAAGGTGTATAGAGGAGTGATATACGGCTTAATCCCCAATCTTAATCCCAAACAACCACCGATTGTATATAAAGAGGATGGGAAAGCAATAAAGTTAGTCTTTGTTCTGAAGTTGTGTGCGTTATTTAGCTCCCTAATTTTCCTTTTTTTTGGACTTTTCTTCTGGAAGAACTTAACTTATATATATATATATATATATATATATATATATATATATATATATATATATATATATATATATATATATATATACATTTCTTTTTTTTTTTACCCCTAATACGTTAACATTTTTGAAGTTGAGATTTTATTAACAACTTCCAACGGCCATAACATGTGCTGTGTTGCATCGAGTAAAATAGTAATGAGACATCACTTGAATCAGCGTGCAATCCGCTTTCTATTTACGTACATAACATTTAATCCAGATTTTAACGGGCTAAAGTAATTTGAAAAAATAATTCCGAGGTCAACTATAAATTGAGATCTCTCAATAAGGAGAAATCCTGCCAACTCCTGATTTGGGCTAAACTATACAGTTTTACACCTTCTAGGTTTCAATCGGTGACGAAATCTTTGAGATAGTGCAAAATATTTACATTTTTAAACAAATTTTGCAGCCTTCTAAATCCCTAAAACATCCTGGGGGTAAACACATTTTAATGTTTGATTTCGACCAAATTTGGTTTCTACGTGTTTTTTGAGATGCGAACTCTCAAAAATATATCAGTTTTTAGTTTAAAATTGTTCTCACCTATATTTTTAAAAATGTCTTTCAAAATTTTAAGAGTGAAAAACGCTTCATCAATTTTATCTTTGCCCAATTCGTTATTTACATATTTCTTCATATGAATAAGCGAAAAATAATTTCAGGTTCTGGATAAAAAAAAACAACAACTCTATATGCTACACTAAGGGATCTAACGCTTACAGGAAAGCTGATAGATGTGAAAATATTGGGTTGTTCGGGAATTAATGCAGGATTTCATGTTTAAATCAAAAGAGCGTGGGGTACAAACGTTTGTTACGGAGTAACTGATGCACCGACATCATTGAGATTTTATTATTATAATTATTCTTTTCATAATAACGCTACTTTAATAAATAGTTAGCAATAAAAGTTTCTAATATTTAATATCATACACACCACGCTTTTTTAATATAAATTGAATTACTTTGCTAATAAAATATGTTTTACTTCAATTGTATTCAAAATAAATTAATCATAATCGATTATCTGGCTTTCTATCGCCACAACACAAACTTTCATGAAAAACCCAGGAATGTGAGGTTCTCCCCTCACCCCCCCTATCCCTACCGTATGCTCATCCCTCAATATATTTACCTACTAACTACTCCTAATGAAACCCTGAAGTAAAAATGTACTCTACAATTTGTATACACTCCACAATGTGTATGCACTTTACAACATGTTTATTGACTGGACTATAAATATTTTGTTTTATTTCTATCATTCTAATGAGGACATTAGAATAATATTGTGGAACAATTTTACTGTCATTTGTCCTTGAAATGTCTGCAGATTTTCAAGTCGATCAGTTTGCTGGAATTTGGTGAAAATTAGGCTTTAAGATTCTATTACATACAGGTAAAGTTAATAAAAGCGTGTTGATGAGACTATTTGAAAATCTGTCTTTCATTTCAAAAGAGTAACAGCAATTGTAAACACTTAAGTGCAAATTATATATCTTATAAATTTAATTTTAAATAATAAATAAAATTCTTATTTATTATCCTGTACTTAATTGTTAATAATTGAGCCTCCTTTGAGATAATTGAAAGCAACAGCAATGTATACATTCAAAACAGATTTATTTCTACAAAAGCTCTAATCAAATAAAAGAATAATTTGATTTCGTTTTCTTTGCCATTGTCAAATAAGACACTTGTTGACCGATGGTAACACTGATGAACTATTAACTATCTAAAGACAAGGTACTAATTTAATACTTTAGCAAGGTATTTTCCTTTCACTTTCTGAGAATTCAGATTTCTACTCTTAAGTTATTCAAGAAACTTTTATATTGCTTCTATCGACTAACAGTCGACATTACAACTTTTTTTTCAAAGGAAGCCCTATTTTAGAATTTCAGTTATAGTTGCTAACCGTAGTAAGAGTAAAAAGTTAATACATGTAGATAAAAATACAATTTAGTTGTTCCTACCGGTAAACATCAATTCTGATATTTGTATATCTTCGCATACAATACATGTACTACGATGCTTAAGGAAATAACCTGTCTCCCAACCACAATGTTTGAAATATTTTTGCAGCTATAAAGGAAGCTAAACACTTATTATAACCTATACTGCCCCTGAGCATAGGGAAAAAGCCTCACTATAAATAAAATCAGATCTACCAGTTACTTATGATAATTTATGATGTACGGGAAACCTTTTCAAATATAGATAAATTAGATTTTATAATTATCAACATTTGACGTTGTCATTGTTTCAGACTTTTATTGATCCCAATACAGGCACACATATATAACGCTTGGGTCTGCAACAAAGAGGCAAAAAAAGATTGAAGCTAGAACAAGAAGACTAAAACGAAAAGAGGCTGATCGTTAGACTACTCTAACATTTACAAGAAAAACGTCCAAAGCTTCTGATTAACTATAAAAACTAATTACATGACAGTTGAGCTTTGGGGCTCTACTTAAACATCCAATTCATCTCGTATCCAATCCTTAAAATTCAAAACCCATCGAAGAATTCTGAATACTCCTTACTTTGTCAAAAATAAAATCATCCATACAGATATTAAAGTTTTATATGTTGTTGAATTAGCGTACACCAGATACCTATCCTTTTATAGTAAACTCAAATCCACTAGCCTCTCAACTTGCTCCACAATACATTTTCGATAACCATCTGAGACCTTCTAATGTACCTAATACTTTTATTGAAGTGCTACTAATGAGTAGTTCTTCACATGGTATTGACATTGCAATTGCAGTCATCATCCAAACATTTCCTTGTATGTATTGCATACAGTTGTAAATATCAATAGATAATAATTTAAAAAGCAAACGTATATATATATATATATATATATATATATATATTATATATTTATTTTTTTTTTTTAATACTTCCATTAGGGAGAATAATTGGTTGGTGTTTGAACAGTTCAGTATAAAACCCACATATATAATAGCCGATGATTGATATATTAGTAAATATATAAAATCCATATAAACTATCTTTATAGTAATAACTATCCGCATTAGATCATACAATAATGTTGTTTAACAAAAAATTATTAAATAATTTAATACCAGATGAAACTCGAGACGATGTGAGTTGAGCCTCAGTTTGATACGATAACATGCATTAGGAAGCTATAAACAGGATCTCAGATTGTGATAAGCTGGAAAGCGGGTCACTGGTTTCATTGGAAACCAAACAGCATATATATAATTGAATCAGTCAGTACAGGAAAAACGTAAGTCACAAAATATGAAAAATTCGTTGTCGATCAAAACTCCTTTAGGAAGGTAAGATGCGTGTTGAGTGCGGAATCATGTTAAAAAATATGGTGTATTTTCCTAAAAAAAATTGTTAACTTATTTGAAAATTTGGAGTTGTAAAAGTTATATACATTTAAATACGGACTTAATTTGTTTCTGCACTCATCGAATCAATTATAGATGATGAAAAGGAAACAAAATTCTTCTTATATAAAATATTAAATATTAAAATAAACAAAATTCTTCTAATATATAAAAGTATTAATATAACAAATAAAAGAGGGAGTAAATGTTTATATAAATAAATTTCTTGGTATATAATCTGAAGAGAATAGGTTTTACACAGTGTAAAGCAAGAAAATGAATATTCCTTCATAATTTATAATGTGATGTGACTGAAGTACTTATAAGGATATCCGGATATGAATTTCTCCCTTTTGAACAAAAAGAAGTGGCGAAAATATTTTGTACGTTTGTGCCAGGGTTCTCTGCTAGGCAGCGTTATTGTCGAGAGATCTCTTGAAGAAGCCTTTTGAGCCAAACCATCTCTCTCGTTTAGGTATTTTAAATGAATTACTCACTCATACACTGATTTAAGATTTTATTTAATACAACACACTAAGAACAAAGTAAGCACAACATGTCTCTTCAGTAATCTGTCTCTGAAGCCATGAACTACAGGTTATATACAGGTTACACAGTGTAAACATACAAATAATCGATTTTACAAGAAAATGATGTTAATACTTTAACTGAGGACAAAAAAGGTATTGTCGTATTAGGACAGTGAGAAAGTTCCTAGTAACTTCAAGCCCATAACCTGTTTAGGTATTTTAAATGAATTACTCACTCATACACTGATTTAAGGCTCAAATTAGATGACAAAGGTATTATCGCTGCCACCAGGGTGAAGAGTTAAGGCCCTTCCCAGTCCTATAAATAATTTTGAGGATAATCCAAAAGAATGCACTTTGACTAAAATGATCTTTATTTGGGTGAGTATAACTTTTTAAAGTAAATCCAAGCTGATTTTTATCTAGCTTGATATAACTGCTAAACGTCACGTTCAAAGAGTTGAATCTCAAAGGGGACCCGTCTTAGTCTTAGTCTTACGTTGTAAGGTTAAAGTTAAAAGAGTTACTGATTGAAATGAGGTTACAAAATTATTAGAATATGACTTACAATTGGTTTGTGATGATTGTCGTGTAGAGCTGCTGAAGCAAGTGAGTCTAGAATTGGATTAGTCTTTTGAAAGAGATTCGATTATGACATCTAAGGGAGATAGGGACAGGGCTCTGAGGGAAACCGTTCTAGGAAAGCAAACGGAATGTAGAAGATATGAAATGATTAGATATGATAGCCCATCATTGTGTTTCATCTAAGTCAATCTTAAAGAAATTATTTCTGATAGAATGAATTCTGTAACGCTTCACAATTGTCTATATTTTCAGGGCTGATAGTAAAGGTCGCCAGCTATCTCCACAGTATAAAGGAGGAGGCCTACCAATTTTGCAAAATAATTCGCAAAATAATGAAAAACGTGAAGGTGCTTTTATTGAAGAAGAAGAAGTAGCTGTAAGTTAAGAACAAAGGAAAATGGGAAATGATAAAAAGTATAGTTGACAGTTATGATGAATGGAGAAGAAGATAATCAGGGATGCAGTCAAAGAGAAACCCCACGTCTAAATAGAAATAGTTTAAAGGTTGTTTTATATTATCCGACACGACATGTAGCGGAGGGTTACATTTCAGACACGACAAATATTATGATAGTTTTAATGTGTATGCGTATATATAGTGGATCCGATCCTCTAAAACACAACACGTTTCAGACAAGACATAACTAAATTTCTCAAAAATAATATTTTGCCAGAACCGGCGACAATATTTTGTCAGAATGTGTTTATAACATGTCTTCTTCGTATTATAATTTACTTTCCAGCTCCAACAGTGCAGTGCTGCAGTAACTTTGCCCCGTTCTGGTTCTCCTTTTTCTGTGTTTAAAATTGATTCCAAATTATTTTTTTTTTTCTAAAATGGGTGTTCAAAAATTAATTGAGTGTGTAAGGGGTTATACTTTTCTGTTTGATCAAGAAGACAGGCAGTACTGTAATGCATGAAAGTGTTCCGATACGTGTCGTGTCCGATAATATAAAACAAACTTAATGCCTGCCTATGTTTCGGATCAGTGTAGGATCAGTCATCGTTCATCTCCTCTCCGGTGTTGTTCGGTGGCCCTTAAAAACTTCTACAAGGCAGGTCAAAACGTTGGCACGCATTAACGTTTTTCTACTTATACGTGTTGTTTCTCTTTGACTGCATTCCTGATTATCTTCTTTTCCAAATATGAGAAAATATGGCCAAAAAAGAAAATAAGCTTGAAATGGTATACACGAACTCCTTGGCTTGTATCGTGATGTAATAATTATGAATAATAGTTAATTACTATTATAATAGTATTAGGGATGCTTTGAATTAATTATAACAAATAAAATTAAACAATGCGTGGATATCCTAAAATGACTAACCAATCTCTTTACTCTTTTGTAAAGTTTATTTTTTTGTTAAAGCATTATTTTATAGTTTTATGTATTACGTTATGATCTGGTTAAAATCATTTGCTTGTTACGACATTGTAAAATGTTTGCTGGAAAGAAAACGTATGATAAAGGGTAACCTACTAGAAAAAGTTCTTTAAAGTGTTTTGTAAATAAGAGGTCTCTGTTAAGTGTTTCAGTAGTTCATTACTAATCTCGATTCATCGCAATTATTCAAACATAACACTTTCGATTATTTCATATGCAGCGATCAGACGATCTCCCAGTTCTATCTGGTTATCTAATACCCAATACAGAGTTATGCGCTTGCGCCATCTTTATAAAGTACGTGTTCATATCGCTCTGTGAAAAACTCTCTTATTAGTGAGTTGTTCATGAGTTTTTGTAGTTAGAAAAGTACTCAGGACTATAGTTAATTACAGTGGTCAAAACTGAATGATTAAACAATGAATACAATAATTATTCATTGAGTTATTACAGTGTTACCTTATCTATGAAGACCCATGTGGCCGAGTAGTGGGGCTTGATGAAGAGAGATCAAGTGAGGAATCTTCATCCAACAACACCAACTGAAGTTATCAAAGAAGAGTTAATTGCCATGGGCTTTAAAGTTCGGCAGGTAACCAATGTCCTGAAAGACAACAGATCAAATCCCGGAGCTAGCGGCAAAACTTCATTGCCTTTATTCTTTGTAGATCTCGAACCAACTCCTGGAGTGGAACAGATTTATGAGGCCTCATCAATCTATTATACCAGAGTAAAAATAGAAAAGCCGTACCCCAAACGTGATATCGTTCAATGCCACAATTGCCAGACCTACGGCCATACAAAAACTTATTGCCACCACATACCGAGATGCGTAAAATGTGGGCAAATGCATAAATCCAATGAATGCACAAAATCTAGAGAAGTCCCAGCAGTCCGTGCCCTCTGCCAACAAGGACAACCTGCCAACTACAAAGGCTGCCAAACTTACAAAAACTGACGCAACAGGTTCGAACCAAACCGACCACAGACCGAAGAAACAACACAGACAAGAGGAAGACAGTCCTCGAAAATTGCCACGTCATCTGTTTCTTTTGCAGAAATGCTGGGCGGAAGAAGATACCAGAAAGAAAATGGGGCCATGCCACTTCCTCCTTAACAGCCTCAATTTCCTGACCCTCAACCTCAGCAACCACTGCCCCAATCACAGCACCAACTGACCATACAACATGCTCCAGCACCACTAATCCAACCTAATCCACACACCCTTCATGAGATCCCCCATATTCCTCCTCCTCCAACTACCTCAGATCTCACATCCTTATTTAACTCCTTCCTATCAGATCATTACCCCACTTATATCACTCCTTTCAAATGTTGTCCCTCTTCTAATTCCTCTTCAAAAAAATCCTTAAATGCCTTCCACAAAACCCTTATCCATTCTCCTTTGGAATGCGAATGGTATTCGCAACCACACTAACGAACTGACATCCTTGCTACATGACAAAGAAATCGATGTAGCTTTAATAACAGAAACCAGACTGACCAGTTAACAACGTCTCATTATTTCACAATACCAAACTTACCGAACAGACCATCCTGATGGTAGAGTCCATGCTGGAACTGCTGTCATCATTCACCATTCCCTCTCTCACCACGTATTCCCTTTACCAGCAAATGAATTCCTACAACCCACAGCAGTTGTTATTAAAACCTTCTCTTTTCCAGTTACGATTGCAGCGGCCTACTGCCCCCCAAATAAACCAATTTCCCCATCCCAGTTCAACTCATTTTTTGATTCCTTAGGTCATCGCTTTCTCCTAGGTGCTGACTTCAATGCTAAGCACCAGCAATGGGGTTCAAGAACCACCAACTCCCGTGGGCGAGCATTGCAGTCTGCACTAAATTCCCGATGATCCTTTATTTCTCCCGGCACTCCTACATATTGGCCCACGGATCCTAACCGAAGCCCCGATCTTCTTGACTTCTTCATTCATTCAGGCTTAGGATCCATCCATTACTCCTTAGAACGCCTGGATGAACTTTCCTCCGATCACAGTCCTTTAATTTTAACCCTTTCCGTCACTTCTATCCCAAAACCTCCTCCCCCATCATTTATTAGAGGACCAGTAGACTGGAACCTATTCCGTCAAACAATATCCGACACTATTGACCTTAGAGTATCCCTAAAAACCCCCCAGGATCTTGACAATGCTACTAATTCCTTTACAACCATGATCCAGCAAGCAGCCTGGGCTGCATCCTTACCTCGTTCCCCTCCCAAACTTCGAAAGAAAAATCCTTTATCCCAAGATCTACTGGACCTTATCCAATCCAACAACGCTATTTGGCAAAGGACCAGGCATCCGGATGATCGGAAATCCTATAATTATCTTACCAAACTCATTAAAAAAAACATGGCTACCTTCAGATCCAAATCCTATCTTTCTTCACTCTCTTCTTCAGATAACTCCCTCTGGACCACCATTAGAAAAATCCTAAAACATCAGCCCACCTCCCATCCTCACCGACGTGCAGATGATTCATGGACGGCTTCTGACGTGAACAGATCCAAAGAATTCGCCCAGCATCTTTCCAGCATATTTGTTAACCATCCTGAATCTAATCCTACCCACAAAACGTTGGTTCATGGATTTCTTGATTCGCCGATTCCTCTTTCCTTACCTCTTAAAGCAACAAACCCCTCTGAGGTCAAATACCTTATAAACAAATTAAAACCCCGTAAATCCCCTGGATATGATCTCCTTAGTTCGAAAATCCTCAGGCAACTTTCTCATAAAGCAGTCATATTCCTCACCTACCTTTACAATTGTATCCTGCGGACTACCTATTTCCCTTGGCTATGGAAACACTCCACTATTATCCTTTTCCTCAAACCGGGCAAACCTCCCAACAACCCTTCATCATATAGACCAATTAGCGTTCTCCCAATCCTTTCAAAAATTTTTGAAAGGCTCCTTCTTAAACGTATCCTACCCATCCTTGAATCGCAAAATATTTCCTCTCACCAGTTTGGATTCCGCACTAGCCATTCCACTGTCCAACAAGGCCTCAGAGTTGTTGATCACATATCCTCAGCAATTGAAAGCAAACAGTATTGCTCCAGCGCATTTCTGGACATAGCGCAAGCTTTCGACCGGGTATGGCATGCTGCTTTTCAAACTCAAAACCAATTTACCTCAATCACTATTCCTAATCCTTAAACCCTACCTCACTAACCGTTCCTTCCGAGTTCGCTGCGGAATGGAATACTCTAACTGCTATTCTATAGAGGCTGGTGTTCCACAAGGTAGCGTTCTAGGTCTAGTTTTATATATCCTCTACGCAGCAGATATCCCTACTACTGATACTTTCCTTGCAACATTTGCTGATGACACTGCTATCCTTTCATCACATTCAGATCCTTTAATAGCTTCCTATAATCTCCAAAACCACTTATCCTTGATTGAAGACTGGCGCGATAATTGGTGGATCAAACTATGGTAAATAAAAATAAATGCACCAACGTAACCTTTACCCTCCGCCGAAAATCCTGTTCTCCTATCAATTTCAATGGTATTCCACTATCTAAAGCTGACACAGTTCGGTATCTTGGTTTCTACCTAGACAAAAGACTTACGTGGAACCTTCATACTCGACTCAAAAGGCAAGAACTTAACAGACGCTTCAGCCAACATCTCATCTTTCCATTGAAAACAAAATTATTATATACAAAACCATCATTAAACCTATTTGGACTTACGGACTTGAACTGAGGGGGACAGCAAAAAAGTCGAATATCAAACGCATTTAATCCTTCCAATCCAAAATCCTCCGAACTATAGTAAATGTTCCTTACTATGTTTCCAACAAAACCCTACATAATGATCTGAATATATAATACGTCCTCGACCTTATATCCCTTAAATTCTCAAAATTCCATCACAATCTTTCCTTTCATCGTAACTCACTAGCTCAATCTTATCCGCTTCCTGATGACCCCCCTTGCAGACTAAAACGGCAGTGGCCCTGAGATCTTTTGAAAATTACTTATATTGGAGTTCTGGCAATGGCCAGCTTCTGTACTCATCTCTGAGTGAATGTTATAGCGCTCTCACTTAGCCTCCACGTTTTTTTACTCCAGTGACGCAGCTGAGAGAGAAGAGCTGGGATCTCTCTGTGCCTGGCTTATCCCTTCATAAGTGGAGGGACGGGTCTGGTGGGGGGATCCCTAGGATGAGTGTAAATTGTAAATAGAGAGTAATTGTATTTTTACCTTTGTTTTATCTTTTATTATTAGTATTATTTACTTCTTTTTTTTTCCATAAGTTTTACTATTTCATTTTGTATATAGTATATTTTATATTGTTTATGTATAGCATAGATCTTCTTCTTTTTTTTTTTTTTTCTCTTTTTTTTTTCTTATATTACTTATTTACTTTATTTTAATATTTTTTTTTCTCATTGTACATAATATGTGAATATAATCATACGCCATCTATATTACTTATTGTCCACATTTGTGGCAAATTGTAATAATTACTAATAAAAGGTTTTAAAAAATAAAGAAATAAAAAAAAATAAATAAAAAATTTAAAAAAAAATACCCACTACAAGTGGCAGCAGGAAGCTATGTCATAATGTAAGCAAATTAAATAACATAGATATCTACTCAATTGTTTTAATTTATTAATTAAGATAACAAACGTTTTCCGTAATTGTTATTGCAAATCGTTAAGTTTATTTAAATATTTAATCGCGATTGGTTTTAAAGTGTTCAATAAATGGATTCCTCTCATTTCATAGTTATTAAATTTGTTTGTCATAACTAATTTAAAACCTGAACCAGATTAAACATTATCGATACTGCATTCTTTTTAACGTTCTAATTAAAATCTTGCAATATGATAATATGTATTTAATTTGAATTATAAACATCGATAAAGCTATTTCCTAAGACTTATGGTCACCAATTGTAGTCTTAACATTCTAATTTACTTATACCTAAACAGTTGTAAATAAAGTAAAAAAAATAATGCTAATGAATTTAGATAAAAATGTTATAGGCTCACAAGGAATCCATATACTTTAAAAACCAAATTCACACTTAACAGAAAAATACAATACAAAAGAATTAACTAACTATACCATGACTATGCAAGATCTTTCAATAGACAACTAGCTTTTAATTTAGAAGACTATACTAAATCGATCTGGATTAAGGGACATGAACTTTAGTGTACATCAAAATATTCCAAAATCAAGCATATCCAATCCTTACGATCCAAATTCCAGAGAACCATAATTAACGCCCTTACAATGTATCCAACAAAAGCTTTCGTAGTAACATAACTTAGGTCCTAGAATCCATACCAGTCAAATTTATAAAACATCAAAATCTATCATCTAAGTAGTTATATCTATTATATTACTATGGGTGATTAAAAAGGCAATGGAGACCTATAAAATTCGATACAGTTCTGGTTATGGCCAGCTTCTCCACTCATGCCATGAGTGACTGTACTATAGCGCTCTCACTCAGCCTCCACTGGGTTTTTACACCAATGAGGCAGCTGAGTTCTCTTTGGACTTGTTAAGTTCCGTGAGATTTTATTTATAACTTTTAATTTTAATTTTTTAATTTATTTATTTCACTTTATGAATAATTTTATAATTTGAAGTTCTTTATCTTGTTTTATTTGTTGTGCATATTGTGTGAATGGGTCCATAAAGCTTATTGCCCTCGTCTGAGGCAGATTCTAGTAGGTACATGCTTAGTACAATTTTGTGAGCTAACAAAAATACATATAATAAAACATTCAACAATTAAGGCATCGCCGCAATCTTTAGTTATTATTATAATTAATCATTTACATAATTTTCTTAATATAATAATATATACCTAATACAAAAAATATATTATATAACTATAGAGGCTATTAATGATAAATTATTTCAAGGTGCTTTATACGAATTATCATATCATTATCATTATTTATACGAGACAAGATGAGAAGGTAGGTGCGAGATGTTCCCTCAGCACAAGCTTGGTTAGGAATTAATAAATCTGCCACATTCAGAGATTGATTTATTATGGCATATGTTTAAATTTTAACCTGGAAAAGTGGCAATCACTAGATTTGTTTTTAAACCTTGGAACGTCTCTTGAGTATTCATACATTTATGAAATAATTCTTGCTCTTATCTGGCATTAAGACCCACTAGTTGAGTCCTAAACTGCTCAAGCATAGACTGTTTTCTCTATTATATTCTGCTTCCCTCCAGTTTCTCTAGCCAAGCAAAGATCTCGCATTAGCAGCCACACAGTCTTCCAACGCAGTCTTGGTCTTCCAACTCACCTAGTAACGTATACTCACTGTGGTAGAGTTTTAGATGGTACTTTGTTTAGATCCATTCTTGCAAGTTGAACAGTCCAGCGGAGTATTAACACTTAGGGTTGCCAGTCAGGACTTATTGCCAGAAAAATAATTTATAAATAATTATAAACACTGTTCAAAATAATTAATTAATTAAATATATAATTTCTTCTCCAGAGGTTATCATGGGGGCTAATATTAAGATATGTTAATTTTAAAGAAAATAATCTATAGGAATTAGTTATATGAGTGACATTAAAAGCAATATATATTCTTTCAAAGGGTTGATATACAAAATTACAATAAGAAATAAAGATCATAATGGTAACAAAGCAAACTTAATCTAAACTTAGCTTTATGAGAGAGATGCTATGTGAGTAAGATGTGGGTGGAAGTCATGGTCTCAGATCGGTGAGGTGTCATCAGGTAATGACGAAATCTGCACGGGTAAATGGCGGGAACATCTAGTTATTTATTATATCTAACATCTAGTTATCTATTTATTTGACAAAAAGATTTAATCAATATTAAATTTGCTGATTGATGCTTGGAAGTTAGCGGTCAAATAGCTATCTATGGTTACATTTTGCCCAAATCTGGTTTCAGCTGAGTGAGTCTCTTGACTGAAATCGCATTAGTTCAGTACTATTTAACGATACTCCATTAAAAGATACAGGAGGACAAGATGAAGTAGGTTTTTGACACAGAGTAAAGGTTATTTGCCAAGATTTGCTGGGACATGCAAAAATATAAAATTAAATACGTAATAATATTGAATCTTGCTTTTAAGAGTCATTTCTCTCTATAAATCAACAGTGAAACGACAAGTACAGTCAAAATAGGAAAATCAGAGGAACTAAAAATGCTAGTTCTGTTTTTTTTTCAGGAATGTGTAGAATATGGTCCCCTGAACGAGGAAAAATAAAGTCCCTCCTAATTCCGGTGCCGCTGGATGGAGGGGGCTTTAGGTTTTTCGCTTTTTCCATTTTTATGTATTTCACTTATAACTCGAAGACGGTGCGTTGCATTGAAAAAATAAATTAAGTAAAAAATGAAAGCTTATAAAATTTCCGACAAGTATGTATATAAAATATACATTTTTACTAAAATCTGGACCGTTTTCGTGCTATTGGCTCCGGAAAAGTAGTAATTTTCAAATTTTCGTATATTTTTCTCTTCTAGATCCTCACTCATTCATTTTAGAGTAAAACTTTCAAAATAATACATGCATTGCATTAAATTCTCTACAAGAATATATATCATATGTTAATTTATATTGAACGTCTCAACCTACAGCACTTTTAAGATTTCAACGAAAAATCTTGATTTTCCAATTCAATCTTGAAGTACCATTTAACAAAAGCATAAACAGCTAAAATTTATACCACAAGTAAATTACACTCAGTAGATCATAAGCCTTAATGGAAAATGACTTAATCTGATGCGTTTTCAAAACTGAGGCAAAACTGAAATTCTTCAAGCATTTGGGAAAACACGTATACTCTACTATAACTCTGAAACAATTAGTTCGATCCGCAACTTATTTTTTCAATCTGAAAAAAGGCGTACTGTTGAGAAATTTTATTGTTTTTTTGGCACATTTTATTGGCTATAACTCCTAATCTATCCGTCCGTTCCAAAATTTCTTTATTCCTCCCCATTGCTGGTAACATTTACTTTTTGATCTTGATTCGATTCTGTAAAATATCCACTCCAGCACGCTAAAAAGGCGTACTGTAAGGAGATTCAAGTTTTTTCGGTCACACTTTTCGCTCTAATTCTAAAACTATTTGTCCGATCCATAATTTCCCATTTAGACCTCAAATATATTTAAGTTTGCTATCAGACCTCATATTTAACTTTGTGATTACATCCCGTGAAATGCTCACGCCAGCCCACTGAACCAATAAACTTTTTCATGTTTAGCCAAAATATACACATTGAGTGTACTGGTCTAGTATTTCACGGAAATGAATCAAAATTTCATATGCCTAATAGTAAATGCCACCAGAATTGAGTTGGGTTAAAGACATTTTAGATCGGACGGATAGATTAGGAGTTATAGTGATATTTTCCCAAAAATCTTGGATTTCACAACAGTACGCCATTTTTAGCGTACTGGAATGGGCGTTTTACGGGAATTGATCAAACTTTCATTTATAGGGTCTAATAGTAAATTTAACCAGCGTGGAAAAAAAAAGTCATGGATCGAACTAATTGTTTCGGAGTTATAGTAGAGTTAGTTAGTTATATGTGTTTTAGCGGAGAAATGCTTGAAGAAGTGTTTGTGCGCTTAAGTTTCGAAACGCACCCGATTACGTCATTTTCCGCTATAGCTGATGACTTACTGAGCGTAATTCACCTGTTGCATAAATTTTAACTGTTAATGTCTCCGTTGAATGGCACATCAAGATTGAATGGGGAAATCAAGTTTTTTTCGTCGAAATCTTAATAGTGCTGTAAGTTGTAAGCTAATAATGGAAACAATAGCTAATCAAACACGATAAAAATAATAAAATAATTTTCAGAATTTTTTCCACGTTTGCGCGTCACCTGAAATCCTTACCATTACTACACAACTTAATTTTAACTCCTTTCTCACATATTAATGCTGTATATGGTAGTGACCCAGAAAAAAAAAATTGGACTTCATCAGGGTATTCTCTCACAAGAGGTATTAAACACGTAATATAAATTTAAATTACATTTACATAATAAATATAATTATTAAATTTAAATATCAATTATTCACAGATTAAAAAGAGATTTTTAAACAGAATAAATATTTTTAAGTTGTTTCAAACAAGTCTTAAAAACTGAATCTATGATTGAACTTTATTAAGTCATCTCTTTGTATTTTAAATAATAGTTTTTCAAATATTCATTAAAAGTCTAAATTGAAGTGTTAGTTTGTTTGTCCATGAAGAATTTGTTTCCACTGTATCGATAGTTTGGTTGTCCTATGGAGCAATTAGTCAACTCTTTTAGGCTTATAACAGGACATTCCTTTACAAATCTATACTATGATGTAAAAGTACAAGCCATTTTTTGTTTGTTTTATAGACCTATTAATTTATGATAAAATATATTTATTTTAAATTAAATTGTTATTAAAAAAAGCTTTAAATATATGGTGCCACTTATGGATACCAGTGAAATTTGAAAATTAACCGGTATCTGGTTATCACCATTTCACTAAACTATTGCACCAATCAGTACACGATTTTCATAGCTTTAGGAAGGTTTAGCAATAATAAAATTTACAATAATACAAGTTTAAATGAGTGGCAGAAACGAGGTTTTCCAAACTTTCATTTACTTTTATGGTTATAAATTAAAATCTAACTAGATGAAATAAATTAAATTTTTTCTGCTTAACCAACATTATTACTAATTCAAAATGTCAACCCTTTGCTTTTCGATTTTGTTTGTAAAATTAGGAATCATGGACCTTTAGTTGTAAGTACTGATAATGCAGTCCATTATCCACAGGAGTTTCTTAATAGTTTCTGTCCCTCATGATAAATTAAATTAAATTTACATAAAAGCATAATTGGGTATTCAATTACTAGCCTTCTCCGCCGCGGCCTCGCCCGCTCTGATAATGAGATTAAAAAAAAAATAACAAAAAAAAATAAACAAAAAAACTATGATTATTTTAACTAATATGAATGAATAAATGAATGTTTAATCCAGATAAACAGATAAAATAAGGTAACTTGCATATAATGGACTGCATTATCAGTGCTTAATGTAAAAAAGCACATGAATCATATTTTTAAACAAAAGCAAGGATCGACATTTTTGTTTCGAAATTATTGTTATTCGTAATTTTATTGATTTCATCAGGTTGGATTTTAATTTCTAACCATAAAAGTTTCCAACAGTGTGGCAAACCTCGTTTCTGCCACTGAATATTGTACATTAAAATTTTTATCATTGTAAACTTTACTGTTAGAAACCTTCTTAAAACCATGAAAATGATGTTAAAATTTGGTACAAATTGGTTTCATTGTTTTAAAATTGCAAACTCTGAGGTAGTATGGAGCCCATATATCGCTCAAGTTTTAAACTTCACTGGGATCCATACGTCACAGGACATATTTATAGCTTTTTTACTATCAATTAAATTGAATTAAGAAAATTTTGTTGTCAATTTTTAGCTCTATAAAACACCATATCTTTGTAACCTCTCTTGAATAGCGATCGCTAACTATCGGTCAATTTTCAAACTTCACAGCGCACCACATATTTATCCCTGTTTTAAAAATAATCTTATTAATCAATGTAAATTTTATTATTGCTTAACCTTACTTGAACTATGAAGACTGTGTAGTTAAAATTTGGTGCTGATTGGTTCAGTAGTTTTGGGGTTAGTGATCACAAACGAAAATGGCTAATCCTTTTATAAAATAGTATAGATTAATTCTAATCTATGAATTGGTAATTCAGATGGGCAGAGACCTTTTAGAAAGAAACTCTGGAGGATAATGGACTGTGCTTACAACCAATAAGTGCTTACAACCCTATCAATAGAGATATTCTCGGATCACAATTTACTTTTTCGATAATAATGTTTTTATTTTCTTTGGTATAGTATTTGTAGGTAAAATTACTCCTCTTTTACACAACCAATGGTAAGATTTATATAATAAACCTGAAACATCAGAATAAATTTCAAATTATTGAAATTCCAGTCTTCTAAAAACCTCTAGCAGAAACTAAGGTTAGGGGGCCCAATTTTTACATAGAATATCAAAAAAATAAGAAATCGATATTTTGATAAGGCAATAATTTTTAGTGTAGTAGAAATAATTTTATCGATTTATTCTGGTTGGATTTTAATTTCTAACTATAAAAGTTAATAAACTAAAAATAAAATAAAAACAGTGTGGCAAACCTTTGCCACATAACACTTTACATTTGAATTATTATAATAGAAAACTCTACTATTTTAAACCTTCTTAGAACTATGAAGATTATGTAGTTAAAATTTGGTACTGATAAGTTTAATAGTTTTACCATTGCAATCTCTGTTGCAGAATAGCGCAAACCACATATCGTTCGATTATTTTATTATAGAGATACACATGTCACACTAAATATTTATAGCTTTTTTTTTAACAATTTATTTGAATTGCGCAAATTTTAGTATCAATTTATAGCTCTATATTACACTGTACCTTTCTTTATAACCTCTCTTAAATGGCACTCGCCACCTATCGGCTAATTTTCAAACTTCACTTCGCATGCATTTATCGCTTTTTAGCAACTATTTTATAGAAAATATATAAAAACTTTTATTGTTAAACTTTCTTGAACTGTAAAGATGATGTAGTTAAAATTTGGTCAAGATTGGTTCTATAGTTTTCACGGTTTGTGATTTAGTTTACAAATGGAAAATGGCTTATCCTTTTATATAATAAGTATAGAAGTATACATGCAGTTGTAAATATCAATAAATAGTTTAAAAGAATAAAAATAATTATTATAAGAAGCTATTAGAATTTTTTATTCAAAGACTGTTTTTGAATTTTAAACGTTCATCAGTTCTAAAAACAAACAAAAAATCAAAAACTCACAACTTTGGGACACAGATTACATTCATATTAATGTAAAAAATGTAAGACAAGAAACCAAACATGTTGATACTTACCTTAGGAGGCAAAGTGGTACGTCTTCTAAATTGTAGAGTTAACTGAGATATTTTAGTATTGTCATGTAATTAAATGGCAAATAATATATCAGTCCTAAGAATTTTTTTTTACGCGAAAATTTAAATTTTCGATGACAGTGTGCCCTGTGACAGAATAAATAATTCTCACAGCTTCCATATATGACTTGGTATTCAGCTTGGTCGAAATACTAACTTTCTTCTAATACCTCAACTCATTGTGGGCTATATGAAACGGGGAAAAAATAGAAAAAAAAATCAAAAATATTGAGAACACACTAATCTTAAGGAAATATACCTAGTGAATTTATTGTTACGTATAGTATTCAAAGTGATACTCACTCGTTAGCGAACTGGAGACTCAAACCTGCGCCTATGAAACCTGGATGCAGCACATCACTTTGCAAACTTTTCGAAGAGGTGAACCTTTAAAACATTCAAATTGCGAGTTTGACACGGAAAATTGTTCTCGCCATACATTAACTAAAAATGAAACCCAACGAAAAGATAACCATTGGAAAGGCTACTGTTACTGTTACCAAATTTCAAGGAAACAATAGAGGTATAAAAAACATAATGACCATGAAATGAATTATGTTTTTAAATTTCCATGAAACATGCAATTTTTAACTTAGCTTATACAAATGAATAATTATATAACAAGAATATATATAAAAGAGTAGTGAAATCAATTCATAAAAATCAAAGAAGGTATATCAAAAATTGAACCCCGGAATACACTTCGCATTTATACTTGAGGAGAACGATTGAGTATTAAAAGGATTAACAATGTCTGCGGTTATTTTTTTTTTAATTATGACGGGATATCGTACGCAACATAAAATATAATAGTATAAAAAATAACTATTCCTATTAAAAATATAATGACACCCAACTTAACCTGATAAAAGTTAATTATTTGAGCTGTTATCGATAAAACCTCCCTAAAACGTACGCATTGTACTTTAGATAGCGCAAGACAGTTTCTACAGTTAAATCGGAGCGTGTGAGGGTTCAAGTTTGCACAAGCTAATAATTTAGTCTTGAGTAAAATGGCAGATGAGCGTGTAAACAATGATCAAGCCTCTACAAATAGCTGATAGCAAGTCATAGGGATAATTGCACCTCTTATGACAGAATCTGCTCTTGTAATCATTGCTGTGATTAAATTTAGCAAGAACTGGTATCTGGCTTCGTCCATACTCAAATAGTTGCGAAAATCTTTGGGATTTCTGCGAAATTTATTCAATAAATTGGTTAGAGAAAATTCATCTATCTTCAGCAATCAGTGATCTTCGATTTAAACTTTTTTTTTTAACAATACGAATCGCAAACGTTGCAAGAATTAATAGTTTTTCACAACTTTCCATGTTCAACTAAAAACAGAGGTCTTTACTTCCTAACGGTGCAAGCAGAACTGAACGTGTGAACAGTATTATAACGTGTCTTTCGTGCTCATTTGCCCAAATTGGCAACCCAATTTGTACAAATGGCATGAGCTTGTAAACTGGCGTTTTGCGAGAAAAATAAAAACACGAGAATAACGAACGCATTGATGAGTCGAGCGACCCTTCTTATTATTGGTCTGTCCATATCTGATTTGATATCTTTCAAAAGTCCGATTTCCTCTGTAAGTGATTACCAATATATTTGATTTCTTATCTTTTGACATTTTTAAAAACTTTAATACATGTAATGTATGTAACAAAATTCTGATGTTTTAGTTTAATTTTGTATGTTTTAAACAAAATTAAACTAAAACATTAAATATTGATATATTTTCAACAATATAAGCTAGTTAAAAAAAAAAAAAAAGTTCTAATAGAAGTGGCAATTAATTAATCAATCCTAATAGCATTGAGCTCTAGACTGGCATGGTAAAGGGATTTCTCTCGACGGAATAAAAATTAACCAATTGAAATTTGCGGATGACGTAGTTTTGATTGCAAGCCCTGAGGATGAACTCTATACAATGATCAACCAGCTGAAAGACAAGATTTCAAACTACGGGTTGATATTGAACCCACAAAAAAAACAGTAATCATGACCGACGGACCCTCCAATAGTATCAGCCGTAGCCGTAGCCGTCCAGTAGAAATAAAATCAAGAGTCAGCAAGGCATGGAAGAGATTTTGGAGCCTTAGAAGTATATTTAAAGGCCACTTAGAAATAAGACACAAATCCACCGCATTCAAATCCCTGTCCTGAGCTATAGCTGCCAGACATGGTCACTTACTAAAGCGAGAGGAAGATAGCTTTCAACCTGTCAACGCAAGATGGAAAGAATAAGGAAAAAATAAATTCACGCCAAATAAGAAAGCACACAATGGTTACCGACGCCATCACCTACGCCAGAAGAATGAAATGGAACTGGGCAGGCCATGTAATGATACAAGGCGAAGATAGCTGGGTAAGCGTGCCGCCGAGTGGATCCCGCGCGATAGGATGATGCGCAGGGGCTGGCAACGCAAGCGATGGGCCGACGCATTCAAGAAGATGTGCGGTAGCTCTCTCTGGATGAGATCATCGCGAGACAGCGACCTATGGGAGAGGATATGCCAGCAACTTCACCCGTAAGGTTTGGCTAGTCTCCGTCCAAAAGACTAATCTCCCTGTAGGGGAGGTCTATATGTAAATACCAAATGTTGTATATAAATTGCAAATAATGAGGAAGTTAAATCTGTTTTTCCATATAAATAAAGACTATTATTATTATTATTTATTTGTTTTCACACCTAGTGGTAGCAAACATTCTGGGGACCAAACATGGTCAACCATGAATGTTTATTTGGAATTTAAAAATTTCCGAACTATTGTTGTAGTTCCCAACAATGCTGCTTGTTGCATTTTTTGTAGCACTGTTTTTGGCAGCTCCAATTTCTCTATTGAACAAATTGTGTCTTTCGGAATCAGCCCATTGCAAGATATAATCATGGGCAAGACACTGCACTTATCGAGTCTATATAGTTGTTTCAGTTCTTCTGCCAGCTCCTGGTATTTCCTCTTCTTCTCAGCTAAAACTCGGAACATATTGTCATCTGATGGCACACCGATTTCAATGATAAAAGCTGATTTCCCTACTTTGTTTATGATCACTTTATCCGGCCTGTTGTTTATGATCGTATGATCAGTAATTATCGGGTGATCCCAAAATATCTTTATCCCTTTTTCCGAAATTATGGCTTGTGGATGATAATGATAGTAGGGACAGCTCTTATCCAACAGCTTTAGCTTGAGGGCCATAGCTTGATGCACAACCTTGGCTACATTGTTATGCCTTTGGAGATATTCCTTGCCAGCCAGTACTTTGCATCCAGAAGTTATATGCTGGATCGATTCTACGGCATTTTTGCAAAGGCGACAC
This sequence comes from Euschistus heros, assembly GCA_003667255.2. NCBI lineage: Eukaryota > Metazoa > Arthropoda > Insecta > Hemiptera > Pentatomidae > Euschistus > Euschistus heros. The sequence goes on along the minus strand of RCWM02000153.1, from coordinate 966,242 downwards.
TGATGATCTATGGTCTCCCCTCATATATGCTTCCTGTATGCTTTTGTTGCGATAACTTGATCCTGGATAGCTAAAAGGAATCCCTCGGTTTCCGGGAAAATGTTGCCATATTTCATCCATGTTAGGGATTCTTCGGTATCCACTCCCTCGTCCGTTAGAGAATGATAAAATCTTCCGTGCAGGGCTTTATTTTTCCAGGAATCAGTCCAGGTGGCGTCAGTAACAATTTCTGGGGTGGCTCCTGTTAACAAATTGAGGGCGGTATAATTATTATCTAACGACCCAATCAGGGATAGTAAAGACGAGTCACTAGATAGTACATAGTCGCGAATATTGTTTTCCTCCATTCGACATGCTTTCAACAAACTACTCAGCCCGCGTCCTCCAATCTTTCTAGGAAGATACAGCCTGGGCACTGAGGACTTGGGGTGCCGTTTTCTGCAAAGCACCATTTGGACTCTTGCGTAGCGATCCAAAGCCTCAAGATCTGTAGTGCTCTATTTTAAAACTCCAAAGGAGTAAGCTAGAATTGGTACAGCCCAAGTATTGAATGCACTAACCAAGTTTCCACCGGATAAATAGCTTTTAAATATTTTCTTTACTCGGTATTTAAACTGATCTTCAAAATATTTCTTTATATCCGGCTTAAATTTCAACAGCTGATGCATCCCTAAATATTTGTATGAATCTTGGTCTTGGAGTTGCCGAATGGGTTCGTCTTTCGGGATCTCTATATTTACTGTCTTGCTTTCTATTCCTCGTTTTATGATTAGTAAAGCACATTTTTCGATTCCAAGCTCCATTCCAATATCTTCGCTGCATGTTTTTACCGTTTCTAGCAGGGAAGTCAACTCATTCTCATTCTTTGCATATATTTTAAGATCATCCATGTAAAAAGAATGAGTGATCTTGTTGTCTCTGCTGATGGCATATCCCTTCCTAGTCTCGTCCAACAATCTGCTGAGTGGGTTAAGGGCTAAACAAAACCAAAGCGGGCTGAGAGAATCTCCTTGAAAGATACCCCGCTTTATAAAAATCGGGTCACTAAACTTGGCACCACTAACCGTTTGGACACAGATGTTGACCTTCCAAGTAGGCATTAGGCGTTCCAATAGATCTGTTATACTGGGGTCAACTTTGTATATTTTCAGAACAGCTAGAAGCCAATCGTGTGGCATTGAATCAAATGCCTTGCGATAGTCGATCCAAGCTATTGCTATGTTCCGAAACTTTTTAGAAACTTGCGAGGCTATAAAACTGTCTATAAGAAGAAGTTCCTTGCATCCTCTAGATCCTTTCTTATTCCCCAGCTGCTCTGGGGCCATGGTCTTGTTTTGAATGAGGTGCTGATCTATTTTGCAGCTTACTATTGAAGTTAATAGTTTATAGACCGTATTAAGACAAGTGATCGGTCTGTAGTCGCTGGGCCCTGGCGTTCCTTTACTGCCTTTTAGTTTGAGGTATGTAATACCAGTACAGAAGTCTGGTGGCACTTCAGTAACTCCTGTCAGGAGATCCTGAAAGCACTTTGCTAATATACTGCGTGAACACTGGCGAAATTTTTGAACCAATAGTTTTGTAGATTATCTGGGCCTGGGGATTTCCAGTTTATCATTTGTTTTAGTGCCTTTGTGACATCCTCTCCAACTATACTGATAGCAGCACTGTTTGGGTGGTGTGAGACACTGTCGGTTGTATTTTTCAGCCAATAGGCATCTAATTCCACCAAGTAACCTAAGCTGATTCTATGCACATTAGACAATGAGAAAATTCAGTATTTAACTATCTGAGAATACTAAATATAGTTTGAATATTGAAACGCAAAACAAATGATTTTGTTACTTAATGAATTTTATTTCCAAGCAGACGATTTCACAGAGTGAAGAAAACCGTGTAGCTTTAGCTTCTATTAGATTTAATTTGGGATCTTGAAAATTTTTTGTTAAAAGATATCAGATAACTTTCCCAAATCCCTTTCCAGTATTTATAAACTTCATTGATATTTGGGGAGATGTCTGGTTTAGCGCTCTTCTCAGAACCCAATTGCCTATAAAACCTCCGTTCATTTAATAGGAATGTGCGATTTTGCCTTCTCCGATCGTCTGCTTCCACGTACCTTTTCATTATGTTAGCGTATACAGCCAATTTTTGTTTTAGGTTCTCCATGTAGATTCTTAAAGTTTCATTAAGTGTAGCAATCTGTGCATCTTTAATATCCAGAACCACAATTTCATCGATTTTTTTCTTTAATTTCGTTGAGGATTCTTCAGGGTTTTGGAGATAATTGGTAATAACACCAATTTTCTTACGCAGCTTCTCAATTCTTTTCCTGATTCATGTTTATCATAATGGTTCAGCAATAGCATTTGGCTTTGCGAGTTATTATTATTATTATTATTATTATTATTATTATTATTATTATTATTATTATTATTATTATTATTATTATAGTATTACTCCTTCTTTGCCATCATGCGTACCCCAATGCTAAACTTGTCGTTTATCTCTTCACTATTAGCGTTAGACTCATCGTTTAACTGACTTCAGCCTTGGTCTGTTGAAATTATTTTTTTAAATAAGCTGGTGTTTTCTCAAATATATTATTACGAAATATCAGGAAAACCTAATTCCACCAAGTAACCTAAGCTGATTCTATGCACATTAGACAATGAGAAAATTCAGTATTTAACTATCTGAGAATACTAAATATAGTTTGAATATTGAAACGCAAAACAAATGATTTTGTTACTTAATGAATTTTATTTCCAAGCAGACGATTTCACAGAGTGAAGAAAACCGTGTAGCTTTAGCTTCTATTGGATTTAATTTGGGATCTTGAAAATTTTTTGTTAAAAGATATCAGATAACTCAGTAGTGACCTCGGATCGTAACTCGCCTATTTCCTTAACACGAGCGGTCGCTTGTTGTACAAAGTACTACACCGTGTTTTTATATCTGTTCTTGTCCAAATTTTATATTAAATCTATTAAATAAAATATTTTGACCATTATAAATTTAAAATAGAATATATGTGCAGTATATTACTCAAGAGAAAAATAATTTAAACGTAAATGAAAATATGTTTATGATTGAAAAAATTAAAAAACAAATTAATTACTAGTTAAATTTTTATTTACAATATTACAGTTAGATATACAGTAGATATAATGCATGTCTAAAATGGTTGTTTTATGAACAATTGTTGCAAACAATTTATTTTTTTTACGATGGATTTTTACAAATAGAATGTAAAAATCCCCAAACTTCACTACCCCCAACATCGGTTTCTGTATCATGATCTTGAACATTTTATGTTTTCTCTTTACGAAATCAAAATTTTGATTTGATTGCTCGGTTCTTTTTTCTTCCTTGTCTAGCTCCTGAAAAATTCGAGGAATATCATCCAGTTTTATAGGTTTCAACTGAATGAAAACATGCAAAATAATTAATACTTCGCTCACTAAGACAAACAAAAGCAAAAGTGAAAACCATTCTACTCATATTATGTTAAATCCAGCTGATTAAAGGGACAAGATAATATCAAAACGTGAGTGGCCGCTTGTTGTACGTTTTAGGGTAAGGTGCTGTACCTAAAGCGCAGTTGTACCTGTAGACATTTTTAATTAAGAGAGAGTGGAAGGAGGGAAATTGAAATTGTTAGGTCAGTAGTGCTGCAAACATCTCGCTGTAGTTGCACGTGTGTTTTCAAGTCTGCCAGATCAAAAGGCTAGCAGAAATTATTATTTTTGATTTCTTTTCTTCCAAATCCTGACCAATCCAACCTGTGATTTTAATTTTTTTAAGTCCTACACTTAGACATTTTCTATTAAAACATTAAATAAACTAGTTAAATAAACAAGATATTGTAATGCACAATAAATAATTAATTACATAAAATGCATCCTGATTAAAAGGTATTAACAAAACATACAAACAAACAGTTTTAAGAACGGTTAACTTAGAACTCAATAATTGAAATAACTGTTTGACATGAAACATTAACTTCCGTTACATGCTCTAAGGAAATATTTGTATGTATATATAATATAATATCAATATAGGAGCAAACAAATCACCATTGATTATAATTATACAGATATTTCAGTTTATTTAATTTCTAAAACCAATGTTGGTTTAAAGTTTAAGTTTAAATTCCGAGGTGCCTAAAAAGAATGTGGCTTCGAGACCTTCTAAAATAGAACCTATATTTTATAGAACCTTACAAGTGGTACTAATGGGTAGTTTCTTTACGTGCAATTAAGATTTTTAGTATAGTCATCACATTTACTTGATTTATTCTATATTAAATTGTATACAGTTGTAAATTTCAATAAATAATTACAAAGAACATTTGCCGCTGTTACGACTGCCCAGACTCCCGGGTTATGTCAGTTTAAATCAAGGATCAAAGCAAGGATATATGGTACATATTTTTCGAATAGATATATATTTACATCAGTCAGTATGTACAATCATTTAATAATAATAATATTAAATCATTATTAATAATATAAAAATTAAATGTTTAAAATTCTTCGATAACTAGAAGTTATGAAAAAGGTATTATTTATGTAAATTTTGCAATCATTATATTTTCAGATGCTCCATAAAATTTCTTTTTCCAATTTAGGGGCATTTTTCTTAAATACCAAAGTGATGACGTGATCTTAAATTCCTTTGTCAAATATCGGACACCACTCGATGATTTGAGTTAAACGTATTTACAAAATTGTTTTGTCTTAAAAAAAAGTTTATTTTAAGAATGGAAATATTTATACTGAGATTAACAGCACTTGATCAGACACGGACAATCAGAATGGCAAATAGTTTGAATGATTGTCCACTATAAATTTTTTCAAGCGGGAATACTTGAATATGGCGCATTAAAATTAGTTGTTTGTAAACCTCAATAAGTGGCTTTTGTAGCAATGAAGTACTTTTTACAGCACAGCGTTGTTGCACATGTCTCGTTGAGAGTAGCTGATTTAATGAGCGATACCATCACTAATATGAGAAATCTTGTTATGAATAATAAATTAATCGGAAAAAAATAAAAAAAAATATTTTCTTGCAATTTATTGAAGAAATTTACAACTGTATACAAATAGATATAAACATATCTAGTAAATGAGATCATAATGCTCGTAACATGTCAATTTCTTGTAAAGCAAAAATCCGTTGGTAGCACTTCCATTCAATTCAGTTCAAGTTCTGTAACATGAACTGTATATAATGAGATCCCGAGGTTTTTTTTTAGACTCCTCGGAGGGTTGACTAGAATAGAATATTTATCAAAATATAAACGAATAATGGCATGTTATGCATGAGGAGATATAGTGCCCAGGCACCGTTTCCTTGTATTTGATTTACTTTGAATTAATTTTAATTCTCCATTTTTGACAACATTCTTCAGTGGTTATGATATGAATAGGAGTTTTTATTAAGTTGAAATGATATTTGACGCAGATCAGAAGGATTTTAAAAATTGAGAACAAAAAATCTATAAGTATATTTGTTGAAGTTAAAAGTATCAACAAGTGTTTGGGATCTGTTTCTGCCGTTTTATTTCAGTTAGCAAGTAGTGTATTTGTTCTCCAACATTTTTATTACTATTATAAAATCTATTATTATTTTTAAATCTCTAAAGAAGAACCCTAGAGTGGGGGGGGTCAGATAATAATATTGACCACCCTCCCTCTGAAAGATAAGCCAGAATCATACCAAAGAAGCAAATAGGATATTTGAGCCAAGTTTTCTTTTTCTGAACCAGAAAAAAAAATTCAGAAACGTAGCAATGTTGAAAGCAATTGATTTTGAAATAAATCCTACACCACATCAACTGATGGAGGATGTTGGGGTTAGTACTTTGTAATTCTTTCCCACTCAAACCCAGATTTTATTTCTGTTTTAGAGATGTGTCAATGGTCGATTCCATCAATTTTTTAAAAAGAACCAGTATTGAAAATTGATGATCCAAATTCGATTCCTAGGGACTGACTGATACAGCTGATGTTGGCGATACCTAATTATGAATTAGGTATAGATTTTTACTGTGATCACAAAATAAAATAAAAAAAAGTAACTTTAATAAACGATTTTTAATTTCCATTTGTAATAAACGAGAAATTTTTCATTTGCTAGATCGACTCTACAAAGGAGAAGAGTGTAGAGACATAGAAGCGAATGAATATTTGGACTTATATAAATTTGAATAAGATAACCAAAAAAACAAAAAATAATAATAAATAAAAACATAATCTTTTTACTAAGCTAAGTACAGCCGTATTATCTCTGAATGTCGTGCAAATATGTAGGAAAATCAGAGTCCTCAAATACACGTCTTATAAAAAAATTCATTAACTTAAAAACTCTGAAAATGATTTTATTATTTTAATCGTATTTGATGAGCTATTCTATTCATTATTAGTTGTTGCAATATTTTCAGTTAATTTTTTTGAATTTCATTTTTATTTGCGACTCTGTTTATCCGGTGTAAAATTACCATTTTCATAAAGCTTATACTACTACTTAATATTTATATAAATTTCATTGACTACTGATGACAACTCTACCATACATAAAAGCAAGGATTGTTTGAAAAGTTGGGATTCGTACTTTCGTGGTCTCTATGTTCATTTAAATAGTTATCAGTCTGGTTTCTTCTCAAAGAGCATAAACATAGATATTTTCATTATAGAAACATTTAAAACAAAATATTCCGATGTATGTGAGGTAGTTCCTATTTCCGGAAAGTATTCTTTGGTTTCGGATGCTTTGCTAATTTCAATGAGTGGTACAATTAATAATTGCTTTTTCCTTTTTACAAACTAAAATTAAAATTGGTTTTAATTATATAGGGATAAGTTTACATATCAAGACATAAACCTAAGTTTCGCAATGAAGAAGCAGTTACGTTGGGAATTTTTACACTTCATGCTAGAATTAAATTTATGGAATATATTCTTCACCTAGGAATTCCAGCTTTGGAGACCTTTCAAAACTACTATCCCAATAAAAGAAGCCGCAAAGGAACGAATACAAATGGTCTATCACTATAGATAAGATTTAATTTTGTAAAGCTAGGATACGGTTGCATTAATACATCAGGAATATGTTTCTTAAATCCTTCTTTAACTGCCTGAATAACTGAAGCCAGCAATGAATTAGTTATGAACAAATTCCCTAAATACTATGGTCTACATATGCTTTATTAGGAAATGTTCCCGTAAAACCACGAACAAGGATGTGCTTTACAAGCTGCTAAAATCTTGGGATCCCTACATAACAGATACGATGCTTGAACATAAAAAATAAACATTATCAGTAACGAACCACTCTAATTGATAATGTGAGCCGTTCCATCACTCTTTCTATTATAAAATGAATACTTTTGTGCCATTCTGAACCAGGTTATTCTAAAGCAATCGACATAAAAATGTAAAAATCGTAAAATGGATCCAACATTTTATTGAAATGAAGTTAAATTAGAATAAAAGTATGTTAAATTAAATTTAACTAAATGATTTAAAATATCTGAACTTGTTTTGTTAATATTATCTAGGAATAAAGTGTCATAATTTTTCAAATTAGTTACAATTCTAATGGATGTTTTCATTTTGAATCGAATATCCAACTATTTGTATTCTCGATAAAAAGAGTTTTTTCGGCTTTTTGGCCCTTCTGCCCCACTGTGGGACGGGGTATGGTTAAGATGTAATGCACATGGGGGAAGGTGCGTTCGTTAACTTTGGTTTAAACCCCAATAAACCAAATATCGTAGGTTAGTAATCATAAAATATTCGACAAGAAACAATTTTATCTTCAGTATATATTTTTTAATTTAATATATACGTTGAAATTTTTAATAATCTTGAAAAAGTAGGATTGATCCATCAATGTAACTGTGAGTACCTCAACTGTACTGTTACAAACTTTATTTTTCTTTTTTGGTATCGACAATGGGCCTCGCTTGCTGGGGGAGAGGAGTTCTACCTTCCTGTACTACCCCAATTAGCTACCACCTCACTAAAAAAACATTAAAATGTTGATATTTATTTTAAAATAGGATTTATTGAAATATATACCGAGAGAAGTCACTAAGATTTTTTTTAGAATTTATAAATAAGAATTTACAATTGTTAGCACTCTAATGAAATTTGTACGATAGAAGATGATCCCCAGGCCATCCTCTTTTCAGACGCCTCGGAAGATTGCCAGAAATGGAATGGTAAGGAAAATAAGAAACAAGTGGAATTTGGGTTATAATTTAGTTTATTGTAAAAGGAGAGATATCTGGTTCGTGCAAAATCAGCGACTTATGGGATATTAAGGTCATTGTGGATCAATTCATTCATCAAAGTAAGGAGCATTAAGGCTTTTGACGGTTTAGTGAAACTCTATGCGACGGTGGAAGTAAACTCTATACTGTAAGTTCAAAAAGGTCTAATAATGGCCATAAAGATGAGTTTTTTTTGTGGTGAATCGGGATACTAAAAATGTCAAATTTTGTCAAAACATACATAATTAGTGTGCTGGCTTGGGTGTATTAATGGACTTAATAAATTAATATATAGGATTTTATTGTAAATTTAACCAGCATTCAGATGTTAATGCTTCACCATGGAGCAACCATCTCCGCATTGTGATCCGCCACGGTGGTTCTTGAACTCTGCCAAACACAACGTTGTCTATTCCCTCCTTATAGTCCAGTCAATAAACATATTCTAGATTGCATGGAATATACGAACATTTTTGACTTCATAGCTTCGTTATGAGTAGTTAGAATGTAAACATACTATAAGTCCCCACACCTGGGGGTGACCTAATGTTGGGGGAGAGGGGAGAAGGTCCCATTTTTTGGGTGTTTCAATTATATCTCGAATACGGGGGATTCTAGGAAAACATGTTTCAACTATAAGTTAAAGCTAATTAAATTTCCTATAAAATTAATTCATACATATTTGTCGAACTTCTAGCCGTTTTCGAGATGTACGTTATTGAAAATCTATAATTTCCGCAAACAAATAATGTTTACCTCAATTTTCGCAACAAACATCTGCTTCTAGTGCCTTCCACGATCGTTTCTCAGAAAAAATGTCAGAATCAATGTTGTAGAGCATTAAATTTACTTTTATTTCATTTATTTTTTTTTTTTGACACTAGAAATAACTGTTTGACAAAAATTAAGGTAAAAATTATTTGTTTACGAAAATTATCGATTTTCAATATCTCAATAACGGTTGACAAATATGTATATAATCAATTTGATAGGGAATTTAATTAGCTTTAACATTTATATGAAATATACTTTTCGAGAGTCCACTGTTTTCGAGATACAATCAAAACACCTAAAAAATGGGACCTTCTCCGCTCTCTCCCACCGTCAGCTCACCCCTCAGCGATGGGGACGAAGCCATGAAGTCAAACATTTTCATATATTCCATGCAATCTACAATGTTTAGTGACTGGACTATTAGGAGGGAGAAGATGACGTGGTGTTTGACAGAGTTCAAGAACCACCGTAGCGGATAACAATGCGGAGATGTTTGCTTCTTGGTGAAGCATTGACATACTTTCCGATGAATGAGACCTGTATCTCAATGTTATCATACAATCGATATATTGAATACTAATGAGCTATCGATTCATGTCAATGATATCTATTGATGATAAACGGAGATTGAAGTATCGGGATTTCGATCGCCCAAGGAGAGAAAGCTTTTACTTCTAGAGGCTGATATTACACAATGATTCCTCATTAGCAGTATTATATTTCCTATTAGGATTGTTGACTGCTACTTAAAAAAAATAAACATATTAAAAAAAATATGTTATTTGCCAAAGGAATCAATACCGGTAGTAGAAAAAATAGTACTTCAGAACAACAAAAATTACATACAGCCTTTCACTAATCTATTCGCTATTATTTTATTATCTTTTTATCACGGTACGGTCATAGAGACCACGCGAATACTATTATTCACTTCTCTCCTTCCTTCTCTCTTCCCATCTTTTCCTCATTTTTTGTGATTGCTTCTTCCATCTTTCCTCGGTCCACACTATTTCTTTTCACGCATCTCTCTTTCCCATAAGGACCTTCATTTCTTTTAGTCTTTTCCTATAGTCTTGGTTTGTTATTTTCAGTCTCTTAGTTCCTTCCTTCATCTGTTTGATATACCCTCCGGCCCTCTAGTATTCTCTCATTTTATGGAAGATTTCTCTATTTAATCTCCTTGGGTGCATCCTCACCATATGCCAATAGAACTTTAATCTTCTTATTCTTATGTCCATTTCCAAATCCCGGTTTGACGACCGTAATGTAGTGTCTTATCTTCGCGTTTATTGACAGACTCCTTTTACTATATAAATTGTTTTTCAGTGTTATTTTATTAAAAAAAAGAAAGAAAAAAAGTAAATAAAATAAATCAGAAATACAAAACCTTAAAAGATTCCTAAGATGGATTATCTTCCTTTTCAGTTATCCTAATTCAACGAATTGGGATTTTGTAAACGTTAACTATTTTTGAAACATATTTTTCGAAACATTTAGAAGTATTAATGGCTATCTCATTACATGATGTAGTTCTATCCTTGAAATTCTATAAAAAATATTCCTCTGTTGGGAATATAAAATGAATAAAATGACATTTTTAGAAATAACATTTTTATAAAACAAATTGAAATTCTTTTATCTTAGGAAATGAAAAAACATTGTAAAGGGTCCTAATCATTATACTGAGCTTATTTAGATAAGATAAAAGGATATTACGATAAAATAAGAAAATAAAAGTCAAATGAAAGTTAAACAAAAATACAACATGAAATTTAGGTTTTTGAATAAATGAGTCATGAAAATCTGAAATTAACATTCTTAAGTTTAGTTTTTCATTCTTTGTTAATTTCAACCAGGATATTGACACAAAATGTTGGCTGTTTGTCTTGCAAATTTATAAATACTTTTTTAAATTAGAACACTTTAGTTTGCTGAATCAATGAGGTTTTATTCAACCGAAAGGTTGAAAGAGTATTACAGTATACAAATATAGAAAATATACAATTGCGTAAAAGGTCTAATTTCTTCGCTTTCACTCCTAATATTACTCACTAAGATAGAGTTTTACTGAATTGTAACAACCTGAGATGAAGCAATTTAAATAAAGTTTCAATAAAAGTCGGAATAAGCAGTTTATTCGCACCTGTTCCCAACAATACATAATCAGCGACTGAGCAGTAATATAAATTATGACATGAAGTAAACAACGCTCAACGGAACATCTCCCAGATCTTCAGTCAATTTATCAAATTATTAGGCAAGGTATAAAGGCATCTCTCATCCAACTTCTTTTGAGCCTTGACCGTGTAAGCCATGTCTATTGCTATTTTCACGAATTCTTTAGTATGGCCGTGTAATTAATTTTATAATTAGAGCATGTGTAATTTACAGCAAGTACTTATTCTTCATTGAGAAAAGGAAGTCAATTTGTTTCTACACAAAACTGGTGTCTTTTTTTCAGCACCAAAATGGAAGTTTTTCGTAAATCTTTTTTTTTTCTTTTTCTTTTTTCAATTTATTAAATTTTACAACTTTACAAATATATACATCAAGTAAATGAGCTGATAACGATTACAATGACATGTTAAAACTTGAAAAGAACTACTCATCGCACTTCAATACAAATTCTACAATAGAAAATCTCTTGGCCATCTTCTTTTCAGACGCCTCGGAGGATTATCGGGAATGGAGTGGAATGCAAGTTGAGAAACTAAAGGATTTGAGTGGTTACGGAGCTTACTATGAAAGGATAGGTTTCTGGTTTGGGCTAACTTAGCGACATATGGAACATTAAGGTCTTTATGCATAAGTTTATTGGTGACAAAGAGCATTTAGGATTTTTTGATGGATTTTGGATTGTAAGGGTTGGATATGAGATGAATTGGATGGTTTTGTAGAGCCCAAAAGCTCAACTCGGTACGTCTAAATAGGTCTAATCACAGTCATGTAAATAAGTCTTTTGTAATGAATTGGGAGGCTTGATCGTATGTATAGTAAATGTTGAAGTAGTCTGTAACGACTAGCAGTTTCTTGTCGCTTTAGTCTTTTTCGTGAATCTAAAATTAAAACCCTTAAAATTCTTTTTGAAATTCAAGCAATAGTTCATACTTTCATCCAAACCAAATTTATGTGGAAGGTAACATGCTCCTAATTACTTCAATGAAGAGAGTCATTTGTGTTGATATAAGAATAGCACCCCCATCGCCACTTTGCCCACTCTTATAAGTAAATAACACATCTGTTAATAAAAGTTTTATTTGAGCATCGATAAAAATTTTGTATTTGATGTATGCGATTGGGTATTATTTCTTCAATGATATTTTCACGTATAGCAGTGATTTTTAACCGGACTAAAATTGCTTGATTAGGTGGCTGAAGATTATGTAGAAGCATAATTAGACATCCAATTTTTACTTATAATATATGAGTTGGTAATCCAAAATGGACAGATACTATTAAGAAACTCTTGTTGTGGACTGCAATATCATTGTTTACAACTATAGGCAAATGAATCATATATTTACACACAATATCAAAAAACAAAGGATCGATATTTTAATTCAGTAATAATTTATATTCAGTAGAAATAATTTTATTGGTTTTATCTGGTTGGATTTTGATTCCCAACCATAAAAGTATATGAAAGTGTGGTTTCTGCAACTCAATATTGTTAATTTAATTTTTTATTATAGCTAAACCTTTTCAAACTTTACTTGGATCCACATGTCTTACCACATATTTAAATTTTTTTTTTATAATTTAGTTGAATATATATAAATTTTATTATCGATTTCAAGCTCAATATAACACCGTACCTTAGTAACCTCTCCTTTAGAATGGCACTAGCCAACTAAAGGTGAATTCTTGAACTTCACTGTTACCCACATACTATCCCTATTTTAATAACAAATTAATTGAAAGCCAGTCGATTTATGTGGTTAGCATCAATGCTGAACCTTCCTGGAACTATAACAACGATGTGGTTAAATTTTGGTAGATATTGGTTCAGTAGTTTATTAGTATTAGAGTAGTTGGTTAGTGATCACAGAAGTAAAATGGCTTGTTCTTTTATATAATAGTATAGATTTTAATCACGTTTTATTTTCCTACTCATCTCTTTTTTTTTCACCTTTTGGAAAGAAAATTAAAAAAAAATGTATATATGTTACTGCCCATTATATACTTATTTACTTACTCCTCGGCGCTACAGGTCTGGGTGACCCTTGGCCTCCGGGATTTTTCTTCTCCATCTACTCGTATCTCTGTCCTTCGCTTCCATTCTCCAATTTCTTACTCCTAATTTCGTGGCATCTTTTACCACTTCATCCTCCCATCTGCCACGTGGTCTTCCCCTTTTTCTCTTTCCAGCCATTCTCGTATCAAGCAGTTTCTTTGGCAATCTATCTGCTGTCATTCTTCTGACATGGCCAGCCCACCTTAATCTCTTTACTTTAATGAAGTTTACTATATTTTCCCTATTTAACATGCGGTGTATTTCTTCATTCGTTTTTATTTTCCATATTCCGCCTACTTGTGCTGCGCCGCATATTACTTTTCTTTCAAAAGCTTTCAGTTTCTGGACGTCATTTTGGGCTAACCACCAAGTTTCAGCTCCATATGTAACTACAGTTCTTATTTATGACTTGTATAGTTGTATAGTTGTATAGTTTAAGTTTCGTTTTTATAGGCAACAGTTTAGACTTCAATAAGTTATAATTTGCAAAGTAGGCTCGGTTTCCTGCCATAATTCTCATATCAATTTCACTGCTGATCTTATTTTCATTATTGACTGAAGAGCCAATTAGACAAAGCTAGAAACATTTTCAAACTTGAAGTCGAGGATTTCAATGTACGGATCTTTTATTTGCGGCCGAAGACATTTTCAAGAATTTAGTTTTTTCTTCATTTATAATAAGTCCTACCTTTGAACCGCTTTTATAAATTATTTCAAAGGCTTCTTTAAGTGACGCTTCACTTCTCGCCACGTTTTCTCTGCAATGGTACCACCTTTAACCGCGTTTTTACTGCATCATGCAAAGTCATATTAAACAGAATCGCGGATAGCGCCTCACATTGACGCTCTCCAGTTTGCACTTCAAAGGCTTCTGCAACTTTATTTCCGATAATCACTTTAGAGGTGCCATTCTGCATGGTCGTTCTAATTAGTTTTATAAGTTTTATTGGAATACCGCTTTTCTCTGGGCTAATATACAACTTTTCTCTATCAACACTATCAAACGCCTGCTTATAATTTATGAATAAGAGGTTTAAATTAACATCGTATTCATATCATTTTTTCATAGATTGGCGCAGTGAATTATATATTTATTAAAAATACTGTTGAAATGTAACTGAAAGGTTTTAACCGATTTAGGTATAATTTTTGAACTAATAGAGAGGTTTCACAGGGGTGGTACAAGTTTTGTTCATAAATAAAAAATAAGGTAGATGGCGATTCAAATCTAAGAATAGTTTGAGAATAGATTTGAGTTATAATCTTTTTTTTCTCTTTTTTTTCCTCACGAAACGGCCTTGGAGACCACGCGAATATCAATTTTTGGCTCCTCTCTTGTTTTTTCTTTCCTTCCATTTTTCTTTCATTATTTCTCCGTGTCTCTTTTTTCTTTCTTCTGTCCACGCCACTCCCTTTTTTGAACTTCTTCTGCACACAACAAACTTTAATTCCTTAAATCAGTTTCTATATCTTTCTCTGTCCTGACAGTCCTGGTCCGTTATACCAAACCTTTACGTTTCTTCTTTCATCTGTTTCATAAATCCTCCTGAGCTTTTATATCCACGGATTTTCTGAAACATTTGCTTATTTAGTCTTTCCGGGACCATTCTTATCATATATCCATAGAATTTCAGTCTTCTGACCCGGATTGCCGTTTCTATGTCCTTGTATCTTTATAGATTTTCCGGTTGGGTCTAAGCCTGTATCCTTCTTGAGTCTTTTTGGGGCCATAGATCCTTCTCAGAATAGAACCCTCTAGAGCTAACAACTCTAGTTGTACTTCGTCGGGGTAACCCGACCCAAAACTAATTGGAGTTATAATATTATTAGTGAATTAAAATTTTTTGTAATTAGAGGTTATAAAATAAAAAAACAACATACAAATGTTGTTATTCGTTTTGTATAGCTACTTTTCGTTAGTATTAGTTTTCTGCTGCCAACTTCCCTACAACGGACATTACCGTCATGGTTCCTTCATGGAGGACAAAGGAAGTAGTTACTGTCAAGATAGAAGTCATATTAATTTAGTCTCAGTTCAAAATGACTTCCTCTGTCATTTTTATCGTTGGTAGTGGCTATACCATTTCCCTGGATTAATAACACTGCTCAAAATTAGTTTTTATATAGAAAATTAAAAACTAATTTAACTAGCATTTCACATCCTGAATTTGAATACGTTATGTTGTTTTGTTTTTTTGTGACAGGTGTTTTTTCATTTCTTATTTTACAGGTACTTTTGGTTTTGTATAATTTTCCATAACCTGATCCAACAAAATTATTTAGCCCTGCTCACTGTAAGATGAGAGAAATTGAGTTACAACACATAATAACAAGAACACTAACTTTATTCAGGTTCAGATACTTTCATACAGTAGAGATCCATAATTGAATTTGAAGCCAGTTCGTTCTTGTCAATTTTCCAGTACACCAAGAAAGTGTATCAACCATCTTGACAATTCTTTTAAGGATACGATGGAGTGACATTCGATAGTCAAAGATGATTTTTTCTAACATTTAAAAAACAAAGTGTTATGAGCTTTATTTCAGGTGCGAAATTGATGTCTTAAAAGAGGATAGGAACCTTATATATCTTTAGTTAGGCTTTAGATCGTTTGGAAAAACGGTACAGGAATATGAATATATACTTGGTTTTGTAAAAAAAAATTACAATTACATAGTCTAGGAGCCGACGAAATTTATATATAAATTCTGGCATATTTACCAAATTCCTTCATTACATATGTATCTGGCAATTCATGGAACCGAAGAGATTTTTTAGTCATTTTGTGATGTATGTTTAGTGAGATATAGTACAGCTTTTGAATAAAAAAAACTGAAGTTTCTGATTATTTGACCTCTTGGCAGAACAGCAGAACTCCAAACCATAGCTGCAGATTGGAACTATAGGAATTTTTGTTAAATGTAATAAGACCATGTTATCTCTTTTATCCAAATACATAAGCACACTGAATCAGCTGTAAGCAGAATTAAACGAGGTAGAATTCTAAACATACCATACACGACTAATTTGTTTTAACAATGAGATCATAAAACTGCATCAAAACATGAAGAGAAGGACCTTCTAAGGACCTCAAGCCCAATGATTAATTGCCTGAGCAAACCTCGATTAACGTTACTTGCTAGCTGATGCTAACATTAGTTCTCAGCCGGATCTTCTTCTGCCAAGGTAATCACCACAACTTACAGAATACAGCAGCTGCACTTCTACCTCTTGAATCTATTATTAAATCCTAAATCATTAAATTAATACCTCACGATCATTCAAGGATCTTTTGAATTAATTTGTTTATGTGAAAACCAAAGTTTTCAAAGGTTTCAAAGTTTTCAAACTACCGCGGCTCTTTTTCCCAGTTATCAAGATTTAACTACATCATCTTCATAGTTCCAATTTTTCGACTAAAAATTGAAGATATAACAGAAGACAATGCTAATTGCTATAACAGTTAATGAAGTTGGTAAGATATTGACTATAGTCAATGATTCTGTTTTTGAATTTATTTACGATGTTTGAGATTTATTAAACAAACTGCACCATTGGTTGTCTGAATGATCCATAATTTTACCATCAAATATCATGGCAGATGGAATAAATTACATTATTACTAAAAAATTAAATGGTTTCTGACGAGATTATCTCTCATATGATTGTATTGCACTGATAACACACTCCATTATCTGCAAGATTTTGTTTCTGAATAGTGCCTGTTAATTCAGATTACCAACTCGTACATTAAAACTAATAATTGGGTGTCAAATTATGCTATAACGTAATAATCAACCACATATTAAATTCAATAGTTAATGAAGAATTAGGTAAGATAGTGACTGAGGTCAATGATTCGTCTTGAGTAGGAGAAACGAAGTTTGCTAAAATTTCTTTTATGGTTAGGGATTAAAAACCAGCTGGAATCGATAAAATTATTTCTGCCTAATTAAAAATTATCGCCATTGATATTGTGTAGAAAAATAAGATTCATGAGCCTCGCGGATGATTTAATTTGTTCCCTTCTTGCTTAACCTACTTTGTTCAAATTTATTTTTTAAAGTTGGTTAAATTTGCTATTAGATATCACGCTAGCACGCTAAGTGTGTATGTTTTGGTAAAACATGACAGTTCTAATCTGTTCACTGAGGTGACGTGGGTGTTACAAGAAATTTAATCAAAATTTGATACGTAGGATCTAATAGAAAATTTACCCAGCTTTAAAAAAGAACTTTGAGATCGAACAAATTTTTAAAAAATAATAGATAGAATGTACCAAACAAAACTTGGATTATATAACACAGTTTTTATCGTACTGGTATCCGTATTAGAATGAATTAATTAAATTGATGTATAAGATCTGATAGTAAATTTAACCATCTTGGAGATTAAAAAAAAAATGAATTCGGGATTGGAAAAATATTTTTGGAGTTGTAACGAGAAACGTTCCGAAAAAATAATGATTTCACAATAGTTCCAGGTTCTCAGCGTGCTGGCATGGATGTTTTACGGGACTTGATCAAAACTTCATGTATAAGTTCTGACAGCAAATTTAACAAGCTCTCAGATGAAAAAACTTATTTTAGATCAGACAAAGAGTTTCGGGGTTATAGACCAAAATACGTCTTTACACGGAAAAGTGCGACTTACCTCAAGTTAGTCCCTTTCTTAGCGCTCTGCTCAAAATAAGGTTGATCTTACAGAAAAATGCAACAGGTATTTTTGATAGATAATTGCCCGATGAACAATTTTTTTTTATGATCTTCGAGCAATAGGTCGCGAGATATTCGCGGAAAAACTGATTTTCGCAACATTTTGACCTTTAAAACTTTTTAGCCGGCACGATATCAATGTATATTTTTCACATATTCATTAAAATGCCATAATAAAGGTGTATACGAAAATTCAGCTCACTAGGAAATTTTTTGCAGTTAAAACCTAAAATAACTGGACTATGATTTTGTGTTTGAAAGAGCTATAATTTCGCCTACAAATAATATAGCAAAAAATATTTTTATAAAAAAAAGGGGAATGCTAGTTTATATGTATAACCGTTATAAACCGGGTAGAAAATGATAAAAGTGTAAAAAATTGTCCACAGAATTAAGAATAGTTTTTTATTTTGTACCGTTCACAAAATAAGGCATTTGAGAACTCCAAACAATGACCTCAATGACTTTTCTTCACGGGTTAAAGCCCCCTAACCCTTGGTGAAGGCAGCCATAAGAAAATTCGCAATGGTCGATTCTCGGGCTGCACAATATGGTTTCCTCTTTTCTGGATATGCTGCTACTTGTTTGCCAATTTGTTGAGCATTCCGGCTTTACTTCTAATAATTTAAACGTATTTGTTGTCCAAGACTCTCCTCACTTCCGTCGAATCAAGCAAGCATCTTACAAGTTTCACTCAGTCTTCTTTAAGGGTTAGATTGATATTTTTAATATTATCATCGTCAAAAATTCTAGCAATGGGATGTGACCCAAGTGAAAATAATCGTATTGTCTTTTTTTTGCATTTACCGTATTAAGTCGAGAATAACTAGTATTGTCACATGTTCTGACCTAATTGAAATGTAATAAAAAGGTTGGAAAACGAAAACGAAATTGTTATTTTAGAAATTCATCCTCACCACGTATGCTGATGACACTTGTGTGTTATCAGTAACCAATGATCCCTTTATTGCCTCCAAGACACTCCAATCCCATATCACAAACCTTCAAGAAAGGTGTCGAAAATGGACAATCAAAATAAATCCAAATAAATCCCATCAAATAACCTTTACCCTTCGTCGTAACCCTACGACTTCCTGTCCTACAGTATCCTTCACTGATGTCTCACTAATCCTCGTTGAACAGATCCGCTACCTAGGACTCCACTTGGACAAACGCCTTACTTGGAATCCACATACAAGATTGAAACGACAAGAAACTGCCCGTCGTTTTCAACTACTTCAACAGTTACTTGACAAACGTTCAAACCTTCCAACCAATTACAAAAGACTCATATACATAATTAGACTAATTTGGACATACGGAGTTGAGCTTTGGGGCTCCACTAAACCATCCAATTCATCTCGTATCCAATCCTTACAATTCAAAATCCTTCGAAAAATCCTACATGCTCCTTACTCCGTCACAAACAAACTTATCCACAAAGATCTTAATATACCTTACGTTTCTGATTTAGCTCAAACCAGATATCTATCCTTTCATAGCAAACTCCATAACCATTCAAATCCATTAGTGTCACAAGTTGCTTCTCAATCCATTCCAGATAACCCTCCGAGGCGCCTGAAATGAAGATGGCCTCGAGACCTTCTAATATAGTATCTCATTATATAGAGCCTGTAGAAGTGCTACCAATGGGTAGTTGCTTTAAAAACAAGTGACGAGTCATTTTTATCATTATCATCATATTTACTTAATGTATCGTATGTTTATACTGTAAATACAGTTGTAAATTTCAATAAATAAATTAAAAAAAAAATCAATTTTAGAAATTAAATATGTCTTTATTTATGATTACATATATGTAAGACATTTTTGTGTTGTATATACAGCCCATAAACAAGATATCTTTTTTCGACACGTAAGTAAAGTAAATTTTTGACTTTCGCTTTATTTTTCTAAAAACTTTGAAATAAAATAAGACTGTTCCATAGACGCATCCGCAATACAGGCTTTTCCGAAAAATACTTATTTCATCAAAAAATACAATTCACTTAAATGGAGTATGTATTTAAGAGAAAAAAAATACTTCATCTTATTTTCCTGTTCTTTAATCTATAAAAATATTTACCTATTACATTTATATATTTTTATAAATTTATTACACACCGGCTTGTTTGAAAAAAGAAAGGAGAAAAAAATATACGATCACCAAAAATCTGTAGCTACATATACAGACGCTGAAAAGCTATAAACGAAGCGTTCCGAACATTGCCAGTATTACCCGAAATCCTACTGAAGCAGTGATGGGCTTGGCCAAAGTCATAGTCGGTCGATCTCTACTTCTTATATATCACATATAGTCAATAAAATTTAATTCGATTATCCATCAATCCCTATAGCCATCAGCAGTACCTTGGATAAAAGGGGTTCTACTGTGAACATATATCAGAGTTCCTGATTAAGTAGATATCATATTCAGGGTTCGTTTTAAATTTCGAAATCCTACAAGGAAGGTAGAATTCTAAAAAAAACGATGTGAATTAAATAAAAGTTAAAGATGTATAATTACGAAGGTTTGAAATGAGGATAAAATATGCTACTGCATTGTCAAGGCGAAATTTCTTAATAATTCTAGAACATGCAGTTTCTTTGATTCTTCAAAATCAGCCAATGAGGTCGTGACAAGTTCATGTTCCGACATTGTTCGTTAGTTAGAGGGGGGTATTTATTTAATAATAAATTTATATAATATGAGATCCATCAAACTCTTTCACTTGATTGACAATCTTTCCTGAATCAATAAATAAACAACAAAAACCGTTGAGTGGCTACATCTACTTGGAATAAATGAATAACCACCGCTTAGATTATAACCACTTAATTTTGCTACGCGGTTATTTATCTACCTATATCTACCCACCAGCCACTCATCTATATTATATTTACACACCCACTACAATTTAGAAAGCTTTAGTGATATTGACAGTATACATAAGTTAGTAGGAATATTTTCCGGTTCTAATTTCTAACTTTTAAATAATTATTAGAAGCAATGAAAAGATTTTAATGTTTAATTTAATATTTTTTTATTTTCTCATTGTAATGTTTGGTGGAACTTGAATCAAAAAGGTGCGGCTAGGTGAGGCTGATTTGGACATTATTTTACAAAAACTCCAATCTTTCAAAGACAATAAAAATAACAGAAGGGACGCAGCCTGAAGCACAATAAAAACACTAAAATATGGTTAAAATTCTAAAACGAAAAATTGGAATATATTTCAAACAGCCGAAATGGTAATGATACGTTAATTGATAAAATAATAACCACTTCAGAAGTATGTGCCGTCACCTGTCAAAGTTTTACGACTCAAACTGCCCGTTAAACTGTAAAGATTCAAAATTATTTTTGATTCCATTATTGTTGATTTACCAAACTTGAAATTTATAGCTAATGTCTGACCCGATTCATTTTTTTTTAGCCACGTAATGATTTCCGTAATGTTTCAACGTAAATTCCACGTAATGATGAGATTGCTGGACAACGTTCAGGATGACCTACGAAGACTCGGAGTGAATGGCTGGAAGAGGAAGGCGGAAGATAGACAGGAGTGGCTGTCTGTACTTAGTGAAGCCAAGGTCCGACTAGGACTGTAGCGCTCAATAATATATAAATAAAATTATTTCCATTTTGTCTTTAAATGAAAAGAACTCTCGTTTCCTTTTTGCTAGTATGGGTTATGGCATGTAGTTTTTAAAACCAAAAGTGATCACTAAGATGTATACCCCACAAAGAACGATTTAAAACTTAAGGTGAGATATATTACCGACCAAATGGCTAAACATATATCGAGAGAAACAAATGAAATGGTCTAATTAGGTACAAAGTTCACTGTAAATAGAAGTATGTATAGAAGTTCATTTTTTGCAGTTTCAAAGAAATAAAAAGAGCTTCCCTTATGGATATTCATGGAAAAAAATTATTTTGTTTTTCATTTAATTTAGTTGTTAAATAAAATTAATTTTAGCAATACAAATAAGTAATTAGATGATAAATTTAATTTATTTATTTATTTTACGAGCATCTACCCTAGAGGGTCATTAGCAACAACAAATATATGTTTTTCTAACATTCAGTAAATTCAAACATTATTGGTATTTGATAATTTAAATGTAAACATAATTATGCAAAGTTATAAACATTGGATGTTTTCAAAAATTTAAATAAACTTTGAACATTAGTTTCACTGTCACCAAGAGCGATGTCCAGCCGATTGGCCATTCTGCAATCTTCCCTTACCAAGATGTACTCCATGGTCAAGGGTACATTGCAGGTTCAGGTGGAGCAGTCTTGGTAACCAGCTCTTAGAAAATGCATGGGAGAGACTAATTTTAAACCTAGGCTTTTGAGTTCATTTTCTATTGTTTCAAGTGGTATAGATGGGCAAGCATTAAAAATTATTATACGTTTGGCTGGGTTAATTAGTCGTTTTATAACTATTTGTTTGTTGTCGATGGTTATTGATTGGTGTTCCTTAAGCAGGTTATGGACTGCTTCCCTATTACTAAAATGGATACAAAATCTTTAATTGGATATTCTAGAGGTGTATCTTATGAATTTTGGGTCTATTAAGTCAGCTATTTTGAGAACATATTATTTTTGTTTTATGCCTGGTAATGTATGTAAAATTATAGCATTTTCTCGTTTTGAAAAACGTTCTGAAGCGGTGGCTTTAGCATATGTAGCAGTGGTTTCAGTTGCGTTGGGGTTAGACTGGACTTTAGTGAAATTATTTCTTTGGACTAGTTCAATTTCTTTTCTGTTTTTGATTTATTGGTTTCAAAAAATTGGGAGAAATTTCTGACGTATTAGGAGCTGTCGACATTTTGTTCCAGCCTGTAAGCCTTTAAAAGGCGTTAAATAAATTAACTGACTATAAATATATAACTATTTTTTTCAATAATGGTACACGCGCACTAATATTTTTTAAAATGCACAAAATAAAGTCAATAGATGCATAAATAACACTCGAAATATATAAATCATTCGCTTTAAAGAAGCGTGTCTTCTTCACATGCAACTCAAACCAGCTGTTTTTCTAAATTTAATTAAAATTATATTCAAAAAAAAAAAAAAAAAGGTTACTTTAATTGAACGTTCTGATAATTGACGTTTGGATAATCGACGCTCCACTGTACCTACAAGTTGATATAGTGATATCAGCGGATATAGACAAGACTTTCAAATATAACTCATCCCTTAATGAAACCATCATCCCAACTATAAATAGTCCAACCATTACGCCATTTCTTAGAGGTTAACTTGAGTTTGCAAGTTAACATCTAAGGTGATGTTCGATATCAGTTAATGGTTACTCAGAATAATATGAAGTTAGGGCTAATTACAAAAATCCATCTTTTGAATGAGAGGTTACAAAGGGACATTATTATAGAGCTAGAAATTGATAATAAAATATACTCATTTAAATCAAATAATTAAAAAATATATTAATATGTAATGCAAAATGTGGACCCAAGTGAAGTTTGAACATCGAACGATATGTGATTAGCACAATTCCGCATTTGAGTTTATAATGGTAAAATACTTAATCATCCTCTAGTAGATTTTAACATCATGTTCATAGTTCTAGGATGTTTTTTTTTTTTTTTTTTTTTTTTTATTTCCCTTCCTTGCCTCTCGGCTACACGGGTTTTGCAGGGATGGCTTGTAGCCATCACTGCTGGTTTTAACAGTTTAACATAACATTTCAATATTACTTTTAACATTGCAAGAATAAATTTTCTTAAACATTTAACAAAACATTTCAATATTACATTTAACATTTAACATTTCAAGATTACACTACACGTTTAAAGTAACATTTAATATTTAAAATACATTAAACGCTTTACATAACTACATACTTGTGTTTAATACAATATACCTTATATCTAATACAACAACCTATATTTAATACAACATACTATATTAAACTTAACTACTAATACAAACTACTAATACAACTACTAATACAAACTACTAATACAACATACTATATTAAAATTAACTACATACTAACTATAACATACTATAATACATAATAATAACTACATAATAACTATAACATACTAATTTAAAATAACAACATACCTATATCAAATTTTTTTATTTTTTATTTTTTTTTAATTTTACGTTTATATAGGCATTATTCGGTGATGGGGTTGTCGTCAGCATCATTCCTGTCCAGGATTCTTTCTGGGGCGTGGCCCCTTCTTTCTAGGTTGAAGTGCTCTACCCCCACTTCAGTTTTCCAACCATACACAAAACTTTTGTAATACGGGTAGTTGTCAGCTGATACTAGTTGAGGGAAATCACTGTAGCTTGGCTCTCAATGCCTCAAAGGCAGTGCATGAAATTACCACATGTTCAGCGGTTTCCGGTACACCACAGCTGGGACAAAGCGGGTCAATATTTTTACCATGTTTCTGGAGCTTGGCTCGAAAGCCCCCGTGCCCTGTGAGAAACTGTGAGATCCAGTAATCCGGGAGTACCCAAGTTGCTTGAAGACGTGACCTAACAGTGGGGAAATATTTTCTAAGAGTAGCCCCTTTCGGGGTTGTTACCCACCGCCTGTTCCATTCTTCTATCGTGTACTCTCGGATTATCTCCAACCATTTCCTTGGATTTGCGTCGATCAGAGACCGGAGATTATTTGGTAGTCCCACCGAGCCTTCCCTTTTCATTTTAAATTTAAAACCATCTTCTTGCAGTACAAGGTCAAGAGGTACCCCTCCTGCTAAGACCTGGACCCCCTCATGAGACACTGATCGGTACGCCCTGGTGACTCGCAGCAGAGAATTACGCTGAATTGTTGCCAGCCTACTCATCTGTCTGCGTGAGAGGTTTTGGTACCAGGCGGGAGATGCATACCGTAGGATACCAAGTATCACTCCTTTATATATCGCCATCGTAGCTGGGTATCTGAGGCCCCACAAGGCGCCCCCTAACCTACTGAGACAGTTCAATGATAAGGCCGTCCTATTGGCAAGGTATTCCAAATGAGGCGTTACATCAAAATTTCTTCTTATTTTCACACCCAGGTAGGTGACAGTCTCAGTTGGACGTATTCTTTCTCCTTCAATTCTAATAATAGGGTTAGGCCTACACTTATTTCCTTTCAGAAGAATGGCCTGTGTTTTTGCAGCCGCCATTTTCATCTTCTGTTTACTGCACCATCTACTAACTAGGCCAGCACATCTTTCAGCTTCTTGCTTCAATTGGACTATACTGTTAGCAGACACCACGACAGCCAGATCGTCGACACAGGCAATCGCGGGGAACCGTTCTTCTTCGAGTATAGCCAACATATCATTGAAGACTAACTTCCACAGGGCCGGACCAAGGACAGAGCCCTGAGGACAGCCCCTCTCGACTACATCTTCATACTCATAAAAGTTTCCGCGTATTTTAACACGTCGGTCCTGGAGGTAGCTCATTACCAGCGCATACAAATTGCTAGGTGTATCGTATCTCTGGAGCTGGTAAAGTACGCTTGGCCACCACACACTATCAAAGGCAGAGGATATGTCAAAGAGGAGTAACATGACGTACCGATCTGCCCTCTCAGCTACGTCATGACGTACCCTCAACAAAGCATCAGCGGTTCCCTTGCCTTTAGTGGATCCGTATTGCCGTGGATGGCTTGCTCTTGTCAGAACTGGCTGCAGTTCTAGGATGTTTAAGAAATAATTAAATTTACAGTTATAAACATTTAAATGAACAATCTGATTAATATGAACAACACTGGCATACAATTTTATGGCTATAAATTAAAATACAACCAGATAAAACTAATAAAATTATTTCACCCAATAATTGCCAAATCGGAATGTCGGTCCGTTTTTGATACCGGAATATTTTTTGATACCGTGTATAAAAATATGATCGATGAGCGTTTAGTAGGCACTGATGTAATGCGGTCCATTATCCGCAAGAGTAGTCTTTGTCCACCTGGATTACTAATACATTAACCCGGCGTTGGTCGCTAGCCGATCTGGTACACCGTTAGTTGCTAGGTGAGCATTTGATTTTCTTAAAAAAAAGTTCTTTGATTTTCATAAAAAATGCAATTTTATGTTACCAAATATGTATTTATAAATGGTAAATAAATGTCATCATAGTGTATCAATAATTGTAGTATGGAGTATAAGGATTAAACATATATTTATATAAAATTTACAAAGATATATTGTAAAACTACAAAAAAACCAAACAAAAATTAAATACTATACTATTTACATAATAATGTGTTTTTCATCAGCTAGATCATTTTCTTCTATACAATTATTACAAGTATATTTAGTATTTTCACATGCACTTATTTACATTTTTTTTTTTTTAATATTTCTTCGGCACCTCTATACCAGATCTATTTTGTACTGCCTCGAACAGCCACGAACAAGGATAAATAACTATCAATAATCAAGAACAAGAATCAGGAATAGTAAAAATTTCAGATTTCTTGAAAATTATTAAAAAAATAAGGAGATGAATTTGTCAGGGGTGCAGTCAAGGTTGAATAAACACAGCCAGTTTTTAAATGAAAAACTTATATTTTGGCGTGCCAACGTTTCGACCTGCCTTGCAGGTCTTCATCAGGGCTAAAATAACAAAAAAATGGATGTGACCAAGATGATACTAACATTAAAAAAAAAAAAAAAAAAAAAAATAAACATAATTTAAAAATGAAAAAGAAACAAGAAAAAAAAAAAAAAATTTGCAGTTAACTAGATAATTGAATACAAAATAGTAGTGAAGTTTAGTCGAAGATACAGTTGTAATGGAGTAATTAAATAATTTAAATTGAATAATATAAATTTAAAATTTTGTAAACTAATACAACAATACAAACTAATGTTACAATTTTATTAACAGATGTTTTTTATTTGGAATTAAAAAAGGTATAAGGGATCTATATGAAAAGGAAAATGATAAAATAGAAAGGTAAGCAAAATAATAAAGTTGGCATAACAATAAACGAAGGAAGAGGTTGAGAAAATATGAGAAATTAAAATAAATGGACTTACTGAAGTAGTCTAGATGAAGGCTTGACTAACAATGACTGTTAAAAAATAAAATTAGGGAAAAGGGGGGTGGGAGATAATGACTTGCAGAAAGTAATTAAGGGTGGCAGTGACTAATATAACATATGAAAGGGGGCGCATGGTGGATAAAAAACCGAACTACATTTTTTTAAATTTTATTTAAAAGGCGTGGAAGATGTTAAATATGAATTTAAACATTTCGCTATCACCGTCAGCAAAAAAAAAAAAAAATAAATAAAAAAAATAAAAAAAATAAAATAAAATAAAATAAATAAATAAATAAAAATAAAAATTAAATAAATAAATAAATAAAAAAAAAAATAAATAAAAAAAAAAAAAAAAAATAAATAAATTAAATAAAAAATAAATTAATAGTGATGGAAAGGTTATAGTTTTTTAATAAGATTTAATACTTGGGAATAAGTGAGGGAAATGTATTGTTTATCAATTTTATGGTTTACAGGATTAGGTTCTAAATGGATGTAAATGGATTCTGATAATAGACGTTTACTATGGTTGAAGACAGTGGCAAGGATAGATGCTTTTTCGAAATCAAAGGTATGATTTAATGATAAGGAATGTTCTGAAAGTTTGGAGGCGGAGGGATTTTTGGAAGAGATGGAAAGTTTGTGTTGGGAGATGCGGGCTTTAAGGTGATTTTTGGTTTCACCAATATATGATGAATGGCAATTAGGGGAGGAACATGGGATACGGTAAACAACATTTGATTTAAGTTGGAGAGGAATAGGATCTTTTAGGTTGGTGTAGATGTTTCGAAGTTTATTCTGTGATTTAAGGCCTAGACGTAGGTTAGGGAAGGTTGAGCGAAGAGACTTTTGAATGTTATCAGAGAGGAAGGGGATATAAGGTAGGGATCTGTATAAGAATACAGAGGGTGGAGGTGCGGGGGAATTAGAAGAAGGAAGGTTGGGGGTAGGATGATTGAGGTAATTTGAAAGTAGTTTATCGATGGTCTTAAGTGGGAAACTGTTAGATTGGAGAATTTGTTTAATACGTAATATGTTAGTCGTGTGGTATTGGGGATCTGATAGGGAGAGGCAGCGATGGATGAGGTTCTTGGCGACATTGATTTTTTGATGATATGGGTGTTGAGAATGAAAATTTAACAGTCTGCCAGAGTAGGTAGGTTTTGTGTACCAATCAGTGGATACAGTGTGGTCAGGATTTCTAGTGATTAGGAGATCAAGGAAAGGAAGGGAATTATTAACTTCACGTTCGACAGTAAAACGGAGTCGAGGGTGGTAAGAGTTAAAGGCTGAAAGGATAGAAGGAATATTTTCGGGATTAAGGACAAGAAAAAGGTCATCGACATACTTTTTAATAAAAAGAATGTCTTTAGGAAATGATGGTAGAATGGAGTTCAGTAGATCATTAAGGACGATGTTGGATAGGTCTGGTGCAAGTGGATTGCCCATGGCAAGCCCGGAGATTTGGTGATAAAACTTATTATGAAAGGAAAGGTAACCTGATTTGCAACAGAGTTCTAGGGATTTTAGGTATGAGGAACGGTTAAGTGGGGTGTGAGGTTGTATGGATGTCCAATTATTGTTTACAATAAGGAGAGCATTGTCAATGGGAATATTGGTAAATAAACTTTCAATGTCAAAGGATACTAGAATGAAATCGTCGGGAATGTTAAAGGATAGTAGTAGTTCTCGTAGGTGGAAGGAACTGTGGATATCGTATGGGTTATCATGGCTAAGGATTTGAAGAGATGGAAGGAGGAATTTGCTAAGCTTAAGGGAGGGTGAATTGATATTGGAAGTAATAGGACGAAGAGGGGTATTGGTTTTGTGGATTTTTGGAAGACCATAAAAACGAGGAGCTACGGAATTATAGGAGATAAGGTTTCTGTAAGTATGATAGTTTATCTGTTTAGATTCTAAAAGGGATTTAATGTGTTGGTTGAATTTAGTGATTAGGGAAGGAGTAGGATCACGTTTGGTGGGGAGATAGGTAGTGGGGTCAGAGAGGAGTTCTA
This sequence comes from Euschistus heros, assembly GCA_003667255.2. Lineage (NCBI taxonomy): Eukaryota > Metazoa > Arthropoda > Insecta > Hemiptera > Pentatomidae > Euschistus > Euschistus heros. The sequence goes on along the minus strand of RCWM02000153.1, from coordinate 937,178 downwards.
ACATTTTTTCATTGTAATCAGTTCGGTTCATGATTACAGTTTTGTTACCTTTATCTGCTCTTGTGACAATAATCTGATCGTTAGATTTTAAAAAAGATCGGGTAAAAGATAGATCTTCGAAGAACTGAGGAGAAAGGGTGGAAGGTTGAGAGGGCGGGTGTTGCAGGTGATTAGAAATAATATTGCTGACGGTGATGCGCGACAATTCTCTATCTTCATCGGTACATTTAAGTAGGTCATCTCTGTAGATGTTTTCTAAATCGGTGAGTAATTGTGGATGAATAGGGTGAATTTTTGACTGGGGAGTAACAAAATTGGGACCTAAACTTAGAATATTCGAGACAGGAGGGGGGATTTCAGTTGAGGAGATGTTATGAATCCATGTTTGGTCTCCTTTAGGATAAATTTTGTGGCGTACTGAATTTTGGTATAGTTGGTCGAATTTTTTTATCAATATAAACTTTTTCTGTGTTTTAAAGAATAAAGAAATTTTGGAGATGAAGTTATTTAAATTGATTATATTGTCTTCATCAAAATGAGAATGTAGGATATGGGTGAGGGTTGAGATCTTTTGGTTAAGGTTATGGATGTTGAGGATGATTTCGCGGATTTTTAGGTTTAATAGGGATTTTTTTAAATTTAAGGGATGAAAAAGCCAACTTTGAGGAGAAGGGTTTGGAAATGGTGACGGTACTTAAGGAATTTTCAATGAATTTAGGAAAGAGTGAGTGGGATCGACATTTTAGGAGAAAAATTCTCTGTTCTATTTTTTCAGCTAGGTTTTTATGGAGGCGACATAGGCGGTTGAAATGGGGTATAAGATGGGGAAAGGTAGATTTGAGGGAGGAAATGGATATGTTGGGTTCAGTAGAAGAGTGGTGAAGAAGAGAAGAGGTTTGGGAAGTTACAATGGTAGAAGTTGTATTGATAGACAGAGCCGGAGAAACAACGTCGGGTGAAGAGGTTTTCGAAGCAGCTGGAAGTAGTTGAGATGGCCGCATCTCCCAACACAAACTTTCCATCTCTTCCAAAAATCCCTCCGCCTCCAAACTTTCAGAACATTCCTTATCATTAAATCATACCTTTGATTTCGAAAAAGCATCTATCCTTGCCATTGTCCCCAACCATAGTCAACGTCTATTATCAGAATCCATTTACATCCATTTAGAACCTAATCCTGTAAACCATAAAATTGATAAACAATACATTTCCCTCACTTATTCCCAAGTATTAAATCTTATTAAAAAACTATAACCTTTCCATCACTATTAATTATTTTTTATTTAATTTATTTATTTTTTATTTTTTTATTTATTATATTTTTTTATTTATTTATTTATTTATTTATTTTTTTTTATTTTTTTTTTTTTATTTATTTTTATTTTTATTTTTTTTTTTTTTTTATTTTATTTTATTTTATTTTTTTTTTTTTTTTTTTATTTTTTTTTTTTTTTTTGCTGACGGTGATAGCGAAATGTTTAAATTCATATTTAACATCTTCCACGCCTTTTAAATAAAATTTAAAAAAATGTAGTTCGGTTTTTATCCACCATGCGCCCCCTTTCATATGTTATATTAGTCACTGCCACCCTTAATTACTTTCTGCAAGTCATTATCTCCCACCCCCCTTTTCCCTAATTTTATTTTTTAACAGTCATTGTTAGTCAAGCCTTCATCTAGACTACTTCAGTAAGTCCATTTATTTTAATTTCTCATATTTTCTCAACCTCTTCCTTCGTTTATTGTTATGCCAACTTTATTATTTTGCTTACCTTTCTATTTTATCATTTTCCTTTTCATATAGATCCCTTATACCTTTTTTAATTCCAAATAAAAAACATCTGTTAATAAAATTGTAACATTAGTTTGTATTGTTGTATTAGTTTACAAAATTTTAAATTTATATTATTCAATTTAAATTATTTAATTACTCCATTACAACTGTATCTTCGACTAAACTTCACTACTATTTTGTATTCAATTATCTAGTTAACTGCAATTTTTTTTTTTTTTGTTTTTCTTTTTCATTTTTAAATTATGTTTATTTTTTTTTTTTTTTTTTTTTTTTTTTTTTTTTTTTTATGTTAGTATCATCTTGGTCACATCCAATTTTTTTGTTATTTTAGCCCTGATGAAGACCTGCAAGGCAGGTCGAAACGTTGGCACGCCAAAATATAAGTTTTTCATTTAAAAACTGGCTGTGTTTATTCAACCTTGACTGCACCCCTGACAAATTCATCTCCTTAGTAAAAACTCACAGTCAACAATACAACCATCATTATTAAAAAAATAATATAAATACATTTCACGACAGTTTATCAAGTAACTACTTAAAATGAATCTTCTCAACTGGCTTTTTATCCAAGAAGTCAAGCATGTTAGATCCACGACTCATTTTGAACCCAAATAATCACTAATCAACTGAATGAAATTAGAAAACTCGCTCAGTAAAATGTCATGAATATACTGCACGAGAGATAAGCTGATACTGAGGAGTGTGGACATGGCAATTTTCAGTACAAATCTCCCAATATCCAGGCCACCTGCATCCGTTTTATTTAGAAACCAAATACTCTTATTCGAAAATGTCCTAAACTCAGCTATAATGAGGTTCAAAGATGAAGGTTAAATTCTGACGAACTTATTAAATATTTTTTAGAAAGGTAACACCTAATCAGTTCAACTTTAACTAGGTTAAAAATTGCTGCTAAGCGTGACATTGTTGAGAAAATAATGCTCAGTTGCATACATCAATACAAGATTTTTATCGATAAACAAATAAAACTTCAGTTATTAGTTAAAATTATCCAAAGACTACACTTGTAAGAGAAACCGAGGCAGTGATGGGGATCCTAGTTACATTGAATTTTCAAAAAGAACAAACAATATAAAAATAAAAAAAAAATTGAAAAGCAAACGAATCTTCGTAAATTAAATAAATAAATACTACTGAAAATATAAATGGTTTTGTTACAAAATATTAATGCAATTGACTGTAAATGTGCCCATGCTTGGGTATTGATATTAATGACAGTAATTTTTCTTTCATGGTTCATTTATGTCTATTAAGTGAACAAAAAATATTGTATTCCATTCTTACATTGATGTAGCAAGGAAGTAGTTATAGATCTCTGGTATCAAAGATTCAGTGCTTTTCATCAGCATCAGCGCTTATGCATCAGCATAAGTATATTTAAACATTTATGCTCAATGGCAGGCCCATATCTGTTTGTTTCCACGGATTGTGGATGTTAAGGACCAGTAAGTGGACATGGTTCTATCGGCCTTTTCCCAATACAACGAATTATCCGATGATTATTTTAATATGTATTATGATTATAATAAGAAAATAAAAATTTGAAGCAGGAAAACCACAGTTGTGATCACGATAAACTCAAAGTACTTTAGTGTGACTATGAACTTTTAATAAAAATGTTTACTTCAAGATTTATGCAGTTTTGATGGATCTGTTTAATGTACAAATACACTTAAGATAAGCTTGCTGCCAATTTTTCCTTCTCCTATATTTGAATTTTTGAATTTTACTTTATTTTTTTTGTACTTTGAAGATGAAAGCGTGAATCTAATAAATAATTTGTGGTTATTACAAAGCTCATGAACCCACTATCCACTACTAAACCCCACATTTGAATAAATGTTTCTCAAGTGAGTGACGTAAAAATAGACACTAAAAGAACAAATATACCATGTTAAAGGTTCTTTGGATGTTCTGATGATGATGTGACTGGCTTCTATGTTAGCATTGATTTTCATTGAAACTACTTGTAAATGGTCCTAGCTATCTTATTCTTCCTCCTTTTATATTGACTACAATATCTATATGGCTGCATATAGAGTTTTCAATTCTTCATTCGTCCTCATTCGCGAAATATTCAGTCCATATTTAGTAGGACTTGGATTTTCCTTTGCCACATGTTTAATACTTTTTTCTTAAATGATGTCAAGGTCCATGTCTCACTCCCGTACATAACAACCGGTTAAAAGATCGTTCGATAGACTCTTATTTTGAGATTGCTGGTTATATTTGTATATATAAAAAAAATATATTAGAGGCCATATCACCTGTTTCATGCTAATATTCTAGTTTTTATTTCTTCTTTGATACTATTGTCCTCATTGATGACAGTACCCAGGAACTTAAAATTAGGCACTCTCTCGAATTGATATCCAGCCCCCTTCAAGTATCTATGTCCTCTTTCCACCTTGGTCGTTACCATTTATTTGGTCTTTTCTTTATTTAGTGTGAGTCTTACATATCTCGCTGCTTTTTCACTCTTCTCAAAAGCTTCTAGAACCGCATTGGTAGATTTTCCTGTAATCACTACATCGTAGCTAGTTGGTTCCCTAAGATTATGTTAGGACATTCAGGTAGAAAGAGAAGTAGAGGAAGATGTGGAGGACGATCTTTGGACTCTGGATGTTAAAGGATGGAGAAGGGCAGCTGAGGATAGGTCGGAATGGAAGAAAATTGTAGAGGATGCCAGGATTCTGTTAGGACCATAACCACCATAAGATGATGACAATAATGATGATATTGAGCCTACTTAATTTTACTTTTGTTTCATTAAAAAAAAAAAATAATTAGTTTACGACCTTATCATGAGTGAACCTATTAATCCATTGCTAAATATTGTAAATATTGAACGAGATGTTTTGGTTTCATAGAAATAAAATATTAAAAAAAAAAAAAAAAAAAAAAAAAACTGTTTAGGCCTACAATTTAGATTATTGATGCTGCTGTTGGACCAACATAATTTTACATAATAATGACACGAAGGTCTTTATAAAATACAGAAAAATGTATATTATATATAAGTGGATACTAACATATAATGATAACCACAAAAGAGGAAAATATAAATGAATGGTTTTTTCTTATACATTTCTCTTGTGCTATTTATTTAGTTCGTAGGAAGGATTTTTACTATTTCCTTGACAGAAGCCCGTGTTCCACAAGGCAAAGTTCTGGATCCAGCCTTTTGTATCCTCTTCATCGAAGATATTCCTACCTCTCTGGATACCTTTTTCATTTACTAATGACAGCAATCATCATGTAAATAATATAGACTATTAAACGGGAAATCTCAACTTTCCATTGACCCGCTACCTAGGGATCCATCTGAAGCAACAACATATTTCGAATTCACATTAAAAAAAATAAATAAATAAAAAAAAAATAATCCTGTATCACTACAATCCGTAAATGTGTTGGGTTTACTTTTGTAAGAATGTACTGTAACTTTGCCAACGGTTGTGAAAGGAAGATATGTGTATTGCCATAATCATGCTTAACCGCCAGGTTTTGCCCTAAATAAAGGCACACTCTTTATAGAGGCTACGTGTCCCAGCAGTGTCTCCCTACCTCGATGTCGATCCCCTGCTGAAATAACAGAATATAATTTTTCTGCCTTTGACTGCCAAGTCAAGAGCCTAACTAACTAAACTAATGCGGCTCCCTTGAATCCACGTAAAATGGCAAGAATCTGCTTTTCGTTATAGACTAATCCAATATTTACCAAAAAAAAAAAAAAACGTTTATGGCTTCCGATAAATCACAAAAAGACTTATTTACATGATAATAATTAATAATTAGGACATACGAAGTTTTTATTTACCGATTCTTCTCGTAATCCTTACAATAAAAAACCCTTAATGTTTTTTATTATGTATCAAATAAACTTATCCATAATGAACTTCACATCCTAATGGGGATTAGTTGCTGTATTGGCCCAAACCATATATCTACCCTTTCATGATAAGACTACCCAATCGAATCCACAAGTCTACCAACATTAAACAAAAAAATTAACAAATTTCATTTTTATTATGGATTGTAAATAAAACATTAAATGTAAAAAGATATTATCTAAAATTAAGTATTTTATTTGATAAAAAATTAAATATGTTTTTTTCTGAGTGTAGTTATCGGTTTGAAGTGTATAATACATATATGTGTGTAATATACCAGGTATGCAAGTTTAAAATGTCGTTTATTTCTTAAAATAAATACACAGTAATTTAAAAAAAAGTATAATATATTTTATTCAAAGTACTGACCCTCGCTTTCTACACATTTTGCCCATCTCTCGGGCAATATATGGATACCATTCCAAAAGAATGCTTCATCTTTATTTGAAATCCATTCATCGAGCCATTTTCGTACGTTTTCGAAATTGTTGAAGTGTTGCTCCGCCAATGAGTGTCCCATCGATGAGAAGAGGTGATAATCAGAAGGCGCCAGGTCAGGTGAATACGGCGGGTGGGGTAGGAGTTCCCAACCAAGCGAAGAAATCGTTTCCTTAGTCAATCTGGCTGAATGTGCAGGAGCGTTATCATGCTGAAGAATGACTTTGGCGTGCCTGTGAGCCCATTCTGGGCGTTTTTCGATCAATGCGTGACTCAAATTGATCATTTGTTGTCGGTAGCGCTCGGTATTGACTGTTTCGCCGGGTTTGAGAAGCTCGTAGTAGACTACTCCCTTCTGATCCCACCACACACACAGCATTGTCTTCTTCCCAAAACGATCCGGTCTTGCACTCGATGTGGATGGTTGTCCTGGCGTTACCCATGATTTTTTTCGTTTGGGATTCTGAAAATAAATCCATTTTTCATCGCCAGTTACAACTCGATGCAAAAAAACCCTTTCTTTCGTGGCGTAAAAGCAGCATTTCGCACACAGTTTTTCGTTTTCCCCCCCTCTGTCGTTCGTCCAATTCATGTGGAACCCATTTTCCAACCTTTTGAATCTTTCCCATAGCTCTCAGGCGATCGGAAATGGCTTGCCTAGTGACATTCAACTGTTCTGCCATCATTTGTTGGGTTTGGGTATTGTCTTCGTCTAATAAAGATTGCAATTCGAAGTCCTCAAACTTTTTTGGTCGATTTTCTCGTTTTTGATCAGTAACATCAAAATCACCACGTTTGAAACTTTGAAACCAACGTTCACATGTCCTGACGGTTGGAGCAACATCGCCATAAGTCTCAACAAGAATTCGATGACATTCAGATGCCTTTTTCTTTTGATTAAATAAGAAAATCATGACATGCCGCAAATGCTCTTTATTTGGCTTAAAATTAGACATTTTTAACACCAAAGAAAGGTATGATACGTCCACGTAAACGACTTAAAAACAACTGACTTTTGTAAACAAATGACTAACAAACAAAATAGCGTTTAGAGATAAGCAAATCCTTCAATAGGCTAAGAGCGCATTCTATTGGAATTAAAACGACATTATAAACTTGCATACCTGGTAAGTATAATATCAATATATCTATCTATATCGGGCGCAACAGTCCATGAAGGACCTGAGCCTCTGCACACAGCTTTCTCCTCTCCTCTCTGTCCGCGGCCACGTTCCTCCAATTCCGGAAATTCAGCCGCCGGATGTCCCCCTCTAAATCATCCATCCATCTTTGCCTGGGCCTGCCTCTTCTCCTTGCTCCTCCTGGCGTTCCTGATCACATTTGTCTTGGCAGCCTTTGAGGTTCCATTCTCTTCAAATGACCCAGCCATCGCAACCTGCGCCTGTGGTGCTAGCTAGCTTGCTAAACACTACAGCCGGTCCCAAGCTCGGATAAAGCAGGAGGGTTGGGCGACCTCACCTCTATAAAAAAACCAAATTCCCAGATACTGCGGAGAGAAGAGTAATTTAATTAATATAAGTATTTCTAAAAAATTATCAACCATTAGAGTGTTATCGGTTAATATTGAACGCAATTCAGTTTTTCACAAAGCACTTTCTTCTTTGAGTGATGATTATGGGTAGATAAAATTTAATCTGGTTTCTAGCTAAAAAATGCAAAAAACAAAAATGTGACGTGTTATAGCAATTTAGGAGGCTTTCAAATATTTTATAATCTTTAAATTCCTGAGATTAATCTCATAAATTATTAAATTGGTAAAACTTCCTGTTAAAACCAAATTTTCTGCCGTGCTATTCCTTGATCATTATATACTGTGATGATTTCTATATGCTTATACAGAGCTAGATAGCAGAAATTGAGTTTTGATGCTTAACTTACGTATGTATATTTGTATAATACAACTATTCAATTTTTCTGAAATACAGAATATTATAGGTATATAAGTAGTACACATGAGGCGTGGAATTCCAAAACCAGCTATGTCCAATTTCTAGAATTTTTTTTTTTAATGAATAGTTTTTCTTCTAGACTATGTTTAGGTGAAAGATTTTCTCGTATAATAACCAATATTTACTGTCAAAACTTCTCATACTAATTTTGTGTCACTGAATGAGTTGAAAACAAATCAAAAGCAGTTGAACCGTAAATTTGTGGTTTGGGTTGGCTGCGATATTGAAAATACAAAAAAAAAAATAATAGTCAATACGGCATTTATAATTAGTAAAACTTCAAAAAGTTTCTTTTTCGAAAACCTCGTTTTTCTGAAATAAAAATATATAACTTTAATAATTGCAAATTGTTTCTGCTGATTCTTGTAAATATTGTTCTTTGCTTCTATTAAGATAAGTCTGCATCAACGGCAAAGCGAATTTATAAAATCATTATGTAGAATTATCTCTTTTAATGTTATTTTTTTCAGTTACTTTCGCTTGAAAATGTCATTATTATTTAAAAAAGGGATATTTAAAACGAGTTTTAAACAATTCTAGCAAAACTTTAGCATTATAGTCGAGTCTTTGTTAAATTTGGCTTTTAGGACACGGGTGCTACAAATACGAGGTGCCATAATTAAAAAAAGCTTATTTACTCAAACCTATAAAAAAAGAATTTCCAAGTGGGAATTTTCGTTTTCTATCCACTAGACATTTGTGTTTACATATCTTACCATTTCGGGCTCGGAATTGTACCTTCGATGTTTGATTTTTTATCTCCTAGAATCGCTGATTTCCCCAGTGTGCTTCGCTTGGGAAAACAAAGCGGTAAGCCAGTACGCTTCCACCATTTTATCAATGTTGTTCTAAAACATTTAAGCAACTCTTCCTTTAACCTCACCAGATTTAGAATTTTTGCTGATTTTTTTTTTTTATGCTAATAAAGATTTAGTATAAAATGAGTAGTACACACTCTCGCCTTCTGAAGGCGCATCTATTGTACTTAATTTGTCTATTATAAGTAATATTTTTATACCTTTGATGTTTCCTGACGAATTTGAGAATAACAGAAAAATGAATTTACAATTTATCTAAACCTGCAGTTATCTCACTTCTCCCTTGCGATGAAAACGTTTTGTATTCTGCACACTTCAATGAGCAACATCAGAAATGGGTTTGGTTCTAATTGGCCATTTTGGTGTTTTTTGCTTGGGCTTATCGCATTTATAATTACTTTCCTCAAATTTCTGATGTTAATATCATTATGTAACTGATGATGTTATGTAATCGTATCAACACTAATTATTTTTATGAAACCATTTTCAATAACCTAATTCAATGGAGCAGGTCAAAGCATCGAAATAATGATATCAGATTTGTCAAAACAAGTACTCATCACTGAATGATTTTGTGATTTGGAAAGGTACGTCATGTACTTATAAAGCTATTGCAGTTTTTTTAAAAGAATTGTATAGATCTGTTTTAATATTTTCTCGAGAGATTCGTGTTAACAGTTTGAAGATTTTATTTCATCCTATTAACTATAAGCTATATATATTGCTAAGGTAACGCACATTTTTTGCAAGTGCATTACCTCTCAGCAAATACCGCCCCCAGAGATGTCCCATAACTTGCGGACTAGGCCTAAAAAAGACATATACGCTTACATAATAAGCTCCATACCAACTCGAATCCACTACTCTCTCAACTTGCTTTCCAATCAGTTCTCGATAACTCTCCGAGGCGTCTGAAAAGAAGATGGCCTAGGGACCATTCAATATGGTCCTCCTATTGAATTTCTGCCAATGGATAACTGCTTTACAGATCATTTACATTATTTTACAGTTCCCCGAATTTACTTTATTATATTATAATTTAGTTATAAATATGAATAAAAACATTGATTTTAAAGGAAATGATATCATTTCCCTAAAAGCCAAAAACAACAAAATGCACAGTATTAGGAACGTGGATAGCTAATTATAATATACGAAATTATGAATATTACTAATTATAATATACGACTCATGGGACCGAGACACCAGAACTCACATTGGGAGGTCAAACATAAAAGATCAACGTGAAAATCTTTATTTTATTCTCTAAAAGCTATTTGTGATTTATTTTAATTTATTCCTCGACCTTTATGTAATGTATTCAAATTGATTTTATTTTTACTGAAGTGCATACGAATTTTTAAATTATCTTGTTACTTATAATTAAGGATATAATTTGTGAAAAGATGGTAATAGGACTAGATTGTTGCAAATTTAAATAAATTTAATGGATACAATTATATAAATAACAATTGAATAGAAAATAAGTAAATTGTATCATAAATTTCTAACTCTATATAACATTATATATTTGTAATCTCCCTCGAAGAGTGCACGCCACCTATCGGTCGATTATCAAATTTTACTGCGCATCACATATTTATCACTTTTTTATGGTCATATAATTGAAAATCTTTAAATCTCAATATTGCTAAACCTTCCTTGAACTATGAAGATGATGTGGTTAAAATTTAGTACAGATTGGTTCAGTAGTTTTCGTGGTTAGTGATCACATACGAAAAATGGCTTGTCCTTTAATATAATAGTATAGATGTATTTTTAATTATAATTAATACAAAACTGATAATCTCCTAGTAATTGAATGATTTTTTTGTTGGGGTAACTATATCAATAGAGGTCAAATGTGTTGAGACCCCAAGCTGCGTAGCAAATTCATATTAAGGAATTCTAATGATACCCAGAGGGTTACTACAGAAACGTCAGCTTAAATTCCGTTCTTCCTGCCCTATTTAGTGTTCATATGGACGTTAAGCCTCAATAAACAAACAAACCCTCAGCTATAATGGTTTGGCCATTGTTGTAAAATAGAAGACGACCATGAGACCATGCGTACTTCTAATGAATAGAATGCAAGAGGGTACTGCTCTCCGGAAAAAATGATAATATTCAAGCGTATTGTAGCCAACGTTCAACATTTCACTGCATGATCAAGATATTATATATCTTTTTTTTTATTTAAACGTTAATAGGATGAAATAAAATCTTCAGACTGTTAACACGAATCTCTCGAGAAAATATTAAAACAAATCTATACAATTCTTTAAAAAAAACTGCAATAGCTTTATAAGTACATGACGTTCCTTTCCAAATCACAAAATCATTCAATGATGAGTACTTGTTTTGACAAATCTGATATCATTATTTCGATGCTTTGACCTGCTCCATTGAATTAGGTTATTGAAAATGGTTTCATAAAAATAATTAGTGTTGATACGATTACATAAGATCATCAGTTACATAATGATATTAACATCAGAAATTTGAGGAAAGTAATTATAAATGCGATAAGCCCAAGCAAAAAACACCAAAATGGCCAATTAGAACCAAACCCATTTCTGATGTTGCTCATTGAAGTGTGCAGAATACAAAACTTTTACATCGCAAGGGAGAAGTGAGATAATTGAAGGTTTAGATAATTCATTTTTCTGTTATTCTCAAATTCGTCAGGAAACATCACAGGTATAAAAATATTACTTATAATAGACAAATTAAGTACAGTAGATGCACCTTCAGAAGGCGAGAGTGTGTACTACTCATTTTATACTAAATCTTTATTAGCATAAAAAAAAAAAAAAAAAAAAATCAGCAAAAATTCTAAATCTGGTGAGGTTAAAGGAAGCGTTGCTTAAATGTTTTAGAACAACATTGATAAAATGGTGGAAGCGTACTGGCTTACCGCTTTGTTTTCCCAAGCGACGCACACTGGGGAAATCAGCGATTCTAGCGATTATGATGGCTGTTTTATTGTTTGTGAAATGATGGATATAAAATTGTAAAAATATTAATATATGGGTTATATTAAAAGTTTAAAATAGATTGTTAAGTTTTAAATTGTTTTAAATATTTGATTGGGTATTGTTTTAACATAATTGTTTTATTGTATTTTAACGAAGGGAAATATCCCCTATATATTTGTGTGTATTGTCATATGGGTGTGTGTGTGAATGTTTATATATATTTTTTCTTTAGTTATAGATTTTAAATTTTAGTTACAAAAAAGGAAAAATTATGTAATTGGACCTCGGACTCTTTGGCCGGGTAGTCCGCCGAGCAGCTCAGTACCCTGGTGTCTGAGCTGGCAAGCACTTGCTGCAGGAGTCGGTGGGCTTACTGGCCTGGAGTTTCGGGGTACCCAGTTTTTGGTGTGTATTTGTCAAATTTTGTATTATTATTGACTGGAGGTGTGCCAATGTCGGGAAAGATGTTTAAGAATGGTATTGTTTTTCCAGTTCTGAGGAGGACCCCATTAAATAAGGGGTCGAAACGTCAAAAAGAGAGGAGAGAGGAGAAGGAAGAGAGAAAATATATATATGGATAATAATATTGTATGAACAAAATATTGTTAAATATAAAGGACCAAAAACCCTATTATTGTAAAACAGTTAATTATATAATTTCTAAGGGTCGACAAAATATAATTTTGATATATATATATATTTTTTTTATTGGCGCGACAGACGCATGAAGCTGTCCTTGGCCTGCTCCACAGCCCTCCTCCAGTCGTCCCGATCAGCTGCTTGCCTTAAATATATTTTAGAAACTTTTAAGTCTTCGGAGACGCCATCGAACCATCTTCTCTTCGGTCTTCCACGAGGTCTCACTCCATCCGGTCTATCCCAGAACAATTTTCGGCATGTTCTGTTCTCACCCATCCGGTATACATGCCCCATCCATTTTAGCCGTTGAACTCTTATGAATAGAGACCGGATTTCTGTGTTATTGCACATTTAGTTCGGTTTGGTTTAGCGCTCTCTAACCCAAGTAGTTATCTCATTTATAACCCAAGGATTCTTATGCTTAAATTTTATTTTGCACGAAATTGCACAAATTTGACTTTTTGAGCTTAATTGCACGAATTCGGGTTTTACTGCACGAAATTGCACAATTGAACCAAATTCATCTAATTTTATTCACTTAACCATTATTTTTTTTAAAAATTTTACTTACAATTATCAGGCAACATTTATAACAATCATTTATATTAAATAGGTTGATTAGTTTTAAAATTAAAGAAAAAAGTCGCTTAAATCAAATTTATTTGTGACCTACTTCTTTTAAATGATCGTATTGAATTGGGAGCTCGTATTGAATCTCATTTCATTCCCCACTTCTAATTTAGCACAAAGGGATTGTGCTAAGGGATTGTGCTTTTTGACATGATTTTAAACTATTAACTTTGAAAATGCCAAAAACGTCCGCGAGTGTTTTTTTCATTCATTGTCAAAATTGAAACAATGGACCAATGAATATCCAGAGCTGATATTTGTTTGAAACTCTCGAAGAAAGCTTAAAACGAATTTAAAATGATAAGGGAAGACGTTTATTTTCAAAATTCAAAAAAATCCTTGAGAAAAACTACGGCTAAATTCGTTTAAAAAAATTAAATTATTGTATCAACGGAAAGGAAATAGAAGCTGATAATCTGGATCCATCCACAATCGCATGCTACAAAAATTGTCTTGTTACGTCCATAGATGTAGAACGTTCCTTTTCTTTACTAAAGAGCATTTTATTATGTGACAGGCGGCATAATTTTACTGAGAAATTTATAATGTCGTACATTTTCACGAAACATTTCAAAGCTAATTTATTTTTCAAAAACATTTAATTATATTTTGTTTCCACGTAAAAGGAAATTTGAATAAAGATATTTTATATTTCTTTTAATTAACAATTTTTTTCATCTCCTTTTTTTTCCCAAATTTTAAAGTATTTCTTTAAAGTATGTATTAAGTTTCTAGATTCACGTTTTGAGTTTCTTACTGCACAATTTTGCATATTTTGAGTTTTTTACTGCACGATTTTGCACGTTTTGAGTTTTTTACTGCACATTTTTTAATTTTTTACTGCACAAAAAAACGATTCCTATTTATGAATATCGTCAATGGCAGGTCACCATACAAATCGTATAGCTCCCGGTTCTTCCTTCGCCGCCACATACCGTTAACCTTTATCGGACCAAATATAAGCCTCAGTATATATATATATATATATATATATATATATATATATATATATATATATATATATATATATATATATATATATATTTGTTTCCCTTCCATGGTAACCATATGGAAAAGTCATGTATTTTTAATATTTATACAGGTCCCATGCACATTTGCATACTACCCGTAATTAACAGGTAATGTTTTTTTTTTTGGTAAACCACTAATGAAAAGAGATTTTGAATGGACTTATAATAAACACAAAAAAATCATGTAGATCATTATATATAAGTTTCTTTCTATCATTATAGATACGTTTCTTAAGGACCAACCGTGTAGCAGATATTTAGGTGAAACATACGGAAGGTCTAATGTTTTGACACTACCAATTTTCGGGCTGCTGTGCTTCAACGTTCCAAATTGGGATTTTAGAACACAAGCACAACACTAACAATATATAAATAAATTAAAATCAACCGACCCTTGCCAGATCAAAATGTACAATGTTACTGGACTATTAGGAATTTCGCAAAAATATTGTCCACCACAACGGACTCCACGGAAGTATCGAATTACCCGGACTAGGGGAAGGCGGATTAGCGAGGTTCTACTGTAAGACTTTGCGTGAAACATATTTTCATCTTAGGCGATGGATGAATTTTTATAACAGTAACGCATAAGTATCAAAGTAAACAAGTGTTTTTCTCATTGTAATAATATGTAAACGTTTATAATATAAACTAGGTTAAACAATTGTGTTAAACCAGTCTTGTTTTAGGACTACAGTATAGAATCAGGAATAAGAAAATGAATTTCCATAAAAATAATACTTCAAACTTTCCACTATGCTGGGTTTTAAGACAAAAAAAACAAAAACACAATGGTTTCAGTAGAAAACACTGATGCCAACAGCTAAAGTATTCATTAGAATTTCCGTAAATTTGTAGGGCAGCAGGATTAATATTTTTTAATTATACTCGTACCTGTTGTTTCTTTATTACACATCGCAGAGGAGAGATAGTGGGGTAAGGTACAGGATGTGCCATCTGTAGTCAATAGCGCGAACTAATAGTTTCCAACCCCACTCGTTAGATATCGTTCTAGTATCCTTAATTTCACTTTTCAAAAATATTTCTTATTAGATTAGTATTTTATAATTCAAAAATTGTAAATATAAGTAATATAATCAAATAATGTAATGTAAAACAAAATAATCAATAATATCTCTAAGTAAATTGATTTAAATTCATTATTAATTAAAATTCAACACTCAAAAAAGAACAAAACATGAGTAAAAGCATGAGGAATAAAATATTTGTGATATTATCATTCATCTAACATTAGAATAAAAATAGAAAATCTTTATATACATATACATATGAACATTTTTTTTAAAAGATAAAAGAAAGAAAGAAAACATTGGAAAACAACTTATACGATGTCCTTTCACCTTCTCAGTCTTTGGTCAGTTGGTATAAGTCCAAGCTATTGACAAATTTTGTAAATTCATTTCACCACTGAAACACAGAGTCATAATTAGTTTGGATCCTTGTCTGTCATATAATAAGCAGTCGTAAATTATATGTTTAAAAGTATGTTCTCGTCCATTATATGTGTATATGTGTTACTATTTAGTAAATTAGACCTTTTTAGATAACTAAATGTAATATGTAAATAAATTTGTTTCCCTTCTATAGTAACCATATGGAAAAGTCGTGTATTTTTAATATTTATACAGGTCCCATGCACATTAGCATACTACCCGTAATTAACAGGTGATTTTTATTTTTATTTTTTTGAGATAAACTAGATTTTGAATGAACTTATAATAAACACACAATAAAGAAAAAAAATATATAAAAAAGAAACCATTAACCAAAAACTAGAACAGGCAAAAAAAATAAAAATGTTTGAAACTAAAGTAAAGGAAATATAACAAAAATCTTCAGTAGATGTCTTCGATTGTTGATCTTGGTTTAGATGTGGGTGGTCTTCTGTCTTTATGTTGCTTCCCTATTTTCCAACTTATTTAGCGAATCCACCGATTGCTTTTTGTATTTTTTGAAAAGGTTTTCTTTTGGGGAAGACCATGTATCCCAATTCATCAAAATTGTTTTTATTAGTAAATATCTTTTGTGTTCATATAGAAGTAAAAGTTGAAATGTTTGTGGAGACTGTCCGTCGCAATCACATGTATCTGTATTTTTCAAATGAAACCGTTTCAAGTAGTGATTAGTCTGTTCATGTTCCGATAGCAGTTGAGTAAATTTGTGATGTGTACTTTTTGGTATATTGTGGTTTTGCAGCGTTATGTTTGGGATGTATTTGTGTAAGGGTCATTCTTTTTTCGAGTTGTTCCAAAGTTTGTCTCATTCAGTAAGTAAGTCAGTAGTAAGTAATGAAATTTCATTTATTAAAAAATGTATTACTATATTCTATATAGTATATTTTAATAAATGTTCTGTATTATATATAAATAGAAATCATATATATATATATATATATATATATATATATATATATATATATATATATATATATATATATATATATATCTATTTCATGAAAAGAATAGGTTCCTGGTTTGTACCAAATCTGAAACAAATTCTACTATGCGATCGTCATGAATAAAACAAGGAGCTTTTTTGCTCAACAATCCAGTAAAATTTAACTTGTTTTATTGTTACTGGAGAACGTGCAATAATTTATTTAGTTTTATATTTCTGGTTAGGATAATCAATATGTAATAATTTAATCAACAATAATACCGTCTATTGTATTTCATAATATAAATTATTTTATGTCATTAAAAGATTTTACAGAAGAACCTCGATAATCCGAACCTTTGTAATCCGAACGCCGTTTTGGGAAAAATAAAAACTATTTTCTGAAAATCCGTGATTTAGGAGCCAAAAAAGTTCTTCAACCTTAGTTCAGAAAAATATAAGTGACTATTTTCCAAATGTTTAGTTTTTTGTTTTCTTGATGATTTTTTTTTTATCTTTCTGTACAGCATAATTTTTTTGTATGTACAGTACTGTACATAATGTGTGTTTACACACTATGTAAAATATTACAAAATTCATATGCAATACACTACATAAAATATAGTTAACTTACTGTAGCACAGTAGTATTTCATAAAACCAACTATTTACCTTTAACAATACAACGTGCTTCTTGTTTTATGGGAACTACGAGGTCAGTGTTCATTTTTTGCATGCCACATACTATCCCTGGAAAGCACTTTGTTTGGTATTCCGGACGATTTGATAGTCCGAACCACCCCCGGTCCCAATTAGTTCGGATTATAGAAGTTCTACTGTATTTTAAATCATAATAAATTAATGGGGCATATAAAAAAAAAAAGAAATGACCATTTTATCAAATTTCAGAGTTCAAAAGTCTGTAAATATCCTAATGATTTTTATTATTTACCAATACTTAATAATCCTCTTAGAGCATTCTCTAAGCTTGTTTACTAACACTGGACTTCTTAAAAAAAAAGCCTCAGTTCAGTCATTTGTTTCAAAGAAGAAACCTGACAATGTTGTACGATATTCTCGTAATTTTAAGATATTACTCGAAATTATTAAATATGAAGGGGAAGGTGCCCTTGAAGAGCGCACTGCGCGGCGTTGGTTTGAAAAATTTAGAAGTGGAGATACGACGTTGGAAAGGAAGAAGGGCTCCGGGCGGCCATTAATGGATATTGATGAGGTTCTGAAGGAAGCTGTTGAGTAAAATCCGTCCACAAGTACTCGCGAACTTGCCAGGGAATATGGTTTGTCGAAAGATACTGTTAGTCGCCATCTTCTATCCATGGGGGAGTTGAAAAAGACCTGTAGGCTGGTCCCTCACGAACTAACTCCTCAGCAATCAGCTAAGAGGCTAAAAATTTGTGAAAATCTATTGGAAAACCCTTCTGATATAAGATTTTATCGGAGGATTGTTACCTGTGATGAAAAGTGGGTGTACTGGTGAAATCCGAATACCCTTAATCAATGGATAGATCGCGGTCAAACTGCTTTACCGGTTGCTGCAAAAGGGCAATTTGAAAAATAAATCCATGCTTTGCGTTTTTTGGAATTTTGAAGGAGTTATTCATCACGAATTTGTTCCTGATGGATGCTCTATAAATTCTGAACTCTACCGCGAACAACTGGAAAGATTGTGCGCAAAGTTGTCAGAGCGTTATCCTGCTTTGATCAACCGAAAAGGAGTTTTATTCCAACAAAATAATGCTCGTCCACACACACCAAAGAAAAGTTTACAGAGGTTCATGGTTTTGAACTCCTGCCTCATCCACCATATAGTCCAGACCTCGCACCTTCGGATTGCTGCTTGTTTCGATCCATGGCCCATTTTATTCAAAGGAAAAAATTTGATAATTTTGCCATCTCAAGGAATGGCATCACCGTGGCATCGAGCAATTGACTAGCAGATGGGTAATGACGGTAGATAACAATGGACTATACTTTGAGTATTAATTGTATTTTATATAAACAAAATAATAATACAAATATTTGTTTAAAATACGGTCATTTTTTTTTTTATACACACCCTATTATATAACTTTTATTCCAATTATTAATGAACTTCTGAAGCGATTGTGATTTTTCAAAGCGATTGTGGATAGTTTATAATTTTAATTATATTCCCTTGTCCTTTGTGACTTTATGTTTGTGAAATGACTAAAGACAAATAAAACATAGTCCTGAAGGCTTGTTTATTCAGGTAGAGGCTTCAGGAGTCTCTAAGTTTTCCTAATATGTAAACATCGCTTTTTACAAAACAAAATGTATGTTTTTTTACTTTTTAACAATTTTATTATAATTGATATTATTTTTTTATTAGGAAACTTCTAAATTATATTTAGGCATGCTAATTCCTGAATTATGTACTATATATTATAAACTATATATAAAGTCGATAGCATTAACTAATGAGGATTAGAGAACAAGTTGAGTCTGAACACAGAGAAAACACACCTTTATTATCAATTGCTTTTCCGAAAAAAAAAATCCAATTCGTTTTCAAAATTTCATTAAAGACCTTGGAGTAACTTTTGATCAATATCTATTCTGGAATAACCAAGTTTTCCTTATTACCAGTAAGTGTATTCATTCATTAACAAAAAGCTTTTTGGCGTTCATTTTACCTCCACTGCGAGTGCTGATGCTTAGTATATAGAGAACTGTCTGGTGAATTCGAAATGTACAGCTTTAACATAAGTACACTCATATGCTCTTACCTATCTCGTTGGAATTCTGAAAACTGGTAGATTTATAACAATTTCCGGCATTAATATTACCGAGGCACTTAATATTCCACTCTTTTTATTTTTCGTTGATTGAAATTTACAACTGTACAAAATATATTCATCAAGTAAGTTTGTTGATAACGATTACAATAACATGTCAAAATTTCAAAATAACTACTCGTCAGTAGCACTTTAATAAAAGTTCTACACTAGAAGGTCTAGGTCATCTTCTTTTCAGAAGCCTCGGAGGATTATCGGGAATGGAGTGGAAAGCAAGTTAAGAAACTAGTGGTTTTGGAGCTTACTTTGAACGAATATGTATTTGGTTTAGGTTAAATCAGCAACATATAGAACATTAAGATCTTTATGGAAAAGTTTATCAGTGACAAAGTAAGGTGCATTGAGGATTTTTTGTAGGATTTTGGATTGTAAGGATTGTTATTCCGATCCTTAAAAACCAGAATAAAATCTGCATAAATTCATTTTTTCGAACACATTTCCTTCATCTAGCTTTTAAATACTAGATTTCAACCCGCCTATTTAAATACTACAGTGCATAAGTCTATATCATCTTTGCTTCTTGTTTTAGAAACTCTATTTCTTCTCAATTATCAATGATCCGATCGAATGTAAAAATATGTATATATTAGTTATGTTTCTTTTATATACATTTATCTTTTTTTGGGGAGGGGGGTGGAGAAACTAATAGAATGCCACGTGATTTTTAAAACACCTCCAAAGATTATGTGGAATCACAGTATAAGTATAGTATAAGTTTATTTGTGTCTTAGTAAGAAGGATTAAAGATTTTTAGAAGGATTATATATCCGAATGATTATACGGAATATACGATATAAATTGGTTGGTTTTAACACTATACTTCATTTTATTCATAAAGCTCGATAGGTGTTAGTATAGATAAATCATAATAATATTTACTTTATTGTATATTGTAACATCAAATAATAGAAAAAATAACACTGACAAGAAAAAATATCCAGTATCCTAAAAAAGAAAAAGAAAAGAAAAATACAGATATACTTTGTACTCTTGTGACATAAAAACTTAAATATAACGTAGTAATATACACAAAATATATAAAGATCATATTCCACAATATTTCTAAATCATAAACTTCTATTTCCGTTATGTCGCTAACTAAATTTACTTTTGTGACCAGAGATCAATAAAACTAGCTACTAGGAACAGATTATTTATTTATGAAATATAAATTTATATTTTATTTATTTAAATTTTTTATTTAGGCCACTGATTGACTGAAAATCTGGTAATGGTATTTCTGTAAATATTGCATCCTACAATAGTGGCATGAGTTCCAAAAGTGGATTGCTATGGAGATCAAAAATAAAAAATATCTCACCAGCTGCACAACCAAAATAAGAGTAAAAACTTTAGTGCGACCGTTCGCCACATACGCCTGCGTAACATGGAATATTAATGAGTCAGTAGCCACGAAACTGAACTGGTTCGAATGGAAAGTACTGAGACGTATATTTGGTTCGGTAAAGGATAACAGTATGTGGCGGCGAAGGAAGAACCGGGAACTTTACGATTTATATGGTGACTTGGAATTGACGGTATTCATAAAAGTTCAACGGCTTAAATGGATGGGGCATGTTTACCGGATGGATAAGAACAGGACATGCCGATAATTGTTCTGAGATATACCGGATGAAGTGAGACTGCGTGGAAGACCTAACAGATGGTTCGATGGTGTCTCCGAGGACTTAAAAACTATCTAAGATATATTTAAGGCGAGCAGCTGATGGGGACGATTGTAGGAAGGTTGTGGAACAGGCCTAGAATAGTTTTTTGCGTATCTCACGCCAATAAAGAAGAAGATATAATTTAATTGAATATGACCGATTGTGTTAGAATAATATAATCTATTAATTATAATAATTAAATAATATTCACAATTATGTACAGAATAAATATCAATATTTTAAAATATTCTTTCATCAACTAGAACTAATGGTTGTCTTGGCGGTCTCTGGTAAAAGAGCTGCCGATATAGCACCTATTAAAGATACGACAGTGTAGATGATGAAGTTGCCTTCGATGCCCCAGACTGCATTGATAGGAACAAACATCTTTAATGTTACAAAGGCAACGATGCTGGCAACCAACTGAGTAAGCCCGTTAGCCAAAGCCCTCAGTCGTGTTGGAAACAGCTCGGAAGGCAGAGTTAGAATGATAGGGTTTATACCGATGGAGGATATGATGCAAAACCCGAACATCCCGCAGTACAGAAGTCCGTCCTTGAGGGTGACGAAGTAAGCGGCGAGGAGAGACGTCGAAACTGCTGAGCCGACGAGCGAGGAGATGAGGAGAGGTCTTCGCCCGAAAGGATCTGTGAGGAAGGAAGCGAAGAAGGAGGTGACGACGAAAACTATGCCCATGGCCAGGATGACCCACTGTCCTCCGATGAACTCCTCGCCGTACACAGAAACAGTGGCATTGCCGTCCATCTGGCTCACGCCACTTAGGATCTGAAAAAAAAGCAAGATCTTATGTGAGGAAAATAGCTAACAGAAATATGATCAAAACTTTAAAAAACCAATGTTTAATGCAAATTTATTTTATTTTTAATATCGTAAATGAATCTTTCTAAGGTTCCTAAGATTATTTTAAATATTCTGAAGAATTTTTTTTTGTTTATTTAACAATTTTTTATACATACTACTATATAAAAAAATCATTCCACTTTTACTTTGTGATCATTAACCACGAAAAGTACGGAACCAATCCTTACCGGATTTTAACTACATCATCTTCATGGTCCAAGAGAGGTTTTAAAATTTCTGATTTTCCATTACACTGTTATTAGAAATGCGATAAATGTGTGGATTCCAGTGAAGTTTAAAAATTGACCGATATTTGGATAGCACCATTCCGTAATGTAGGCTACATTGGTAAAACTACTGAACCCATCTGTCCCAAATTTTGACTACATCTTCTTAGTTCTAGAAAGGTTGAGCAATACCAAAAATTTAAATTTACAATGTTGAGTGACAGAAACGATGTAAGACAAAAGGGGGATGTAAGCCGCCTTCAAAAATTCCAAGGACTGCGACAGTAGGCAATACTCGGTATTTATCCAGGAAAGTCACCTCGCATTCATGCACGGGGTTCGACTGAATCGATCATTTAAGGTGAGGCGCGACCTAAAAATGACTTGACTTGACTGGAGTACCAGACTGGACCCACACTGTGATTTTAATAGGGAACGGCGACACCGGACCGAACTTGACTTGAGCGGATTTGAGCCCGCTTCCTGACTCCGATGGCGATCCGATTAGGATGGGTCGGCACAGGACTCCGGTTCCCTCACTCCTACTTCACTCACTTCCCCTTATTTCATAAACAAACCCTCAATAGGCGGTGCACGGCACGTGGCAGTGTCTCTGTGAAGTTCTTAAATCATGGACATAGAAGAAAAGTTAATTGAGCTCTCGAGGGAGGAGCCGGCATTGTTCGACTCCTCGTTGAAGATGTACAGCAATATACACCAGAAATCCAAGATTTGGGGAGAGATTGCTGGAAAAATCACTTCCTTTGATAATTTAATGCACTTGTAATAAAATATTCATAATAGGAATCGGAAGTTTTGGTGGCACACCCCCACTCTAGTCTGGTCCGGCCAGGTCTGCTCAAGTCAAGTCAAGCCCGTTCCCGTTGGCGCCTCACCTTTAACCTCGATTCTTATATTATAAAAGAAGAATCAATCAGTTGAATTGATAGTTCGATTTAAAAAATCTCAGTCAACTTTGATCATTTAATTGTTTATAATATCATTGAAATGTTCATAAAGGGTAAATTATAAATGTTTATTAATTTTATGTTTATACCTAATTATATATTTTAAAATTTATTTTATGTCTTCGTTTAAATAATCTTTTTAATAAATTTTATTTGAGTGTTGTCTTGAACATTTGTTGTTAATTATTTTTCCTGGATATTTTGGTTCAATGATAAGATGGGTGCCGCTCTTATTGATTAAGGGATCTCCTAGTAATTCAAATATATCAATTTAAATTAGGCTAGGAAATTATTTGCCCATTTGTTAATCATACAACAAGAGGGACGTAACAATATATATATATATATATATATATATATATATATATATATATATATATATATATATATATATATATACGGGGTAAGTCAATAATTATCCGCAATATAGCTATATTTTTGTTTATGTTGGCAGTACTGTTCTTTTGTGTTGATGGCGCATGCTTTGTTTATTCGTTGTTATGTTTATGTGCGTATCAAGCTGGTAGGTTAGTTTTGTTATCGCTGTCGTGCTGTTAATAATGGCCGCTCCACTTTCTATTTGCACCAAAGAAGAGCAACGTTCAGTGATCCGTTTTTTGTGGTCGGAAGGTGTATCAGGGGCCGAAATTCATCGAAGACTTTTGGTACAGTACGGGAACAATTGTTTGCCACAACGGAGTGTCTATGAATGGATTGAAAAATTCAAAAATGGTCGCACAAGTGTTACGCAAAATGAAGGAGCTGGACGACCAGTTACCGCCATAAACGAGGAAAACATTGAGCGTTCACGTGAAATGATTCTCTCAGACAGACGGATAACTGTTGACGACGTGGCAAATCGTCTGCAAATTAGCCACGGTTCTGCCTACGAAATCATTTACAGCAGACTTGGGTTTCATAAAGTTTGTGCAAGATGGGTTCCAAAACAACTGACACAGTTGCATAAACAAACGCGCTTGGACGTGTGCACAAAACATTTGGATCGCTATGTTAACGAAGGGGACAACTTCTTAGACAGGATCGTTACTGGTGACGAAACATGGATCCATCATTACGAGCCGGAGAGTAAACGGCAGAGTATGGAATGGAAACATCCAAATTCGCCGTGCAAGAAAAAATTCAAAACCCAACCGTCCGCAGGAAAACTTATGCTTACGGTTTTTTCGGGACTCACAAGGTCCATTACTGGAACATTATCAGGAAAGGGGCACAACAATAAACAGTGAACGTTACAGTGAGATGCTTACTGCTAAGCTGAAGCCTGCAATTCGAAGCAAACGCCGAGGAGTGCTGTCAAAAGGCGTTGTGTTGTTGCACGACAATGCCCGTCCGCATACAGCTGCCCACACTGTGGAAACGCTTCAGAAACTCAATTTTGAAGTATTGAATCATCCTCCATATAGTCCCGATCTCGCTCCATCTGATTTTCACTTGTTTGGTCCACTCAAACAGGCAATTAGGGGCCGTCGATTTGCCTCGGACGAAGCATTGAAAGAAGCGGTGCATTCCTGGCTCGCATCTCAACCCAAAACCTTCTTCCATGAGGGCATCAGGAAACTTGAACAACGTTGGACCAAGTGCGTTGAAAAGCAAGGGGACTATGTCGAAAAATGATGTACTTGTAAGTTTTCTATTTCATTTCAATAAAATTTTATAACTATATTGCGGATAATTATTGACTTACCCTCGTATATATATATATATATATATATATATATATATATATATATATATATATATATATATATATATATATATATATATATATATGCGTCGGTCGATTTTCAAACTCCACATTCCGCAAAACATATTTGTAGCTTTTTTAATAACTGCGTACCATTGTATACCGGTCTATTTTCAGACTTCATTGGAATCCACATATTCATCGCATTTTTAATAGCAATTTAATTTTAAATCTGCAAATTATTGCTTACTTTGGAGATGAAATAGTTAAAATTTGGTTCCGTAGTTTTTGTAGTTATTTTTTTTTAAAACCTATTGAGTAATTATTACAATCTGCCACAAATATCGGCAATAAGTAATATAGATGGCGTACAAATACATTCACTCATGTGCAATGAGAAAAAAAAAGTAAATACGTAATTAAAAAAATATAAAAAGAGAAAAGATAAGAACTATGCTGTACATAAACAATATTAAATATACTATATACAAAATGAAATAGTAAAACTTAAAAAAAAAAGGAATTAAAAAAAATAACAGTAATAATAAAAAAAATAAAAGAAAGGTAAAAATACAATCATGCTCTATTTAAAATATACACTCATCCTAGGGATCCCCCACCAGACCTGTCCCTCCACTTATGAAGGGACAAGCCAGGCACAGAGTGATCCTAGTTTTTCTCTCTCAGTTGCGCCACTGGTGTAAAAACCCAGTGGAGTTTCGTAGTTATAACAAACGGAAAAGGGAAATAGATGACAAAGAAAAATAAACATTAATACTGACCACAAGGCAAATTAAATGTTTGACGTATCCATCCTGCTTCAGTGCTTCCCATAACGATTTCTCTGGCACTATTTCTAAGTTACTTCTAAGTTCGAAGTAGGAAGACTCAACTTCCATGAGGTACTCCGTGCCCCTCAGTTTCAGCATGCTTTCCTTTGCTTCTCGCTCCTTGCCTTTGCTCATGAGGTAGTACGGCGATTCCGGAGCCAGAAGGAACGTGAACAGAAAGAAGAGCGGGATGGAGAAGCAGACCCAGACGTAGTGGGAGTAGGTAAGATGCGGGCCGACAGCGTATACGATGAGCTGGCCCACGAAGGACATGGTGCTCAGCTGGCCGACGATGGCTCCCCGAACGTCGGGAGGAGATATCTCGGAGAGGTAGATGGGGGCCACGCAGACGAGCCCCCCCACAACGACTCCACCCAGGACCTGGGCCCCGTAGAGCGTCCACTTAGTCCTCGTCCCTACGATGATGGCCCAGCATACCGCAGAGAGGACACCTGTGCACAGCAGCACCGGCTTCCTTCCGAACCTGAAAAACATCACCAGGAGGTCAATTATACTTCGTTAGAGGATAAAGCATTATTATTTCAGAACTTCACTTATTACTTTACTTATAAGCGAATAATATATATATATATATATATATATATATATATATATATATATATATATATATATATATATATCATTATAATAAACTAAAACTATACAAGTCATTAATGAGACCTGTATTTACACATGGAGCTGAAACTTGGTGTTTAGCCCACAATGACGTCCGGAAACTGAAAGTTTTTGAATGAAATGTATTCATAATCATAACCATGTTATCTCCTTTATCGCAGCGCAGTGTGGATCACAATTTGTAGAATCTGGACCAGATGTCCCGTTCTTGGGCCAACTCTCTTCTCTTACTCCAGTCCATATCCCGCCTCCTGAACGCCTCTTTAACACTTTCCTCCCAAGAAATGCGTGGTCTTCCTCTTGGCCTTCTTTTCTCCTCGCGAGTTTCGAACGTCTTCCTGGCAGTTCTCTATCCATCTTAAGGACCTGACCGAACCACCCTGACTTGCTACTCTAGGGTGGTCTCAGCCGACTTAACTTTGAGCCTAGTCCGTACTGTATTGTTGTGTATCTTATTTCGTCGAGTCCTTCCTTCCACTTTTCGAAGATAAAGCATTTCCACGGATTAGATCCGACTCTTGTGTTTCAAGGTGATAGTCCATGACTCAGAAGAGTAGGAAAGAATAGGGAGGAAACTCTATTTATAAATCATCATTTTAGTTTTTATAGTCACTTCCCATTTACCCAGGAAACCCCTTCGAAGCAAACTACATGCTCTGCCAGCTGCACCGATTCTCTGAAAACCTCATCAATGCAGCTGCTTTCGTTTAGATGAGCACCTAGATATATGAAAGGTATTAAGACGAATATGCAGCACCACACTAGTAGGCGGAATATGGAAAATAAAAACGAATAAAGAAATATACATCTTAAAAAGCGAAAATATAGTAAACTTCATCATAGAAAAGACATTAAGGTGAGTTAACCATGTCAAAAGAATGGCATCAGATAGATTGCCAAAGAAACTGATAGATATGAGAATTACTGGAAAGAGAAAAGGGGGAAGACCACGAAGCAGATAAAGTAGCAAAAGATGCCACAAAATTAAGAATAAGAAAGTGGAGAATGAAAGCGGAGGAGAGAGATAGAAAATCCAGGAGGCTAAGGGTCACTCAGACCTGTAACGCCGAGGAGTAAGTTTTTACTACTCTGTTTTACTCAAATAGTCTCTTTTTTTATCGTCTCTTTTTGGTTACTGACAAGGGGACATTTGGAGTTGTAACTCACAGATTTGAATGCCGATTTGTGGGTGGTTAGTAGGGACCTATAATAGTGCAAAACTAGAGTTATAGCCGCCAATGAGCATTAGGAGCCGAGAAAAAAAAATATGAAAATCACGTTTTATTTTTTTTCTCAGCTCACAGTCAAGATAGAGAAATGTTTCTTGCACGTTTAATTGCAGTTATGTGAGCTATTTGATATAAAAATAGCAAAACATTCGTTATGCTCAAGACACCACCCGGCTTTAGGGTGCTCAAAAACTCCAAAACAAATAAAATAAAATGACAAAATTTCAAGGAAATTCGCTGTAAATCAGTGGAATTTCTTTTCATGAACAACTGATCTCAAATCTCGATTTAACGCACCATAAAACCCTTATATGTAAGATTTCTATTAATTTTTTATATTATAGGTCCCCACTATCCACACATCGGCATCTCTGTGAGTTACAACTCCAAACGTCCCCTTGTGAGTTTATTTTATTTCGCAAATTTTTTTTTACCTGTCAGCAAGTATTCCAGAGGGTATAGAGGCGAGTCCTGCTCCGATAGGTCCGATGGACACCATCCAGGACACTTCTTCCTGGGTCATCGGGACTTCGCTGTTCTTGGAGCTGAACCAGGCGGTTAGAGGCGAGGGCCAAACCATGGCCACCCCCGCCATCACCATGCTCAGGTAACCTAAAGGAAGCAGAAATTATAATAATTATGCTATAATGACTTTATAGGAGTATTATAATATATTTGATAAACATATAATAAGAATAATGGGAAGTATAATTTACTTCATCAGTTATCTTTGGTTAAACTGGTCGTGTAAAGAGTGAATAAATTTCTGGCTAACCTAATTTAACTTTATCGTCACCCTTAAATATAGTATTCTTATTTATTAATGGAATAGCCTCCACTAATTTGTAACAAAAAACGCAATTATCGCTATTACTAGAATATTTGAAACTTCTTTAATTTGTTATAGATTTCAGTGTTTTAAATACATGACATACCAGACTTAAAAGGCTGGAAACTGCTCTATGTTTCCGACAACTGCAACATTATTAGACAAGCGTTCAACGCTCCCAATAAACAAATGACTTTACATGGCAGTAATGAAACCCATTTGGGGGCTTCACACGGGCTTCACTAAAACTTTTAATTCTTCTCTTATCCAATCCTTACAATCGAAAATCCTTCGTAATATCCTCAATGCTCCTTATTTTAAGTCACAAACCAACTTTATTACGTATTACTTAACGTTTTTTTTTTTCGTTTTCTATATATTTATATATTTATGTATTACCATGTGTCTGTTTAGAATGATTAGTATGATGTGTGAAATGTAGTAACCCATTTAAAATTTTCTGCATCACGTAATAAAGTGTTCCTCTCTTGATGTTCACAATTAAATCCAATCGCAATAAGTCTAAGGATGGAATAGTGTTGTAATTTGAGATGAGACCATTTACTGGTGGCACAAATAGAGATAACTTCCTTGAAAGTAGAAACGGTCACAAATTTTATGCGAAGGAGTTTGAAATTAATTTCATCGTCACCGATTAGCTTGTTCCATTCGGTTAAGGTTGTCTCATGGAGGCTAGAAACAGGATTGTCATATGTTTTGAAGTTTAAGGACTAACGTTCCCAAAAATTAAACGATAGACTTTGTAATTTGAATATCAGATTTTTCGGACCTATGGTTTTCGGATATTCCGTCTTCAAACCAAATCAAATGTGAAAATTGATGGATTACTGATTGGAATGTCAATAAGAAAATTGAAGCAAATATATCTCCCAACTATAATTTTTTTTTTTTAAATATACTATATAACCATGTGGGCGACGTTTCATGGCTTATGCCACATTTTCAAGTCCTAAAAACATAAAACATAACATGGATAACAATTAATAAAAATTTGTTATGATAATCATTATTTTGCTTTCAACCTATATATAATATGTAAACATATGTAATCATTCTGCGTTACCTTAAGACTTCTGCGTTGTTAATACATATTTATTTTGACTGAAAGTCTCGTCAATCATATTCATCTATCAGAAACATCATTTCTGCAATAATATTTAAATTATTTACTGTAGATTCCTGAGTATGCACACACGTATATTTGTATATATTATGTGTAGATAGAAAATTAAATAATGATTTTCATAACAAATTTTCATTAATTGTTACCAATGTTGTGTTTTATGTTTTTTGGGCTTGAAAATGTGGCATAAGCCATGAAACGTCGCCCACATGGTTATATAGTATAATTTTTCAAAAATAAAATTATAGTTGACAGATATATTTGCTTTGATTTTCTTATATACTTAATAATCTCCTTATGTAATATAAAATTATTATTAATATCAAATCAAATATTTTTTTCAGTTGCAATTAACTTCTTTTCTTGAAGTATCTAAAAAATGAATCGTGATTAATAGTGAATATTTATTATTATAACTGTCCTCATTAGAATTGCATATTATATTTGTTTAACAATTGGTCAATAATGTTCTCATTCTCACCATGTAATTCAATCGTATTTTTAAATACGTAGTCTCATTATGAATTGTGACCTCGAAAAAACACAAAGAATTTGTAGTGATTTGTCGCGTGTAATAACTGAGCATGAAATGGCGCCAGTAGGAATATTATCGAATACTGACTAGCTAATGGTACACCAACACCAAGACAAGGACAAAAACAAATCTACAAGAGCGATAACGAACCAAAACAATTAATCTTCCGTCAATAAAAGGTCCTTGGGTGACCTCCGTCAGGTCGATGCCACTCAACCTTGTGGAACTACAACTGTTATTGTTTTCAACGTATTGCTATTGCATTTTATTTTTATTATTGTTTTCTACAAACCAAAGTTGTTAATTTTTTTTTCGAAATATTTTTGGTAAAAGATAATTCAGCTCTTCTCCTGGCAAAAACAGTGAAGTTGAGAATTTATTTTACTGATAACCTGGCAAGAATAACTGGGGTTCTTGTAGTTGGATTTATAGGGTCGATTGTAAAAGTTTCGAAATTGTTTCCTTTGGAAAACAACTCAATCTATACGAATCAACAGACTGCTGTTCTGAGATATAACGAATAACTAACAAAATATTTTTACACATATCTGACTTGCCAAGTTCAACAGCCAACACGTCTTGACCGCAAATATCTTTGTTGGATCAGCTGAGCACATTGTGTCCCCCACCCTGCAGGGCTGCCAACTTGATGACAAGGGTCTTCTAAATTAAATAACACTGTTTGCGAGGTCCCTATCCACCTAGTGACTTCATATACAGGGTGTTCGGAAGATCGTTGGCCAAAAAGGTATCTCGGGTAGGGAGGTACCTTTTGAACCTATTTAAGGTCACTTACCTGTATACAAAGTCTTACGTTTTTTATGATTTTTTTTTGTTGTAAAAATGGCAAAAACCAAACATTTATGCTTTATAACTCCGTTGTTTATTGATATATCAACGCCATTTTTTTTTTTTTTTTTTTTTTTTTTTATTTTTTTTTTTTTTTTTTTTTTTTTTTTTATTTATTTTTTTTTAATTACTAATACATTGTCCATGTAAAATAAAAAAGATATGATGCAAAAAACAAATACCTAAAAAACGGGAGATCGTTAAATCTTGATAAAGGCAAAAAAAAAATTATGAACTTCAAGTTTAGGTTCAATAAAAGACACGCAGCACATCTAGTTTTTTTTAAAATTTTTTTTAAAGTAACAAAAGGGTGCCACCAGCGCACACTGACAATAATAATGAATCGAATCATATTTTTCTGCAAAACGTGACTAATAGTTGTGTTACTTATAGCACAGGTTAAACTGCATATTTTCTTCTTCTTTCTCGGAATGTGATTTTTATCAGAATAAACTTTATCTACATTTTTGTAAACAAAAATCAGGGAACAAAATTAAACAAATTTTAAATTATTCATAAATTTAATTTGTAGAGTATCACATATATTGCTCAAAATGATCTCCACTATTTCTAATACAAGCACGATATATTTTTATTATTTCTGTGGTGGTTGTTCTTAAAATAAATTCTTCCTTCATTCTTCAGTTTAACCTATGCTATAAAGAAACACAACTATTTGTTACGTTTTGCATAAAAAAATATGATTAATTATTATTGTCAGTGTG
Organism: Euschistus heros; assembly: GCA_003667255.2. Classification (NCBI taxonomy): domain Eukaryota; kingdom Metazoa; phylum Arthropoda; class Insecta; order Hemiptera; family Pentatomidae; genus Euschistus; species Euschistus heros. The sequence goes on along the minus strand of RCWM02000153.1, from coordinate 905,527 downwards.
CGCTGGTGGCACCCTTTTGTTACTTTATAAAAAATAAAAAAAAACTAGATGTGCTGCGTGCCTGCAAATGGTATTTTTTTTAAGGAGTTTTAACTAGAGAAGTTTTTTGGATTTGGCTGTTGCTCTTACATGAAAAAAAAAAAAAAAAAAAAAAAATAGCGTTGTTATATCAGTAAACAACGGAGTTATATAAATGTTTGGATTTGGCCATTTTTACAAACAAATTCATAAAAAAAAACCAAAAAAAAAACCCATAAGACTTTGTATAAAGGTAAGTGACTTTAAATAGGTTCAAAATGAACTAACCGAGATACCTTTTTGGCCAACGATCTTCCGAACACCCTGTATACTTTTACCAAAGCTGAAGGGAACTTTAATTTAGAACTATAGTAGTTTAGAAACCAAGCAAATGTAAGGTTAACAAAAACTTACACCTGTTTACGTACTTAGTAAGACACTGCTCAGCAAAATTTTCTTACTATTCAACTGAGTTTTATTTAATATTACGTAATTTTTGTAAATACGACAGTAAAAATAGAAAAAAAAAAAAAAGAATTTCAGCGGTCTGGGGGACCGCCAGTAGAAACAAACCTTCTACTATAATAATAATAAAATAATATTGTTATGCACAATCACTTAATCCATTATACACATTTTTAATTACAAGCTGTAGTACAAAACATGCGTCTATATTATGAATAAATTATTTAGAGGTTATATTTGGTTTTAAAGCAAAGTTTTTGTAAATATAAAACGTTAAATAATTATAATAATAATAATAATTATAGGAAACAATTAAAAATTTGGGGAACCATGATATCTCTGAAGAAATAATACAAAATTCTTTAAATTGATGACAACCAGAATTATTGCCGTTATAATGGTTAAAGGTGGTTCAACAAAGTATTAAAAAGAAAAATATATCGAAAGATACGATATTTTTACACACTTAATTTTTAAACAAATATTGATTTTATTAATTTTTATTTTACTTGTCTTAACTTAGACATGTCCATGTCAAAGTTAAGACAAGTGAATGAAAGACTTTGGTATTTGTTTAGAATATAGATTCATACCGAAGAGGTAGGAATGGCGTAATTATTTTCATTATCATTACCAATTTTTTTTTTTTTTTACATGTTCTTTTTCTCGGCTGTAAAAATAATTAAATAATGAAAAACACAGCAGGGGTGTGTTTTTAACAAAAATCCAAGCTTCAGTGGTGACTGGCCAATTCGTTTTAGTTACCAAACACTCACTATAAAGATAATTACTCTAAAAAATCAGCTTCAAGACGCTTCCAAGAGGTATTTACTAATAGTTTTTATTTGTTCTAGAGACTCCTTATTTTTCCGGATATCCCAATTTTACATTAATTTCTCTATCATTTTATTCAAATTTTTTATTTGTTTTTGCGTAATTGTTCATTTTTGTCTTTGAAAATATATGCATGTTGTTTAGATCTCAATAAAAAAAAAAAAAAAAAAAAGAATGATCTTATCGCATGTTGCAATAATTGACAATTTTAAATAGGAGATAACCTCTCGAATTGCGAGAGACTCCGGCAGCAACAACAACTGTTGCTCAAGTTGTTTACATTTGAATAATTCCAGTGTTAATTGTTTCTATCATCTTCTATTTGTTTATATAAACTGCTACCAGCTTCCGCTTTATTAATATTACTTTACCGCTTTATATTATGAAATTAATCAAAAATGTACTGTTTCAATTTTTGTTTTTATATAGTTTTCTGATTGAAATTTTCTTAAACGGCAAATGTTATTCAATGCTTTCTTCACCTTCAAAGTCTGTTGATAATCTCTGAGAGATGTATTTTTCACACCATTTCTATTTGTCAAAACGAATCGTTATGAATAAGAAATGCCATGTTTATTTTTTCAACAAGCTTTAATTTCGATTGAATCAGAGAGGTTTCCAATTTACGATTTAGGTGCCCAAATGTATGGCGTTGAACTTTGGCAGTATTAAGGTTATCTATCATTTTAACGTAAAAACACTTCACAGGAGTTAGACTGGTGCATGAAATTTTATCAACATATCTTGACAAGGAAATAAATTAAATAAGATTATTTTTTATGGTTGATCTAGGAGTTTGATATGCAAATTTATTTAAATGTACCTTCAAACCACAGTATTTTCACAGAAAAACATGTAAATGAGTATTTCAAAGCTAGACTCTCTTCTATTTCGAAGAAGTATTTCAATTGGGTCACGTAGGCAGAGCCATTAAAAACAATAATCGTTTTAGTGAAAAATCATCTAAAGTAGAAGTTTATGCAAAGTACGTTCCTCTAGCTGAGGAGTAGTCCGAGGGAATGAAGGAAGATAATGTGTGAGTCTTAAGTACTGAAGTCGTTATTTCTAAAGGACTTTTAGCTTTATATACCTCTTGAAATTTCATGCGCATATTATTTTCATAATTACATTGAACTAATTTTATTAAAATTATTAATTTTCATTATTCTAATACCGTGTTAACAACCACATTGATTCTGTGAGTTTCTTTAAATTGCTAAATAAAAAAAATTATGTTTGTCCAGCATAGCATCATAGATAAGAGGAACGCATGATGTAGATGTAGATGTGTCAATACAATATTTAGTTATCTTATTTAAACCTATTAGGGAGTGAGTTGCTCTCTGGAGCATGTCTGGATGTCTTGCAAAACGTTTATGCTGGCTATGGCACATGATTTCGAAAATAAATATTGGTGTATTTTTGATTTGTAATGTTCAATTTGAATTTAACATCTTCTGATTCTGAATCTAATTTTAAGTTCTGGAGAAATTTAAAAATGCAAGCTACTACTGGCTTCAGGGTCGCTTGAGGTACGCTTGATGGTTTATTAATTGCTTTTTTGATGTTTCTCTTGGTTTTTTTAAGTTAAATTAAGATATTTAGTCCATAAGATTATAAAATTCATGGTACCGTCCATATTGGTTACCAGTGGTATCGGATTATCTGTGACCTCCTCTCGAAGGGATGTAGCTCTAGAAATGGAAAAGCTGAAATTATAAGATCTTGTTTGGTTTATTTTGATTTTCAGTTTTTCCATCAATGTTATAGATAGAAGATGTAGTAATCTTTTAAATAATAATTCAGAAATGATAAGCTTATTACTCACATTTATCGCTATTATAAACTCGAGACCCCCCATATATGAACAAAAAATTATAAAAAAAAAAAAATAAAAATAAAGTAGTTCTAGAGACAACATATATATTAGAATAGGAAAATTACTCTATATCAATGCTAGGAGCGTTAAATTTTCCTAAATTAAAGATGCGTCAGATATCAAAGAACTAATAATTAACAGTAGTTAGGTCCAAAGACAAGCGAACCTCCAAGGACGTCAATGTAAGACATGTAACAGCTGGACCTCTCGTTGTCTCAACTTAATAAGCTTTTATATTACGCTACTGAATAAATGTAAACCAAATAAATTTATCATTATATTATTTTCATTATTTTATCTCGTATGATTCACTTAAATTCCCGAAAAGAAAGGGGTCCCTTGACCAAGTTGAATCTCTGACGGTTCCTTCACATACTAATTTCTAAATACATCTTTCTATAAAGTCTACAAACATAAAAATGTTTACAGGATTTAATTAACAGTTTAGAATTATGTTTGCACAGATGCATCAGAACGTTATTGTCAACAGTTAGAACTAATAAACTACAGTTAGTATTAGTAAAAACGGTTATAAAAATATAATTTTATTAAATCATTTTAATATTATTTTATATATAAATAAATATATTAAAAGGTTGTAAAACAGAATATAAAAAACACTATGAGTAAAATTAAAAATTAAACAAAAGAAAAAAAAAACGAACATAAATAAATTGATACAGAATAAAAGTACCAAGTGGTTTGATGAAACTACCATTGTTTGATCAGTTAGTTGGCTGAAGCTTGTTTGTCTGATAAAACTTAATATTTTTTTTATTTTTATGTTTCTATCCTAAGCAAATAAAGAGTAAAGAATCGGTAATTAAACAGAGATCATGGTTGAGAATGGAAATTATTTAGCCAGTAGGTTTTAATTTTTTTTTTAAATTAATTTATGTATTAATGTGCTATGGAAAGATATACCAGTTAATTTTTAAATTGTATTCAAACAGAACAATCTTACGAAAAAAAAAATAAGAATTTTAATATGTGCAATTTAAAAAATAAAATGAAATGAAGGTCAATGCATTTTTTTAATTTTTTAGTCGAGGTTTATGCCTATCCATTTTTATGTCAAAGTTTTAATGTTACATTTTTAGTAAATTTTTTTCAAAGTTAATAAACTTGAAAATTATCTATGTGGATATTTTACTACAATGTATTTATATCGAATTTGATATTAGAACCGTTGTTCATTAAATTTTAATTAATTATGTTGAACAAAAAAAAAATAATAAAAATACTATTAAGAATTAAATTAGAGTACTTTAAATAAATATATTATTTGCTTATTGTAATTTCAATAATGAATATATTTGCTATATATATTTGAAGATATGATTACCCAGACCAAGAGAAAAGCCGCTACTAGAGGACATGTTGGCGAGCGGCGCTCCCATTACTGTTAATTCGCCAGTGACGTTTCGTTGCCCCGCCTGTTTACCAATCCTTTGATGCCCGAGGTCAAGGTGTGTTCCTCGGTCGAAAGTCCCTCAGGATGTCTTCTTTCCGATCAACGGGTCATCCCAGGAGTCGGCTCTAGTCGAGAAACCGAGTGGGTCTTGAGGTAACGCCTCTTAATATTAAATTGTATAGATTTTTATGCGATATTAATATTGTGGTAGAGCATATCAATCTCCAACCCTAGGACTATTGGCAGTAACATTAGGTAATAGTATATATAAATAATTTATACCACTAAATAATAATCATACAAAATAAATAATAAATAACTGAATAATAGATAATTATTCTTGGATATAAGACGTGCCTTAAAAGATATCCTGATTTTTTTTTATTTTATTTTATTTTTTATGCCTACTGAGTTATTAGCTTGTTTGTTCAACAAGAGCTAGGGGCGGATTTTTTTTTTTTTTTTTTTTTTATTAATATTGTTTTTGTTTTTTGTAATTAATTCTCGGGATATCAATATTTCGGCTAGAAATGCTGATTTGGCTTTATAGCTTTTTGGGTTTTTGACCATAGACCAAGGAATTCCGATAACTCTAAAACAAAATGAGTTTATAAGATGCTTTGGTTGGATTCACCAAACTTGAAAAAATAGCTAAACAACTTGTTTGTTTATTTCGTTTAACGTCACTTTTTGCTACTATGGCTAATCGGACGATGCTACGGTGGGAGTCCTAAATTTTTCCTATCCAGGTATAATTAGGATAGAGATCTTTAACGAGTACCTGACATCGCACAGGCTCGGGACCCCCATTTTACGTCCCTTCCGAAGGACGGCATAGCTAAGGATTTTTTACTCCCTTTAAAAAATGCTAAGGTCATCTGCCGGGCTAGCTAAAAAACTTTTTTGTGATTCTGCAATAAATAAATATTCATAGTAATTGCTTTCAAGTGCCAGTGTCCCTAAGTATAGAGAAACAGTTGAGGTGTCACCCCCCGTACTTTAAAGTAAAAATTGTAATTTAAATGAATTTACTGTTGCTATGGAAAGCAAATTTTATCCAGATTTCTCTGCAGAATGTTGTTTTATATATTTAAATAAATTTGAACTAACGTACTTGTTTATGAAATATTTTAGTGACCGTTATATTTTATCGTACCTGGAATATGATAGAAGTGAAGCAGTCTAGCCATAGCAAAATTCTACTGAATGATTAATCCACGAATATCATCATAACATCATCACTAAATATCATCATAAAGCATAAGTGTAATTATAATTATGTTCTTTTCTTTTTAATTAGAAAATTATAGTTTTCAGTTCTGTCCTATAAGCAAACACATTTTTTTTTTCCTATTTCTTCAAGACGATGCCTTTCTGTATAAATAGAGTTCCATATAACCAGAAAAAGAGTCATTTCTGGATTAAAATGTGACGATAGACGGGTTGAAATGAAAAATGAATAATCAATGGCTTACAAAGAAATAATTGGTTTTTATTTGGGCGATCAACTTCCAGGTTATTACGCCCTTTTCATTTAAATGTTGGAAATTTATTTTTCTTCGTCCTATATCATAATTTTCGTATTATATTCTACTGTAAAGTGAATGTTCTTTAAATAGATTTATAATCTTGTCTATAGAATTTCTTGAGTCCCCTAGAGCAAGTTCTGTGGATCGGGGTATTTTATTTATTTCTAAGTCTTGTTGTTATAATGTGCAATCTTCTATTACGTGTTTAATGGTCATTGGAGATTGACATCTTTCACAATGTGGTTGGGTATCTTTTTTGATCAGATATGCGTAATTAAATGATAGATAATTAATCAAGGATATAAGACGTGCCTTCAAATATATGTTGATTTTTTTTTTGTTTATGTATACTGACAATGAGATATTTGTATGTGTTTGCTCAACAGGAGTTAGGGGGCGAACAAAAAACGGCGAAAAAAAAAAGGAAATATACGACCTCCTCGGAGAACCTGAAGTACTAAAGTCCTAGAATTAGATAGATTGAGGTGGCGCGGTAGTGTAATCCTTACTCCGTATGCCTGAAAAGGCTTGGTAGGGGAAAAAAAAAAAGAAAAAAAAAAAGGTAGTGCAATCCAGGATGTACGGGAAGGTTACTGGTAGAGCTCATGCATAGAAGACGTAGATCAGGATGGCAAATATTTCGATGTTAAAACTCTGCGACCAATGACGCTAGGGGTCGCGTTGTTCGAAACAGAATGGTTACCGCACTTCTGGTGACAGTTGTTGCGAACTCGTTAGCGGGTTGTTAGCATTGCACAACAACAATTGAGTGTATTTACGCAACACAAATTTATTACTCCATAGTATTCGTATGATATCAGCTTGATGTAGATTCTCGTATTTGAAAGTACATCATGATTGTCTCCTCAGATAACATAAATGACTAATTACTACTTATGACGTTGCTCCTACGTCACTTAGAGGCTACTTGTTTGCTAACTCAATGTGAACGAGAGCTCTCATATTGACTTCTATTACATCATATTTACAAGTAAAAATTGTTTAATATCTTCCACTTTTTTTTATTTTAAGAGTTTATAATAAAAAAAATTTCAAAAATTAGACAGTATATCGTTATAGTCTTTACTCATTACATATGACAAATTAAGGAATCATTAGAAGTAAGACACAGAATCTATATGAGGCAGCATTGAGAGTTGATTTTTTTCACCAGTAATATTTAAAATTAAATTATGAAATATAAATTTAACAAATGAAGACTGAGACTTATATCCACTTCTACATAATACTTATACTTATTTACTAAAACCACTATAGACATACTCCTCAAAAAATTATGGAAATAGCTAAAAAAAAACTTATTAAAAAATACCTACTTTCCAGTCCACAACATTAAGACTCATTGCAGAATCACCCTGGTACGTCAATAGCATAACACTACACACTGACTTACGCACACCCCTGTTACAAGATAACATCCAGACTTCATAAAAATGATTTTGTGACAAACTCTGCATATCAACAATCTAGTACAAACCAAGAATTCGAGAAACATACCAGAAAGTACCAGAAGAAGGCTAAAAAAGAGTTGGTTGAGGGATCTTCTCGGTTACAATTAATTAAAGATTATGTTAGGAGTTAGTACCGCTGGGTGCTGACCTCCATCAAGGTCTGGCATACCTTTTATCTTTCATATTAAGATTACATCTGCTTGTTGTCACGGGATAAGTGACAGAAGTGGATCTAAAAAATTAACAAGGGAAAAAAAAGAAATAGACTACAAAAGTAATTCTTCTTTGTTTCCGTTATGCGGCCAAATCGGGATTTAAAATGAAGAACAGGATTGTCTACTTAAGTTACTCCAGGCTTCCATATAGCTTTCTTCGCACCTCAGTCGGAGAGGGCCAAATCAGACCAAATGAAAAAAAAAAAAAAAAATCATAGCTATTCTTCTGTATTAAAGTTAAAGCGAATATAATATTGTCTTGTTTTTCTTGAAAATAATATAACCATTTTAATAATAACTAAAACATCTTAAAATACGATCCCCTTACATTTCCACACATTAGTTAAAAAGGATTTCGTCCACTGATATTAATGTATTTAGAATATTAGGGAATTAATTTCATTAGTCTGAATTATTTTATATAATTGGCAGATAAAAGGCATAAATAAATAAAATCTGTAAAATAATTGAAATCTGAGCTGTACCAGAACAAAATATTTCCATATTAAAGAGTTATGAAGATGATTGTGCATTAGAAACGCGTTGCGATTATACCCGCTTTATAGAACTTTAATTTTATTGTATTTGTTAGTAATTTAAATGGACAGAGAAATTCTTAAAAACTATTAAGAAACTCTTGCGGATTATGTAGAAAGACACTAGCCACTAGCTATTTTAGTAACAATTTAAACTATGTACAACACCGGTCATGTAGACTGTCGCTTACGCCTATTGGTCGGTTTTCAAACTTCACTGCGCACCACATATTTATCGTGTTTTAAACAACAATTTGATTGAAAATGTGCCAATTATATTAAAAAATTTATTATTGCTAAACCTTCCTTAAACTTTGAATATGGTGTGGTTAAAAGTTGGTATATATTGGTACAGTAGTTTTCGAAGTTTGTGATCACAAACGAAAAATGGCTTGTCCTTTTATAAAATAGTATAGAAAAAGTTATTTAAAAAAAAATTCGTGGTAATCAATAGTAGAATAATAAGGCAATATAGAAGAACATTTTGTCATTGTAAGAATTCAGGGTCTCCGGTGTCCATTGTTTTTTTTGTTTTTTTCGTTTCACCCTTGCTTTCCTGTAAAATGGGTCATGATAGGGGAGGGGATGGAATAATGTGCGTGTCCACTTCTGTCCAGATTCGAACTCTTGATATTCTGTTTAATGGTTATTTTCTATTTCCTGCTAACTGCGTCAATACTAGCCTGCGATTCTTCTAAACGAAGAATTTCATTGAAAATATCGAGGGGTGCATCTACTGTTTGTATTCATACCTTAATAGATAGGATTTTTTAATGTTGGATTTGTTTACTGTCCTCACAGAACAAATTGTAGCATGTGAAATTCACCAGAAGTTGCTTTGTAAATACTTTGCAAAAAAAAGATTCACTATGCCGAAGGCTTGATGCAGACACCGCCAGTCTCTTACCATACACCTCATGACACATTAAGAAATTGGTCAAATTTACAATTGATTGTAATTTTAGACTCTGTAGTATAGAATATATTATATAATATAGCATTGGTTTTTCATCTGTACTGATTTTAAACACAGATCAATAATATGTACCTAGTTATGATCAATGAATTTCCGCAATTTTTTGTATACAACATAATTCTGAAACTGTACAATTTACTATATTTCTGGGCGAAAAACTGAAATTTTCACGAGCCTTTTTTCATGCCATCTTTACACCTTTAAGAGAAGAGATCTACAAAGATCTAAACAAACGATAGTCAGACGTTGTACGCGCTATAATGGATACATCAAAACTTCCTAGTTACGCTCAGTTGTTTGCTAAATTACTAAAGATATGAAAGGTCTACCGTTATCGCGATGGAAAACAACGACTATCATAATGATGATTAAAAATCGATGTTTTTCAAGAATCATCTGCTTCATTCACATTTTTGACAATAGAAAGTAAAATTAATGATTTGGCCCGAACCTGATGACCAATTATTATCAAATCATAGCATCCATTCAGCATTTCCTCCCTTAGCGTTAATGCGGGCTTTGCTATGACTATAATTTGCATTTTCAAAGTGTAATAACTTTTGACGATAGTGCTGAAAATAACATGTCGATTGCTTGGAAAGCACTTATAAAAGTTCTATATGATGAAATACTATCTTGGAAGGTCCCAAGGCAATCTTCTTTTCAGGCGCCTCGGTAGGGTTATATGGAATTAAATTTGAATGGTTATGCAGTTCGTTATGAAAGGATAGATTTCTGGTTAGGTCTAAATCAACAACATATGGTACATTAAGATCTTTATGGATAAGTTTGTTTGTGAAAAAATAAGGATCATTGAGGATTTTTCAAAGGTTTAGGATTGTAAGGATTGCATAAGAGACGAATTGGATGGTTTAGTGGAGCCCCAAAGTTCAACTAAGAGTGTCTAAACGGGTAATGTAAATGAGTCCCTTGTAATTAGTCGAAAGGTTTAAATGTTTCACTAGTAAATGTTAAGGAAGTCGAAAATGATGAGCTGTTTCTTGTCGTTTAAGTCTAGCTTGTAGGTCTCAAGTAAGTCGTTTGTCCAGAGAGAGTCCTGGGTAGCGGATCTGTTCAACAGGGATCAGTGGGATATTATTAAAAGATACTGTAGGACAAGAAGTAATAGGTTTACGACGAAGGGTAAAGGATATTTGATGGTATGTGTTTGGATTAATTTTATTCTCCACGCCATTCTTAAAGAGTTTTTATATGAGATTGGATTGTATGGGAGGCAATGAAGGAATCATTATTCACTGATAACACATACCTATTATCAGGGCAAGTGGTAAGGACGGTGCTGGTAGGAGTCGGGATGTCATCGGTATACACCGTGTAGAGGATGTGACCTAGGAGATTTCCTTGAGAAATACTGGCGGATTGGATAGAGAGTGAAGAACAAGAAAAGTTAAGGATAACTCTGGAGTGCTATATTTATATGTAGAATATTTTATTAATTGTGAACGCTTAAGTCCAAGTTTGGTTTTTCTCCAAAGAAAGCATCTCCTCAGCCATTGCCCTTTTCCATTTGTCGGAATCTTTTCCAGCTACAGCTTCCTTGTAGGGTGAGCAAGGCCAATTCAGGGTCACTATCTTCACCGAGGATGTAGTCGTTCAATTTTTTTGGTAAGCGTTTTTCTCTTTTACCTCTTCCAAGTTCTGCAATTCCTTCTTCCGATTCCTCATCTCTTTCTTCTGGTTCTACATTTTCTTCTTCATGCTGATTTGTTCTTCCTGCTCATCTTCTTCCAATCCTACAGCTTCCTGATCTTCTTCCAATCTTGCAGCTTCCAGATCTTCTTCTTCCAATCCGGCACCTTCCTTATCAGATGAGTCAAAATCATCAAACCATATTGTCTTGGGGATTAGGCTTTTCTACATCATTATCCTGGGCAGAATTGGTGAATTGAACATCCCTCGAGTAGATTATTTTTCTCTTTTTATCATCCCATAGTCTGTAAGAGTTCTTGGCATAACCAACAAATTATATTTTTGTTGCCCTGTTATCAAGTTTTTTTAAGTGACCCAAGTTTTTTACATATGCAGGACATCCAAATATTTGTAGTCTCGACAGGTCTGGTGGTTTCCCATACCACATTTCTGCTGGAGTAACATCTAGAGCCTCTGTCGGGCTTCTGTTAATGAGATACACCGATGTTAATAATGCTTCTCCCCACAGCTCTTTGTTAATATTGGAGTCAAACAATAATGCTCTAGTCCGGTCCATTAATGTTCTTCCGAGTCCCTTTCTGAGTGGGAATTCAGTTGTGGAGTGTGTGGTGGCGTGTAGTCTAAAATTATTCCTTTCTTTTTTTGCAAAAAGCAACAAAGTTTTTTCTCCATGTACTCTCCTCCCCTATCACATCGGATTTTAGAAACCCTTGTTTGCCATTTGTTCTCAATTTCTGCGATATAAGACATAAGTGCACTGATGCTTCGTATTTTCCTCTTAATAAGAAAGCAGCCGCAAAGTGAGTATAGTCATCCATGCAGGTAACAAAATACTTATATCCATCCCACGTTTCTACTTTCAACGGACCAACTACATCTGTGTGTATATTTCAAGTGGACGGGTCGCTTTAGTTCGATGTCTACCGAAAGGTTTTCTCGTGAACTTAGCTCGAAAGACATGTATCACAAGAATTGTCTACTTTCTGTTTATTCTTCCTTGTTTATAAACATTCCCGTTGAAAGAGAAGATACCTTTTTAGATTTGGAAAACTAGGTGCCCAAGTTTCCTAGCCAGGTCAAAGTGTCGTCTATGGTTTTACTAAGAAGAGATTCAATTTTAACGCCACGGTTCTTGTAGCTCAACTACAAACCTTCGGAATTCTTTTTTCCTACTATAACTGTTTCACCTTTCCTTATAAGTACCAAGTGATTTTTAATTCAACCCTAGCTCCAGATTTAGTAATTTTATTGAAACCGATATTAAATTTCTAGACAACCTTTAGCGTACAAGACATCCTTCAAACACGCTACAGCAGCGGTTCTTGACCTGGGGGTGGCGAAACAATAATGAAATAATTTAATCATTGTATGAGAAAAAATAATTTTTTATAAACTTACTTATAAACATTTTTCATGCAATAGGAGAAAAAGAGCACGCAAACTTGTAAATTGCACATACATGCATGTTTATACACGCCGCAACTACTAAAGTACAAACGCAGCAATATAAAATAACAGAAATCGTTGTATTCCATTTTTTTTTTATTTACTCTCTGTACTACTATCGACTAGGCGCTCCAGCTCCTTCGCGCTCAAAGAATACCTTTTATCGGTTCTAACCTTGTTACGATTTATTTAAGTGTTTTATGCGCTACTTTTCGAGGAGAAAGGTTATATTCTTTCATTTACTCACGAACTCAATATCCATGTTCAAACTAATATTACCTTCTGTTATACCTTCTCATATTAAAATGAGAAATAAGAAAATATCTAAATATAAAACACTAAATCAATGTCGAATTAATGAATGAAAATAAATAAATGTCGAATTAATATTATAGTAAATCAGAATTAATATAATACTAAATCCCTACATAAACAAAACCCATGTTAAAAGTTATGTTGTTGATTTCTGCTATGTTTTATCATATTTTGGAAGTGGAAATAAGAAAATTTGCAACTTTTGATATACTTTCTGACGTTTCTGTTTAGATCGATGTGTTTTATTGAATTATTAGTACAATCTGTCTCACTTTAGGGCAATAAGTAATACTAATCACAAAGAATCCATTCTCAGAATAAATAAACTGGAAATTTCTCAAGGGAAGTGGAAATAAAATATAAATATATGAATTGAAGATATGATCTAAGATTTTGGGTGGAGCGTCTCGTCGATAGTGTATCGTTTGGATTGGTATTATTATATGGGGGGTTAAAAATATTAATTTAATTACTAATTAGAGGTCGCGGAGCAAAAAAGGTCGAAAATCACTACACTACAGTAAGGTTAATTAAGTTAAACCAACTTTTTGGGATAAAACGAAATTAATGTTCGCCCAACTAAATGTAAGAGCCGTTTATTTTTAAAAATGGGGCAAGTCCATTTTTTGTTATTGCAAGAAAATTAAATGTTTTCATTTCATTATCATTAAAAATATTAACAAAATGTATTTTGCATTTGAGAAAGTATTAATAGATATATTTTTAATATTTTGTGGTACCAGATAAAAGTTTGAAATTCAATTCGTCATTTTTCATGCTACAACAAAAAATGACTTGAAATAAATGTATTTATTACAACTTTATTATATATGCGTGTTGTTCTTAGGGTGGATGTACATATAAAGATTATTTTTCCATTTCATATATATATATATATATATATATGTATGTATATATATAATGAAATTCTGAGACATATTCTCAGACCACCCCTAAGAATAACAAACATGCATAATAACGTTGTATGATAGTTTGGTTATATTAATTTCAAACGAAGATAATAATATATATACTAATAATATGTAAAATTAAATTAAAATGTACAATTAAAAATAGAACTTTTGCAATTTATATATATAAGAAAAAGGAGAGAGAAAAAATAATAATAACAACAATATGATGATATAATAACTTTATGCTAATAAAATAATTACAATGCGTTCAGGAAAAAGCAAGAATATATAAAAGAAATTAAGTACAATTTGAATGTGGGTTATTGTTGGTTTATTCATTTTTGTACTGCTGTCGAATAGCGTTGGAAAATCATAGTTTTCCCAACTGATTGAATGAATTGAATTACAAGGATTTTTTGTTACAAAAATCACAACTTCATCTCGATATTCCACCTGAAGTTCGGCAAAATATAATTGTTCAACAACATGGTGCTTCTCCACATTATTCCAAAGCAATACAAAAATAAACCAACGATATACATGGATAGGTAGAAATGCCATCTCCCTGTAAAAACAGATCTATCTGTCCATAAAATTCACCTTAAAGTTTGAAATTCAATTCGTCATTTTTCATGCTATGATTCATCAGAATCCAACGACTAAATTTAAGTTGATTATCATTCAATATTAAACCTTACATTGAAAATCTAATAAAACAAAACCAAAATAATAATAATAAATAAATATGGTAAATGTAATAAAATCCTTTGATCTGGTATCACTTTATTGACAGTTTTCCTTTATTTTCTATTAAACAATACATGTTTTCTTTGCTTTTTATTCCAATGAAGTGTTTATTATGTTTAAAATGCATATTTCCATTAAGTGATTATTGTGTCTTAATTACACTTATTTGTATGCCAAATGAAAACACTATGTTTTTTTTCGGTTTTCAAAGTAAATTTCTGCATGCAATCAATATGGATCATTAATTTGACCAGACCATATGAAAGTTTGTTAAGTTTTGTGAGATTTGCAGTTTTGTGGATATTTTTTTTCTCGAAAAACGGTGAGCGTTGAAGTATTACAAGACATTGTTACTTCCCTAAATATGTTGAAGATCAAGCTGTTCTTTAGGTCATAAGTTTTTTTAATTCAAGGTTACACGTATTCTGCTCTCATAGAAAATTTAAAAAATATTTGAATAAAATATATATATTATAGCTTTTATCGCAAAATACTTGGTTTCCTTAAAAAGTCTTAAGATTATCTTATATCTGCAACGGATTGGAATAGAAAGGTAAGGCCTGCGGCATTTTTCTTCATTTTTGATCTAGTTTCACCCAATTTTTTTTTTAAAAAACTTAAAAGGTGATAAAAACTTACAAGAGAAGTAAAAGTATACTCGATAGTGGGCATCTCTCTCCATTAAGTAGAAAATTGCCATATTTTCTTCAAAATTGTTAAAGACTACATGTTGATTTTTTATATTCTGCTGTCCTGAAAATAATATAATATTAATAACACTTGTATTGGCATTTAAACATAACTACATATTACGTATTTAACTAGATACTTTGTAGTTATCTTATTTGCGACAATTCACACATTTTTTAAATGGTTTTATTTAATTTACGAATTTGTTTAAGAATATCAAACATTTAATACAGACTTGCGATTTTTGACATGAATATGTCTTTTGGCTGGAGGTTTATAATTTTTTGGTGTAAAGTTTTTTCAACCCTCAAAAATGTAACATTTTGACACGCTTTGGCTCTTTTGGTGCTGCTCGGATTGAAAAATTTGAATTTCAATAGGAAATTTAATGGAGAATATTTTTGTTATATAACATTTGTCGCTTGAACTTACTGTTTAGGAGCTATATTCGTTTGAATGAAAAAAGTCGCGTTTTTTAAACCCTTTATTCTCTCAAATTTATTTCGAATAATCAATGATTGTTAGTTTTATTTAATTGCTAATTTATGAAATATGATTCTTTTAATTCTAGAATGTAGAGATAGTATTATAGATAGACATATCCATAAACTACTGGTTTTTCCCAGCTATGGAGAATTTGATTTTTGTATATATTTATTTATATTTTTATAATAATCCATGTCTTAACTGAAACATAATGCTTTTTTTTGAGGTGAATGGTAAAGAAGGATCAATTTAATTAGGAATGATAACTTTTTCTAATTATATATGATAACCACTTCTATTATTATTTTTTTCACAAAAATAAATTAAAACACAAACTCCCCGTCGAAAGAATCGCAACACTTTGAAATATTTGAATTCTACAAAATCGTCTGTTTTTTTTTTGTTTTGTTTCATAATAAAGAAAGGTTCTGAAATCTAAAATAAACATTTTAAAACTGGAAATAAACAAGTTTTATTAAAATAATTACAATTCCTCTTCCAATAAACAAACAAGTTATAAAACTTACTTTTATAATTTTCTTTTTTTACAATTTTGACTTTTTAATTACAATTTATACTTTTTATTTTTACTTAATAAGACGCATTGCTTCCAGATGTTGATCGAATCATCATGGGTTAAATGATTCATTGTGAATAAAATTTATTGTTCTAAGTAAACAAAACGAAAGATAAACATGGACTGAAAGGAAATTTAAAATGAATAGCAACAAAATTCCATCGTTTGTTGGTAAGCAGTGGATAACAATGATGTGTCCAATCCCTAATGTCTCTAATTTAATAAATAATATTAATATACAAATAAACAAAGTATGGATTAAGGACAAAACTAAGAAAACCTCGAGAATTATCGGTGTTGCAATACTTCTGATAGGGTGAGTATTTAAAATAAATAAATAATACATAAAAAATCCAATAGAAGTGCCTAAGAATTCATCATTCCTAATTATAATGCTTCAGGTTATCTCATTACCGAACAGAGCTTTTAACGATTTTTAATCTCTATCAATTTTAGCATAGCATTTAATTTTAAAAAACTAAAATAAAACAACTATGTATTATGAATTTTGGCAACGTTTCAGAATTTTCCTCGAATTTATCAAAATTTTTTTTTATGTCTTTTATTATATTTTAGTTTTGAAAATGGTCTAAAATGTCCTGAACATCTGACTAACAATAAGAAAAATAATTTTTTTAAGTATTTGAGAGATAAAATCTGAATTTGCCTCAAAATGATAAACAACTTAATCTAACAATGAGTACAATTTAAAATACTTTAAATCGCTCGGGTGTGGGAGAATTGAAAACTCTATTCAACTATCTTTATCATGAAATTGGGGCAGTGTTGTTGACACAAATTAATTAATTAATATATTGATTTATTTAAATATTTACCAGCTCTCTGAGGAGTGGAGATAAGACCACAATTTATTGTTGAACATTAGACTTCCATTAGAATTTGTTTGTCTAAGTTGTCCAGATCGATGTCTCCAAGTGTTTATCTGCAGTGGCCCGTTCCTCGCTGTGCCAGGCTGTGCCCATCTCCTCCATAATTATTTAGGAATTACTTTTTTGAAAACTCAATCCCTTATCTAAAAAAAAACAAAAAAACATTTAATTAACATTGAGATAATTATAATTAATTAAATATGAATATTTCTTTAAAGCATTAAAAAAAGAAGCCTCTATATTAAAAATAAAAAGCAATTACTAACAAACGTTCAAACCTCCCGATTAATTTATTTTCAATAGCTCTCTTTTAAATTTACATCTAAAAGGTAAAGACAAACCAACCAGTAATAGGGAAAACCTAAAGGTTTATATATATATATATATATATATATATATATATATATATATATATATATATATATATATATATCATTATTATCTAACTAACCCCCTCTTTCTATCCATCACCTCTAATATTACCTTGCTTTCTCCATTCCACTAGTCTCCCAACTTGCTTCACGCACCCGATAATCCTATGAGGCCAAGAGACCATCTAATGTAAAACTTTTATTGGAATGCTACTTTATGTTATTGACTCGTCACTGTAATAATTTAATTGAAAATGTATCTGAAATGAAAATAGCTGTTTTGTAATAATTCTAGCATCCAAAAAAACCAATATATCAATCAAAAGTCTGCTAGCTCTCTTATCTGAGATATATGTCATTTATGGTTATGCAGGAATTTTAATATTACTTTACTTTACCTAGGACTCCAATTAGACAAACGTCTTACTTGGAATCAATATACAAGACTAAAACGAACAAAAAAACTGCTCGTCGTAACAGCAAAGTCGTAACTTGCAAATAATCTATTTAGTTGTTAATGTCTCAGACTACTTCAACATTTACTAGACAAATGTTCAATGCTCCCAATTTATTACAAAAGACTCATATACATGACTGTGATTAGACCTGTTTGGACGTACGGAGTGGAGCTTTGGGGCTCCACTAAACCATCCAATTCATCGCGTATTCAATCCTTACAATCCAAAATCCTTCGTAAAATCCTCAATGCTCCTTACTTTGTCACCAATAAACTTATCCATAAAGACCTTAACGTGCCATATGTTGCTGATTTAGCCCACACCAGATACCTATCCTTTCATAGTAAGCTCCATAATCACTCAAATCCGTTAGTTTCTCAACTTGCTTCCCACTTCATTCCTGATAATCCTCCGAGGCGTCTGAAACGAAGATGGCCTAGAGACCTTCTAGTGTAGAAGTTTTAATAAAGTGCTACTGATGAGTAGTTCTTTCCAAGTTTTAACATGTTATTATAATCGTTGTCAATACATTTACTTGATGTATATATTCTGTACAGTTGTAAATTTCAATAAATGCATATAAAAAAAAAGAAAAAAGTTGTTAATGTCAGTAATATTTAAAAAAAATATTACTAGGTTAATTGTTTATTTGCACCTCCTGAGTCTATTCAGGCTTGCATTCGATGGTACATTGACCCATTAAAGTCTTAAATAAATTATAAACACTTTATAATTATAAACATATTTTACACCTGAAGCAAATCTGTTAAGGATAGATGTCTCATGATTAATATTTACACCTTATTTCTTATCACTATTTTACCTGAGGGTCTCTGTGTCTATAACAGATAAGTTTAGAGTAAACCGTGTTTAAATAAAAATTCTATATAGAAAGCGGAAATGTTAAAAAATGGTTCCTTTGTATATCTAAAACAAGTCCCTAGAATTTAGACACTTCTGATAAACGTGGTGGTTCGAAACGAACAGGGAATACTTTCCAGAAATTTATTACTTTAAATAGCATAGAAAGTTATCTAAAGTTGTAATGGAAAAACATAAATCAGAAACAATCATGGAGAGTTGAAGAACTGATACACGGAAAATGTATATGTCCATCTATTATCTGCTTCTTTCTCAATAACCATTTTAGAATTAAAAGAATCTAATTAAAATAATAATTTAACAATTAATGATTATTCTAAATAAACAAAGTTGAGAGAAAATAGGGGGTTTCAAACGTCATTTTTTTTTCATTCGAACCAATATAGCTCCTAAACGGTAGGTACTAATGACAAATGTTATATAATAAAAGATATTTATCATAAAATTTATGATCAGAAAATTATCGACCGATTTTCGATCTGAGCAACACCAACAGAGGTAGAGTCTTTCAAATTAATACATTTCTGCGGTTGAAAAAAAATATAAACCCCAGCCACAAGTTGTGAGATGTAAGCCTAAAATCAAATATGCCAATCATTTTCCTAAAATTTTTTAAAAATATTACTCCTACTTAAACATTGGGATCTTTTCTCACGATTTTTTAAGAGTTTCAAAAACATTGTTACCTTGAAAATTTTTGATTTTCACATCAAATTTATGACTCATCCATGATGTTATCATCAGATAAATGTTAGTATGTATCGATACTAGTTAATTAAATTGTAACCAATCGTTTTAACAACGATATTCTTGTTCACAATCATCTCTCTTTAACTAACTCAATTTCGATAATCTGTTAGGTAAATATATTTTGACGATACGCATTGAAATAGTACTTTGTCTCATTAGTCACAAATAGTCTCATAAATTAATAGCTCTTGAAAGATATAAGGTGGCTGTTCAAAATTTTGAATTGCTTTACATTAAAAATCAATTTGAATGATGATAAATCAATCAATTCAATGAATTGAGATTGATGAACTTTGATGTCTGAGGCCGAGGAATTTGGGAACTGAAAGGCTGTAATAGTCCAGAAAAATCTTTTCGTTATCCACTTCTAAGATATCTTATACTTACTAATTACGGTAAAGTAATTGTTTATCTACAACATTGTGTTATATATATGTATTTATATTATATTATATATATTATATATGTATATATATGTATATATATTAAGTCTAACAGAGTTTAAAAAAAGATCAGTCAATGTCATTTTTCAGACACGAGATATAACATAATATAAGTTTTATATGGATAAGATACAAAAAGAAAAGTACAACTTAACATGTAATTCGACAAGTCTGACATCTGATTTAAACATAATTTGTCAAAAACAAGAAACTCCGCTAAGATATTAGGATGATAAAAAATAAAATTCTATTTTTTTTTTCAAATTTTCAATAACGATACAAAATATTTTAAAGACCTAGTTTATATCTG
The DNA here is from genome assembly GCA_003667255.2 of Euschistus heros. Taxonomy (NCBI): domain Eukaryota; kingdom Metazoa; phylum Arthropoda; class Insecta; order Hemiptera; family Pentatomidae; genus Euschistus; species Euschistus heros. The sequence goes on along the minus strand of RCWM02000153.1, from coordinate 885,239 downwards.
TATCAAATAAGCGAATTACAAGTAAATAAATGTCATTTGAAAATCAAGTTAGGTCAAACAATTGATATAGATTAAACTCACGAACCTTTTTATATGTGCGATACCGCTATTCTTCTTGATTTTTGACAAACTGCTATTGTTCACAATCGAATTCACATGATTAACAAAAGTAAAAAACTTATATCAAGGCTTTTAGATTAACTATAAAAACTGAAATATTAAAGCTGTTTTTTTTTTGTCATCAAAACATGTTTTCCTCTCCAAGTTTTCCAAACTTGGACTCACTTGCTTCCAGTGGCTAATAACCTTACCCCGACTCTTCCTTGACCCTTTAATACCGTTTCAAATTTAGCATAGTGAGCATCTGAAACGTTTTTCGTTATTGAACATCTGATACCAAGCTTTATTTATAGCTTTAACCAAGAATATATTTGGACATTTATCTTTATTATCTTTAAAACTGAAGACCACAATTTTTACCAGAGCTTAAAGAACAATCTGTCGAGGAAAAAGAAGCTAGAAAATGCACTATCAAATCTGATTCTATTAACTGAGAAGATTATAAATCGTTCTGACCAGGAAAATAATAAAACAAAAAAGCCACAACACTTAAAAAAATTAGGCAAAACGTGACATTGTTCGTTCAAACCAATTCAGCTCCTTAACGGTAGGTCCTAGCGAGAAACGTTCAAAAAATTATTAAACTTTAACAAAAAATACTCTCTATTACATCATTGATCTGGAAACTGTTGTCAAATTTTCGATCCGAGCAACAGCAATAAAGCTAGACCGTGTCAAAAGTTATTATTTTTATTGGGGAAAAAATGTTACACAAGAAAATTATAGATTCTCTGCCGAAAGGCATACGTGTCAATAATGTTTTCAACACAATCTGGATTGACATTGGCTTCGATATGTCCGGAAGGTCTCCAGGTAATGTGTAAGTACAGTTACAACTTTATTATTGCTATCTATGATTATTTATGTACTTGTCTTTGATTATTTAGCTTTTTCCCCAAAAGGCTCCTAGGAGAAAAGATATTTGGAGGCAGAAAAGAGGGAAAACCTCACCTCCCATGGGTGGATTGTGTAGAAATGTTAAGAATAAGAAATTGCAGAGTAGCAGCAAAAGACTCACGAGTTGTAGTACTAACACACAAACATGATTATTTTTACATCTTTTTAATTTATATTTTTACTCTCATCAAAAATATATAATTATTATTAGATTACAGGTGCTTATATATTTGGCAGAGTTAAAGGTTTTGCAGGATTCCAGGAAAACAAACAAACTTATAAGACATTAACAAATAAAATAAATTAAACGTAATTAAAATACATTAATAATAAAAATAATCTCGCTTGTCAATAAATTATTCTAATTTTACCTACACCCATCATTAATCGACTATTTTAATATATCATATTAAGATTCATAACAAGAAAGATTAATTTATTGAGTTATAATAGGTAACTAATGATAAACAGCATTCTAAAAAATTATCATGTTTCTTTCTAGAGTCATGACAATTATTAAATAATTTAGAGTGTTGGCAAGAAAAAGTGCCGTTAAATGTAGGAGGGAGTTTCATATCTTCTTTTAATCAATTAACATTAAAATTACCAGGGTAAGAATTTTTTAAAAATATTATTAAAGATATTAAAAAAATAATAAGGTTAATTAAATATTTCTCATTTTCAGTAAATTAAATATCTATTACAAATTTAGTTTACGCATTTATAATATAAAAACTGTGCTAAAATATCTCTGAGGATTTCTTAAAGCAACAAGGGTTTTTCCTGGTTAGAAGGGTGGGGATTTGAGATTAATTGCTGAGAATTAAATTCCAACCAGTTACAAGCCTGATTCGAACTCTTATTCCTTATTCCTGAAAGGACCTTCCGTTTATGCGGTTGCCTAGCAACCGCGTTACCCTAGGGTAACGCACTTATTTCGCCTTAATTATATGAAAAATAAAGGAGGAAGACTGGTAGGATAACAAACAATTGTTGAGAGCCGCAGAATAGCCCTCGTCAGATTAAATTTTATCAACACTCACAATTGCTTATTTTATCAATATCCCATAATTTTATCAACAACCCACGAAATGAATCTTCCCACCTTGGCTAGAATAGATTGGTAACCAGTAGAATAACCCTATAATTCCTGGCCTAGTTGGAGTACATAAGAATGTTAAGTCCCAAATAAAAATGAAATAAAAAATTAATGCTCCAACAGTTGATTTAGCAAAATAAGATAAATTTATATAAAAACCTTCAAAAATAGTTGATTAAAAAAAATCAATAATTGTCCTTGAAGACTTCAATGGTACGGTATGACAAATAAATATATGTGAAGAAAGCCTAGTAACTATGAAATGAAGGTGAAAATAAACTCATAATTAATTCATTCTATACGTATAGTTTATTGTATACAGTAAACAGGGGTTACTTTGAACATGGAGGGCTACTTTATGTTACCTAAATGATTGTTAATTGTAACTTACCTTCATAGTTTAGTTACTATGTTTCTAGTAACTTTTTTTCATTCTATTCAAGTTTTCCTAAGGTATTTTGTTTTTTAAGGACCAATGTAGAAAATTAAACCCAGTTTACAGTAATTGATAGTTTGTAAGTTGGTAATTAAACAAATCCATGATTAAAACGATTCAGCTATATTTTTATTAAAACTATCTATATTTTTAGAAGTATAGTTTTTCCTCGAGAAATCTGGTGATGGAGTGAACCAAATTAGAAAATTTACTGCTGATTTTTTTTTTCAAAAATTTGTAACGGAAATTCTAAAAATAGGAAATAGTTTTAAAAAAAATTAAAATAATAAGCGTCAAAATAAGCGTCTGGGGCGAAAGTCAGACGTGCTAAGAAAAATGAACCCTCCCTCCATCGTATTGATGGTCCAAAAAATTTTTAAATTTTCACCAAAAGGATCGCGCTGCAGCGCAAAACCTGTTAAGTAATCTTCGTTTACGATATTATGAAATATATTGTATAATTATTTATTATGTCTAAATTATTTTTCCGCTCAAATTAGTTAAATCACATAATAAAAATCTATTATTCCTTAGTTATGTGCACGGTGCATTCACAGAACTGCCGAGTAAAATAATCCTTGAGTTCTTGCGAAAGATGAATAATTGTTACTTTTAATTTATAGTAGATGAAAACAATAAAAAATTTAAAATATTATAAATTAAGTTCCGACAATATTGAACGTACCGAGTTATGCATGAAATATCCATCATAATCTACTACTTACACATTAAATCCTTTGAGTACACGAAGATTACGGCCACTCACTAGCACTTAGTACTAGACCGAAGATATCCTATGACTGATGTGACGCCGGTGATGTTTTGATGGTGAATGGAATTATGTAACCCTTGATGACATATCCACTTCACTCATATCAGCTAATGTACCTGAGATATGAGAGTGTCGCCCTAACTGTCTTAGTCCTACCTTGTCTGTATCTAATGGAATATCAAATGAATGTTTAATATCTTTGAGTTTTAGGCTTAAAATTAATGGTTTTATTATCAATACTGTTGTGTAGTTAGTGGTTGAAAAAAAGGAAGAAAGAACAATTTTGAATTTACTTGTAACACTGGCCAACAGTGAAAATGTATCTGAAATGAAAATAGCTGTTTTGTAATAATTCTAGCATCCAAAAAAAACCAATATATCAATCAAAAGTCTCTGCTAGCTCTCTTATCTGAGATATATGTCATTTATGGTTATGCAGGAATTTTAATATTACTTTACTTTACCTAGGACTCCAATTAGACAAACGTCTTACTTGGAATCAATATACAAGACTAAAACGAACAAAAAAACTGCTCGTCGTAACAGACTACTTCAACATTTACTAGACAAACGTTCAAAGCTCCCAATTAATAACAAACGACTCATTTATATGACTGTGATTAGACCAATATGGACTTATGGAATTGAGCTTTGGGGCTCCATTAAACCATCCAATTCATCTCGTATCGAAATCTTACAATCCACAATCCTTCGAAAAATCCTTAATGCTCCTTACTTTGTTACCAATAAACTTATCCATAAAGATCTTAATTTTCCATATGTTGCTGATTTAGCCCAAACCAGATACCAATCCTTTGATAGTAAGCTTCATAACCACTCAACTCCCCTAATTTCTCAACTTGCTTCCGACACCATTCCCGATAATCCTCCGAGGTTTCTGAAAAGAAGATGGCCCAGAGACCTTCTAGTGTAGAATTTTATTAAAGTAAATAAAGAAAAATAAATAAAGAAAAAGGAAGGAAGGAAAAAAAACTACTAGTAATATATTATAGAATTATAACTAAATTATAAATTATATTGTTGTCTTTAATTGGATGGATGAGTAGGCTGTGTTTGTAGCAACCCAATAAAGTTGGGTAGCACTATGTTTATTGTTTATTGTATCAATAAAGCATATATCTCTCTTTTTGTTAGGCTTCGTTGTATTAGTATTTAGATTATTATTAGAATTTCATAGTTCTAACTGCTAATTAATAAATAGTAGTTTTTAAATCATTAAAAACATCTGTTTAAAGATTATTTAGTCACATGACCATAACTAGTCTTTACTATGGCCATAAAAAAGTACAGCATGCCTATAATTAGTATTTTTAGCTCTTTGTAAGCAACTATAAAAAAAAATTATTTAAAAGCAAGTTTTAGTGTATTTGTCAATTTTACATTCAATAGAATAAACTCTTGAGAATCTAAGTATATAACCAAAGATTTCATATTACAAGCAGTATCTACGAAATTTTCCTATTAAATCTACATGTTTCCTAGTGTTTCTTATAACATAACTATATTTTGTTATTCGCAGAGGTCATAGTAAGTGTTTTTCTTTTATTCTCATCATAACGAAACAATTTTCAATTCAAAAACAAGGTTCAAATGTTAAAAATTTTACTTTTCTTTAGCTACTAAATACCTAATAATATTTAATTTATGAAAGTAAGTTTCTCGATTATAAATTTATCAAACGAATCTATTATAATCGTATTAGGTATAATTATGCAATCTCTCTCTCTCTCTTTCTCTCTCTCTCTCTCTCTCTCTCTCTCTCTCTCTCTCTCTCTCTCTCTCTCTCTCTCTCTCTCTCTCTCTCTCTCTCTCTCTCTCTCTCTCTCTCTCTCTCTCTCTCTCTCTCTCTCTCTCTCTCTCTCTCTCTCTCTCTCTCTCTCTCTTTCTCTCTCTGAAAATATTGAAAGATATATCAATGAATTATGTTTTTAAAATTATTGATGTATATGAAAAAAGTACCTAAACTTTAAAGTTACATTGGAAGTGCGCAGTCTTAGCTTGATACGAAATATGATGAGGAGTTATAATAACATCGGTCCAAGGACTAGTTGGCTATAACAGGGAAAATAATTGTTGGACCATTAAAAGAAGACAATTTGCTTTTGAGGCGTACTGAGGTTTAACAGCCTAGCTGTTAGCAGTATGGTAATTGAACTCAGATGGTAAAAAACAATTTTTTTCCATGCTATGTTTTAAATTCGTTACTGAATATAAAATATAGAAAATACGTTTTTAAAATTAGAATTTGTATAATTTTTAAAACACAGCAGTTAATTGTATAACACACCAAATTTTCTAACGTAACTAGTACATTCAAATTTTATTTCTTTTCAATTCCTTACTATTAAAATTTCGAAACAAGCAGTCCATGGGGCAAGAATTAACTAAGTATTAGGAGTAACAAAAGTGAAATAAATCTTTAGCGTGGATTCAATCTATCGATTCAAGACGTTTCTCCTAGCAGATTGCAGCAGTTCAAAGTTGTATAAACTAAAACGGTGCGAAAAGAATAGACGAAAATGGAAGCACCATTACTCTGTGCTTATCTACAGCGAGGCCGGCAAGCAAGCGCACCTCTCAAAGAAATGTAAGAGTTAGTCAAGAAAACATTTTTTAAAAGACTGCCTCTAATTTTATTTTTATCTAGGTGTATGTATTTATGTAGGTATATTAAGGGCAATAAGTAATATGGATGGCTGTTAGGATTCAGCAACAAAATAATGAATCAAATTGAATCCAACAAGAAATTAATCAAAAATAAGGGAAAAAAGCTCTAACTGTTTACATAGTGAAACAAATAAGTTTAAGAAAAAAAAAAAAAAACGAAGAATACCTAATAGTAAAAATACAAATTAAAAGTCAATTCATATATTGTGATAGGTACAATCATGCTCTCTATATGAAATATATACTCACCCTTGAGATCCCCGAACCAAGCCTGTCCACAAGTATCTTAAAAATGTTGGCGTTTCAGCAACAACACCAAAATTTATAAAAATTTAATTTTCAGTAGAGAACCAATTGAAAAATTAAACTGTACTAGGGAAGAGAAAAGAAAAAAAAAAATATATGTAAAAATAAAAGAAAATACTAGTTTAACTATCGCCTTTTTTTTTCAGACACAGCGAGCTGATATTATTTATATATTGTAAATTCCAAGAACTTAATGAACCTGTCAATCTACCTACTCTCACCTGTGGTGGAGAAAGTAGAGCGTCGATCCAGTTAAAATAACTACTTAGAAATAAGATTCCTGCGTTGATCTCTTGGCTAAAACTAAGACGAATCGCATTAGAAATGAGAGCATAACATATCAACTGAGAGTATCCTCAAAACCAATTTTAAAAGCTTAAATGGATTTTTATTTTTTTTAAAGTGGATTGGCCATTTCTCCAGCATCAATGAAGAAATGGTTCATATAATGGTATTAGAGGCTAGACGCACTGGGAAAAGGGACACCCAAGCGTATCCATACCAGGAGTATGCTCAAAGGATTACAGGATTAAAATCAATCCTGTAACTAAGAAGGATTTTAATGCTATGAACCGTGAGGAATAGCTGCGTTAGTTAGAATACTAAAAAAAATATGTATTACATTTATATGGTGTATATTCATAAAACATTTTTTTTTAAATATCTTTTTTTTTTTACGTTTTTTGGATTTTGTTTGCGTAACTTTAAAAATTACATGGTAACACCAAATCGACTTTGGTGACTAGCCATTATAAAATTTTAAGAAAAATCATTAAAGACTTAGAAACAGTCATTAAATGTATAACCATTTTCATCTTAATATTTTGAAAAAAATCAAAGTATCGTGCGAGGTTTTATTTATTTATTTATTTTTTTTAACATTTCGAATAACTAAATTCTAGTAACCACCTTAGTTCTTGCACTGTCAACATTATCAAAAAAACAAAATGCATTGCCTAATGTTAAAAGAAATTTGAAGATAAATCATGAAAGGAAAATTTATGACGACATATAAGAATTATGATCTATGTGTGCGTCGTATATTTTGTTTATTACTGGATCCATTTAGATTTGTCAATATCAGTTGAATAAAGTCCTTTTAAAAAATGTTTCTCGTATTACTAATAATTTTTTCCCTACACTTCTGGGCTTAAGCCATTCTCATCAATTCTGCTAAGGAAACTGTATTAAAATTTTATTAATCTGACTTAAATATAAAATTATTTAGCGTAGAGATAATAAGATATTTTAAGTAATATAGTTTAAAGAGATAATAATTTTGTAATTGATTATAAGTAAATTAAGCAAGTATAGTTTATAATTTATTATATTTATAGTTAAGAACATTCACACATTTTCACAAATTCTACTTACACATCATGTCATTACTCTTACGTTAAACGATTTCACGAAAAATTAAACAGACGTCCTAACACTTTCATTAACGACACGACATTACATAAATACCTGACGTCAAAAAAAAACCTGAAAAGAGTCTGGATGAAGCAAATCACAGAAAAAAATAAAATAAAAAGGAGGTGCTGCTGTGTTCATGTCTTTTACATCATATATATTCACTTTATCAGATTTACTGATCGTCAGTATTTTAATTGGTTGGTATGAATAAAGATATAAAGTTTCGGAATATAATATTTATATGATTATGATTATATGTGCTTAATATGGTTTATGGTATTCATGAATTTCTCGTTAAGTTTCGTAGTAATCTAAAATAAAATTAAATAATGGAAATCGGAAAAAAAAAAAATGTATATTTTGGATTAAATACAATAGTGTTACGTTTTTCAGAATTTAAATTAAAAAGAAAAAATTATATAAAAAGCTTAATTGAACAAAATTATTTCTACTATAAAACAAAATACGATTTTACTCACAGTTATCGTTCCCAAAGTTAAGTGTTCGATGAATGAACACAATTGCACAATTAATGAAAGTTTCTATTTTCCTATTTAAATAGAATACGACTAGAAGAGAGAGATGGCTAACAAAGGGAACCCAACAGTCACTGAGCAACAAACAGACATGTCTCGGAATAAATTACCTTCCCCTGCCACTCCTTCCTCGGACCGATGAATATTTACATCTCTGTCCTTTCCCCGAATGTCGGCTCGGCGCAGTAGGTACTGTCTCAGAACATCGTAAAATATGTTTACATCTTATATAATTACAACTTTAGTATTACTTAAAACTCTTGAACTTCTTACTAAAATTCTATAAAAAAAAAAAAAAAAAAAAAAAAAAAAAAAAAAAAAAAAAAAAAAAAAAAAAATTAAAAAGGCGCATTGAGCCATCTAAAGAAAGAATAACATGGAACATGTTTTAGGGATGCTCCCCGTGAGCATCAATGCTCATAGGTTTCCTATATATATTTTTTTTTTCGTTTACATGTGATTCATTTGTGTTTAACAGATACAGTTACAAATTAAATTAATCCTGCTGGTCGTCTATACCCTTATGTTCTTCATTTTTTTCCGCTGAACTGTATGATTTTTAATTATTTTAACTAAATTGACAATTAATGGTGATTCTAAAGAAACAAATTTGAGAAAAAATAGAGGTTTCAAATGTGACTTTTTTCATTCAAACCAATATAGCTCCGAAACGGTAGGTCCTAGTGATAAAATTTATATATCAAAAAATATTTTCAATTTAATTTCTGATAGGTAAACTATCAAGAAATTTTCGATCTGAGCAACACCAACAGAGCTAGAGCCTAACAAAATATTACATTTTAGAGTGTGAAAAAACATTACGCCAAAAAAGGTGTAGATCTCCAGCCAAACAAAAGATACACGCGTATCAAATTTTGGATATAAGTGATTTTCATCAATCCTAACTATATTCATGATAGTTTGAAAACATATTCGAATATATACGAAACATTTAACATATGTGAAAAGATATAATTCTGATTGTATTTTTGATCATTGAAAATGATAAAGTGATATCTTCCTGGTCTTAATCAAAAGCTGACTTCCTTGATCAATATTTGTGTTATAATTGTGTATGCTGACCCCTTCAGGTTATTCGATATTATTTCTATCGAGTGGTGGGGCACGTGAAACTTATGTAATATTAATTACAGTCAATGAGGAGTTACAGAACCTATTTTTGATACATTGTCTCATCGTTTATTCTTTTAATTATTATTCTTATTTCTATTATTAATTTCTTTTCGTTCAAAGTCCACTAAATTGTACCCCATCATTTATCTCCAGGTCCTCAGTTATAGCCATTATCCTTTCTTTACACAATGTCAAGATGAAATGGCTATTTCCTGAATACCATCGCAGCTATTAAGAAACAGAAAAGATTATACATCTGGAAAGAAAGGGACACAGCTAACAAAATATAATTTTGTTCCCTATCCTGAGATTTAATTTCATACATTATATTACTCTGTCGGTGTTGCTCGGATCGAATATTTGACGCCAGATTCCAATTCAAACATTTAATGGAGAATTATTTTTGCCTTATACAATTTGTCGCTAGGACCCCTATTTTCTCCCAACTTTGTTTATTTTAAATAATCATTGATTGTTAATTTAATTAAATTATCAATTGAAGTAATTTGATCATTTTAATATTAAGTTATAAATTGATCTAAAGAAGCGAAAAGTTGAAAACGATTTTGAAATGTAATCGACAGTTGATTTGGATGTGATACAAAAGTGTAGCAGACGAACCTATTGACAAAGCAAGGAAGTAGATTATTACAGAAAGACATTTCCATGATCTATAGTTTTTCCCAGTCAAGGAAATTTTGTTTTATTTTTTTATTTAAAGCCTATTTTCGAATGTTAAATATTCATAATTGTATATATAAATAAATATTCATATAAAACACACACATTTATATATACACACACGCATATATACACACGAACGTATATAAGTGTGTGTGTATGTTAATAAGTAGGTATTATGTTCTCTGGAAGGAACATTGATTATTATTTTTTAATTTCTATCAAATCATTTTTAAAATAAGATATTTTTAATATATTATAGCGCTAGGTAATAGATACTAGATACTTGGATTTCTCTATAAATATCCATAAAGTTATAAACACATTGGGTTTATATGTTGTATCTTCTTTCTTTGTTTGTTCAGTAATAAAAATAATTTTACGTAAAGTATAAGGTCTAACTAATTATGGCTAAGAAGTGACTTATAGCATGTGGTTACTTAGGCGTCGTTATTCATGTCAGGAACATAGTTTATTTTCAGGGCTGTGCACTTTTAGCTATGAAATAGTAGAATGGTTTCACATTGGAAAAGTGTTATTATATTATATTTCTAGTTACATAATTTTCTTTTTTAATAAGCTTTTATAAACTTCACCTGTAACTTTGTAACTTTCATCGTAATTTTCACCAATTTCCAGCAATCTGATTAAATTGAAAATTTGCATACGTTTCAAGGACCAATGACAATACAATAAATACACAACTTTATTCTAATGTTCTCACTTAGTCTAGTTAAATTACCCCTAAAATATCTGCCTAACAAAAAGTGAAGGTTTTATGTTTTTATACGGTCCAGATCGGTCCTGAGAATAAAATATCAAAAATGAAACTAAATTTAGTAAAAAGCAAATGTTTGGGGAGTGAACTTTTTTCAGATTTTATAGAAGGTATAGAAAAATGATTTCAATCGAAAAATGTTTCATTTACAAAATCAAAGTTTATTAAATTGTTCATCTAACGACATCCCATAAGCTGAATTTGATTTAGGCGTTTAGTCACATCGAATGTCAAACAACGAAGAAATTTGCGTAATTAGAGTCTATAACGCACAAATGTAGAACTTGTAGATCATTACATTTTGTGCAAGAAATGATTTTTAAAGTAAATATTTGCCTATTTCTACTCTGCAATAAAAAAAAAAAAATGTTGGTTGATTTTTCATAAACTATGTTAAAAATGCAAACAAATCACAAATAGTATAGGGATTATATTAGCTTTGAACCTTGAACTCAAAAAATTAGAAGTTCTGACTTAGCTTTTTAGTTAGGTTTGCTATAAAAGCGTGTTTTTTTTTATTTGTTTTTTTAAACGTTTATTTTCAAAAATGAACTAGTTTGTTTTTAAAAAATTTAAGTATTTAATTAATATCAGTCATTTATTATCTAATAATTGTTGGTATAGAAAAGGATACTTAAAGTAAAACGACTAAATTTCAATATGCTGAGGCTGAATGTTCTTAGGAATAATGCTTATCAATCTAGCATCAGAAATGACAATTCTTAAGGTATTCTCTAGTGAAAAGATGTTCTCTAGTATTAGTATTAGTGTTATTAATTGAATTTATATAGTAAAACCAATAAATTTCTAGTAATAGGTATCTACTTGAGGTCATCTCAGAATTGTTTCCTACTAGGAAAATAAGCGAATTATCTTTGTCGGAATGAAGATTATTTACCACTCTTATCACTTGGAACTGTTATCTTTTATCGTCTTGTGTTCAAAAAACACACAAAAATAGAATTCTAACATACTTTTACATAGATTCGGTAAATAAATAATAACAACTATTTTGGCGACATTTCGAGACTATATTGTTCTCATAATCATGCCCTACAGTGAAAAAAAAGGAAAAATTATATAAGTTATAAAAGTTATTTCAAAACATAAAGTTAGCTACAAGTATATAACAACATGTGTTATAATAATAAAAATATATATAACTACAGAAATATATAGGAGTATGAAACTACTTACAATGTTACTGGTAGATACTGAACTCTAACGATTCTAGTACGCAACTGACCTGGGGAAATTTTGAAAAACAGTTACAAAGGTTATGGGGAATTCTCTAGGCAAAATTAAGTTAAAAGAAACACCACCCAATCCTTTTATCATTAAAGGTTATTGTAGAATAGGTTGTCATAAGATGTATACAAATAAAAGCACTTAAAGAAAACGTTGAGCACCAGAAGTAGAGGAATATCTTCTTCAAATCGGCCACTGTTAGTTCATAAGGAAGCTCTAGAAGAACCCAGGTAACGAAAATGCACTATCCATGCAATCCATATTCTATAAGAATGCTTTCTATCAACTTCAATCCACCTACAATTAAGATAACTAAAATCTATCAATAGTAATTGTTAATGTGTAATAGATCAAACAATACCCTGTTTATATTCATAAAAATGAATTAATATTATAACCGAATTTAGAACAACTAAAACCTTCTTAGAATCAAATAATTCTTTAAGAGTGAGGTGGATGACTAATAAAATATGAACTATATATTCATAAATGTTTGAGATATATAAATAAATAATCATTTAAATCTATTTAATTATGACATATAATATATTTCTGTCTATTTTTATTTGTACTGAATTTCAAGAATTTTTTTTTTTTGAACTACCGTAACAAGTAAATACATTGAACAGGTGGGACTACTTTGGACAAACGCGTTTTTAAAACGAAAATCCTGTAGGCGGGGTTAATTTACAAGCTAGCATCCTTCAGTTTGTGATTTGTATACATTTATGGACTAAACATAGAATGTGCTGCTATCGCGATAAGAGATATCTTGGCCGTCCTTGGCTGATGCAGGATTGTTTCTTATGAGTAATACATTGATCACTGATCTATTCAGCTAAATTTTCTTTCTTGTTTCGTATTTCTAGCTCATTCTTTAATTTCATACATTTTAGAATAGAATAGAAAGAAAACTTTATTCTGGGACAAAGTCCCTTAAGAATAACATTAAATAACATAAAGTAAGATCATAACTGGCCGAGAGGCTATTAAAAATAAAATAACATAGATAAACTGAATACAAATATGTATAAAAAAAGATACAGAGAAAAACTAGAAAAAGAAAAAACTTTCAATAAAAAGAGGGTGAAAAAAATGAGTATACAAAATAGAGGTTATTATTGTAAATAAAATTGCAAAAGAGAAAAAAACAAAAAAAACAAAACAAAACAGAAACTTGAAGAAAAATAAAAGATAGAAAATAAAAAATTATCATTACAAACAATTAAGACATCATAATCATAATATAATTTATGCTTATGTTTTATGTCTGACGGTCTTGTTAATTAAATTAGACGATTGCATATATGGTACATACATCCTTACAATTAGAGAGCGTCGAGTTGGAGGGAAAGAATAGTGATTTGAATGTTTCAAGGGAAGAAGCATTGCGGATACGGGGGGGAGGGAATTCCAAAGAGTAGAGGATCGGACAAGGAAGGAATGTTGGAATGCAGTACTTCTGTGGGATGGAGTATAGAGATCGGAAAGACGAGATCCTATATGCAGTGATTTGATAGCGGACTTGAATTTCAGGTTACTGTAAATAAAGGGAGGGTGACGGGTGTTGATAACTTGGTAAAGATAGGTGCCTAGGAAGTATTTTCTGCGGAAGGAGGGGAAAAGCCAATTTAACTTAATTGGCATTAAGAACAATGGTTAATTTTATGGAAATAAAAAAAAAAATACAACTTGGAGGGCTACTTTGAAGAAAGCCATTGACACATTTTAGAAGATGGTCTTAATTTAAACATTGTGTTAAAGTCTGTTTTGTTATTTGGTGAATATGAACAATAACTTTTATTCATATTTATAATTAAATCTATTTTAGATTTATGCCTTTTTAATACATATAATTAAAATTGATTTTGATTTGATGATGAACCAAAAGGAATATTGCTTATCAGGCAGCTGTAAAATAAATAAATTAAGAACAAAGAAAAAAAAAGTAACGAAAATAGTTAAATTGAAACAATTAAATTTTAATTGAAAATTGTAAGTTAAATACGCACATTTGTTCCTTAGTTTCTAATAATTTTTTTCATGCAATTCAAGTTTTCCTTGTGTGTTTTGTTCGCTAAGTACAAAGTGTTTTGTTCCTGAAAAACTGAATCAAGTTTATGTTAATAAATAGTTTGTAGGTTGTTAATTTAATAGCTATATTTTTATAAACTCTATCAAAATTAAAAAAAAAAAAATAATAGTATTTTTATTATTAATGTTTCATCAATAAATCTGATGTTGAAGCAAACCCAATTGGCGGATTTACGGAACCATTTTGCTGTGTGGTGATTTTTTAAATATTTTTCGACTTGAAAAAAAAAAAAAAAGAGAAGAAAAACTCTAACAAAACTTTTATAAAACTAAAGTTAAATAATTAAAAGGTTTAAATTTAAGAAGAATCCGAGAGAAGCGTTTTGATGCGAAAATCAGCCTTGTTCAAAGTAGCTCCTACATGTGGGTCTATTTGGAACAAGAGAAAAATTACTCCTCTCTACCCTTGTATTGAAGATAGCTGAATCGCTCATACAGGATTTTGAAGCTGAGATGTGTAGCAATCGTTTGGTCCAAGAAACTTTAAAATATCCTCAAAAATGATCGCGCTGAACTGCAAAATGTAAAACGTTACGGTACTTTTTTTTTTATTTATTCATCATCATAGTGTAAGTAGCTTTGTTATTCTTAGAGGACATAACACAGTCTTTTCTTCTATATTTATTTGATAACGAAACGATTTAATTTGTATGTATCAAATGTGAAAACTCTTACTTTTCATGATCCTCGACTATCGTGCTGAAAGTTGATCTATTATATTTTGTATTATCAGGATTTTTTTTTCAATTATTAACAGTCCTGATGGCATATTAACAGTTGCAGTATGAATATAGTTTGGTGTGTGAGTGTTCTGAAATTGTAAGAGTTAAGTTGAACATATTGAGAGTGATTTAATTTCTTGTAATGATTTTGATTTCCTACCATTGCATCTGAGAAATGGTCTAAATTTTCGATTTCTCAAAAGAAAAAAAAAATGCTAATAATTTGTTTTGAATATTGAAGCCTGAATGATTTTTTTTTATTTCTAGGAGACTTATTTTACTTAATTTATATTTTATACAACAAGGTAAATAATCTGACGTCTTGACTATTCTTCATACTCTCGCTTTTTTAGGGCCCACGTATCGAGCTTACCAACGCCCAAGGTTCACACGTCTGGTTGCAACAGTACTTCAATATTCAAATAGCGATCTTCCAAGGGCGGGATGGCAGGAGTATATATAGCTGGCGATGGGTAGGCTAAGGTACAGTGGTCTACCAGCTACAGCAAACATGAAGGTAGCTTATCATTACTTTACATATTAAAATATCTTATCAGCATAAAAAAAATAATAATAATAAGTAATATAAACCGTAAAAATAATCTTTTAAATATATAATTACTAGCTATTCGCTTCGCGCGTAAAGAATTTAGATCATTTTAAGTAATAATTGAATATCTATTTATCAATAAGAATCTTGTATTATAGACTGAAAACAAAAATAAAAAATACTTTTCCAGTTTGTTATGAGAATGATTTGATTGCTAGGGTTTCCAGATCCGGAATACCCTACTCACCATTAACCGTGAGAGAACCACTGAGTCCGAACTACAACGTTTTTGAAAGTCGGGCCTTGCGATTTGTTAATTGTAATAGCAAATGAATCTTCAATTGGAAATTTTACGAAGTTGAATTAAAATGGTAGATTAGATATTATTGGAATTCTAGGAATAAAAGATGCAAGTTCTTCAGTTCTTGTTTCAGTGAGAATTATTGACTCAATCATATATCCATGCGTAGTTAACCTTATACCATTGCACTGCCTGGTGGTTGAAGAGTATGTAAAAGCATAATCGGAAATCCAGTTTTTGATTTTAATTCATAAGTTTACAGTAAAAAAAAAAAAATATATCGCCTAAACGGTTGGTGCTAGTGACAAAAGATATATAAAAAAATATATTATTCATTAAATTTTTGATACGAAAAGGATCATTATATCCAATAATGTTAGTATATAATTAATGTAGCTAAAATTACTTAAGTACTTTTTACTTGTTATCAATGATTAATAAAAATTTTGTTTCAGGTCCTTCTTTTTACATTATCGGTGGTAGGATGCGTTCTCGCAGAAGCTCCTTACCAACAGCCAAGCAAACCCGAAGGAGCTCTTCTGCTACTTCCCCCTGAGTACAACAAGAAGTCCGAATATTATACGCAACCGGTTTGTAGTCAATTATTTAACGTAACTAACAAAACTCATAATATTATAAAAATACAGTTTAAAACATGATTACCTTTTGTTAGAGAGAAACAGAAGATTTGGATAAGATCAGTGACAAGGTGATGCAGAGGTTGCGACAGGAACAAGGATCAGGTTCCGGCAGCTACCACGTCTACTTAAACGATGGTCGCCTCCAGAAGGTCCAGTATACTACAGCGCCCCTCAAGAGCGGACAGCAGAACCCCCAACAACAACAGTACAAGCAGGCCAACAGCGACCTGAACCCGATCATCGCTCAATTCGGAAAACTCCAGCAAGAATTCCAGCAAAAGCAGATCCAGCAGCTGCAGAAGAGGCAACAAGAGCTGGAATATCAACAACAAGAGCTGAAACAACAACAAGAAGAGTTGAAGTCCGCCAGCTATGTCGCCAGCCTCCGCTACTCCAACGTGGACCCCATCACCTCCCCCATCTACTCTTACAAACCTTCTCCTCTGACTAGAATCCTCAGATATGCTCCTTACTATTGATTTGTTTCTCAAATAAAAATTATAGTTTAACATAATGATTTGTTTTTCTCAGAGACTTGTCCTTACTTCATTCAGAATGTTAAGTTAGGCGAAATATTTAAATTAACAAATGTTATAAAACATAGGTTTAATTTTATTATTGTTAATGAATTTTAGCTGAGATTTCCAGTTTATAAAGAAATACATCAACCCTTATAAACAGTTCCGCAAGAAATGTTTAAAACAATACTGTACATCACGTGATGCTTTCCAATTTTTTCAGCTTAAATACCGTATAACAACTATAGTATATTTACTAAAATTTCCCCCCCAAAAAAAAACTCATCTCTTAAAATATTTAATATTAAATAAATAATGGGATGAGTCAGAAAAAATGACCGTTTTCTTTGTGTTTTAACTTTGCATCGTAATTCCTCTCTTATATATTCGGGTGCTAAGAATTGTGATAAGAAGTTCATGTTTGATCCCGTCAAAACATTTGGTAAACAGCATGCCCTCTATCCGGGCTCAGTACTTCTTTAGCATTCCTTTGCTCACAATGACAGTAAAGTACGAAATTCTCGTAATTATGCTTCATTATTGGAAACGGAAGTTTTCAGCAGCTGGTTAAAAACATTTTTTTCGACAATCATTACAAACCCAAGCGATGAAGGGCAAAGTGCTACCATGTTCACACCTATTTCACAATTACCAAAAAATAATGAAATAAACACGTTATTGTAATATAAAAGAAAATTATTAGTGTATTAAAAAATCAGCAATTACATGAATACAATAGATGAGCATGAATAAATGAAATATAATAAATGTCTTCAAACCCAGCATTTAGCAGTAAACATTTCGACCAAGAACATTTCAAGGCAAGATAGCCATTAACTTTAATGCATTGTCAAATTTTAAAATATATCACCATTCCATACCCTTTTTAACCAGCTAGGAAGATTATAAGGATGTGTGGAACTGGATAAGAATCAAGGAAGAGGATTGGTGGATGATAAGAAAAGCTTTCAAGAAATTTGGACAGTTTTACTAACATAGAGACAAAGAAAAAGGGATATTTAGGTCATGAGGTAAAATTTTGTTGGATATGTAGTAAAGGCGTGAGTTATTGTTGTTAGGATCGGATAGGTTTTATATTGGAACATTTTGCTGTCCCCCAAAATTCTAATTAGAAAGGCCAGATAAGTCTAAATACAATCGAACAGACAATTCAGGAAAATAGTAAATCATGAGACAGTTATGGCTTCATTAATACACGAACTGAATTAGGGTCGTTTTTATCTAATGCATTTCAAAGTTCGAAAACTATTTACACCTTGGAAGAACAAATTACATAAATAGTTATCAAAGCATATTTATTATAATCGGGTTTTTAAATAATCTTATAAACCTAATTCACGTTTAAGAATAGCTAAGGAGAAATACTTTTATTTCTTAATATACTTTTACGGACAACTTTTATTTATTTGATAATAATCTATGGTTATTTATATCGGCATGATAGCGAAAGTTAAAAGAAATAAAATTGTTTCTTATCGTCCAATATCCAATTTTATCTCAGCCTCTTATTAATTTTGACAAACAATTTTTTTCAGACTACTGCTTCTATCGGTAAATTAGTTAATATTTGGCTGGTAGGGTGTTCACCTGTAGTTAACTGTAATCAATTTATAATTTATACAAATTATTTTGCATTTGAAAAGGCTGAACTCGGATTTTTTGAGCAGCACTGTGTAATAAGGGAGGGACTATACAATATGATTTTGGAAATGGGTATTCTTGTGAACATTATCCAATTTTTACACTTAATACAATGGATAAATGTTCAGTTCGTATTTCGGATATGATGTCCGAGTATTTATGGAAACTTACAGGAGATTGTTTTACGTTTTTTGCTCATCAACGTGGTCCATGAATTAAAAAAAGTCAGAAGTACGATCTTCTATAGGCCAACAATGCCCCCCGGCTATGCAAATGATATCTATGTAATCTTAAGAACCTTTTAAGTAATGAATGATGCAGTAATAGAGCTTCAAAGGGCTTCTCGAAAATGTTGGACTCGTTATAAGAAAATTCAAAAGTTGAGAAGTATATTGTATTACAAAAACTCGCCTGTACTAAACTTTAATAAGGCTACTACTTTCATGAGAGCTAGGTGCTGACCTTTAAAAAATAAAAAATAAAAAAAAAAATCACAGGAGAATGTTTGAAGCTGTTTGTTAAAATTAGTTTTGGCTGTAGCAAATTAGTTCTGAGTTCACGGAGTTATCCAGTTGATATCCAAATAGGTTTTTTAATATCTATTAAAGTAAGCCACCTCAGATAAGAGGGAAAATATGCTGATTTGAATAGAAATAATTTCTACATTGTAAAAAACAGTTTCAAGATAAAATTTATTAACAACCAAGAAGAGCCTAATCAGGTACCAGAAAAGAACTATAATTGAATACGATTTATCATTTATATTTCATTTTTCAAATAAATTAATAATAAGGAGCATATCTGAGGATCCTGGTGAGAGGAGAAGGTTTGTAGGAGTAGATGGGGGAGGTGATGGGGTCGACGTTGGTGTAACGGAGGCTGGCGACGTAGCTGGTGGACTTCAACTCTTCTTGTTGTTGTTTCAGCTCTTGTTGTTGATATTCCAGCTCTTGTTGCTTTTGTTGCAGCTGCTGTATCTGCTTTTGCTGGAATTCTTGCTGGAGTTTTCCGAATTGAGCGATGATCGGGTTTAGGTCGCTGTTAGGCTGCTTGTACTGCTGGGGTTGGGGGTTCTGCTGTCCGCTCTTGAGGGGTGCTGTGGTGTAATGGACCTTCTGGAGCCGACCGTCGTTTAAGTAGACGTGGTAGCTGCCGGAGCCTGATCCCTGTTCCTGCTGCAACCTCTCCATCACCTTGTCGCTGACCTTACCTAAATCTTCTGTTTCGCTCTGTAATAGGATAATCATATTTTAAAATATATGTTGAACATAATACAAGGTGTTTTTATGGTTAAATAATCAACTACATACTGGTTGGGTATAATACTCAGCCTTCTTGTAGTAATCAGTTGGAAGTAACAGAAGAGCTCCTTCAGGTTTCCTCGGCTCTGGGTAAGGAGCTTCTGCTAGGGCGCATCCTACCACCGACAATGTAAACAGAAGGACCTAAAATGTCATTTTCATTATTGATTCAAAATAATTAAGCAGTGTTTTTTAAATAATAAGTTACTATTATATTTATATTAATTGTATTTAAAAATAAGAAGCCTTGAGACCTTCTACTATAGATCTTTATTAAAGTGCCACTAATGGGTGTTTTTTTACAAGTTATTGAAAATGTAATATTAAATATATACATATATTATTAATAATAAAAGTAAATATATCTTATGAGGCGTAGTATCCCGAAGCCAAGTCGATTTTTTAATAGTCTGTTTGTTTATTTCGTTTAACGTCACTTTATGCTGCTATGGCTAATCGGACGTTGCTACAGTGGGAGTTCTAAATTTTGCCTATCCGGCTATAATTAGAATAGGGATCTTTAACGAGTACCTGACATTGCACAGGCTCGGGACCCCCATTTTACGTCCCTTCCGAAGGACGGCATAGCTAAGAATTTTTTACTCCCTTTAAAAAATCCTAAGATCATCTGCCGGGCTGCGAACCCGCGATCTTGGGTTTAGTAGGTTGCTATGCTAACCACTACACCACAGGTGACCCCTTTTTTTTTAAAAAGTTTTCACACTTAGTCAATAAAGGTAAATCTGGCTCTATTGGGAAGAGGCCGTTTTAAATGTGGTTTAGCTTAGTAGTACTTTTAGAAGAAAACCTTCATCCTAAATATAATCTATTAGAAAAACTATTAAAAAATTAATTATTAACTATTAATAATTTGGATATTAGACTAGGCTGATTTTTTAATTCTACCGCTCCATCATAACTTATTATAATTTATTTAACCGATACATTATTATACAAGATCTACACAATTTCAAAATTAAAAAAAACACTTCAATTTATACCGTTTATGCAATAGAATCTTTAAAAAAGTTGTTTAAATTAAGTCAAAATATCACGAAATAGTTTTTCTAAACCATATATGTATGACTTGATTATTGGATGCTTACTCTCATATCTGTAGTGGTTGTGTTAAGACTCAACTTCGGATTGGATCTGGTACTCAATGTTCATCAACATCTTTATATACCCCGTCCATCCTCGCCTTGGTTCCTTCATGTCCACTCAGTGAATACAAATCGACATTAGTAATATCGCGGACAGCCCGTGTCGTAAGGTATGTTGACTAATAAACGGCATATCATTCAAAGAATGAAGTAGATTAGGTATTATTAATTTATTACTTTACATGTTTTAAGTATTTTTAATGATAGTTAAAAAAAATAATGACAATTTTGTTTAATGTTTTCTAAAACTATAAAGACTTTGTAGTTAAAATTTGGTACAGATTGGTTTAGTATTTTTTGCGGTAAATGATCACAAACGAAAAATGGCTTATCCTTCTATATAATAGTATAGATATAGACTAGCATAAAACAAAAATAATGTAACATAATGTTGACATTTTCTTTGGATTAAGGATTGTATTGAAATGTGATAACGCGGTAGCAGTTATCACATTTCAATGCAATGTGAACTATGAGCTTGGATTATCAGTGTATATATATATATATATATATATATATATATATATATATATATATATATTTTTTTTTTTTTTTTAAGCTGTTTATTGAAATTTACAACGGTATAGAAAATACTATCAAATTAATCAGGTAAATGTGATGATACTGCTATAAATCTTAATTACTTGTATTGGTAGCACTGATAAAGTTCTATAAAATAATGGATCTATATTAGAAGTTCCCGATGCCATTTTCTTTTCGGGGAAGAATTATCAACAATTACCCTCGGATGGTTATGTGGAATAAAATGTGAAACAAGTTTTGATACTAACGGATTTAAATGGATATGAAGTTTGATATGAGATCTTTATGGATAAATTTGTGACAAAAAAAAGAGCATTGAGAAATTTTCGAAGGATTTTGGATTGTAATGATTGGATACGAGACGAATTGGATGGTTTAGTGGAGCTTCAAAGCACTACTCCTCATGTCCAAATAGGTCTGACTATTGTCATGTAAATGAGTCTCGTGGAATTAATTTAAAGGTTTGAACGTTTGTTTAGTAAATGTTGGAGCAGTCGAAAAGACGAGCATCTTCTTATTGTTTTAGTCTTGTATATACATTCCATTGTCCAAATGAAGCCATTACATGAAATTATTTTTTATTTTTGCCAACATAGTTGTTGAATTAAGCTAGCTCAAGAAATAAAATTTCATCCAATGGTTCGTTATTAGTGGAGATTGTTGCAACTATTTTGAAGATGGACGATCTCTGAAGCAGAGATGAAAGTAACACTTACTGCTATCCTAGCAAGACAAATTCTAATGTAGCAGTGCATTTAAAAAAAAAAAAAAAAAGAGATGGCGAATTTAACAAAAACTCGTGATTGAATTTATGAATTAATACATATTATAAAATCGTTTTTTTGTTTAATGGATCAATTAGGTAAATGTTTTTAAGCCTTATTTTCAATGAGTTTTCTCTGACAGTTAAGAGCCACTTTCAAAAAATTTACCGACGTTTTCATGACAGATTAGTTGGGTGAACAAACAAGTACAAACTTTGGCAACATTACGAATTTCAAAAATAAAGCAACGCAGGCTGAAAAAGATCCGAATGCCGGATCTCCTTTTCTAATCTCTATTGTTGTATTACTCCTGGAGTTAGTACCACTAGGTGCCTAACATGTCTGTTATTTTTAATGCCACATCACATTCGCTGTTTGTATACAATTATAGTTGTGAATAAAACTAATATTAAAAAAAAAAGTTCCAGTTGGAACATAAAAACCTTAACTTACAAGACAATTATTTTATCTTAAATTTATAAGAAAAAGTTTTTATTCTTTCTGCAATATTCTTACCTGTTATTGACATGTTGTAATTATTTTCCTCAAACTTACTTGTTGCATGCAATGTGTACAGTTGTAAATATCAATTAATAGTTTAAAAAAAAAAAAAAATATTAATTTGTTAACAGAGATCTTCGAAACCTATTAATAGGCCACTCTCAGGTTATAGAAATGTTTCGTAAGATTTCGTCCGCAATCGTCATCATATGAGGCCCGAAGACAGCCCAAGGTTGATCGGCGCACTTGGTATTCTTCGGCTGCATCCCTTCAGCAATATCAAGGATGGACTCTGTATATAAAGAAGTGGAGGAACAGTCGGTGGTATATCTTCAGTGTCTTCAGGACTATCAGCAACAACAAAGATGAAGGTAAGGTTCAGTGTAATAAATATATTGAATATATAAAACCTTATTTCCTGGTTTCATGAAATACTTTAAAAATAGGTTTTCAACCTGTAGGATTATCCGTATTTTCTACACTCATAGGTAGTGTATATGAATTACTGTTAGTATTGATAAATAATTTTCTACATCTAAAGAACTTTCACTATTTAAAAAAATAGTTTCGAACGTTAAATATTTATCATCACCTCTAAAAGAATCCAAGATTTGAATTGATAAACATAGTAATGAACACCAGATTTTTATAACATATTAAATATATTAATTTTAATATTTTATGACAAGAAATCAAATTAAGGTTGGAAAGCGGAAGTGCTTTTTGAAGATATTCGTTCCTAGAGTAAACTGGGGGGTAAAAGAGAGAAAAAGAGTGGAAAAGTGGGGTCACCTGTGGTGTAGTGGTTAGCATAGCAACCTACTAAACCCAAGATCGCGGGTTCGCAGCCCGGCAGATGACCTTAGGATTTTTTAAAGGGAGTAAAAAATCCTTAGCTATGCCGTCCTTCGGAAGGGACGCAAAATGGGGGTCCCGAGCCTGTGCGATGTCAGGTACTCGTTAAAGGTCCCTATCCTAATTATACCTGGATAGGCAACATTTAGGACTCCCACCGTAGCATCGTCCGATTAGCCATAGCAGCATAAAGTGACGTTAAACGAAATAAACAAACAAGAGTGGAAAACTTACCTAAATAATAGACATTCCTTAAGGTGTTCTCCATGGGTGGTCTTTTTTCGTGTGCCTACTGCAATGAAATTCGAAGTTGGACTATTTGAAATGTACATGTGGTAATTAAAAAACAAAAGTATGGATTTTAAACGATTTCTTTTTCAGTTCTAGTGATTAGTAAACATTTAATTATAGACTATTTTCTAGGTGATATATTAATTTAACTTTTTAGTGTTTGTTATTTTTATTGCGAGGTTTGGAATTCTGCCTCTTATTATTACATGACCTTATATGTTCATTAAATCATTGATTTAGTGATCATCTAGTCTGCCCCATGCATGTAGTTTCACAGTCCAGTTCATATTACAATGGATTGTTATGATTGTTTTTATTTGATATACATACATCCTAACCATCGTTAGCGAACACAATCATATTAGTCTTCAAATTTATATTCATATTGGAACCATTTAGTAAAATTATGTATAAACAAAGTATTGCATCACTTTGAAATATTTGAATTATATAAAAACGTATTTTTTTTTTTTTTATAATAAAGAAAGGTTCTGAATTCTCTAATAAACATTCCTTAACTAGACATAAACGATTTTTATTAAAATAAATTACAATATTTCTTGCAATAAACAAAAACGTCAGAAAAATACTTTTTAAAATTTTCATTTTTTACAATTTTAAATTTATATTTATTAAGAAATATTGCCCCCTCTGGCTTCAATGACTGCTTCCACTAGTCTTGGCATACTTGTGAATAACGAAACGTATGCTAAACATGGACTGAAGGAAATTTGAAAAAAATAAATAATATTAATATGAATATAAACTAAGCATAGATTAAGATAAAAACCAGGAAAATCTCGAGAATTATGTGTATTGCAATACTTTGGACGGGGAGTTTATATACATATATATATATATATATATATATATATATATATATTATATATGTTATTATACTTATAGCCAATTTGAAGAGTTCATTGCCAGTGGATTAAGAGAAGTTGGATACATAAGCTACTGATCCTGATTAATTTATTTGGATTATTGGAGAGATTCCACTAATGGGTCTCCTTAAAGATGTAAATCTAATTCCATTAGATAGTATTGTCTTCGGGATAACGCCGATAGAGCGATAATGAACGATAATGAACGCCTGATAGAGAAGGTATCTCTAATCTCGGAAGGATCATCAATATCAATGCCATCTAGATTAATAGAGTAATATTCTATAATGAACTTAATTCGATATAATTCATTATACACTATATCTAATTCGATAATATTTACAGCTGCAGGAAGGTTTATTGATTTTTAGTTGAAGATGACATATCATTTATATAAAACAATTATTATTATACAGTTGAGCTTTGCAGAAGTTTGCCATGAATCTGTCATTGAGTTCGATCCAAATCTTTTTAATGATTCTAAAATAAATCAATATCCATTTTCTCTTGTTAAATCTAATAGACTCTAAGAGATAAAAAAAATAATAGCTTAATTCTATTATATCTTTATTATAAAAAAAAACAACTCCGGAATATAGCAGTTCGAAAAATTATATTCCCATGATTCTTTCACCGAGAGTTTTTATATTTTAAAGTGAAACATAAAATAAATAAACAATAATGATTTTATATGATTTTTTAAATTAAAAAAATAAATAAATTATAGGATAAACTAGGCTGAATATTCGCCCAACTGTTAGATTTTGATCCGATCACCTAAAAGCCTAATACAATATTTACCTAATAAAAAGTCAAAACAATATTTTATTAATATCTTCGATAGAAAGGTTTCTACATGTTTTTGTTGTGTACAACCGAAATATGAAATTATTTTATGCGTGAATAAGGCTAGCGTAGATTTTTTCAATACTCTAATTTTTCTCTTAATCCACATTAAAAAATAAATGTCTTGTTAAAAGAACAATGTGCATATAATTTTTAGAATTCGGTATAAAGTAAGAGTTTCACTACGCTTCATTGTTTTCCCAGATCCTAGGTGTTATTGAACAAAAAAAAAAATAAATATTTTTGTATAATGACAAAAAAAAAAAGGATAAAAACTCTGGAATATATCCCATAGAGTAAGAGCTTTCGTATTTGGTATAGGTAAGTATTCGGATTTCCTGAAAAGTTAAGCTCCTAGTGATTCGCCACTTTTTTACGAGAGAATTAAATATTAAGTTATTTTTAAGCCTATGAAATTTAAATTTTAAAAAATATATTTTTCAGGTTCTTCTGTTTGCATTATCGGTGATAGGATGCACCCTTGCAGAAGCACCTTACCCAGAGCCGAGGAAACCTGAAGGAGCTCTTCTGTTACTTCCTCCTGAGTACAACAAGAAGACTGAGTATTATACCCAACCGGTACGTAGTTAATTATTTAACCATAAAAACAATAAATAATAAAATAAACTTAATTTAAAATATAATTGACCTATTACAGAGCGAAACAGAAGAGTTAGGTAAGATCAGCGACAAGGTGATGGAGAGGTTGCGACAGGAACAAGGATCAGGCTCCGGCAGCTACCACGTCTATTTGAACGACGGTCGCCTCCAGAAGGTCCAGTACACCACAGCACCCCTCAAGAGCGGACAGCAGTACCCCCAACCCCAGCAGTACAAGCAGTCTAACAGCGACCTGAACCCGATCATCGCCCAGTTCGGAAGACTTCAACAGGAGCTGCAGGAGCAGCAGATCAGACAGCTGCAGCAGAGACAACAAGAGCTGGAATATCAACAACAAGAGCTGAAACAACAACAAGAAGAGTTGAAGTCCGCCAGCTACGTCGCCAGCCTCCGCTACACCAACGTCGACCCCATCACCTCCCCCATCTACTCCTACAAACCTTCCCCTCTCACCAGGATCCTCAGATATGCTCCTTACTATTAATTTATTTTAAAAATGAAATATAAATGATATATCGTATTCAATTTTTGTTTTTCTTCTTAGTGGTTTATAAACTTTATCTTGAAACTTTTTTTTTACAATGTAGAAATTCTTTCTATTTAAATCAGCATTTTTTCCCTCTTATCTGAGGTGACTTACTTTAATGGATATTAAAACACCTATTTGGATAACTCCGTAAACTCATTTGCTACAGCCAAACAAATTTAAAGAAACTGCTCCAAACATTCTCCTCTGAATTCGCTATTCAAATCTTACCCGTTACATGCTGAACAAAAAATAATTAAAAAAATTGGAAAATCTAAAAAAACATTTTGATTTTTACCTTGAGTTTGAAACTAGATAGGATGATGTAACCAAAGACATTTCAAGCGTATTACCACCCTATATTTCGTGTAAAAGAATGAAGTTAATACGTTTAATCGTCAAAGGGTAATTTATGTTCTTGTCAGTTAAAAAAAAAATTGCGTACCATTTGGTCAGGCAAATTATTACTACTAATATAAACTCAAGTTAAAAATCAAAATGTTGTTTTGGATTTTCCAGTTTTTTTTAATAGGTTTTTGTTCATCGAATTTTGCATTTACATACATTAAAACAAAGCTGAGGTTCTTCTTTTTCCAGCGATACCAACCAGCGAATTGCGTGACAAAGTAATGGCGATTTAAAGGAAAATAACTAATACCTAATCGATTTAAAAATTTCATTTTCCTCGAAGAGGGTGAAAACAATTATATTTTTTGTTTTTATTGAATAAACGTTTTCAAATGTTTTTCAGGGTGATGAATTAGAATCTGACGTCATTTTTTGTGTGAAAAAATCTATAGAGGTAGTTTGCTTGAAAATCTAATCTTTCTTTTTAAGAATTTAATTGAGCAAAAAAAAAAAAAAAAAAAAAAATAGAAACCTTACTATCTAAGATAATAATAAAATGTTATTTCGCCAACAAGTAAAAACAAAGTTAAAATCGGAGTAACTAACTACAAGAAACCGAGATTCAAAATAAAATATAAATAATTTAAATTTTATTTTTTTTTATGTTTTAGTTATTTCGTTGATTTAAAATTTATTAGACATAAATTATTTATTTCTAACAAATTTTAATGCAACGAAGAAACTATTAAAAAAATAGTCATTATTTTAGTTTTCGTTGCTGAATTATACATAAGTGCTTTTAGGCGAATCTGATCAAAATCTAACACCAATGTTAGGTGAACATATCCACCAGTCTAGTTTTTCCTATAATTTAATTTTTTAAATTAAAAATTAGAAATTGATCAACCTTCGGTTTGTATTTACTAGCCTATCATTCGTGGCCATGTCTTGCAATAGTATACTGTTCTGGCTATCAAGTTAGAAGATGTTTTGAAGAGCGTATGTATATGTTTGTTAATCTTGGTGCCGTATGGTTTGTAATACACCAAAGTAATTTTGTGATCATTACAGCAATATTATAATAATTGTATTAAGTATTGCAGGGTTGATTGAAATAGTTTGCTTTCCCATTGTCTGTACCTGCACTCTAAAGGTTAAATCCCACTAAACTATGATTGTATATCCGTCATTAGTTCTCCATTTTACTCTACTCCTACGTGGACCCCATCACCTCCCCCATCTACACCTACAAACCTTCCCGTCTCACCAGGATCCTCAGATATACTCCTCAATATTATTGATATGATCAAATTATCAAGTACATTATAATAAAATAAGAAATTAGAATCAAAAGTAAATGTATTAATTTTTTTATGATCCTTGTGTGCTGATAATTAATTTTTCGTTAAAGTTTTAATAACGAATGCTGATTTCAAAGAAATTTCCATTTTAATAGCTAGTCTTTAAGTTCTTTAATACCTAGATATCTGTGGCACTAATAGTCGGTTAAGTGCTAAAATCTCATTTTCCAGACAACGTAATTTGTTTTTTCAAAAAAAATACAAACAGATTTAACACACAAAATGCTTATAACTAACAAGTGCTATAGGCGTAACATTTGAAGTTTTGAATGCACCAGTCGATTTAAATTAAATAATTACAATATGCCTGGCTTTTCTGATTGCATAATTTGTATGGATGAAACTAAGGCTTTGTTATCTATTCCACTAAACACTACCGACATTAAAATTCAACTGCAACTGACCACATGAATATACTTGAACCTACATAAACATCCGCCACAGGGATATGGGTAGCTAGAAGTAGCACAAGATATATCAAGAATTAATAATGATTAATGATTATAATTAAGTTGTTATTTTAAAATATTTTTTTAGTCTATTTCCGAAGCCGTCTATTTTCTAGTCTATTTTCCCATGTGATTGTCCAGTATTCTTTTGTTGACCATTGTTAGCATTTGTTCTAGGCGGAGGAAATGGCAGGAAGAGATCGTTGTGGCGACCTCGAAGAAATGGCGGTGGTTGGTGGGACAGGGAATAGTGGAAAGAATGTTTGACCTAACGGAAACCCGACGAAGGTTAACACCGTTTCAAAGAAGAAAGAAAGATGTTCTTTAATAGATAGTGGCTCAGGTAGTAGTGGTAGGGTTAAAACTTCATTCCGATTATAAAAAATGGTGAACTAAAGACGGATATACAAACATAGTTTAGTGGGATCTGAACCTTTAGTGTGCAGCTACAGACAATGCGAAAACGAAGTATTTCAATCAACCCTGCAATACTTACTATAATTACTATACTATTGCTATAATGATCACAAAATTACCTTGGTGTATCACAAACCATGCCGCACTAAGATTAACAAACATATACATACGCTCTTCAAAACATCTTCTAAATTAATAGCCAAAACAATATACTATTGCAAGACATGGCCACGAATGATAGACTTGTAAATACAAACAGAAAGTTGATCAAATTAAGAGTAATTCCTTTTTGGATTTAATATTTATTTACCATGGGAATTACCACTGGGTATTGTTCTTCCTGGGTATCTTTTTTCATTGAATTTCAAGCCAAAAATTCCAATGATTGTCGATATATATTTTGGCAAGTATAAATTAATCTAGTTAAAAAAAAAATTAACATGAGGAAAGTACTATGTTCAGCTCTCCATTTTCTGAGCACAGCAACTGTCTATTTTTGTTGTTGAATTGACTTGTTCTTCATATAGGAAAGAATAAAAAAATTGAATGTGAAAAATATTTATTACTTTTTATTAAGAATGCTTATTTCATAGTGTTTCTTGAAGAAATAAAAATTAAATTATATATCACCTTCTTAGATAATCTACTATTTTTTGTCCTCGAGCTTTATATCCTTAAATGGTATATTATCACTACAAACCTCTTATTAAAACAATATTTTATCTAGAACTCCATTCGGAAAAAAAATCTTACTTGATATCCATGTACAAGCTACATCATCTTGTACGTATCAACTTAAGCTACAAAAAAGTACTCAACGTTTTCGACTACTCTACTGGACCTCTGTAATTAATAGGTGCAATAAATTACATAAAAAAAAAACTAATCAATATTACTATAATCAGACCCAGTTTACAAAATAGAAATGATCTTTAGAGCTCTATTAACCCAACTGATCCTTAAGACACTCTTTTAAAAATCTATAGTTATCCTTACTATGTCACAAATTAACATATCCACAATGAACTCATCGTCTTAAATATTTCTACTATAGACCATGCCAAATATCTATTATTTCATAATAAACTCTACAACTCAAGTCCACTGGTCACTTAAGAGGATTCCCGTTCTATTCCCAAAAGGCCTATGTAATTAAAGATGCTCTTGAAACTTTCTAATATATTACTTCAAGTTTCTTACATTCACTAGATATTTTTATTTATGAACGTGTAAATATCAATATACGATATAAATATGCCAAATTATACCATTCATACCACATGCGTAACATAGGATAACAATGAAATACAAACATGCTTTGTCGAATTTTATTTTTATAATTAATGTTTCTTAAAAAGAAGTCAATAATATGGAGCATATCTGAGGATCCTGGTGAGAGAAGGTTTGTAAGAGTAGATGGGAGAAGTGATGGGGTCGACGTTGGTGTAGCGGAGGCTGGCGACGTAGCTGGCGGACTTCAACTCTTGTTGTTGTTTTTTCAGCTCTTGTTGTTGATATTCCAGCTCTTGTTGCCTCTGTTGCAGCTGTTTGATTTGCTGCTCCTGCAGCTCCTGTTGAAGCCTTCCGAACTGGGCGATGATCGGGTTCAGGTCGCTGTTAGACTGCTTGTACTGCTGAGGTAGGGGGTTCTGCTGTCCGCTCTTGAGGGGTGCTGTGGTGTACTGGACCTTCTGGAGGCGACCGTCGTTCAAGTAGACGTGGTAGCTGCCGGAGCCTGATCCTTGTTCCTGCTGAAACCTCTCCATCACCTTGTCGCTGATCTTACCTAAATCTTCTATTCCGCTCTGTAATAGGATAATTATATTTCAATTTTATGTTTAATTTATTTGTATTGTTTTTATGGTTTTTATTTGTATAATTTACTACTCACCGGTTGAGTGTAGTAATCAGTCTTCTTGTTGTTCTCAGGAGGAAGTAACAGAAGAGCTCCTTCAGGTTTGCTTGGCTGTGGGTAAGGAGCTTCTGCAAGAACGCATGCTATCGTCGACAATGTAAAGAGAAGAATCTGAACCTAAAATCATGCAGATGTTTTAAGAAACAGTTTTTAGAATTAACGAAGGACCTAGAAATAACCAAACCGTAATAATAATAATATTAATAAATAAAGACTTAGAGAATCCAAATGTTCGATTCCGACACCACTAACCGTTGACCACTCACCTCCCTCTAACCCTTCATCTACCCCTCAGTCGTTTACCCGAAGGCTTGAACTATTTTCGGTATTTGGTTATTTCTAAACCTAAATACTTTACATCCTGATTTTAACTGTCGCGCTGCTTTTACCTGAACTATGTTTGCGACGACTCCCTCTAAAACCACATTGTTTTTATAATTCACACAAATTATTTTCTCCGCGTAATCAGTAATTCGGTTAGTTAGAATTGATGTAAATATTTAATTACACGTAGGAAGAAGAGAACTACCAAGAAAGTTGCTACACTCTATTCTAAGACCGTTTTTGTGAATCGGAATGAGTATAGATTATTTCCATTTATTGATATTTTTATATAAATTTTATATTCTGTCATATCAGTCGTGGATCGGATTCGAGACCCTCCTTGGGCACACCCAGCCTCTTAAAAATTGGGTACCCTGAATTTGGGAAAAACCTAACGGTTGATCGTGAATTATGGCCAAATCACCTTCTTTCACAACCGTTGGCTCAGAAACAGTACAACCTTACCTAAGTACTGTATCCAAGACCCTTCATGGGTTGTAAGTAGCACAGGTTATAGATTCTTTCCATTCTTCGGGTATCTTTTTCCTAAACCATTGTTACTAATTGATGAATTGTAGGAATATCCAGCTTCTCCATACGCTTGGATTAATTTAGCAGGGATGTTTTCGATTCCGGCTGCTTTTTTAAGATTTTAATTTTATGATCGCTATTTCAATTTTCTCCTTACTCGGATCTTCTATTAACGATTCTAGTAAGAAAAATTGAAGGAGGGAAATTTATATTATTTTCCGATCTCAAAATAATATCAAAGAATGTTCTGAATCTGTCTAATATGTCCACTGGATCCACAATTATATTGCTATTTTCATCCCTTATTCCACTTATTACAGGCTCGAAATGTTTACGCGATCCGGTAATGCCCTTAGACACATCCCTTGCGATGTTTCTGATTTTATTAGATACTATTTCGCTATTTTTTTAAAAATATAATCTCTTTTTTTATTTTTGAGGAATTTATAGAGGTATCATTTTCAAGCTTCGAAAGTAGGAGACATTGTTCTCGTTCGGAGTATTGAGATTTTCTAATTTAGCAGCTTTCCGTTTTACACACGCGAACAGAAATAAAGTATTTCAAGTAAAGATGGCAACTTATTTTTAATTTTTTGTTATTTTGACAATTCCTACAATTACAATAAACTTTAAGTTTATTTGTTCAAAAAAAGAAAAAAAAAAAAAATCTTTCAGTTGTATTCTTAAGTTAAATGAGTAAGATAATTTATAAATTATTCTTGATTTGTATGTATTCCGATGTAAGTAATTTTTTTTTATGATATATAGGAGCCGAAGCCAAATTACCTTCATGTTTGCTGTAGCTGGTAGACCACTGTGTCTTAGCCTGCCCATCGCTAGCTATATATACTACTGCCATCCCGCCCTTGGAAGATCGCAATCTGAATATTGAAGTACTGTTGCAACTAGGCGTGCGAACCTTGGCTGCTGGTTCTTTTGGAGAGATGCTGAAGAGATTGACGGTTATGTGCGTTTCCAATTGTATAGCTCCACGGTAGATTATTTTAAAAATCAAAATTAAAATGGATCAATTGGTCACCAGGAAAAGGCCCATAAAGGATGAGAGGCTGGAATTAAACTAAAATAAATAAATAAAACAAAACACAAAAAAACAGAAAAAAAAATCTGTTTTATAATATGTAAATAAGTAAGGGATGAAGCCTAAGAACAGACCCTCAAAGTACTAAAATGGTCAGAAAAATCTCCTTCGAAAAGACCAAAATAATAACAAACATATGAAATCCACCAAAACATCTTGAAGTGGGCGAACAAATAATAGAAATAGTCAAGGAGTTTAAATATCTTGGAGAATGGATCAGCTGGAATAGCCTAAAAAAAAAAAGCAATGGAATCTAGAAGAAATAAAATTGAACTGGCCTTCCAATTCACCAAAATAGCATACAACAAATGCCCCTCTCATGGAATGCAAAAATAAGACATTACAGAACAGTAATTAACCCAGAATCACTATATGCAGCTGAAACACTGTCCATTACCAACCATGGCCCAATTGAACGACTAGAGATCAAAGAATAGGAAATATTAAAAAAAACCTCTAGGCCCCAAATTGCATGCGTAATTAAAAAAAAATTAATCCACACCAGAAATAAAACCCTTTACCAAAAAATTTCAGACAATGAGGAAGAGAAAAATTGATTTCTGTGGACACGTCCTAAGAATGAACCCAAATAGGCTAACCAGAAAACATTTTGACTACTTCCGCAACAAAAAGACCAAACCAAATTGGTTTTAGGAAGCAGAGAAGGACTTAAACGAACTCCGTATCACAGAAAATATGCTCATAGAGAAAAGTGCAAAAACAAATAACTAAAGAAAAAAAAGAGTGGTTCCAATTCCAAATCAAAACAAAATGAACAATCCAAATCTCTGAAGAGGAGAGGAAAACAAGAGCAGAAAGAATGAAGCAATAATAAGTTGAAAGCATTCAGAAGTGATTGGTCTAACGTACCCTAATAAGGTTGGGTGAAACGAAAAGGAGAGGAGAGATGTAAAAAGTATTAAAAAAATACACACTTGGCAATAAGTAAAAGGACTAACTTATGCTATGCTTAAAATGAACACAGAAAATAAAATATGTAAGGGAGCACAGTGAATAGGGTATTGCAGCTTTTGATTGTGTTAGGGGCCTGGAGACTCTCCGAAGCGAACCCTGCCTTAATTAAGTGTGTAATTTAAATTGGGGAAAAACTTGGGGGACCTATTTTTACAATTCTTGGTCTTGAAAAAATACATCCACATGAGTTCAAACGGTACAGATATTATTTATTTATTTTGTTTTATATGGATCATACCATTAAGGAGAAGAATTGAGGAAATTTAGTTTCATAAGGATAATAATAATATTATTGAGGGATAATAGACTGTTTTACACGGTAAAGACAATATAATCATCATTATTCCTATAACTATCGAAAGATTTGCTTGATCGATTTTATATAAAATATAATAATAATAATTGGCCCAGTAACAGTACTTCCTTAGCTAAGTATTGAACCCAAGACCCTCCATGAGTTGTAGTGCAACAGGTTTTTTGTTTCATTACCAAAAGTAAAATAATAATTTTGTTCTCAATTCATTCATTGAAAGGCGCGTTAGTTTAAACTCCGGGACCTAGGTTCGAATCCGACAGAGGCTGATAATTATTTATTCTGGATTAGCAATCGAAAATTAATCATGGGTCGAGAAACCCTCCTGGGGCACGCTCGGCCTTTAAAAAGTGGATACCTTTAAATAGTGAAAAACCTAACGGTTGAATGGGACACTGGTTACACCCGTTGGCCAAGAAACAACCTTACCCAGTACAGGAAACAAGGTTCTTTGTTTGTAATGCCACAAGGTTTATTTTTCTTTTCATTTTTTTTTCTTACATACATTCTTTATTAATGTGATTTTATATTCTTCAATCTTGGAAAAGATTGGACTGAGGAAATATTGGCCGGTTTTATTTGTTTTATGGTGGCTCCGGTGGAGATACTATAGGCTTTGTTTTGATATTTTTAAATTATAGTTTTGTCATTTTTTTTAAAGAATTAAAATACGGTATAGATACGTTTTTCTCTAACACATCCACACTTCCAAATTTACGTCCTCAGAATTAATAAAGATATAATATTTTTAAAAATGAGACATTAATCTAAACAAACCATAATCTGATTATTCATTATCAGTTCAACCTTATTTGGAGGATGATGATTTTCCCTCGGCTTAAAGAGAACGATATGCTATGACATAGTCATGCTGCAAAACTACTTGTTTGTTGTTGACAAAAGCAGTATAAGGTCTTTTTATTTGCTTTTGGTCAAACATTTGCTTCAAGTGCTAGAAACGTACATATGATATTAAAGTAAATTTATTGCTCTACAACAATCCTGAAATTTTTTCTGAGAAATGATTATGAAAGGTCCTAAAAGCAAAGGTTTGACAAAAATTGAGGTAAAAACTATTTATTTATTTTTAATTAGCTCACTAATATGTTATGTACTGCTCCTAACGAAGCCCTTTGGTAAAATATATTTGCGTATTTCTTGCATTCTACACTCCTCGTTTTAGCACTCTTTGACTGAATTATATGATTTTTATTTGATATTTATCACAATTTATTATTATTATTATTATTTTCAAATCCTAAGAAGATTGAACGAATTAAAATAAATGGTAAATTAAAAAAAAACAAAAAAAAAAAACAATAACAAAGAACTTCTTGAAGGTCCCCAATTGATATCTTTAACACGATTTTTTATAAGAACTGGCTCACTGCTAAGTAAAAATGAATTGCACTGTTATAAATAGTTCAAAAGGTTGGGCAGTCAAGTGTAATAACATTTATAATGATTTTTTCTTTATGTATTTCGTTATTTGATATACCGCTCCTTTTCAAGAAGTGATATTGTGATTAGATTCGTCACCATTAGTTTACTTAGCTTCTATTTCTTATTAATTTATAACAATCATCAATTAGATTCAAATCTCTGATAGAAATATGGAACAGTTATAAGAGAAGAATACACATTATGCTAAACCTTATCATTTTTATTTAAATAAGAATTTAATAGTAAGGAGCATATCTGAGAATCCTGGTGAGAGGAGAAGGTTTGTAGGAGTAGATGGGGGAGGTGATGGGGTCCACGTTAGTGTAGCGGAGGCTGGCGACATAACTGGCGGACTTCAACTCTTCTTGTTGTTGTTTCAGCTCTTGTTGTTGATATTCCAGCTCTTGTTGCTCTGCTGCAGCTGTTTGATCTGCTGCTTTTGCTGGAATTCTTGCTGGAGTTTTCCGAATTGAGCGATGATCGGGTTCAGGTCGCTGTTAGACTGCTTGTACTGCGGGGGTTGGGGGTTCTGCTGTCCGCTCTTGAGGGGTGCTGTAGTGTACTGGACCTTCTGGAGGCGACCGTCGTTCAAGTAGACATGGTAGCTGCCGGAACCGGATCCTTGTTCCTGTCGCAACCTCTCCATCACCTTGTCGCTGATCTTACCTAAATATTCTGTTTCGCTCTGTAATAGAGAACTCATATTTTAAAAATATTATTTGAAACATATCATACAAGGTGTTTTTATGGTTAAATAATCACTACATACCGGTTGAGTATAATAATCAGCCTTCTTGTTGTACTCAGGAGGAAGTAGCAGAAGAGCTCCTTCAGGTTTGCTTGGCTGTGGGTAAGGAGCTTCTGCTAGAACGCATCCTACTACCGATAGAGTAAAAAGAAGGACCTGGAAAAGATTATATAGTAGAGATTTTATTCCAACTTATATATAACAGCTAAAGATTTTAAGGTACATTTTGAAAAATAAAAATCTGATTCTCATATTGAATCATATCAGTCTCAGGTTCATTTTCTCTTTGACTTTCTTTAATATTATGATTCATTTGTGATCTAATGTTAGTTTGTTAATCGGAATAAGGCGTTGAAATCTTTGAGGCCCAGATTATAATACGAAAATAAATTTTCTTTTATATCTTTGGACTTTCCTGTGCAGTAGCCTCTATTGGGTGAGAAAAATCTTACTCATGGAGTGAATCGCTGACTTTCAAACGGGGTAATTATATTATAAAGTGTTGATTTAATGTTTTCAAAAGTGAAATGTAATATTTTGATTGATGACCAAATGAAGAAGAAAATCAAAGTCTAACACCTCATAAAAATATAATCTCACACGTTAAAGACTTTTCTCTCAGTTTATCATCTAAAAGGCTGCTTCAACTGTTACCTCATTGTAATATATATACTGGAATAAGCAATCCCTACTTTGTTTATTATCATCTAAAAAAATTATTTTAAATGATAATGTCGGTTTATTATAGATTTAAATAAATCTTTTTAGGCGAATTAAAATTTTAATAATAAAACAGTATCACTGTATTTCAACATCTCAAACTTTATGTATTTCTGAATATGTAATGATTTATTTTTATTATTTATTTTGTTTCGGGTGATATGATAATGGTATTATAATGTAATCGGGACTAACCTACCTTCATGTTTGCTGTAGCTGGTAGACCACTGTACCTTAGCCTGCCCATCGCCAGCTATATATACTCCTGCCCTCCCGCCCTTGGAAGATCGCAATCTGAATATTGAAGTACTGTTGCAACCATACGTGCGAACCTTGGGTGTTGGTTCTTCAGGAGAGTTGCTGAAGAGATTGACGGACAAGCGTGTCCGCATTACGTAAATAATTTTCACTTAGTTTACTCCTCGTTAGATTATAAATGGATCAATTGGTCAACTTAAGCCTAAGATGTGGGCTCTTTAAAGGATGAGAAACTGGAATATAACAAATACCTTCATCTACCTATCCAATAACAGCTGGGATTCCTCAAGGTTCACCCACACTCTTTAAAATCTATTTATCAGATCTCCCTAGTATCCCAAACAATTGAACGATCCCTATATGCCGATGACACCGCCTTATATACAAGCTCATACAGGATTGATACCATAGCCCACCGTTTATCGGAAGTATTTAAAAAGTTTAACAGATACTACAACAAATAGTCCAGTCAATAAACACATTGTAGAGTGCATGGAATATGCGATAATTTTTCACTTCATAGCTTCGTTAGGAATAGTTGGAAGGTAAACATAGTAAAAGACCCCGCCTCCGGGGGGCGAGCTAACGGTGAGAAAGGGGGGGAAAAGTTCCATTTTTTTGGTATTTCGATAATGTCTCGAAAACAGTTAACTCTAGAAATATATGTTTCAATTAAATATAAACGCTAATTAAATTTACTATAAAATTTAATATACATAAATTAGTCGTGATTCTAACCGTTTATGAGATATACGTTATTGAAAATCGGCGATTTTCGGGAAAAAACAAATGTTACCTCACTTTCTGTCAAATTCAGCAATAATTTTCACAAAACGAAAACCTCCAATAGACCACTATATATCCATAGAAGACTACCATATACCTTGGGCACAGACAGCAACATATATTGGTGTAGAACTAGACCGAACGCTTACATTTACGGCACATGTAAATAAAAAATGTAACAAAATTAAAAATCTGATTAGTAAAATGTCCCGTTACTTCAATAAGTACTAAAATTTATCCAATAAAAAACAAAT
This sequence comes from Euschistus heros, assembly GCA_003667255.2. Classification (NCBI taxonomy): domain Eukaryota; kingdom Metazoa; phylum Arthropoda; class Insecta; order Hemiptera; family Pentatomidae; genus Euschistus; species Euschistus heros. Next base: position 846,401 of record RCWM02000153.1, on the reverse strand, counting down.
TAATACTGTATAAAACTGTAATCAAACCTTCGATAACCTATGCAGCATATGTTTGGAATAATACTTGTAATACAAATTGCAGAAAACTGGAAGTTATGAAAACATCTCCATGAGAATCATAAGCAATTACCCCAGATACACAAGAATATCCACTATGCCCACTGATCTCAATCTACCCACAGTTAAACAACACATTCATTCGCAAACAAACTCATTTTTCATATGAACTGCTATATCTGAAAACCCAAATATCCAAGAAATAGGTAATTACAACAAGAAAACTCTGAAAAGATACAAACACAAAAGGACAAAACACATATTACTTGAAGACTAAAAATAAAACTAATTTCTATAAATTACAAAATATTACATAAATTAAAGTAGTGTTAATGCTTAGTAACTTTTTACACCAAAAAGTTACTAAGCAAAAGATTGATTTTTGTATTATTTCACAAAAGTAGTTATATTATCTTTTTGTTTGTATTTTGTAATTTTATAAGTTTTATATTATTATCCTTATCACTCCAGAATTGGATTATAATTTGACTATTATTTATTATTAATCATAAATTGTTAATTTAACTAGTATTGTTTATTTTACTGTGTAGGTTTTTTTTTTTTTTTTTTTTTTTTTTTTTAATGTTTTCCTACTGTTTTATCTCGTTTGCATTATTCATTTGTTTATAGATTCCTCTATTATTATTACTTATTGTTTCATGTGAGAAGGATGTGTATCCAAACATGTACCTATGTTTTTATTAGCCTAGTTTGGCTTTATGTAATTTATTTTCAATAAAAAAAATAAAAAACACTTAACGTTGGTGAGAATCGATTTTCAAAATTTGATAAATTTCAAACTTTTTTCTGATCAGATGAGTTCAATCGTCATAGTTTTGGTCACATATTAATAGGAATAAAAGAAGGGTGGAACAGCAGGGTGTCCTTTTGAATGAGGGTACCTTTGGTGTTATCATATGGAGGCTTGTCCTTGGAGGGTAATTGATTATAATAGATTGAAAGTTAAGAGGACGTATTTATCTCCATTATGGTCAATAATAGTCCATGCAACGAAGACCAAAAAAGGCCAAATAGGGGACAGAATTCATGTAGAGGCCAATTTTGGCACAGTTGTAGGGGAAGATGTTCTTTATTACTGTTAGTTTATTACTATTAATGCTTATTGCTAAAAATAAAATTACTGTCGTTAAGAATAATATGCTTGTTATAGTACTTGTGGTAAGACGCACTTTTCCTCAAAAACACGTTTGTTGGTACTCTTTTGGCTATAACTCCAAAACTATTAGTCTAATCTCGAATTTCGTTTTTTCATCTTAAAGCTGGTTTAATTTATCATCAGATACCATATATTCAATTTTAATTAAGTTCCGTGAAATATCGATTCCACCTTGCTGAATTCCGCGTACTGCTGTGAAATCCTTATTTTTTCGGAATATTTCTCGTTATAACTCTAAAAATATTTGTTCGATTCCAAATTTCTTTTTTCCATCTCATAGCAGGTTAAATTTTCTATTAGATCCTTCATATCAAATTTTGATAAAATTCCGTGTAATACCCTTGCCAGCACGCTAACAACTACGAACTGTTATAAAATTCTAGTTTGTTTTGACATATTTTCTCTATAACTCCTAAACGATTTGTCCGATCCCAAATTTCTTTGTTTCATTTTAAAGCTACTTAAATTATCTATCAGGTCCTATCTACGACTTTTAATTATATTCCGTGTAATGCCCATGCTAGCACACTAAATGTGTATGTTTTGGCAAAACATGACATTTTTGATATGTTAAGTGGGCTGGCGTGGGCTTTTTCACGGACTTTAATCAAAATTTGATTATAATATTTGGTTAAATTTTGATATATAGGATCTAATAGAAAATTTAACCAGCTATGAAATGGAAAAAAGAAATTCGAAATTTTACAAATCTGTTTAGAGTTATAAAGAGAAATGTGCCAAAAAAATAAGGATTTCACAACAGTACGCGGAATTCAGCAAGGTGGAATCGATATTTAACGGAAGTGAATTAAAATTAAATATGCGGTATTTGATAATAAATTTAACCAGCTTTAAGATGAAAAAAAGAAATTCGAGATTAGACAAATATTTTCGGAGTTTTAGCCAAAACAGTACCAACAAAGTGCGACTTGCCGCAGTAATATGTACTTGCGGCTAATATGTACTTGCGGTAAGTCGCACTTTTCCTCAAAAACACGTTTGTTGGTACTGTTTTGGCTAAAACTCCGAAAATATTTGTCTAATCTCGAATTTCTTTTTTTCATCTTAAAGCTGGTTAAATTTATTATCAAATACCGTATATTTAATTTTAATTCAGTTCCGTTAAATATCGATTCTACCTTGCTGAATTCCGCGTACTGTTGTGAAATCCTTATTTTTTTGGCACATTTCTCGTTATAACTCTAAACAGATTTGTAAAATTTCGAATTTCTTTTTTCCATCTCATAGCTGGTTAAATTTTCTATTAGATCCTATATATCAAATTTTGATTAAAGTCCGTGAAAAAGCCCACGCCAGCCCACTTAACATATCAAAAATGTCATGTTTTGCCAAAACATACACATTTAGTGTGCTAGCATGGGCATTACACGGAATATAATTAAAAGTCGTAGATAGGACCTGATAGATAATTTAAGTAGCTTTAAAATGAAACAAAGAAATTTGGGATCGGACAAATCGTTTAGGAGTTATAGAGAAAATATGTCAAAACAAACTAGAATTTTATAACAGTTCGTAGTTGTTAGCGTGCTGGCAAGGGTATTACACGGAATTTTATCAAAATTTGATATGAAGGATCTAATAGAAAATTTAACCTGCTATGAGATGGAAAAAAGAAATTCGGAATCGAACAAATATTTTTAGAGCTATAACGAGAAATATTCCGAAAAAATAAGAATTTTACAACAGTATGCAAAATTCAGCAAGGTGGAATCGATATTTCACGGAACTTAATTAAAATTGAATATATGGTATCTGATGATAAATTGAACCAGCTTTAAGATGAAAAAAAGGAATTCGAGATTAGACAAACAGTTTCGGAGTTATAGCCAAAACAGTACCAACAAACGTGTTTTTGAGGAAAAGTGCGACTTACCGCAAGTACATATTAGCCGCAAGTACATATTACTTGCAGCATATTAGGCCTAACGACAATAGTTTTATTTTTAGCAATAAGCATTCAATTAATAATAATAAACTATTCATTTTTAACAATAAACATTGCAATTTTAACTATAAATATATGAATTTTAACAATAAAAACATATTTTTTTTACATTTTCCATATTCCCCCACTATATCTTCTTAAGCATTGATCCCAGAAAAAAAAATGTATATAACATTTTTTGTAAACAATTTTATGTAAATAATTTAGTACATAAACATATTTTCGCTAGAGGCAAGAGTTTTCGAGTTATTAACGAAAAACTGAAAAACCGACCTTTAGAGCGCCTTCCCCCACCCCTCAGTACTTTTAGTATGTTGTTAAGGACACCTCCCTCTACAACTGTGCCAAAATTGGCTTCTACATGAATTAACTCCTCTAGAAATCCTTCGTTGCTTGGACAATAAAAGCATAAGAGTGAGGAGGCTGACCTTCAGCAGACAGAATTACATCCACCAATGAGACTGAACGCTTACCGGCAATACCTGATGAAAAAGATTTCTAACAAAGTAGTAAACGATTTAAAGGAAGAAATGTAAAGGTTAGGTGGAGGGGAGAGGGGTCTATTTAAGATTTGCCTTGGAAAATAAAAAACTCTCTTTTTCAGGAGCTTGAGATGGAGGAAGAGGCTGTAGGAGCGAACTATGATGGATCTGGTAAGATCTGGAAAAAATGAACCCCGCGATGCCCGCTCAGACTTCAATACTCTACATATGTACTTATAATGTAAATAGAATCTAATAAGAGGATATTGTACATTGTGTGCTGAGCCTCCAATAGATAAACTGTCAAATTTTTACATAACCCTATGAGATCATCAAATAGTATCTATTTAAAAATATTATTAATTATTATTCACCTGACGCTACAAAATTAAGCAGAATTGGTTTGCACGAAAGCATAATACAATGTTAAAGGAATCAGAGTGTAATAATCAGTCTTTTTGTTGTAATCAGGAGGCAACAGGAGAAGAGTTCCTCATTAGATACTGGGACTATAGTGTCACTATACATAATATTTTGAAGTTTCGAATAAACCTCCAAGCCATAGAACAACATAACAGGTTTAAGTAAAGAAATCCTGTTTTATCCCGGGATAAAACATGCTAGTTAAAAATAGGTGAATCATGTATGCAAATAATCACAATCTAATTATTGATTTTATGGCCGTTCTCACCACGTATGCTAGATGACACGTATTTGTTATCAGCAAATAATGATCTCTAGATTGCATCTAAATCGCTCCATGAGATGAAACTTCTGGAATGCTGTCAACATTAGTGAATTAAAAGAAATCCACATAATTCTCATCAAATAACCCTTATCCTTCATCGTAAACCTACTCTTTCTGGCCCTACATTACCTTTAACTGATCTTCTATTAATCTCTGTTCAACAGATCTGCAAAGTCACCATTTGGACAAACGTTTTATTTGGAACCCACATACAAGACTAAAACTACAAGTAACGGCCTTGTCGTTTTCGACTTCTACAACAAGCCAAACGTTCAAGGCATCCGATTAATTATAAGACTCATTTATATGGAGATAATTAGACCTATTTGGACATACGGAGTTGAGCTTTGGAGCTCCACTAAACCATCCAAATCGTCTCGTACGAAATCCTTCCGATCCAAAATCTTTCGTAAAATCATCAATGCAACATGTATTCTTCTGCACAATTCTTGAGGGAACAGTAGAACATGTATTCTTCTGTTGCCCCAAATTTGCAATAGAGAGAGAAGATCTAGCCAGGACGCTGGGCCATCAGTTGGTGCCAGAAAAACTTGTTTCTAGGGATATTGCGATAATGGCCGAAAATATAATCTTGGACACCCTGGACATTATCCACCACCGCATAAATGGTATATAGGACGGACTTATTCCATTTATTGTTATTGCATATATATGTATATATGTATTTTCTTTTTGTTAATATGTGCATAGTTATATACTAAGTAGAGATTAGACTAGTAGAGATTATAAGGGAAATAAAAAAAAATAAATAGAAAAATAAAATTTTTAATTTTTTATTGAAATAAATGAACTATCAGCCTTAGTAAAGGGCAATATGTACAGAGATAAATGTGTTCATTCTATAATATATGCATATACACTCACCCAGAATAGGACTTCTTGGGAGTCCAAGACTGATGTGGAAGACTTCAGGAAGGCTTGGGCCAAAAAAAAGAAAAAAATACACACACACACAATTAATAATAATAATAAAAAAAAAAATAATCATCATAAGTATAAAACTAATAATATTTACAATTTTCAAAAATAAAATGAAATGAAAATTTTAAGAAGTTCTTTGTTTTTGATTTTGATTTGCTTTTAACCTCTGGGGACATTGGCAGTTCTTCTTCAATTTTTTTTTCTATACTCGTCCATAAAACCTGATGGCCTTCATAAACTCCAACAATTACTTCACTGACTTTTCATTATCCTGTAGAATTTCTCTCAGTGTTCATGGCATTTTAGGTCTTTCCCTTACAGATGAGAACTGTTGACAATCCACTAATATGTGCTTTACTTTCCTGGGTTCCTGATAGCACAATTAGGGGTTACAAGCCACGGAGAAGGTAGCCATAGGAGAATTCACAGTGGTTGATTCTCAGGTGGCACAAAATTGTTCCCTTCTTTCTTGATATCCTGCAGCTTGTTTGCCACTTTTCTGAACAGTTTGGCTTTACTTCAAATAATTCAGAAATATTTGTTTCCCAAGACTCTTCCTACTTCTTTTGAATTAAGCATCCAAATGCCTCATCCAGTCTTCTCCAGGAATGAGGTTGATGTTTTTAACAATATTATTGTCACTGATTCTAGTTAACTGAGCTGCTGAATGAGCTCTTTCATTTCCTGAAATACCGCAATGGGATGGAGCCCAAATGAAAATAATCATATTGTGTTTCTGTTGTACATATAATTTCAAGAATCTGCAATATTGTCACATGTTAAGACTTATTGTTTGTAATATATAGACTTATATTGTCACTATTGTTTTTAAATTCAAAATTCTAAAAAACCTTCTGAGATATAATTAGTTAGGTAGGTTTAGTTAGATTGAATTAGATATTTTTATAGTTCATGCCCTAGAAATTTTATCTCTTCTTGAATCAGTAAAGAAAAAAGTAGTTTGTTTTCGATAATTCTGTAAACACTGTTTTGTTTTTTTATGCGTTGAATCGAAAACCGCTATGTTTTAAAAAAAACAAACATACTATTTTACGAAACGATTCCGGAAAGTAAAGATTTATTTTTTGCATGGTATCAGGACTTGGACAAAATTTGCTATAATAGTTTCTAACCTCCATTAGTAGGAGACCGCCTTAGGAATAACAACTTTTTCTTATTTTATTGTTTCTTATGACGTTGTAAGTGCTATTTAAAAATATAAATGACATCAGAAAGACAATTCAAATCACAAGTGTAATAACATTTATAATGATTTTTTCTTTATGTATTTCGTTATCTGACATATCGCTCCTTTTCAAGAAGTGATATTGTGATTAGATTCGTCACCAATATTTTACTTAGCTTCTATTTCTTATTAATTTATAACAATCATCAATTAGATTCAAATCTCTGATAGAAATATGGAACAGTTGTAAGAGAAGAATACACATTATGTTAAACCTTATCATTTTTATTTAAATAAGAATTTAATAGTAAGGAGCTTATCTGAGGATCCTGGTGAGAGGAGAAGGTTTGTAGGAGTAGATGGGGGAGGTGATGGGGTCCACGTTGGTGTAGCGGAGGCTGGCGACATAACTGGCGGACTTCAACTCTTCTTGTTGTTGTTTCAGCTCTTGTTGTTGATATTCCAGCTCTTGTTGTCTCTGCTGCAGCTGTTTGATCTGCTGCTCCTGCAGCTCCTGTTGAAGTTTCCCGAATTGAGCGATGATCGGGTTCAGGTCGCTGTTGGACTGCTTGTACTGCTGGGGTTGAGGATTCTGCTGTTCGCTCTTGAGGGGTGCTGTAGTGTACTGGACCTTCTGGAGGCGACCGTCGTTCAAGTAGACATGGTAGCTGCCGGAACCTGATCCTTGTTCCTGTCGCAACCTCTCCATCACCTTGTCGCTGATCTTACCTAACTCTTCTGTTTCGCTCTGTAATAGGATAATCATATTTTAAAATATATGTTTAACATATTATGAGGGTTTTTTTATGGTCAAATAATTGACTACATACCGGTTGAGTGTAATATTCAGCCTTCTTGTTGTATTCAGGAGGAAGTAACAGAAGTGCTCCTTCAGGTTTCCTCGGCTGCGGGTAAGGAGCTTCTGCTAGAACGCATCCTACCACTGATAGAGTGAAAAGAAGGACCTAGGAAAGATTATATAGTAGAGATTTTATTCCAACTTATATATAACAGCTGAAGATTTTAAGATACATTCTCTAATTTAAAAAAAAAAAAAAAAAAATACATTCACAGATTTAATCATATCAGTCCCTGGTTATGAAATGAATCTGTTACATTATTTTGTATTATGATTTCTTTGATTCTATTTACGTAAGTTTATCGGAATGAGCCAGAAGAATCACTGAGGCTCCAGGTTATGATATGAAAATTAATTTTCTTTTGTATCGCTTTGGCCTCAACAGTACAGTAACCGGCATTGGATTTTGGAAAGTCATACTAATTATTGTCGACTTACTAACTGGGTAATTGTTTTTTTGTTTGTTTTTTTAATAATAAAGTGTTGATTTAATTTTTTCAGAAAGCGAAATGTAATATTTTGAATAAAATAAAAAAGAAAACCACAGTTAGACTAACACCTCACATAACAATAACCTCATTGGTTAAATACTTTTCTATCATTTCATCATGTAAAACATTGATTCAACTGCTACCTTATTATACTATGTCTACTGAAATAAACAATCCTTACTTAATTTATTATCATTTAAGAACATTTTTTTTTTTTAGTAATAATGTCGGTTTGTTATAGATTTGGAAAAATCTTTTTAGGCGAATAAAAAGATTCATAATTAAACTGTAACAGTATTCTTTTTTAACTAAGACTATATATATTTTTGAATATATAGTAATTTTTATTTTTTTTTTTTTTTTTTGTGATATGACAATATTATAAAATAATCGGGACTAACCTACCTTCATGTTTGCTGTAGCTGATAGACCACTGTACCTTAGCCTGCCCATCGCCAGCTATATATACTCTCAGCCATCCCGCCCTTGGAAGATCGCAATCTGAATATTGAAGTACTGTTGCAACCAGGCGTGCGAACCTTGTGGTGTATCATTTAGGATAGGCACCGATGACTACTGAGAGTGCATAAAGAAATGAAATGGTGTAATTTTTGTGATTATTAACACAATTGAAATATATCAACTTAATGTTCCAATGTTTCGGCCTAAGTTGTAAGCCTGCCTGCATCAGGGCTAGAAAAAAAACAACAAACTAATATCCATAAATTATAAAAGAAAAGTGAACTTGAAGGTGATTAGAATAAAGGTGTAGGTAGAAAATAATTGCTGTAAAAGATGATTGTTTATATTTTAAAAAAGGAAAGTAGAAATTCGGACAATAGCTTCAAACTCTTAACGGTGGCACTCAGGTTGCGAGTGAATTGATTCAAAGGGCTTACTGGCGTATTTTGTACATACAAAAAGCTATTTTTTTTTTTTTTTTTTTTTTGTGTCTAATGGGAGTAGTTATGAGACTGTTATAGAGATACTAATTTGCGAATCATTGTGGAAAATTTCGTTACGGGACTTAATTAAAATTTCATATATTGGGTCTGATAGTAGATTTAACCAGATTTCTGTTGAAAAAAGAAATTGGAGATCAGACAAATAGTTTTAGAGTTATAGTGATTTTAAAAAAAAAATATTTATTGAAATTTACAACTGTATATACAATATAAAATATAATTCATCAAGTAAATGTGATGAAATAGATAAAAATGACACGTCACTTGTTTAAAAGCAACTACCCATTACCCATTGGTAGCACTTATAAAGGTTCTATATGATGAAGCACTATATTAGAAGGTTATGAGGAATATGAGGAAGGATCTTCTTTTCAGGCACCTCGGAGGGTTCTCTGGAATGGAATGAGAAGCAAGTTGTGATACTAATGGATTTGAATAGTTGTGGAGTTTGCTTTGAAAGGATTGATATCTGGTTTGCGCTATGTCAGAAACGTAAGGTTCTAAGCCCCAAAGCTCAACTCCGTATGTCCAAATAGGTCTAATTACTGTTATGTAAATGAGTCTTTTGTAATTAATTGAAAGGTTAGAACGTTTGTCAAATAAATGTTGAAGTAGTCGATAATGACGGGCAGTTTCTTGTCGTTTTATTCTTGTATGTGGATTCCAAGTAAGAAGTTCGTCCAGATGGAGTCCTAGGTAGCGTATCTATTCAACGGGGATTTGTGGAATTATAGTGAAAAATGTGCTAACAAAAAACAAATATTTCAAAACTAAGCTGTTTTTAGCGTGCTGGCATGGGTATTTTACAGAACTTGGTCAAAACATAATATATAGGTTCTTATATTAAATTTAACCAGCTTTCAGTTAGAAAAAATAAATTTTTGATTGCACAATTAGTTTCGGAGTTATAGCCAAAAGAGTACCGACAAACGTGTTTTTACGGAGAAGTGCGACCCCAGTCAGTGTTGAAATGAGGGGTGTAGAGTGTATAAAATATATATATTTTTTTTTTTTACTTCACAGCGTCATTAAGAGTAGTTAGTAGGTAAACTATACTGAAATTAAATCCCCCCGCCCCTGGGGATGAGCTTACGGTGGAGGGGAAAGTATAAGGTTCCATTTTTAGATTTTTCGATTATACGAGTATAACGAAAAAGGTGGTGTCTAGGAAGATAAGCTACAAATCAGAATTAAAGCTAATTAAATTTCCTTTAAAATTGTTACTATACATATTTGTCCAACTTTCAACGATTTTTGAGATATACGTTATTAAAAATAATAAAAAAAACAAAAACAAACAATGTTGACCTCACTTTTTGTCAAACATATGCTTCAAGTGCCAACAGGTATAAAATTAAAGTAAATTTAATGCTCTACAACTTTGATTCTTAGATTGGTTCTGAGCAACGATCGTGAGAGGCACGAAAAGCAAATGTTTGATAAAAAGTGAGGTAAAATGTTTTCCTAGAAAATTATCGATTTTTAATAACGTATATCTTGAAACCCGTTGGAAGTTCAACGAATACGTATAGAATCAATTTTATAGCAAATTTAATTTTGAACTAGTACATATTTTTCTTGAGTCTACCGTTTTCGAGATATAATCGAAAAACCCAAAAATGGGACCTTCTCCCCTCCCTCCCACCGGTATCTCCCCCCAGGGGCGGGGACTTTTAGTATTATTACCTTCTAATTACTTCTAATGAAGCTTTGAATTAAAAATGTTTCGCATATTTTATGCACTCTACAATATGTTTGTTGGCGGTTTTAAATGTGACTTATCTCATTCAAACCAATATAGCTCCTAAACGGTAGGTTAGTAACTCTAGCGAAAAAAATTTATAAAACTTATAATATGTTCCCTTAGCTTTCGGATAGGAAAACTGTCGTTAAATTTTCTATCCGATTAGCACCTACAGAGCTAGAGCGTGCCAAACTATTCCCCAAACAATGTACCAATTTTGAATGTACCACAAGTTAACCATGTTCCAGGAAAAAATTGAGTTTTTTCTAAAATATGATTTTCACACTTAACTGACTATATATATATTTAATAATTGCTATTAAATAATATAACATTTATAATCCTTTTGTATAAAGATGGATTATGATCCTTCTTTTCCCTAAGATTTAAGTATGACTATTCTGGACTCGTTCAGTTAAACTGAAAAAAAAAAAAAAAAAAAAAAAAAAAAAAAAAAATTAATGGGCGAACAACCATTTCATTTTCATTATAAAGTGTTTATTATTAGTTATTAAACTTGAGACAAGCTACACTTTGAAGAATTCTCCTTCAAACCCGTGACCTACATTAACCTAAATCCAATAATTAAGATTTAACCGCAACCTTTAGGGTCTGGGAGCTCCCCTCCTCTTCTCTGCTCCAGACTTGAGAATAAGTCCGACAAAGCTTCTTCTGAATAAATGAGCCGTTATCCCAAGGCCACTCACCAGCTTATCAATTATTCGCTTTGGACCGGTATGAATAGAATATAAACTACTTCAGGAAGGGAATTGAATATTATACAATTAATTTATGATTATTTCATTTTTTTATTTATACCACAAACTTTATAAAGAACGGATTCAATTCTAGCAACGTTGTAAATTCTGTGATTTCAGATATAAACCTGCAAGCAATTGACAGGTATGAAAGATCGGAAAAGGTCCGTACAAGAAAACGACACCCAAAATTTTACATTCCCATGAAGCAAGGTAGAAGGGGACTCTTGAATGCTCATGGAATGTGCAGGCGTATTGAGAATGACCTAAGAAATTACTTCAGCACGCATCACTCACCTGAATTCAGAGCAATTAGTGTAATGGCTCTAAGCTTGGCAAGGGATCACGATAAAGAAGAACCAACTATACAATCAGTTATAGATGAGTGGGAATTAAAACCGCTTCATGGTCGGTATTATTTTTCACATATGAAAGAAACCATTAATGTGGAATTATCTACCAAATGATTGGCAAATGGAAAACTGTTTCCTGAGACTGAAGGGTTCATAATGGCGATGAAGGACCAATCGATTCCCAATAATGTTTACAGGAGACGAATTAGCGGAGAAAATATATCAGAAAAACTAAGTGCGGAGTCAACACAACGCCTACATCTGGATGTACTGGACTTGCTGGTACTGTGCACTTCCACAGACATAATCATATAGCAGGAATCCTGCATCAAGAACTTGGAAAAATGTTTGAAATGCTAAAAGAAGTGGTTCGTTTTAAAAATATAAGTCCATTAGAATAATAACGTCAGAGATGTATAAATTATGTTGGGACGAACAAATAATTACAGACCTTACAGTTCTCCACAACAAACCTGATATCTTAGTAATGGATTTGGAAAAAAAGGAAGCAAAGATATTTGAAGTTGCGATACCAGTAGATGGCAACACACAAAAGACCATTTCCACGAATATATGCAGGTACCAAGAACAAGCTGGTGAGTTGAAGACTATGTACAACCTTCAAAAGATTACTATCCTACCAGTAGTAATATCATGTAATGGCCTTGTACCTCAAACGACATTTCAATCCTTCAAAGATGGAGGAATTTCATTGGAAAAAATAGAGGATGCACATTAAATAATAAGAAAAACACTGAATTTATAAACTTATGGTTGGTACCAAATCCACCAAACGTTTAAATCACCACTCTGTGTGTTTAAAAAAATAATAATAATAATATAGCCGTGAGCAAGAACATCTCACTTGATTTGGCATCAACAGAAAACCTTTCTGCACCAACCCCAGAAAATCTATAAAATCTCTATATTCTTGTAAAACTAAAGAATTACATGGAAGGTTCTACCACTCCATTACAACCACAGGAATTGATGATGATACCTCTCATAAGGGCACCCTATTTCAAGAGACTGGAGGATTCCTATTAGCGATACAGGACCAGGTGATTGCTAAAAGCGTTTATAGACGTCGTATATGTGGCGAATAAATTAATGAACTATGCCGGTTATGCAAAGCTGCAGTGGAATCGATCCAGCATATATCCTCTGGGCGTAAGGCTCTGGCAGGTAAAGAATATTTGCTGAGGCATAACAGCTCTGCCAAAATAGTTCACCAAGCTGTGGACCTTATTACAGGTATCACTAAAAGTCTATAATTGAAACAAAACATATAAAACTATACTGGAACCAACCTATTTTGACCGATCACACTATCCCTCACAACAGACCCGATATTTTACTTCTTAACAAAGACATTAAATCAGCAGCTATAATCGAAATATCGTAGGAGTGCCAACGGATGATAATGTACATCGCACGGCTGCTGGGAAATTAAGGAAATATTTGGATCTTGACGAAGAGCTGAAACACCTGTACCATCTTGAAAATGTGAGGGTGTTTCCATTGATCATTTCTAGTAATAGCTTGACCCTGGAGATTACGGTCAACTCGATCAAAGAACTGGATCTTACAAATAAAATTCTACAAGATTTGTAGAAGGCCGTCCTTCTGAGAACAGCCAGTATCATCAGAAAATGTTTAAACATAAAAAAATAAATAAATTCCGTGCCAAACCCTTGATTTCCATCCAGGTAGGTACTATTTTTCCGGTGAAAACCGAGAATAATAGTACGTTATGAATGCTCTTGTTAATTATAATTCTTTAGTCAACGGGTATATATAACTTATTTTTAGATAAACTTTTTCAGCATCACTTCTCAAAACTTTCATTTATCATCCACTCAAACAAAGTTAAAAAGTTCGAGATATTATCCCACCTTCAAACTGCAATGTACATTCTTTTTATATATAACTTTTTTTTACATTTCACTTTAACAATAAACTCATTAAAATAATTTAATTTACCTATTCTTCTTCAATGTGTTATCACACTAGGTCATAACTTAAAACTGAATTATTTTAAGCTATCCTGCTTATTAGAGTTCTAGGGTCTATTTCATTATTATTTTGTTTGCGATTTTCTTGTATAAAAATTTTTTATATAAAAAAATAATGTAAACTGCAGTCTGAAGATGGGATAATATTCCGAAACATGTAAATTTGTTGATTGGATAGTAAATGAAAGTTTTGAGGAGTAATGCTGAAAAAGTGTATCTAAAAATTATTATTAATATAATCTTTTGTTATTAATAAGTCTCACCAGACTCAAGTGTAACCTTGAAGTGGAGATGTAAAATTAAAAATATAATTATCAATCAATAATATTATTTTTGCTATTAAAAATAACCAATAATAATTGTTACAAGAGGTAACGGACGGTTACACAGTTAATCCCCGTAAAAACATGTACCATGTTAAGAAAAAAAAATTAAAAATCTTAAATTAATGTTTTTATATTTATAATATTTTGACATACACATATATATATATATATAGTATAATATTATATAATATTTTTCGGGATGTTATCTATCTTCCAGCAATTTATTCTGACTCATCTATCAACTTTTACAATATTGCTCTAGTTGTATCGAATAAATAGGGGCAGGTGTTCCACAAGGTAGCGTTCTTGGTCCAGTTCTGTATATCCTCTATGCTGCAGATATCCCTACCACTCCTGATACTTTCCTTGCAACATTTGCTGATGACATTGATTTTCTTTCATCCCATTCAGATTCTTTAATAGCTTCCTATAATCTCCAAAACCACTTATCCTTGATTGAAGACTAGTGCGATAATTGGCGGATCAAAGTTAATGAAACTAAATGCACCAACGTAACCTTTACTCTCCGCCAAAAATCCTGTCCTCCTATCAATTTCAATGGTATCCCACTACCTAAAGCTGACATAGTTCGGCATCTTGGCTTCCACTTAGACAAAAGATTTACGTGGAACCCTGATACCCGACTCAAAAGGCAAGAACTCAACAGACGCTTCAGCCAACTGTATAGACTATTAAACAGGACATCTCACCTTTCCGTTGAAAACAAACTTCTCATTCACAAAACCATTATTAAACCTATTTGGACTTATGGACTTGAACTGTGGGGCACAGCTAAAAAGTCGAATATCAAACGCATTTAATCCTTCCAATCCAAAGTCCTCCGAACTATAGTAAGTGCTCCTTACTATGTATCCAATATACCACAATGATCTCAACATACCATACGTCCTCGAACTCATACCTCATAAATTTTTAAAATTCCATCGCTACCTTTCTTTCCATCCAAACCCTCTGGCTCAATCACTATCCAGCTCAACACATCCTGGTAATCCCCCTCGCAGATTAAACGGCAATGGCCCCGAGATCTATTGTAAATATGTATATATGTTGGAGTTCTGGCACTGGCCAGCTTCTCCGCTCATGTCCTGAGTGACTGACATTGCGCTCTCACTCAGCCTCCACTGGGTTTTCTTTAACACCAGTGACACAGCTGAGAGAGAAGAGCTGGGACCTCTCTGCGCCGGGCCTGTCCTTCCATGAGTGGAGAGGCAGGGTTGGTTGGGAGATCCCTTGGATGAGTGTGTCTTGTAAATAAAGTATGAATGTAGTTTTAACTTTTAATTTAATTTAGCTTTATTTTTATTTTTACTTTTACTCAATTTATTTTCATTTTATTTTATTATTATTATTTTGTCTTATTTGTAAATATATTTTTTTTTTATATTCATATATTTCACTTGTATGTATATTCTATATTGCATATTGTTTATATATATATCAGCATAGCTCTTTTTTGTTCTATTTAATTTAATTTTTTTTTTTTTATTTATTTATTTATTTTTTCATTTTATATTTTTCTTTCTTTTTTTTTCTTTCTTCTATTATTGTACATATTGTGTGAATGTAATCATGAAGTCATCAATATTACTTATTTCCCACATTTGTGGCAGATTGTAATAATTCCTCAATAAATGTTAGATTTTTTTTTTTTTTTTTTTTTTTTTTTTTTTTTTTTTAATCTTTTATTGAGTAGTTATTACAATCTGCCACAAATGTGGGCAATAAGCAATATAGATGGCATATGATTACATTCACACATTATGTACAATGAGAAAAAAATAAAAAATAAAAAAATAAAATATTAAAATAAAGTAAATAAGTAATATAAGAAAATAAAAAGAGAAAAAAAAAAAGAACTATGCTATACATAAGCAATATAAAACATACTATATACAAAATGAAATAGAAAAACTTCAGGAAAAAAAAAAATGTAAATAATACTAATAATAAAAGATAAAATAAAGGTAAAAATACAATTATACTCTATTTACAATTTACACTCATCCTAGGGATCCCCCCACCTCACCCGTCCCTCCACTTATGAAGGGATAAGCCAGGCACAGAGAGATCCCAGCTCTTCTCTCTCAGCTGCGTCACTGGTGTAAAAAAAACCCAGTGGAGGCTAAGTGAGAGCGCTGTATACATTCACTCAGGGCATGAGTGGAGAAGCTGGCCATTGCCAGAACTCCAATATAAGAAATTTTTACAAGAGATCTCGGGGCCACTGCCGTTTTAGAAATGTTAGATTTAAAAAAAAAAAAAAAAAAAAAAAAAAAAAAAAAAAAAAAAAAAAAAAAAAAAAAAGTTGTATCGATTGATACTACCTCTAGCTAAAAGTTACATATATTTATGTCACTGTCTAATCCTATTTCTGAAGCTTCTTAGGACAATCAACAATCAAATGGGGGACAAAATGATACGGAAACTTCGTTCAACCCTAAATAATTTGAAATTCAAGGCATTATGTACTGTTGTTGGCCGGAAAATTATTCGGTCTGTGGTTGGTTGTAAACTGGGTAATTTTGGTGTTTCTGGTAGTACTGTTGTTGGCCAGAAAATTCTTCGGTTTGTGGCTGGATTTCAACTGGGTAATTTTGCTGTTTCTGGGAGTACTGTTGGCTAGAAAATTCTGCAGTTTGTGGTTGGCTGTACACTGGATAATATTTTAAAGATCCCATTCATTGATGAATTGATGACATTGATGAATGTCATTAATTTCAGTGATACAATCTTACACAATACTTAGATAATAAAAAAAAAATGACAAAAAGAAATTATATAGGCTTTGCTGGTAGTTTATTTATACATTTTTACAGAATAGAAGGGAAATTAATAATATTGAGGAGCGTATCTGAGGATCCTGGTGACTGGGGAAGGTTTGTAGGAGTAGATGGGGGAGGTGATGGGGTCGACGTTGGTGTAGCGGAGGCTGGCGACGTAGCTGGCGGACTTCAACTCTTCTTGTTGTTGTTTCAGCTCTTGTTGTTGCAATTCCAGCTCTTGTTGTTTCTGTTGCAGCTGCTGAATCTGCTTTTGCTGAAATTCTTGCTGAAGTTTTCCGAATTGAGCGATGATCGGGTTCAGTTCAGTGTTTTGGCTAGACTCCTTGTATTGGCTAGAGAACTTTGCGGTTTCTTGTTGGCTTGATGATTCTCCAGTAAGTTGTTGGTTGTATTGCTGGCTATAGGTTGGAGCACTCTGCTGTTTCTGGAAGTACTGCTGCTGGCTGTATTGGCTGGAAGATTCCCCGGTCTGCTGCTGGTTGTATGAAGGGGCACTTTGTTGTTTCTGGAAGTATTGGCTAGAAAATTCTTCGGTTTGTGGTTGGCTGTACACTGGGTATTTTTGCTGTTTCTGGGAGTATTGTTGTAGGCTGGAGATTTCTTCGGTTTGTGGTTGGCTGTAGACTGGATAATTTTGTTGTTTCTGGGAGTATTGTTGTTGGCTGTACTGCTGACTGAAAGCTGGAGCGTTCTGCTGTTTCTCGGAGAATTGTCCGCTTTGCTGCTTGTTTGTTTGAGAAGAGAACTGTTCTACTTGCTGGCTTCCGGCGAATGCCTGAAACCCGGATTTCTGTTGCGATTCAGTGTTTTGTTGTTCAGACTTGACTGGAGCAGTAGTGAATTGGACCTTCTGGAGTCGGCCATCTGCCAAGTAGACATGGTAAGTGCCTGAGCCGGATCCTTGTTCTTGTTTAAGTCTCTCCATTACCTTGTCGCTTACGGTAGACAGGTCCTCAGCTTCATTCTGAAAAATATTAGTAAATAATTAAATAAATAAAACTTGACCGTTTTAATATTTATATTTTGATATGGTGTAATTAAATAAGCAAGAAAAGTGGCTTATATCGCGGTTATAAAACTATTCCAGCTAGAGTGAAAAAGTTGTGATTCATTCCGTGGGTCAGCCACGAAATAAATCTCAACTCGCCTAAAGTGGTCCAAATATATGCTGTAGAGCTTATGAGAAAACGCCTGATACTTTAACACGCGTGGCATCCATGGTCATCAGTTAATAAGAAATATTGGTATTATAAAGTGAGTTAGCACAAATACCCTATACTGTGAAGAAGATCCTTGATTGGAAGGCTGGTTGTATTCAGGTGGAAGAAGCAGCAGTGCACCTTCCGGTTTAGTTCCGGATGCTGGGTACGGGGCCTCTGCGATGGCACATCCTATCACCGATAGGGTAAGCAGTAGGACCTTAAATCAGCAAGAGAATAACTGTTAAATGAACAACAATTTTCAGTTAAAATAAAATAAAAAAATGATATTTTTTTAGATCAAGGATCAAACCAAGGAAATATAATACATGATTTTTCGTTTAGGGATACATTTACATCCGTGTAATGCTAATAATAATTTTAATATTTATTAATAATATCAATTGTTACGAAAGATAACAGACGGTTACATACACTCTTGAAGCCCAGTTAGCCCCCGTAAAAATATGTACCATGTTAAAAAAAATTAAATAATATACATAGAAAATATTTTAGCATATCAGTAGTATATTAAAAAAAGAGAAGAAGTAATAAGAAAAAATTACTTAATATTAGAAATAAAATAAAAACAAACCAAGTGAACCATTCCTAATTAATATAAAACTAATGCAAAATGAAAATAAAATGAATAAACAATTAAGGATGACACATTGATTTATTTAGTATGAACGGGCTTGATTTTGTTTTTAAAATAAAGTTAACCGTTTGTTTGTAAATATCTTTAAAAAAAAAAAAAAAAAAAAAGTGATTATATATATTGTTTTTGCATATATAATGAATAAAATATCAATAGATCAAAGTTCTATCTCCGACTGTCAAAATGCTAATTGTGGTACTATTACTGACACCAATCCATCAAGCATATTTTCAAGTGTTCTCCAAACTAAGAACAATTCGACAACAGTTGGGACTGTAAGAATCTTCAAGGAAAGGTCTTGAAGATAAAGAAAATACAATATAATCTTCTTTTCATAGTCACAAAATTGGTTCAAATTTGAAAAAAAATTATAAACACTTATGATCCTTTAGGGTGGAAGCATAATTAAAAAATAACCCTTTTTAATCACTTTTAGGTACTCGTTTTAAGTATATATTACTAGCAATAAGTGATTTTAATGAATTTTAGAATATTATTTTTATCCTTTATGATATAGTTTCAGATTAATATTTTTATATATTAATCTCTTGACTTTACTGTACACTTACCTTCATGTTTGATGATGATGATGTGTAAGTCAGTTACAATCTGGTGCTCAGAAACCCTCAGGGTGCTTATATACACGGCCCATCCTCACCTTGGCTAAAACAAAGCGCCGGTTGAATATCAAGCGGTTACGACAATCCAATCCTTGGAATTTCGTCAGGCTGGACATTTCCTCCAGGGCGATCCTCCTGGAGAAAGTTACCCAAGGATAACTTCCAAAAAGTTTTTAGTTAAAAAGTAAAACAGATGTGAGTCATATTTATTGATTAACTCTTTAAAAAATAGGTGTAAAACATTATTTGAATGAGTAGTTGAGTGGAAGAGTTAACGAAAGTAACCCTAATCTACTACAGATTTCTAAAATCTGTCGTTTAAATCTTCTGTGAAAGACCAACCGAACTAATAAAGAACTTAAATAAAACTGAATATGCTTTGAATTGTGGTTTTTATTTATTTATTTTTAATTTTTATTTTTTTAATTTTTTTTTTATCTCTTATTTTCTTGTTTTGTTATGCTAAATATTACACATTTTTCTCCTTGTACTGTAACTGACAATGAGTTACATTTTAAGGAATTTATGAATGATATATTTAGATTTGAACAATTTTTTATTTCATTTATTTATTAGAGGAGGGGGTTCATCTTTTCTTTTTCTTTGAGTAGGCCTATCCTAAGAATTAAAACTAAAACTAAAAAAACTTAAATTTATTCACAAGCGGTTACATATTTCTGCCAATGCACAGTGGCATATTCGTCAATCTAGCGGGACAAAAGTCTGAAAGCGATCGTTTGGATAATGTAATATTTTTTTCTGATCCAGAACAACTTGAAATGATTAATGGAAAATTGATAAAACATTTAAAATTTTATTTGTTGCCTGTTTTTTTATTAAGAAAAAAATTTCGCAAAACCGTTTATTGATTTATAATTTTTGATAATAATGTCAAGTTTGTTTATTTGTTTATTTCGTTTAACGTCACTTTATGCTGCTATGGCTAATCGGACGATGCTACGGTGGGAGTTCTAAATTTTGCCTATCCAGGTATAATTAGGATTGGGATCTTTAACGAGTACCTGACATCGCCCAGGCTCGGGACCCCCATTTTACGTCCCTTCCGAAGGACGGCATAGCTAAGGATTTTTTACTCCCTTTAAAAAATCCTAAGGTCATCTGCCGGGCTGCGAACCCGCGATCTTTGGTTTAGTTGGTTGCTATGCTAACCACTACACCACAGGTGACCCCCTATATATAATAATGTCAATATTATGATTTAAAAAAACTACTGTGTAACAACTAACAATTTCTTTGAAATTTTGTACAGTAATAAATAAAAAGAATTTATAATATATATATATATATATATATATATATATATATATATATATATATATAAATATATATAAATCAGGGCAATCTGTTATCAAACTTTAACCTGTAACACTTTAATACTTAATGTCTATCTTAAAATGAGCAGCACTCAAATACATTATATTTTTTAAAACTGAAAAGAAAATTATAGTCTAGAATAACAAATCGCTTAGATCGAGACTATCACTATCATCACTATCTTGCAAGGGTATCATACTCGTATATGCGCCTGGTATTAGAAGCAAAATTAGGACACTATTACCGAAAGTTGTATTTTTCTCAGGTAGTGGTCTGTATGAGCTAATTAAAGAAGCAGACGAAATCGACAAATTATTAATAATGTCAGTGTTAGTTACTGTTCGAGACATTTTCAAAGGAAAATGTTCCCTATATCTTTTTATTTTTTTGTGCAGGCTTTTATGGAAAACCTCTGTGAGTTGCCCAATTGCAAATTTTCGAATCATATAATCGACCAGATATATTTTTTCTTCCTGGGAATTATTAAAACTGAAACCTCCAGCCCGTAACACTTCAGCGAATTCCAATCGCGAAACAGAGAGTACTCCACCTGAAACAGAATTTTTAGTGCTACTATTAAACGGGCAGTATAATGATATATATTCACTAAAATATATTGTTCCCAGACACACAGAACCAAAATTTAAGATCTACGTTTACCTACGTAAAAAGTTTCAGATTAAAACATAAAAATGTTTTTTTACTTGTGAACTTTTTAATTGGCGTACCGTCTGAGTATCTAAAATGCCGTAAAATTAAAAAAAAAAAAAAAAAAAAAATGTATTAATGCTTACTACTGTGAATGCAATTCATCGTGAAATGTAAAAAAAAAAAAAGAAAACGTTTTATGCTGTTCACTGTCGAGGTATTACTTCGTTATTTATTGAACTACTTTATGCACATTCCCTCAAACTAATCCACTTATTTTCATGTCTTCCAACATTTAGCCTGTTAGATCAACCACTTTCTGCACCAAAAAATCAAACTTCATTTTTGGACTTTTGTCCCGCTATATTCACGAATGGCCTCACTGTGCAACGTTGGGGAACTGGACTTACAATGATTTTATTTAACGAGTTATTCCCAGAGAGTGATTATTTTGATAGCAAATTTGATTACAAAATTCTTTTATAAATGATGATCATTTATTAATTTTGCCTTTTTCTTTTCGAATGCCGTCCCCTTGACTATTTTCCAAATAATTCTATTTTGGAATGATTCCAACCGTTTTGTCATAGACTTTGACAAATGCAGGAACATCATTGCTCCATAGAGTAATGCCGGCCTTAAAACGCATTTATAAACTGTATGCTTGAAAATGACTTTGAAAATTTGTATATATTTGTTTGTAGAGTTTTTAGTTTTCAAAATGGGCCGAAAATATTATATGTCTGTCAAAGTAAATGCCAAGATATAATAATTTATTTTGAGATTTCGTTTGTATGTCCATTTAATTTAAAACTGACTGGCGGTTTCTTTTTTCCTTTCTGAAATTCAAATTTTTTGTTATGCTACTTCGGGTGAAGTTTATAATTATATTTAAATAAATATATGATTTAAATTTAAATCATTCGATAAGTACTTATTTGTTATATTATATATCGTGAAAGATATATATATATATAAATATATATAAGTATATTTTTTTTTTCCTGATATATATATAAATATATATATATATATATATATATATATATATATATATATATATATATATTATTTTTTTTTTTTTATTTTCTGATTTCATGCATTTTGTACTTCTGCATGAGAGAGCAGATATTTTTTTATCTGCACGCAATATATTCGCATGCCTAAAGTAAATATCGATCATCTTCACTAATATTAGTGAAAATATTTACTTCTATTTTCCGTACTGAACAGTTGTTATTTTTCCCTACTTCAATTTGATATTATATTTCTCACTATCAGCTCTGTTACTGCTAAAAGTCTAAACGGCTATCTGAGACGCTGGGATGATTTTATGATCTTATAATTATTGGATGCGGGTGAAAATAGTGATGTTAGTGTTAAAGCTTTGAATCTTAATTCATATTTATTTATTATTATATATTTTAAACTTAGATTTCTTCTTCAACTTCATTCTTGGCACAACAGACGCATAAAGCGGTCCTTGGCCAGCTTAATGGCTCTTCCCCTGTCTTCCCAGTCAGTGGCACGTCTGATGGATATTCCTGATTTCTTTAGATCCTCAGAGACGCTGTCCTTTCATCTTCCCTTCGGTCTTCCACGAGGCCTTGCTCCATCGGGGCTTCCGTAATACAGTCTTCTGACTGTCCTCTCCTCGTCCATTCGGATTATGTGTCCCAGCCATTTAATTCGCTGTATTCTCACACATTGGGGAACTTTCAGTTCATTATAAAGTACGAACAGTTCTTTTTTTTTTCTGAGTCGAAACAAACCATCCTCCTCTACAGGTCCATAGATGAGTCTCAATATCTTCCTTTCGAACTTGTCAATACTTTACGAATCAGCTGATACTTTATGCAATATCCAAGTTTCAGATGCGTATGTCAGGACGGGTCGGACGAGTGTTTTATAAAGTCTGAGTTTGGTTGTGCGACTGAGCAGTCTACTTCTAAACTTAGATTTAATGAGTATAATTATCAAATTATAAAAAAAAAAACATATCTCATTCCAATTATTACGTAAATCAGCATGTTTTTTTAAAAATTATTATTGAGTAATTATTTAATTATTTGATTAAGTAATTATTACAATCAGTGACAAATGTGGGCAATAAGTAATATAGATGACTTCATGATTACATTTACTCATTAAGTTAAATAAATAAAAAAAAAAAAATTGAAACAACAGAAAAGAACTATCTTATAGAAGTGAAATATATGAATAAAAAAATAAAAAAAATAATATATATATATATATATATATATATATAATAACTTTTCTTGACTGTTACTATTAAATGTTTAGTAAGTTTCTTTAGCTTCAGTCAATAAATAAATACAACTGTTTGGCGACGTTTCGAGACGTTTGTTCTCATGATCTTGCCTATGTTACTGGTGGATAGGGTATAATTCTGTTAGTCAATACCATATCCACATTAAACAAAATAATAATAATAAAATTAAATAATAGTAACAGAAAAACTAAAACTAAATTAAATTAAATATTAAAACTACTATCATACTTTAATATTTTTCCTACTATTGACTTTTATAACTTTTTGAAATGAAAGCCCAGCTGTTAAACTTTTGTATTCTCTCTTCTTTTGGAGTATTTTCTAAAGGGAGGGTATTTTCTTAAGAGAATATCTGAAAAGAAAGAATTCGCTTTGGTATTTCTTGATCCTTTCTTCAGAGCATTCATTTGGATGGGGTTCAATGTTTAGGACGTTTTCATACGAAAAATGTATTTCTTATTTCTCCCTGACTGTAAAAAAGAATAGATCATGCATATCTATAAACTGCTGTTTTTCCTAACGTTTTATATTAAAAGGATTAAAATACATAAATTAACAATTATCGATTATTCGAAATAAACAAAGTTAAGAGAGAATAGGGCTTTCAAACATGACTTTTTCCATTCAATCCAGCATAGCTCCTGAACTGTAGGTCCTAGCGACTCACAAACAATAATTTCCATTAAATTTATCGCGCACAATGGAACAATACATGATTCTAGGGAGATAAAATTACATAGCTTATCAAATAATAATAAGGATTTTTTTAAAAATTTAAACAACAATGTTTCCTCCCTTTCATTCAGCACTTTTCAACATGGCTTCGATCAAGACCTACTAAATGGATGTATTCGTAATCTACGCGTAATTACGGAGTTTTTGAATTTTGTCCAGCTGGGTTACGTTAGTCGCTTCACTGTGCTGCGAAACGTTTCAAAATGTTACATTTCGTAGAGGGTGAAAAAACGTTTCACAAAAAAATTATAGGCCCCTAATCGAAAGACATATAATATATATTAAGACCAACTTTACAAAAAAAAAATTAATGTTGAAAAAAAAATATGCTTCATGAATAATAATCTGAGAAAGTGAAATATTTGAATCGTTATTTGTTAAAAATAGTTGTTACATTTTTAGGTTATGCTATTTTCTTGTAATCTCAAAATATACGTATCGTCTTATATCAACATAGAATTCAAGCTTTCTACTGAGATTGTGATTATTTAGAGGTTGTAATATTTGGTTTAATGGAATGATGTTGGTTACGAAATTTTTTTTTGATAAATATTCTATTATGCATGTTCCAGTTAGCCTGGCTAGTCAGTGTTTTATCTGATATTCTGCAACAAGAGAACATAGGTTCGTTTCATTTCTCCAGAAACTATCATCAGATGATTTATATGCCATCGGAACAAGCTTAGTTTATAAAGAAAAATTAAAAATTCATTTGAACAAAATTATGTATTTGAATGCATATCCCTAAAAAGCCAGATGACTCAATAAATTACCACCCTTTGAACAAATTATAATTTAATAATATAGCACCAGTATTTAACAGTGAGGTAAATTGTGAGGTAAATATATATATATTTTCTTTTTTTAATATTTTAAACATGAGGGATTATTAGCGGACTGTATCGAAATCAGATATCATTTCGATCATCACATAGATTGTGCAAACCAATCTATAAAGTTAGCTCACTTAATGAATAAACATTTCACATTCGTTATTTGGAATTGAAATCGCAGTCTATACTAAACCCTGAAAGAAGTGCGGTTCCTCAATAGGTTAGGCATTGAACTCATAACTAAGAGGACCCGGGTTTAAGTCTGGCTGTAGGCAAAAAATTTATTTGGGGAAATACTGTGGTGTATCGGGCTCCTATATAGAGCGGATACCCAAATGTAATAGTATCAAGTTATATATTGATATTAATATTTTTTTTGTTATTAAACTAGTTAATCGATACATTTTAAAATATATCAGCTGTAACACTGCCTGTTTTGATAAAAGTTGAACAATAAAAAAATAATATTCTTAAAAATGAACAATTAAAGGGTTTGGAGTTTACTATGAAAGAATAAGTATCTAGTATGGATTTTAAAACCAAATTAACGTTTTTAATCACACCATTCGAATATAGAGACAATGTGTTTCTCTTTAAGAACTCTTGTTGATAAAAATTGTTAAACGTACTTAACGCACTAAGTTGAAGAAATACCCTAATAAGTAGAACGTATATGTAGGATGTAGGAATATGTAGAAAGTAGGACTAAAAAAAAATTAATCAACGATGGGTAGCCTTGCAAAAATTAGCTTACAACCTTGTCCATGTATTATTTGAATCTATTCTATGGTATTTATTTATTTATAGCCAGTTGTTTAGGCTATGAAATAAAATCGAACAGTCCTTTGCCAATTCAACTTGAGCGGTGGATTATATGACTCAGTGGAGCTGAATCAGGATCGAACCACAGGGTTCGCTTGATTAGGTGTTTTGACGAAATAATTGGAATAGCGACCCTTCATTGTTGATGATTGTCTTGGGCCATTTACCTTGAGCAATACATCAATCAATAAAATATGTATATTGATTTCACATCTAATGCCGACTAATAATAAAATTAGTGGATTTGATTAAAGTGTTATTTGAATTTTTAACATGGAGCATGTATTTACGGGGACTAGCTCAGTTTCAAGAGTGTAACCGCCCGTCTGTTAACTCTCGTAACAATTACTTTATTGTTACTCATTAATAAAAAAATGTTAATAATTGCCGCTTAAATGAATCGTGTGATCTATAAATAACAAAAAAGTATATTATTAATATTTATATTATTCTAGTGTGACTCATTAATAATACAAATTCCAGTACATCACGTAATGGCTCTTTTATAGAATTTGCAAGTAATATCAACCTCAAATACCTACAACACAAGTGGCATACCTGGAAATACTCTCAGAAGGCTTAAAAGAAGCTGGATGAGAGATTTGCTCAATTTTTTTTTTTTTTATTCCATGCCAGGAGGAGGTACTGTTGTTAGTCTCCCACACGACTGTAAGGGCTATATTATTACTATATCATAAAATTCATTCATTGTTACTCAAATAAGAGGCGTGAATATAAATTTGAAAGAGAAAAAAAAATTCTAAATGAAGTTCCAGATTATTACAAATGGGGTCGTGAGAAGAGTCATTCATAAGAAATCGTACGCTTTTGGATTAATGCTTTTAAATCATATAAAAATTACAATCAGGATTTTGAGGAGTAAACTTGTCTCTTTTTTTTTCTTTTTCTTTTTTGTCTATTTCACCGAACTAATAATTTGTACACATGTATCTGGATGGATGAAAAAAAAAATTATTTTGAAGTTTTTGGAGTTTTATTTATTTAAATATTTTTCCAAAGTAAAAAAAATAATAATAATTAATTTATTAATATTTAGGTGCGTATCTGAAAACTCGTGCGGGAGGTTTGTAGGAGTAGTCCGGGGAGGTGATGGGGTCGGCGTAGCGAAGACTGGCGAGGTAGTTGGCCGACTTAAGTTCCTCTTGCTGCTGCCTCAGCTGCTGCTCTAGCTGCTGCTGCCTTTGTTCCAGCTGCTGGATGTGCTGTTCCTGGAGCTCATCTTGCAGCCTCTCTTGCTGGCTATCTGGAAGGCCGTACTCTTGGGCTAAGGAGCTCTGCTGTTGGAAGTATTGGCCATTCTGTTGTTGACTGAACTGCTGGTAATCTCCGTTACGTTGTTGGTTGTAATACTGTTGATTGAGCTGTGGGGGAAGGTAGTCCTGTTGCAACCTGGAGGAATCTCCATTGCTGTTGAGGCCATTATGGTCTTGAGCGATTTGGTTGAATGGGGCGGAGTATTGTTGGATGCCCGAGTTCCACTGTTGACCGTTCCTAAATGAAGCAGTCGTGTACTGACCGTTCTGAAGGCGGCCGTCGTTCAAGAATACGTAGCTGCTGGCTCTGGTCCCTTGTTCCTGACGAAGCCTTTCAGCAATCTTCGCCAAATCTTCTGTTTCTGTCTAAAAAATAATAATATTATGCAATTAGATAAATTTCGTGCATGAAGAGCCGACGTATTATCATAATTTTGAAATAAAATTGACTTGAATACAAATTTTAAATAATATATATTGTAGCCAAATCTTATATTTCTGTTAGGTTGGTCATAAAGGTTATCGTGAAATATTCTGTTTTATGAATGAATATTATATAGTTGACTGATAAGAAATATCAGAGGATTTGGGATGCATTCGAAAGAATTATGAGAAAATTATGATGCGCCGACGTTAAGGCTTGCCTTGCAGGTCTTCTTCAGGATGAATGGATGAGGCATTGCTCGTCCCCTCTCCTAACTTGTTTAGTCAGTAAATTTATATATTGTCATTGAGCTAACAATACATTTTTTCCATCCGATAATATGTCCGAATTCGGATTACATTGCTTTATTTCAGCAATAAATAATATATCAATTATTGAAATAGACAATACTTTAATTGGCAAAGTATTAACTAGTTTTAAAGAAATAACAAGAAAAATAATTTAATTTTTTCATTTTAAAACTACGACTGGCAAGTGAAACTGCGACTAAGAACTACAGTCTATTTAGGAAAAAAGTCATTTATAAGTAATTAAGATTGATGAATTAATTGCCACTTTTATTCAAATTCTTATTATTTAAAAACTAGTTTTGAATTTACTTTTATGATCAAGACTTAAACGACAAGAAACTGCCTGTCGTTATAGACTACTTCAACATTTACTAGACAAACGTTCAAAGCTCCCAATTAATTACAAAAGACTCATATACATGACTCTGATTAGACCTATTTGGACGTACGGAGTTAAGCTTTGGGGATCCACTAAACCATCCAATTCATCTCGTATTCAATCCTTACAATCCAAAATCCTTCGAAAAATCCTCAATGCTCCTTACTTTGTCACCAATAAACTTATCTATAAAGATTTTAATGTTCCATATGTTGCTGATTCAGCCCAGACCAGAAACCTATCCTGCCATAGTAAGCTCCATAACCACTCAAATCCGTTAGTTTCTTAACTTGTTTCCCATTCCATTCCTGATAATCTTCCAAGGCGTCTGAAACGAAGATGGCTAGAGACCTTCTAGTGTAGAATTTTCAATAAAGTCCGACTGATAAGTAGTTCTTTTTAGGTTTTACCATGTTATTATAGTACATTTACTTGATGTACATATTTTGTACAGTTGTAAATTTTAATTTAAAAAAACAACAAAAAAACTTTCATCAGCTCTAAGGAGGCAACCGGTTTTACCATTGACAATTCTGTCTCTCTAGCCACATATGGATCGATTTTAAACTGCATTGGGATCCACATGCCACTCCAAATATTTATAGGTTTTTTCTCCTTAGTTTACGCCCACATTGGAGCCCTTAAATCAAACCATATACACTACAGTCTTTACAATATTAGTTGTGATGTTTTCTCAACCTCCTCTTCTCTTCTCTGAACTTCCTCATTCTTTTCCACCAGGCCGCCCTCTCATCATCCGTAATGGTGTTTATAGCTTTTTTATTAACAATTTAATTGAAAGTAAGTAAATGTTATCATAAATTTATTGCTCTATATAACACCGTGCCTTTGTAATCTCTCTCGAATGGTGCTCGCCACCTATCGTTCGATCATCAAACTTCACTGCGCCTTTTTTTTTTTTTAGCAATATAATTAAAAATATTTATATTTTCCTGTTGCTGAATCTTCCTTGAACAATGAAGATGATGTAGCTAAAATTTCGTACTGATTGGTTGAGTGATTTTGGTGTTTAGCAATCACAAACGAAAAATGGCTTGTCCTTTTATATAATTGTATAGATAATTGGGATTCAAAGATAAATTTTAATACCTGGAGTGGAGAAATTACGTATTTAGTAAAAGCCATGTTAGATAATACTGTTATATACGTTATCTGTTGAAACATTACTTCATGAGGAATAGTTTTAGCGAGGTAATTATCATAATCAGTTGTAAATCAGCGTAAAGTGTTTTGTTTGTCAAGTTCTAGTACCAAGTGTTGTCTATCGTCATTTGCATCCAGATAATGACTTATTGAGGGCGGCGCTGGTTGAGCAAGGGCTTGGGTAAATGCCTCGGGGATTCGAAACACGTCCGGAGAGTTAGAAAATATGTCAAACTGAGCTATTTTAAATTTAATTGTCAAAGGGTATTCAGAATGAGTTCATTCAGTAGGCCCAAAATCTGTTATTTATTTTTGTTATAATTTTTTTTTTTGTTTAGGAAACTGTTTCTATCGACATATATTAGTTAATGTATGCCAAATTATGGGGCTGTTAGCAGTAAGGATGATTATGAATCTCCTCATATAATATTTACGAACAACTGTAAGTAGATAATAACAATATCACTAATGATCATTGATGGATGTAATATTAAGTTGTGTCCATTTGCGGCAACATGATCGATTGAATATAGACCCATTTAACGATTATAAATTGAATTATTCTTCTCAACTCAATATTTACTATAATTATTGTGTTAAAGATAAACATAAAATATATTTAAATGAAATCCACAAAGTAAATTATTTAAAACCAATTTATTAAATAATATAAGCCGCATAATGTTAATACGTTTCTGTTTACTTGTTAGTTGCTTTTTTCTCATAATTGAGTTTTAAATTTTTTTTTCTTTCTCTTCTTTTGAATTCAGACATCTGTGGACTACGTTCAGCAATTTATTTATTTCTCTTCCGTTCTTTCCAATACTCCTTCATCACCTCTACCTGGTGTTTCTTCCTTTCATCTGACCACTGTCTATTAATTTGTGTTTTACAAGAAATTTGATCTTGTTGACTGCTACCCGAAATTTGTCTCTGTCCCACATTGAATCCCATTGTATATTTGCCACCATCATTCTTCTTTTACTATATGTATCCATGTATTCGTTTTCTGCTTTTGGAGGCTGTGTTGGAAAATTTTCTTTGTTAGTCTTCTCTCATTCATTCTCATTTAATGTCTATAGAATGTCAATCTACGTTTCCCCATTGCATCACTTAATTTTTTCAATATCTTGATATATTTCTGTATTACTTTTTAGTTTAAAACCTTCATCAGTCTTTCTTGGTCCGAATATTTTCCTCAATATCAAACAAAAAACATAATTGTTGAAATATATATCTACAGATTTTTGGAAGGAAAATTCCATTTTATTTATTTTTGTGAAATTTGGAGCTTTGTCTAAACCATTATGTTAAATTATTTCCCCTAAATATTTAAACTTATCCACCCTTTAAATTTTACCATTTAAAAAAAAAACTGAAAAAAAAAAAAAAAAAAAAAAAAAAAAAAAAAAAAAAAAAAAAAAAAAAAAAAAACTGAAAACCACAGTAAAAAGATTGAATGTAACGACAAAATGAAAACTCTGACAACGGGGTTATTGTTATTAGATTATGATTAAATTAGAATCAAGCGGGAAGCAGTCGCTATGGTAGTTTTAGACAGACCTCGGATTACCGATTAAAAAATAGGGCCTCAAAACAATTTTTGCTGTAAGTATTTTATCTTGAAAAGTAGAAATCCCTACAAATAATTTTTGAAGAATCGTCCTACGACCAAAGCAGAGATAATTCCCCCTACAGTAGGGAGAAATCCCTATCACACTGAAGTGAGGTTAGGTTGAAAGTAAGCAAAACAGCTGACAAAAAGAAAAATAATATCCACAATTTTCAGAACACCCACCAAATTCTAGGTATGTTGTCGACAATCTTTCATGTTTAAGTTGTATCACGTTGCGGCTCACTCAAGATCAGTAATTCAAAACATTGCGCCTCGAAGCTTTAGAGTGTGATTCTAACCTAAATCTTTACACGACTCTTGAGCCTAGGGATTTGCTGAACTACTTGCCTGATGTTATTTGTAGTGTTTCTATCAACTGTTCAAGGTTTCTCAAGGTCTAAAAAAAAATTGTAAAAGGAAGCAAGACAAAAAATAAATAAATAAATAAAATTCCTGTTTATTGAAAACAAGGGCCTAAGGAAATACAACTGGACAAAGATGAAATCAAGCGAAGGGATATATTTTACTGTATGGAAAATAAAACCAATTGAGATTGTTGGAGAAAGTGTGTCTAAAAATATTGTGTTCTAAATGACTAGGTATATAGATAAGTTTTTAAATATGAAAATTTACAAATGCCAAAGAAATTAATACGCTAATTGAAGCTAATGTATATTATTTGTTTTCTAAAGAAATTGGTAGACGTACTTAACTTTATTCTGTATCCGCTAAAATCGCGTGCGTTATCTGCACGGTTAAAAATATACATTGAAGTTTTTAAAAAAATGTAAATAAAAATCATTTATCTGTCTTTTTAAACAGGCTTATTTCTTGTCTTGCATCCCTGATCTTTATAAATTAATCCATTTCTTCAAACTAAGAGGGTTATTTTTATAAATAAAAGATTGTTGTGCATTTTTTTTTATTTACATGATTAATAATCATCTTATTAATAACAATAATTTATTGTTCGATACTATTCCATAGCGGCTGTAGACTAGCAGTGGAGTTATTAGCATGCTACAGTTTTAACAAAAAATTAATTATTTAAATAAAATCATAAAACAATTCTAACAAGGAGATTCGAAACTTATTGCTAATAATTGATAGTCTTTGTACTGATTTTAGAATAGCAATTTACTCTGGTGCTGATCCCTCTATGTTTATACCTCTATGGTATAAGTTTGCCAGCGATTACGAACAATTTATATAATCCAGTTTATAATACTTTAATCCTTGGATTAATACTTATCTATCAAGTTGCTGTCATAGAATATATTTTAGATTTAAACGAGAATAAACCGATTGTGGTGCTCTACAAGCATATTTCAAAACATTAAAATTCAAACTTTCAATTAATTCCGAAGGGAAATTGAGCCATGTTTATTCCTTATAATTTTGAACTTAAACAAATGTCCTAAATAACATGTTTCCCTAGCCACAAAGTATTAGGTAAACTTTACTTTACTTACCGACTGGAAGGTGGTAGATCCCCCAGATAGCGGTGGGGCCCCGTACTCGAGAACAGCCCCCTGGGGTCTGCTCCCCGCTGCTGGGTAGGGGGCCTCTCCTAGGGCACAGCCTACTGCACACAGGGCTACAATGAGGAACTGAAAAAGATAATAATTTATCAATTTAGTCTTATTTGAAAACATAAATTATACCATATCCTATATATTCATTGAAAATGAACTTATCAAAATGAAAATAAGCCATCCGAATAAACTTAACGTAACATTGTTGATGCTAAGGATCATAGAAAGCATTAAAATAATTGATAACTGATTATTTATGTTGGAAGAAGTATTACAAATTGAATGAAATATCAAGCAAATAAAAATAATAATGCGCATTATTATTATACAGTCGAACCTGAAGGGGAACGAGAAAATTTCGAATTATCATGGATTTTGATTATCATGGACTGACTACGATATGCAAAGCAAGATCAGAGGTTCATAATAATATCCTCGGTATTTTTTAAAAAACGATATAATTTCTTTTCTTGATGTTATGAAGCTATTACTAGCACAGATATTTGGTTAAGCAAATTCTTTAAAGAAATCTGTTGCATTTTCTCGTAAGCTTATTTCACTTATTGATAATTTCTTGTTACAGCACTGCTTTAAATGCTTCACAACACACTCGTCGATATCTATGTTTTTCCGCTATTAAAAATAGCCACTTTATAGATGCTCGGTGTGCAGCAGGAGGGTTTTTCGAACTAAAAGTCGATCCACGACTCAAATAACATAAAATGATTTTCTGAATTTGACCAGATTCGAACTCGAGACAGAGAACTTAGCAGCTGAGTGCCTAAACCACATAGTGCGCCTCCTTCATTAGTCAATTACTGATGTTATATTAATATTAAAGTAAAAAATCAAAACTTATTAACATATTAAAGTTTTTTTAAAGATCGAGCTAAGGTTTATTGATTTATTTATTTTTTTAACAAAATTAAAATTATATAAAAATTAAAAACAAAATAATAATAATAAATTATGTAATTAAAACGCAAACGTTAAAAATGTTATTAAAATTTGAATATTATCAAGTATGTTATTTGCTTTCACATATTTTTAATTGACTCAGTTCTTTACAGGTGTCACTGTAAATTATCACCTGGTTTAGATTTCTATTTTGAAATGAAACCTTCAATTTTTTTTTATTCTGCTAAATGTTATAAAATAATTAAACTAGTTAAAAATTAAAAAAAAAAATCAAATAGCCAATATAATTTCGATTTAATTTTTTAATATGTTGTGTACCCACTTACAGACAATCGATTTATTATTTCACCTAAACCACCTTTAGACTTTGCATTCCTGACATTTCTTAGCTTCAGGTATGATTTGTCTAAACAATAAACAGTAAAGTTTACGACAATAAACCGTAAAACTGCATATCTATTCATTTTCAAAACAATGTTTTTATACCAGTAAAGATGTGTTTACAAATAAATTCTGAATCAGACGTTATTTGAGTGATATTATAGTATGATTTACTATCTGATTCCATTATAATAGATTGAATTGAGTTGCTTTTTGTAAACAGCCTCAGTGTCATTAGACTACCAAAAAAACTGTAAATGTTTGTTTTTTTATTTCTCCATATCGATTTATGAGGGTACTACACACGAAATGAGCAACTTACCTTCATGTCTACTGATCCTGACCTGCTGAAGAAGTGAGATGCTGTGTCTCTCTCATCCCGAGATATATATAGCAGGGCTATCTTCTTGCTACAGTTCGGGGATAGCTGTAAGGAATAGCAAAGCGATTAACGCAACATACGTGTAATTAGTATGCGTCGCGTCTCATCCGCAGCCTCTTTGTTTTGTCAGTTTGTCCGAAGCTGCCTTTTGGTACGGTCGTGCAAAATGCGACGGCATTAGCTAACGCATTGTCCGAAAATGGGAGCTATTCTAATGACTAGGCGCGATGAAAAATTCTTTTTTTTTTTTTTTGAACAATTAATTCAGCAGCATTAAAAAACTAAACGATTTAGTTAACAATATCATATCTAATAAAAATCAAATAAGCTACCTCTAAAGCAATCAGGGAGATTCAGAACTGATAAATAGAAAATATGAAATATGTTCTACAATGAGAACTGAAATATTTTTTAAAGAAAACTATTTAAAATATTATTTACCTATTTTGTGCATGAAAATATATTAGGAATATCCTTGGATTCTACTATCCTAAACAAGCTGTTTCTCGTCAAAAATAACTCTTGGAATTAAATCAAATAAGTCATATCTCATGAGTTTTCGCTAAATAAAATTTAATATTCAATTGCCATTACTAATTTTTCGTGTTTATTAGGGATATTTGTCTAACTAATTCTATTGTAATCTATTCGAATAAAAATATTGTAATTTTATGAATTTAAACATATAAGAGAAAGACTAAAGCGACAATAAACTGCTCTACTTCAACATTTACTAGACAAACATTCAATGCTCCCAATTAATTACAAAAGACTTATTTACATGACTGTGATTAGACCTATTTGGACTTACGGAGTTGAGCTTTGGGGCTCTACAAAACCATCCAATTAATCTCGTATCCAATCCTTACAATCCAAAATCCTTCGAAAAATCCTAAATGCCCCTTACTTTGTCAGCAATAAAGTTATCCATAAAGTTAGCCCAAACCAGATACCTATCTTTTCATAGTAAGATCCATAACCACTCAAATCCATTAGCTTCTCAACTTGCTTCCCTCTCCACTCCTGATAATCCCCCGCGGCGTCTGAAAAGAAGATGGCCTAGAGATCTTCTAGTGTAGAATTTTTATAAGTGCTACTGATGAGTAGTTCTTTTCAAGTTTTGACATGTTATAGTAAAGGTTATCAGCTCATTTACTTGATGTATATACTTGTACAGTTGTAAATTTCAATAAATTGATATAAAAAAAAATAAAAATAAAAGCATATAAGATAACATTCATCAAATAAAATGCCTTTTATTTTTATACTTGTAAGGGAAAACAAAATCAACATCTCCCTAACTGGGAAATACAATACATCATGGAGATGTCTATCTATAATCCACTGCTTTTTCCACTGCTTTAAATTTCAGAGTTATAAGAATCAAATTAATTTTTTTTTTTTTTATATCAATTTATTAAAATTTTCAACTGTACAAAATATATACATCAACTAAATGAGGAGTTAGTGAATAAATTGGCATGCAAATATCTTGTGAAGAACTACTCACTAGTAGTACTTTAGTTAAATTACTAAAATTAGTAATTAAATTAAATTCATGTTAAATGATTATTAAAAAAAAAAAAAAAAAAAAAAAAAAGTTGAAAAGAAAATGAGGGTTATAAACGTGATATTTTTTTATTTAAACCAATATAGCTCTTAAAGGTAGGTTCCAACAAAAAATGTTATGTAATAAAAATATTTTTCATTACATTTTCAGCAAATGTTCGATCTGAGGAGCACCAACAAGCTAGAGCGTTTCAAAAATTTTTTTGGTAAAAATAAACGTCAAACAAAAAAATTTAGACCTCAAGCCAAAAAGCATATCCATGTTGAAAAAATCTCTGCTTCATAAACAAATTTTACTATAAATTTCAAGCTCTATATAACACCGTATCTTTGTAGCCTCTCATGTAGAATGGCGCTCGCCACCTATCGGTCAACTTTTAAACTTCAATGTCATCCACATATCCCTTTTTTAATAACGAAATTATTGAAAATCAGTAGCTTGTGTTATTGCTAAACCTTTCTGGAACTATAAAAATTATATGGTTAAAATTTGGTGCAGATTGGTTCAGTAGTTTTCGTGGTTAGTGATCACAAACCAAAAATAGCTTGTCCTTTTATAATAAATAGTATAGATATTTAAATATCATTCAAGTCATAAATCATAACGTGTTTATAATATATTGCAAAATTGCAAAAACACCTTGATATTTATTAATTTTCAATTAACCCCACTGTCCTATAAAGGTAATTTACGGCCTTCGATATATACAAGTGTATTAAGTGTAGTTTTTCACATTATCGCTGGGGGGGGGGGCACAAAATTTAATTCAATTTAGAAAAGTAACTGTTTATTTTAAAATGATTCCGAAATTTAAAACCTTCACCTCCTCGTGGCGCTCCTTAGGTTACGCTAACGGAGGCGGTACCTAGAAATAACGGTAACCATCAAGAAATGCAGGAAATGGCATTTCAGAGATAGACGGGACTCCAAGTCGCAGTGAAGGCTACCCATCAAGGAAGGTTGAAGACCCCAAAATTAAGCTTCCTGGTCCTCCAGGTTGGGGGTTTGATCGATGGGTTAGCACCTCATCATGAGAAAAATCAACAAAACGCTTTCCAAAAATAAAAAAATAAAAATAATATTTGGGGCTCCACCAAATTATCTAATTCATCTCGTAAATCTTAGCAAGCCTTAATGCTTCTTACTTTGTTATATATAACGTTATTCATAAAGACCTTAATTTTTAACGCGTTACTGATTTAGCCCAAAGCAGATACCTATCCTTACATAGTAAACTCCATAACTAATCTACTAGTCTCTCAACTTGCTTCTCATTCTATTCCCGATAATTCACCGAGGAGTCTGAAAAGAAGATGGCCGACAGTCCTTTTTATATAGCTTTGTTTTCTTTTTATTGAAGTGCTACTAGTGCGTGGTTTTTCACATGTATATTGACAAGTCATTGTAATAATTTCCTTAAATTTACTTATTGTACATATAGTTGTAAATATCAATAAATAGTTTAGTAAAAAAAGAAGTATTATATATTTTGTTGCTTAAATAATCAAAAAAACGTTTGAACGACAAAAATAGATCTCTAATTTCAAAAACACTATTACTTTATACTATACTTTAAAAAAAAAGAAGAAAAAATTAATTTTAATTTCCTATTTATTTAGCTTGTTTTTTCCAACTGTCATCATCATTTGGAAATTTATATATCCCTGAGGGTTAGGGATAGCTTGTCAAGTTGATCCATGAAATGCGGTCAGTAACCTTCGCGAAGGGCCACTATCGAGCTGCACGCTCTAAACATCAAAGTTGATAGCTAACTTTATTTACCAACGAAACTATATATCAGCAACGAAACGAGCAACAAAAAATTTTGAAATGTCCATTATATTAAGCCTGCAGTAGATATAAACTATTTTATATTTAGTAAGGTTTTTTGTTTATTGATATTTACAACTGTAAGATCTCTAGGACATCTTCTTTTCAAACACCTCGGAAGGATATCGGGAATCAAGTGCGAAGTTGAGACACTTGTGGATTCGTGTGGTTATGGAATTTACTCTGAAAGGATAGGTAAGTTTTGGACTCTTTTATATTTATCAATTTAAAACAAACATCATCCTCTCGCTCCGTAAGCGTAGAAAAAGTTTTCTCGATATTATGCTGAATCCTGCTACAAGCATTGGCCTCGAATAATTAATTCCTTACCAGAGTACTGAACTCACTACTCTTCATGGGTTGTAGTTTCAATTTTTAAACTATTTATTGATATTTACAACTGTAATGTGTGAAAAATAGTAACAATGACATGCCAATAATTTGTAAGGAACTACCCATTAGTAGCACTTCAATAATAGTTTTATGTTAAATCTCTGGGACATCTTTTTCTTAAACACACCGTAGGGTTAAAGAGAATGGTGTGTGAAGCGAGTTGAGGTACTAGTAGATTTTAGTGGTTATGGAGTTTACTCTTCAAGGATAAGCACTTTTTGGGCTGTTTTATATTTACCAATTTAATACATAAATAACCTCACACTACGTAAGCGTAGAAAAAAAAGGTTTTTCGATTATGCCATGATACAGGCTGAGACAACTGCAATAACAACCATTGGCCGTGAAACATTACTTCCTTACCAAGTACTCAACACAAGACCCTTCATGATTTGGATTTATATTTTAGAATTTTATAAAAAAAAAAAATAATTATAATAATGTTCATAAAATTGTTTTGCTTAGGAATAATTTTTATTTGATAATGGTGTTAAACTATACCAAACTAAATTGTAATAAATTACTACCTAAATACTCTAATTAGCAAATGCATTAGTAAAAATACTTTTGAAACAATTTCAATATGAATTTGTTTGATTTTATTATTTTAGTTACTCTTTTTTTTTTTATAATTGTTATTGTTAAACATTACCATTTTTTTTTTTTCGATATCCGTTAACCTTAATTTATTTAATCATCCTTAATAATTGGAGTTCAGTAAGGGCTCATTCATGTAACTTATTCATTCAGAATATTTTTTGACCTCCAAAAGACGGTTGTGATAGAAGAGAAAGCGCGGCGTTCGAACGAGTTGCGTTCTGAATATCTGATACAACTTTTAAATGATGCCTCACATGATATTGCTCCAAGGTCATATTTTAACATTTGTTGCACTATTATATTTTATTTTCGTGTTAGTTACCAGTGAATTAATTTTGTTTCAACAAAGGTATATTCTTTCTAATTTATATATTTCTAAAAACTACTTAGACTACATTTATTGAACTATCTTTGTAGTTACAACTGATATAATAGTTTTTATGTAACCTTTTCTACAACCATTTAATAATGAGAACATTATTCAATCAAAATCGTCTAATGTGCTAGCTACTCTATATTAGTTAGTCGGTGGAAAAAAAACAGCTGATTCTACAAGGACAGAGTCAAAACCAAATATTGGCTATTCACTTCCACCACATAGTCCTAGAAGCCTAATCTAGTTTACTAAAAGTCAGAAAATGGAAGTTGGAAAATTGGAATCCAAATACGTGTAAAAAAAGTAAACAGAGTTACTCTGAACATAGCATGTGAGAGAGAGGCGATCTAACTTGTATGGGTAGAGTGGGTTTTATCCAAACTTGAGCTATGACCCCCAATTCCCAGATGTTTCAGTTTAACATCATTCCTGAAAAGTAATATGATAAGTAGGTATCTTTTTTTTTTTTGTTAATATGAGTTATACTAGGAGTGATAAGTCAATGTTTCATCACCCTAAAAATCACAATTTCAAACAAATCCATGAGGCAGTTATAATTTATATCAAATTCCGTCAGAATTTACGTAAAAATTCATATTCTGAAATACATATTTCTTAGGGAACGTGCTGGAGCGCCGCGAATTTAATATAACATTTTCTAAAACTGTCCTAAAATGAGTTACAATTGATTTCAAATCCATATGTAGCCATTTCTTGAAGTAATCGGGTCTTTTCTTTTCAGAAACTTTGAATACCGTTCCATACATAGAATTGTATTCTTTCAAGTGACGCGGTTAATTTTTCATTGAGTTTTGAAAAAGCCTTCACAATTGAGGTTTTCTTAGCGAGAAAGAAATAATTTAATATCCAGGGAGAAATTTTCGTCGAAAAAATTAAAGTCATATCGGAAATACAGCTATTACAGTTATTATTCATATTAAACCGAAAAAAAAAAGGTTGGACCGCGTATTTATAGTTCTAGTAAAAATAGGCCTTAGGGAATACTCGAAAAAGCTTTTGAAATCTCAAGTTGAACTTCACGAAAAAGAAAAAAGAAAAAAGTCATCTTAACCCGACGTTGGTTGCTAGCCGATCTAAATATAATTCACGACGATTTATCAATTAATTACTTACAATTTTTATTCTCAAAGACTTTTTATCTAACAAGTCAAGCATGTCAGACCCACGACTCATTTCGAACCCTAATAATCACTAATCAATCGAAAGAAACTAGAAAATTCGCTCAGTAAAATGTCATGAATATACTGCACGAGAGATAAGCTGATACTGAGGAGTGTGGACATGTTAATTCTCAGTAAACATCTTCCAGGGCCCAATGACCCTGCAACAGCAGGAACAGGGGGGCTGCCTGCTTGGCAGTCGGCGAGGGCGCATGCCCAGGGTGCTAACTATGTGCACCAAGACCTGCGGATTGTGATGCTTTCACAGTATCACGCAGGGCGAAGAGTCCTGTCCTCCACGTGGTGCCCCTGGACCCCGGGGAGCCCTTCAGGCTCCTTGGGTGACAAAACCCGCAGGATCTATGTTGGAGGCAGAAAACCTCTCCCAAGACAGAGCGGAACAGCCGGGCTCTGGATGAAGTTGGCAGTGGGTAAATCTGCTTTACTGGCGGACTCTGGGAACCGGGCGCCACCCAGTTTCAAGAAAAGCCTTCCCTCAGCATGCGGGGCTCTGCTGAGTGGTGACCGATTTGGACCCTAGCTTAAACAAACCAAAATAGATAAACTAAAGAGTATTATTGAAGAGGAATCACTGTCCTCATTGTCGGACAGTGGTCATGACAGCTGTCACCCACCATAGAGGAGTTCAACTTGGAACTCTGTAGTAACTCAGAGGTGGAAGTTGTTTCATCAGTGAGTAAAAATGAAGTTGAGGAGATGACAGTTGACGTAGGACAAGTCCCCGTAACTGTGCCATCCACGGAGGAAGACTGTACTGGTGCAGTACCAGGCAGGGAGGAACCCGCTGAGGAAAGCGCCAGATGGGTGCGACTCGGGAGGGGGGCTCGGAAGAGGTTAGGCTGGCTCATCGGTCATGGCTACGGGAGGGAGGAGGCCCTGAGGCTGTGTCTGGAGCCAGTCAAGAGACCTCCCAAGAAAGCTGAACCGGCTGAACGGCCCATGAAAAGGGCTCTCTCCAATACTCCAGAAGACAGGAGAGAGCAAAAGAGGGTTAAGATGAATACCTCTTTTAGAGCCGAGGAAAGGGTTGAGGGGCGTTGGGCACCCCAGAGACCCTCTTTCAGGAACGTGGCGCTGGACGCAAGGAAGATTGGGATCTTTCATGCACTGCACCCAGAGACCACGTTGAGTAATGATCAGTTACAGCTGATCAAGGAAGGACTCATGGATGAGCTGGGGAAGGATAGGAGTGTCAAACCCCAGTTCCTGCCTTGAGCGGAATGGATGGCTGCAGCTGAACTGCGCGGGTGATGCCACCGTTGAGTGGGTTAGGAGGGTAACCCAATCGATAGCCCTTTGGGAAGGAGCCAGTCTGAGTGTCAAAGGGGAGAATGAGTTCCCGAAACGCAAGGCACTGATTCTCTGCCTGCCGAAAACAGATCTGGAGGTGGAAAAGATTCAGGACAGACTAGCTGGGCAGAACGCAGGCGAGCTCCACGTGGACTCTTGGAGGTTCTATAAAAGAGACGAGTCTTCTCCAGGGTTCACCGAGCTCGTCTTCGGGGTTGAGGGCGGAGTAGCTGCTCTGCTGGCCGGGGAGGGGGCCAGGCTGTTCTATGGACTTGACCTGGTCAACTTCAAGGTCTGCGGGGCTAAGCGCGTCCGAAACCTGCGACTCCGTTCAGGCTCGGACCGATAAGAACAGAGAAGTGGGTGACCAAGGGGCACAAGCGGTGCCTTCCACTTCGTCTGGGTTAACGAGGAAACCGGAAGGGGCCAAGAGGACCGTGGTAACACCTCCTCCATCTACCAGTGTGGCCCCCAAAGTCGTGAAGGATGGAGAGGGGAGGAAGACAATGAGGCCAGTAGGGCCTCAGGCACAGTGGCAGGATCGTCAGTGGGAGATGGGCAAGCAAAGGCCCAGAGGGTCGGGCAAGAGAGACCGTCCTCGTCCCCCCGAGTGATGGAGGTAATCAGGTTCTTGCAGGCGAACCTTCATCGTGCAAAGGCAGCTTCTGGCGTGCTGGTGATGAGGTTCGCTTCCGAGGGCCTAGACATAGCCAAGGTGCAGGAGCCATGGGCGTTTAAAGGTCATGTCAGAGGCCTTAACACGACGAAAGGTAAGTTGGTTTACTGTGAGTTAGTAGAGAGGCCAAGGGCGGCCTTACTCATTCGCAGTGAT
The DNA here is from genome assembly GCA_003667255.2 of Euschistus heros. Classification (NCBI taxonomy): domain Eukaryota; kingdom Metazoa; phylum Arthropoda; class Insecta; order Hemiptera; family Pentatomidae; genus Euschistus; species Euschistus heros. The sequence continues at coordinate 803,909 of RCWM02000153.1, read as the reverse complement.
TTTAAGTTTTGTCCGGTTACAGACTTCATACGAGAGGACCTGGCTGCTGTGGAGGTGGAAGTGATCATAGGGGGAGTGTGCCGACAGCTATGTGTGTTCGGGACATTTTAGAGTATCTCTTAGTTAATAATATTGATATTGCTAATAAGGGCAATAAGCCCACTTTTATTACAGCAAACAGGGATAAGGTGCTGGATATTACATTAGTTAGGCCATCACTTAGTAACTATGTTAGGAACTGGCATGTATCAACTGAGACCTCAATGTCTGACCATAGGCACATCAGGTTTGATTTAGGGGCCGTGGGGGATATCAGCCAGAGTGTAAGAAACCCAAAGAGAACGGATTGGGAGTCATTCAGGAAATGTCTAGCTGTAAAGATGGGAGACATTGAGAATATGATCATGAGACAACCATTAACAGTAAGGGCTTTAGAGGAGTCCTCAGTAATGGTCAACGGTGCGATCCATGAAGCCTACCAGGAAAGTTGCCCATTGAGGGCAACAGGTAATAAGGGGGACGTGCCTTGGTGGAACGCGAAGTTAGTTAGGCTCAGGAAGGAAACCAGGAGACTCTTCAACAGGATGAAGAAAACGGGGAAAAGGGAAGAGTACTCCAGGGCCCTAACAGAATATAACAAGGAAATAAGGAAGGCAAAGAGAGCCACTTGGAGAGACTTCTGTGAGGGGATAACAAGCACACCCGTGGCTGCTAGACTCCAGAAGGTCCTTGCTAAGGACCATAGTAATGGGCTTGGTAATCTGAGGAAGCCCAACAATATATACACTAACACAAAAGAGGAGACTCTTGAGTTTCTACTGGATACGCATTTTCCAGGAAGCGTAGTGATAGACCCAGATGGGGATGTAGAGGGGGTCTACAGGGAAGGACAGCCACCCGTTGGTAGAGACAGAGAGGAGGCTTCCCGCATCTTTACTAGTAGTAAGGTGGAATGGGCTATTAGGTCCTTCCAGCCTTACAAGTCACCTGGAGGAGATGGTGTAATACCGGCCCATTTGAAAAAGGGCAAGAAAATTCTTCTCAAGAGTCTAGTGATACTCTTTAGGGCCAGCTATGTGCTGAGATATATTCCCCATCTGTGGAGGAAGGTAGATGTGGTGTTTATACCGAAAGGGGGTAAGAGACCTCCTGAGGATCCTAAATCCTATAGACCTATTAGCTTATCTTCAGTGATACTGAAAACGATGGAGAAGATAATAGACGAACATGTAAAGGGTAAACTGTTAACTGAGCATCCCTTGCACCCTAATCAAGTTGCCTACCAAGTGGGCAAGTCAACAATAACAGCCCTTCACCATCTAGTTGGAAAACTGGAGAATGCACTATCTCATAAGGAGATAGCACTATGTGCCTTTGTGGACATAGAAGGGGCGTTTGACAATACCTCACACATCACCATTAGGGATGCGCTAGAACACTTAGGGGCTAAAAGAGCTCTAGTAGAATGGATACACAGTATGCTTGTGTCAAGACAAATCACAGCGAAATTGGGGAGCACAATAAGAACGATAATAACTAGGAAAGGCTGTCCTCAAGGAGGTGTGCTCTCCCCTCTGCTGTGGTTGATAGTAATAGACAGCCTAATTAAACTGCTCACTGAAGCTGGTTTTGAAGTCATAGGATACGCAGATGATCTGGTAATAATAATCAGAGGGATGTACATCCGTACCCTATTAGAAAGGTTGAGAGTAGCCTTTGATATGTTATGGGACTGGTGTATTGCTCATGGGTTATCAGTTAATCCGGGCAAGACTACTGTGGTCCCATTTACAAAGAAGATAAATGTGGCGCTAGAGTTGCCCAGGTTAGGAGGACAGGAGGTTGTGGTAGCAGATAAGGTGAAATTCCTGGGATTAACTCTTGATAGAAAATTGACCTGGAAGGATCACCTGGAGGTTATAAGAGCGAAAGCAATCAGCTCTTTGTGGACATGCAGCAGATTGTGTGGTAAGAAATGGGGAATTAGGCCTCAAATGGTTTACTGGATATACACTGCAATAGTGAGACCAATGATAGCATATGGTGCTCTGGTGTGGTGGACTAAATGCCAAGAGGTCACGGCTGGAAAGCGGCTCAATGGGGTGCAAAGGCTAGCATGCTTGGCAATAACAGGTGCCATCAGGACCTGTCCTACTGCAGCAATGGAGGTGTTACTGGGGCTTGCCCCCATAGGCCTCTACCAGGTATGCAAGTTTAAAATGTCGTTTATTTCTTAAAATATATACACATTAATTTAAAAAAAAGTATAATATATTTTATTCAAAGTACTGACCCTCGCTTTCTACACATTTTGTCCATCTCTCGGGCAATATATGGATACCATTCCAAAAGAATGCTTCATCTTTATTTGAAATCCATTCATCGAGCCATTTTCGTACGTTTTCGAAATTGTTGAAGTGTTGCTCCGCCAATGAGTGTCCCATCGATGAGAAGAGGTGATAATCAGAAGGCGCCAGGTCAGGTGAATACGGCGGGTGGGGTAGGAGTTCCCAACCAAGCGAAGAAATCGTTTCCTTAGTCAATCTGGCTGAATGTGCAGGAGCGTTATCATGCTGAAGAATGACTTTGGCGTGCCTGTGAGCCCATTCTGGGCGTTTTTCGATCAATGTGTGACTCAAATTGATCATTTGTTGTCGGTAGCGCTCGGTATTGACTGTTTCGCCGGGTTTGAGAAGCTCGTAGTAGACTACTCCCTTCTGATCCCACCACACACACAGCATTGTCTTCTTCCCAAAACGATCCGGTCTTGCACTCGATGTGGATGGTTGTCCTGGCGTTACCCATGATTTTTTTCGTTTGGGATTCTGAAAATAAATCCATTTTTCATCGCCAGTTACAACTCGATGCAAAAAACCCTTTCTTTCGTGGCGTAAAAGCAGCATTTCGCACACAGTTTTTCGTTTTTTTTTTTTTTTCCATCTGTCGTTCGTCCAATTCATGTGGAACCCATTTTCCAACCTTTTGAATCTTTCCCATAGCTCTCAGGCGATCGGAAATGGCTTGCCTAGTGACATTCAACTGTTCTGCCATCATTTGTTGGGTTTGGGTATTGTCTTCGTCTAATAAAGATTGCAATTCGAAGTACTCAAACTTTTTTGGTCGATTTTCTCGTTTTTGATCAGTAACATCAAAATCACCACGTTTGAAACTTTGAAACCAACGTTCACATGTCCTGACGGTTGGAGCAACATCGCCATACGTCTCAACAAGAATTCGATGACATTCAGATGCCTTTTTCTTTTGATTAAATAAGAAAATCATGACATGCCGCAAATGCTCTTTATTTGGCTTAAAATTAGACATTTTTAACACCAAAGAAAGGTATGATACGTCCACGTAAACGACTTAAAAACAACTGACTTTTGTAAACAAATGACTAACAAACAAAATAGCGTTTAGAGATAAGCAAATCCTTCAATAGGCTAAGAGCGCATTCTATTGGAATTAAAACGACATTTTAAACTTGCATACCTGGTATGTAAAAATGGAAGCTCTTAAGAGTGCTATAAACATTAATAACACATATGGTTATAAGACAGGAGACTTCACAGGACATTTAAGGGTCCTGCAGGAATTCCGGGGAACTGATCTATGCAGGTTGGCCGACAGAACTCCCCGGGAATCCAACTTTATAAAAAACTTCACAGTGGTTTTTCCCAGCAGGGAATGCTGGGCTACCAAGGTATTAGATTTTGAAAGGGGATCACATGTATGGTATACAGACGGCTCAAGGAAGGATGGGAGAGCCGGGATGGGCATATATGTAAAATGGCATGTGTAAAATATGGCATATGTAATGTGCCCAAGTGTAAAATGGCAGTACCTCTGGGTACGTATCCATCAGTGTTCCAAACAGAGGTGCAAGCGATAGGGTTTGCTGAAAACAGAAGCCTCGACAAAAAACCTAAGGGCCAAAGGTTTTACATACTATCGGATAGTCAAGCGGCTCTGAAGGCTGTGCTCTCACCTTATGTTAACTCAAAGCTGGTAACAGATTGTAAAAACTCCCTGAATCGGTTGGGAGAGGGAAACAAGGTCACCCTCATATGGGTCCCGGGACACGAAGGAGTGGAAGGAAATGAGGTAGCAGATGAGCTGGCGAGGAGGGGTTCTGAGACTCCGTTCCTTGGCCCTGAGCCATCCTGTTATGTACCTCAGTGTGAAATTAAGAGAATGATCGGGCGTTGGCTCGAGGAAGGCTGGACAGCACTCTGGGCTGGCAGACCGGGGATGAGGCAATCCAAGCTTTTCATCCACCTGAAGGACAGAAGGTACATGTATCTTTTAAGATTGTCAAGAAAAGAGTTTAACAATGTAACCTGCATGCTTACAGGGCACGGGCCCCTGAGATACCATCTCAAGAGAATGGGCCTAGTAGAGGACACTGAGTGCAGACTATGTCTGGAAGGGGAAGAGTCAGCAGAACACTTGTTGTGCAACTGCGAGGCTCTTGCATACTACAGACTAAGATTCTTTGGGGACTCTGTGGTACAACCAAAAACAATATGTGAAGCGGATGCTAAGAACATATTGGGTTTCATAAGGGAAATTAAGTTTCTCTGGGAGGACTGAAGGTGCTAGGATGTCACAAAAGATCACTGAGTGGTCGCAGTGACTGAGGTGCAGTGGTGCACGATGGGCCCTGTGTTAAGGATAATAATAATAAAAATAATAATAATAAACATCTTCCAATATCCAGGTCTCCTGCATCCGTTTTACTTAGAAAGCAAATATTCTTATTTACAAATTTCCTAAACTCAGCTATGATATAGGTCAGCGATGAAAGTTAAGTTCTGATGAAATTATTAAATATTGTTTAGAAATTCTCGGTCATAAAGAAAACCTTTTCTCAAGCCACCAAAATTTCATATGTTAAAAAGAATGTCATATTTTGTTTTAATATACATATAATTGGACAAGTGATAACTCAGGGAATAAAATGAAAATTTATGGTACGTCAAACAGTATGGTACGTCGACAGTATGGTACGTCAAAATTTTTAATAATTTTTTTTTTCTCAATCAAACATTTGAAATTGATATTCTAAGGCCTACATTAATTTAAGCAAATAAACTCGACGAGATAAAATCAACATTGAAATATTGGATGTAATGTTTTTTTACAGCCATTCAAAGTGCCGGGACAGCAAATTTCCATTTTATTTGAAAATGACCCACCTGCTAATTAAAATATACATGCATAATTTTCAGTATGATAAGAATTTTTTTTTAGATTGAATAATTTAATTATAGAAATATTTATTTCCTTACTGTATTCATGGAAAATGGAAAAAAGTAACATTGTAATAAATTACTTGAAGGTGACGTAAAGGAAATCAAGTGTTTTAAATAATATTTAGAAACAAAAAAAAATTTCAGATATCAGTGAATTGTTTTCTTATCAATTGTAATTCATGTAAGATTATTTGACAGTTTTTGATGCTTTTTTAATTTTTTTTTAGTAATTGAAACAATCAGAGATCATTTTGAATTGCATACTAATTTAATGGACTGAGGTAATGATTAAAATAAACAGCTTATCTCATTCGATTGGTTTGTCGAGTGTTAGCTCTTTTAGCTATAATTATATTTCGTTTCATTTTAACAATAGCAACATTAATAATCACTTATTTTCATACTGGGAAGAGGAATTGAAAAAAAATTTATTTGTGCAGAAAGGGAGTGAAGTAAGCTCATATTTCCTCGATCGAGATCAGTCGGTCCCTAAGGCCTAGGCGATATAAAATAAGTTATCTCCAGTGGGTCCTTAAACTGAACATTTTAAAATAATAAAAGCAATAAATAATAAATTTATGTTCTCTTAAAAGCGTCTGTTTCATTAAACTAAAAACGTTCCTACTTCTATCAGAAGCTGGATTCTATTTTGATCCAAATACTTTTTTTATTTTGTTCAGCTGTGTTACTTTTTTCAGTCAAAAATTCGGTATTGGTTTGTTTTCTGTTAAGAATTCAAATAATTAATTAAATATTTTTTTAGTAATTTTAATCGAAGTGTTAGATTAGAAATATAATGGAAAAAATTTTTTGTTATCTAATATTTGTCGCTAGAACATACCGATTAGGAGCGATATTGGATTGAATGAAAAAAGTCACGTATAAAACCGCTCTTTTCTCTCAACTTAGTTTATTTCGGATAAACTTTGATTGTTAATGTAATTATAAAGTAAAGTAATTTGCTCCTTTTAATTCTAAAATGTGAATTGAGAAAAGCATTAGAGTATAGAAAGACATATCTACGATGAATTGTATTTCTTCAGTAATGGAGAAATTGATTTAGATTTTTTTTTTACTTTTCGTGGTACCCTTATGAAAGAGGCACGTATTTGATAAAATAATACATTACGCTCCATGCATTTTTTCCTTGCGAAACTTGAATTCGTGAATTGCTGGTTCTAGTGTAGTAATATAATGTTATAGTTTTAAAGTAATAACTTATATGAAGGAAAAATATATAAAAATTAAAATAGCATGACAAGTCAATACAATGTAAAATAAGATAGTCATAATCTTGATATTTCTAGAGTAATTATGAAAGTCAATTGTCTGAAAATACCAATCGACAAGTGGTTTCTTCTTTCAATTCTTCTCCTTGATATTACTTTTCATTTTTCTTCAGTTCTAACAACTGGAAATCAATATCGGTAAAAAAAAAAAAAAATTTCAATTCTGTTAAGTAAATTTTGTATCTTTCTCTGGAAGTGGCAGTATTTTACCGCTGAGGGGTATGCTCCTGATCAAACTGTATCTGTTTATTTATAATTTAGGGCAATCGGACAATATTTGGTTTAGGTTTTGTGTAGTTTATGCGACGCAGAAACAAGTTTCGTTTTGAATGAGGTAAAAACGTTTGAAACAATGTTTACTCTGTCCATGTACATTTACGAATTGTGTGTTTGTGATTTTGAGTTTGTCGTGGTTTGTTAATATAATGTCAGAGATAAATTTATACAGACGTAGACCCTTAGTTGTTTTATGCTTTTTTTCCTACAAAAACAAGCTTGCTATTAGATAACTATATATGATAATACCCGAGATAATTTAGGTGCAAGTGGCTGATCTATTAACGTATTCTTTGACGTTTTCTGACATTCCTTAGCAATTTGTTGGGCAAGAGGACATCAAAAAGTGCTCCTCTATACTCGACAAGAGAGCTTTAATAATAATTAAAGTAAACAAAAACACCTTATCTTACTAAATTAATTTCGGACAATTATTTTATTTAGTCATCGACATTATTGATTACCTGTTATCTCAAAACATCTTGATTCTTTTAATTCTAAGATGTAAAAACATTTGAATAATAGAGAGGGAAAATATTTGGTTGTTAAATTTTATGAATAAAACTAATTACACCTGCAACATTAATGACTGAAATTAAACCCACGTAAAACAAAAAACCTTTATTACAAGGTGTATAAAACAAAACTAGTAGTGATTAAATATTACGACTAATGTTAGATTATTATATATAATAAAATACCATACGCAGGCAGAAAATCTATGGATTCATACTCAGACTACCCGAACACAGACTGACTTATCACATCCTGGATGCAACAGTAAACCTAAAACTAATGGCCTGGGGCACAAGTGTAGAAAGACCTTTAAAATGCAAAAACAAACCCAGAAGAAGCTCTAGACAGAAATACATACGGAGGAAAGGTGAACGCGTGAGAAGTACTAACAGAGACTGGAAGACTGGAAGAACTTGGTGGGAAGATAGGAAAAAATACAATAAGATGGAGAGGTAGATCATTTGGGCTCGGAGATTAAGGTAAGGAGAGAAAAACCACAAGAGCTTTACTTGAACTATCTTAGGACAAAATCGTGTCTAATAATAATAACAATAATATAAATAAGTAATTATATTTTAAATTGCTTACTTATTACTTGTAATATTTTTCCTGTTTAGTCACATTGAAATTTTTTATTTATCGCCCTACAAACCGAAACATAAAAATTCAAATAAAAGGTTTTTTATTTAAAAAAATTATTTTGTGATGATTCCTTGAGTCTAGTCCTAAAACTTTAACAACTTAATGTTTATGAAATTAATTTAATTGTACATTTTGATTTGTTTAAAAGAATCCGTTTGTCACATTTCACACATTCCGATGGATCAAGAACGAAATTAAATGCCCCAGAGGATTCAAAGTAGTTTAAGGATTATGGCTAGACAATCAGTCAGTTTTGCTGTTAGAACTAATATTTAATAGAATCCGGCTGATTTAATTTCCAAAAACAATCTCAGATGTCATGTATGTTTATTCACGTATGACGTGGCACGCTCCAGCCTGGATTGTATTCTGCCACTGATTTAGTATGCCCCTGGATCCTGGAACAAGGTCGCCTCCCGACTGCCAAGAGATCCGCTGCCAAATTATGCAACCGCCACCTCAGGGCAATAATACCTTATCTAAATTAGCAGCTTGCTGTTGCTGTATAGGGAGGGATGGGAGGTTGGGAGGGGGGCTAGGAGGAGGTTAATGAGCTACCCACCTTGAGGTCCCTATACATTAACCTCCTTCATCGGGTCAGCTAGCTACAGGTGTATACAGGACCTATCGAGGAAGTGATTCATATATTACAATGGGATACGTACATATATTTAAATATTTTATATTAATGATATATATTTAGTTAACATTTCATATATACACTATTAATTAGCAAATTAAATATATAATGAATAAAACGAAATAAAATAGAGAGACGTAATAATTAAAAAAAAAGAATGAAAGGTAAACTAAACATAAAATGATTCTAACCAACCTTCGCAACCAATATATAAAATATACAAATAGGGTAAATCAATAGTTATGGTCACCTCACCAGTTATAGGCAGCTTAATACAATTTTCGCAATAATAAGGAATTACTCCATTTATTTGTGATGTAACCAGGAGAAATAATAGGACGTATAAAAAAAAAAATGCCGTTTTATCAAACTCCAGAAATCAAAAGTCTGTAAATATCTTAATGCTATTTATTATTTACCAATGCTTAATAATTCCTTTAGATCATTATCTAAGCTTGTTTACTAACACTAGACTTCAAAAAAAGCCTCAGTTCAGATATTTATTTCAAAGAAGAAACATGACAGTGCCCTACGAAATTCTCGTAATTTTAAGATATTACTGCAAAAAATATTTCACAGCCGCTGAAGCAGCTCGTGAAATTATTAAATATGAAAGAGAATGTGTCCTTGAAGAGGGCACTGCGCGGCATTGGTTTTGAGAATTGGAGAAAATTTAGAAGTGGAGATACGACGTTGGAAAGGAAGAACAGCTAGACAATCAGTCAGTTCTGCTGTTAGAACTAGTATTTAATAGAATCCGGCTGATTTCATTTCCAAAAACAATCTGAAATGTAATGTATGTTTATTCACACATAACGTGGCACGCTCCAGGTGGCTCCGGATTGAAGGGCTCTGGGTGGCATTAATGGATATCGATGAGGTTCTGAAGGAAGCTGTTGAGTCAAATCCGTCCACAAGTACTCGCGAACTTGTTAGGGAGTGTGGTGTGTCGAAAAATACTGTTAGTAACCATCTTCTTTCCATGGGGAAGGTAAAAAAGACATGTAGACTGGTCCCTCCTTACTTACTCCTCAACAATCAGCAGTCGAACCAAAGAAAAGTTTACAGAACTTCGTGGGTTTGAACTCCTGCCTCATCCACCATATAGTCCAAACCTCGCACCTTCGGATTACTACTTGTTTCGATCCATGACCCATTTTCTTCAATGGAAAAAACTAGATAATTTTGCGGAAGTTAAAAATGCTGTCTACGAGTTCATTGACAGCCATCCCAACGAATGGTATCAGCGTGGGATCGAGCTATTGGCTAGCAGATGAGTAATGACGGTAGATAACAAGGGACTATACTGTGAGTATTAATTATATATTATATCAAAGAAATAATAATACAAATATTTGTTTAAGAAACGGTCATTTTTTTTTATACACCCCATTATTTCTGAAAAGGGTTTAAGATTCATCGACTTATGGAATCCCCTCCTATCCCTTTCCAGCAGTCATTAAAAAACATTTTCCTCATATAGTGTCCCAAAATACCTCTTTTTTTTTTTTTTTTTTTTTTTTTTTTTTTTTTTTTTTTTTTTTTTTTTTTTTTTTTTTTTTTTTTTTTTTTTTTTTTTTTTTTTTTTGTAAGATTGTTTTTAAAACTGAGGATTCATGAGGAATCATTTGTGAAATTGCTTCAATAATGCTTAGTTTTTGAGGTATATATCTTTTTATTTGAATTCAGGCTTCCATACAAGCTCCATTATGCTGAAATATCTGATATTAATCAACAATAATTTTGAGCTGCCTATAACTGGTGTATAAAAATACTTTTTTATAGGTATGTTTTTATTAGGGATTATAAACATATTGTATGCCGTAACTGATTTTATAGAGAAGTGCGGCTATAAATTATGCTTTGAAAAATAGTTGTTTTAATTCCTTTTTAACTATCATTTCAAGACGATTTTATATATTAATAAGTAACTACAATGTTTGTGAATGAGTGCATCGAGTGATGGTGTTTTCAAATACGTATTTTACTTCTTTGTTAGACTGCATTGTTTTATTGTTTAGATTATTTTTAAAGTTCTAGTTGTTCATTAATTAATAGTAATAATTCGTTAATTAAAATAAAAAATTTTTAAAGATAATTTTATCACTTGGCCATAACTAGTCTTGTCTATGACCACAACCTGTTCAACATGTCCATAACTGATATTTTTAGATCTTTGTAAAAAATTACAAAATTTTATTTGAAAGGAAGCTTTAGTGTATTGGTCAATTTAACATTAAATAGATTTAACTTTTGAGAATCTAAGTACATAACCAAATATGTCATAGTACTAATTGCATCAACGGAATTCCCTTTTAAATCGATGTTCCCTTAACTGTGATCACAACTAGTGATTTATCCTATATAAATCAGCTGCAATATGGATGATGGCATCACATTATAATATGATAGTACTTCAAATGTTCTGATGAATAAGCTAAATATAATTATTTTTTTAAATTACTGTACACATACAATAATACAAAATAATAAATTTTGCAACTATGATAATAATTTTTTTTTAATAAATGACTTTTTATATTGTTTTGCACAAATAATGTTATAGTAATTGAAGATACATTTTAGATGAAAAAATTGTATTGACAATGGATTATATTTATGGTAATACAGAATAATAATATTTTTTTGTATATATTATATGTAAATGAGAAAAATTGTTAATATTGCCATATTACGGTTTCTATTTCATTACATTATTATCAATGTTCATAGGGCTTATAAATATGTCAAAGGTATGGAATGTCGCCTACATGATTGTAAATATGGTATTTTTGATTAATAAAATTAGTTTGGGAGATATCATTGCTCATTATCCTTTTAAATTTTAAATAACATTGAAGGAAATGAGTGCAGAAGAAAAAAGCCCGATGAAACGGTCGAGGTGGGACCAAGAAACTTGCCGGTGTATGTTGACTTCATAGAACTTCTGGTGTTGGAAAAAAAAACTTGCTTTTATTAGAATTAGTAAATAGCGGAATTGTTAATTTATTAAATGAACAGAAAAGTACTTGATTTTAGGCAACTACAAAATTTTGTTTATGAGATTTTTTCCCTTTTTAGATGTCGTGCCTCTAACTTTTTCGATTATTATTCCGATTTTTAAAGGCTGTATTTCGTTCCCATGAGGTTTACTAATGATCTATAACAGCAGCCCACCGTACAAAATCACCGGCCTAATAATAGCCGTAGAAAAGAGAAGTTAGATATGCAGCGATAGGCTCCTTGTAGTTATTATCTTGAGGAACTTTTTTTTTTTTTTATAAACTTTCAGTGTCTTTGTTTTTTTCAGTATAAAAAATTGTTTATAAAATTTGAAGCCTTCTCGTTGATGTTTCTGCACTTAAAAACGTAATACCGTCGGAAAATAAGGTTTGGTACAGATACCAAATAATCGAATTCGAAACCGATGTATCAGTTTAAAAAACTATTGCTATTAAATTGTATCTATAATAGTTAAAAACGCCAAAAAATCAATGAAAAAGGCGATAATTATCCTAGCAATAAATTAGTAAACAGCAATTGAAATTTACTATCTACAACGTATAATGTATAAGTTGATTATGATTCAAGCAAGGAATTAAAATATAGTTAATTTTCTTAAATTATTAAATTATTATTTAAGAAGATAAACATTTTAAAGAGTTTCACTTATTAATCAATGAACCGTAAATGTGATTAAAACCTTTCAATTATCCCCAACGCCAGCGGTATCAATGGTGTCTAGGAATCAAGTTTAGATGATCGATTTTAGATACCGATCCATTTTTCCAAGAACCAATGTAATCGAAAATCGACACATCCATTAATAGGGGGACACAGAAAGAACACTGAGAACGAACTAGCAAATATGTTGGTTAGATCTACTTTATGAAATCTTCCACCAAGGGGATACAATAGAGACCCAATATTAAGAAATATGCATATCCTACATTAAGAAATATGTTTTAACTAATATAATGGACATTTAAAATTTTCTCGCACCCTCTCCAAACTAACAAACTAATCCACAATGATCTTAATGCCTCATATGTTCCTGATTTGGCACGAGCCAGGACAGGAAAAAAATTAAATTAAATTAAAAAATAAATAAATAAATATATGAAATAATAATAATAATAACATAAAATACAACCGTATATATATATATATATATATATATATATATATATATATATATATATATATATATATATATATATATATATATGAACCCATTAAAGAAAGAAAGAGAAAAAAAACAAAGTAATTCTAAGTATTTATTTGATTATTGACATATTTGCGGAAGACTGTTTAAAAGGTACAGAAATAAATTATGTTTAAAGGTAGTTATGGAAGCTGCTTTACGAATAGAAGTGGGTAGGGAATTCCAGAAGGAGGTAGTACGAATGATGAAGGATTTGTCAAAGGAAGCGGTTTTATGTGAGGTGATATACAGGTTAAAAGGTTGGGATCTAGTTAGTGTTTAGGAGGTGGATAGAAGAACGAAGAGTTAATCGATCAATAAAATAGGAACGTTTTTTGATTTTTAGAGATTGAAAAAGAAAAGTACTCAGAAAGTATTGCCGTCGGAATTCAGGAAAGAGCCACCCAAGCTCAGAATATCGGCAAGTAACGTGTAACCGCCTGGGGATCCCGAAGATAAATCTAATGAAACAGTTCATCAGTCTCCCTAGCTTCATCTCCTGATCCCTAGACAGCCCCCCATAAACCAAGCATCCGTAATCAAAGCAAGAGAAAACAAGAGAGTGTCCTTTTAAAAACGAAAATACATAAAACCAGTATCTTTTAGTGGCTTTGGATTGAACGCTCAGGACTTCAGGTGTTTTTCCCCCTACAGTTTTTTTACCGATTTTATGTGGACAATATTTTTTTTCCTCGTGGTAATATGTAAGAAAATAAAGTACACTTCCTAAACTATCAGCTGAACCCACCAGTTTAAAATCAACAAGAAATACACGAAAGCAGTTTTTCTTCATGACCCTTCAAATTGTTTAATTTCACATATTTATTTTGGAAAGGATAGGTTTTAATTCATAATTTCCAATAATTACTATCTTATATATTTTTTTTTCATGAAAGGACCCATTTATATAAAAGATTATTTATAAATTAAACATTATATATATACAAACGGCCCATAAATATATTCCTGAAGATGGATTGTTGACGTTCCAACTGGACGATCGTGAACTACCGCCGCTGGGTGAAACCAGTTTGTTTATTATGCTGTCACTCCTTGACACTTCCATTTGTTATTCTGCCACAGTGAGGGGTCGGTTAGGTCTTCGTATTCGGACCTTACTAATTCTGATATATAGCCTTCTAAAAACTCTTCGCTCGGATTTCTCATATTTTGTCACAGTAATGCCCTCATAACTGATGAAATCAATTGATTTTTTGTTTAATTTATTCTTATTAGGGTTATTTAGAGTAGGCACCATAGCCCGAGGGACAAATCTGATTTTAAACGTACTTAAATATATTTAAAAAAGTGAATTTCTTCCTGATTGAGAAAAACAATAGATTACACATATGTCTGTCTATAATCTACTAATATAGAGAAACTTTTGGCAAATTTTCCATCCGACTAACACCAAAAAAAACAACAAAAAAACTGGAGCAAGTCAACAAAGCCACAACACTTAAAAATGTAGGCACACGTGATTTTTTTTCATTCAAACCTATATAGATCCGAAACTGTAAGTCCTAGCGACAAATGTTAACAAATATTATCTTCATTAAATTTCTGACCAGGAAACTGTCGGCAAACTTTCGATCCGTGCAACACAAAAAGAGCTGGAACATGTCATAAAAGCACCAAACACTTAAAAACTGTACGTAAAACGTGACTTTTTTCATTCAAACGAATACAGCTCCTAAACGGTAGGTCCTAGTGACGACTGTTATTTAACAAAAAATATTCTTCATTAAATAGTCAAGCCTTAATAGTTAAAGGCTTTTAAAGTAATTACAGGATTTGTAAAGTAATAAGAGGCCCGTGACTGAGATAACAAAACAACTGAATCGGTTCTGCCATGTTTTACGAATGAGCAAAGATAGAGAAGTTTCTAGAGGCTAAACCAAAAGATGCCAAGATTCAGGCTGAGGAAGTTGTGGTTGGACAGTGACACAATTACGAGAGAGGAAAGGAAAGCAGTCGGATTCAATGAACAGGCTGGCAAAGAACCGAGATGTTTGTATGCTTGGGTAGACTCACCTCCGCGCTGTGAGGCACAATGGAGGGAGAAATAGAAGAAGAAAATATAAGAAATCCAAGCTATTTCCCACCGAGTGAAGGATTTTTTTGCAACTCTAGATAAGGAGTGAAAATTTATTTCATAGGAAGAAAGTGATAGGTACTTACAGCTAAATAGGATCACATAGATAAAATTAGTTTCGAACATTAAACATTAATCCTAAGTCATTCATCCCGTATCCAAGCCTCAAATCTAGAATCACTCAAAAAGTCACTAATAAACATATTCATAATGACCTGTATGCTTTTAATGTTCATAATTTGTCTCAAATTCAATACCTAATTTTTCACAATATTTAGTCGCATATTATAAAATTTCAATCTTGAATTGAATTTATAATTATAAATAAACTGATAAAGCGGCTACTCGCAGGTTATAGGTTCACATTGAATATGTGATGAAATGTTAACATTCAAAAACATTTTCCTTATAAAATAAATATCATAAGTTACATAAGGTGGATAAATAAATGCTTTTTAACAAAAAGCGTTTATTAAAATGTACAGAATTACAGGGTTACGTCGTATATGACTGAAAATGGACGAAGAAAAATCTGTAAGGGGCTACTAGTCTATTTATACAAAAAGAATCTTGAGGCAGCACTTCCTGGATAGGTCAGTGATTCCTGATGGTTTTCCTGTTTAGGTTTCATAATTCGTTTATATAACTATAGATGTGACAAATTATTCATCAATTTCGTATTAAATATTGTGGCCAACAATAGAAAAAATCTAGTAAAAAAAGGAGGAAGATGGGAAACTTGGACAACAAGATACTACTCAAAGACACCTTTAACTGAAGACTTAGACAGCACTGTTGGTGCTGATTGGCGTCTCCAACATCTCCTTTCTTCCCCTTCTGCTTCCAGCCCTTCCAGTCACTCCAGACCCACCCCTGGACGAGGATGCACCAGGTTCTGCACAACGAGAACCACCTGTGACGTACCACCTGTAGGAGGCGGCGGTCGATGTGACGCCTGCGCCACTCTATCTTCCGCCGGCTCCAGTTTTCCGACAGCAACGATGGTGAATACCTCGCGGTTCTTGTGCCAGTGATGTCGCGAAGTATATCGAGTCGTGTTAGTTCATTACATTAGTGGTCTGAAGGAAGCTTCTGGAATCACGAAGGATCTGGCACCCACTTTCTAGCCCTTCGCTCAAAATTATACGAGTGAGTTAGTATTTAGAAAGAGGAGTGCACAACCACCATTCTTCATATCGATTTCCTATGTGATATCATATACCTTCTTTGATTGCTCAGTATTTTAGGTACATCGATGAATTGATCCATTAATTTGCAAATTCATGCATTAATTACAAATATACAAGAAAAAATTTCGATCTATCTGAATATATAGTAAATATATCTAACAACAGCGTCTGCATTAAAGAATTCCATTATTATTTTAACTCAATGTAAAAGATATATAATAAAACCTCATAACATATCCTACCAACTTCGAAAATATCATATTCAAATATTATTATTTTTCTATAATATAATATCCAATACATAACGTTTTCGAAACCAAAGCCTTGATATTTTAAAATAACATAAATCTAAATGTATTTCAGTGAGTATTGAAAGAAAGATAATATAAAACATAATAATATGAATAAAACACAATACAAATTTATATTATTGCATTTATCACCATACAAATATACGATTTCTAAATTGACAATAATTTTATTAAGAATATATAGAGAAAAAGGTGTATACAGGGGCAACCTATTCTGATTTTGATTTTGAAGTTACTTTTAATTTTGAATTCTAGATTTTTGTCTTTCATTGACAACTATAACAAGTTTCTTGAATGGGAGAACGCAAAGGAATGATTAATATCAATCATTTTAAAAACGATGATGTTTAAAAAGCTTTCAAAATGGCACCAGAAAAATTCGGGTGTAAATATGGGCCCTCTTCCAAAAAGTCACTAAAAGTAGTTTTAGTTAAAACAGGATAAAATAATTTGAAACGGTAGAGATTTTATTTATTACAGGAACAAAATTATTTACAAAATCACAATCATAATTGGCTTTTTCAGCCCGGGCACGATCTAAGTTCCTACATTTGGGAATATTTGACCTACACCTCTCCCCCAGTGTCTTCAAAGGACTTTCCATCACAAAAGATAAAAGTTTTGATCTCTGACAAGAGATACACCGAAGTTCCCGGGGTAATAGGATTCCATATTTACAACAAGAAAGGGTGTCCATACTTACACCAACTCCACCTACGAAAAATGGCCACTATCACATGCCACCTTAAAGCATGCGTGACTAATGGTGTGCTTCGAAAAGTAGCTTAAGAGCCCCGCTTTCCAAATATCATTGTGAAATTATTTTTAATAAACATAAGAACATGAATCAAAAACGATTTCAGATTTCTCTCAAAAGTTTACAGTCCAGAATGAACACCAATTTTCACAATAACTCAAGCTGTATCCACACTAGTTGAAAGAATGATTCCTTTTTTATATATATATATATATATATATATATTAAATTAAGATATAATTCAGATATTAAATATAACGAAATTACATGTCAAATAATGGTAACTTAGTATAAACCTAATACCACACTTTTATAGTCTATAGAATTAGGCAACCAGGCAAAAAAAATAAAATAAAATAAGGTTTGTTAAGATTTTAAAAGTAATTTTCCTAAATCTTATTTTTGGGAGCTGAAACCGTTCCTTATCACCTAAAAAACACACAATATATCATCGATTATATACCTATTTAAATTTGATACACAAAAACAATAAAACTCATTATTTTTTATTATTACAATATTCGCTATTAATAATATTAATTATTATGAAATGCAAATATAAAGTAAATATTTTTATTTACTTATTTATTTTTTTATTTCCTTTCCATTTCCTCTGTGTTTCCTTTCGTAACTTTTACTCCGATGTGATTCATCATGTTGTTATCTGTGAATAAACGAAGTGCATACTCCTATCATCATGTTGATATTCTGCCATCTCTTGTATAGCTTCTCTATCACATTATTTATTATTCAGTCTACCAAATAAAATAATTTCCATTGCCCAATTCATTGCTGTCAAATTCATTCTTCTTTTGCCCTCATCGTTGCTGATAGGCGAGGTAGACATTATCCCCGTATTTTTTATTTATTCTTTAATAAACTCACTTATTTTTTTTTTTCAAAAATCTTGAAATAAGGAGGTCACCAAATAAACAACTTTGCAAAATTTGACGGCAAATAAGACGCTGATTTTTAATGAAACACATTTACAAAAATAATTAAAATAACAGACAGAGTTAACGAGAAAGAATATTACCTTGTAAAAAAATAATATTTGAATATTTAATAAAGTAAAATTAATTACCTAAATGTATTAAAGTAAATATCAATATTTACATATACTTAAATGATTACATTAATTACTGTATGATCTGGGTCCATTTTCGTTAGTTTTTTATTTTTATTTTTTGCGTTTATATACTTATACTAAGTAATATAAAAATCATTAAAAAAAAAAATTGTTGAATTTTAGAAATTATTGAAAATTATACTAAAAGTATGTAGCCACAATACCTAGTATATTCGTTCATATTAAGTAGGGGTTTACAGATAACTAATAATTATTCATAAAATTCGTAGTATATTTAAAAAATACTAAAAGTTCCTTTAAAGTTAAACACTTTGTTAAAAAAAAAAAGGAAATCATATTTTTTTTTTGCCCAACTTGCTGATTATGATAAGGAAAATTTAATTAATCCGAAAAAAATTCGGTGTCATAATATGATTATAAATTAAAAGAAAAAAAATGTGATTTAAATAAAAATAAATACATCACATTACATTCGCTGGTGGTGTATTTTATACTATCAGTGAATGTAATGGGAGATAAAATATTATAAACATTATAAGGCATGAGGTGGTCTGCACCCAGTGGTTCAATAACAGTCGGAGTTGGCATTGAAAGACCAATACAATTAGGAATCGCTTATCATAGTCACTTCTATGATATTTAGATAATAAAAAAATTGTAGTGTAAAAAAACTATAAAAACACCCTTTTATATCAAACCTAACCAAAAAGCTAAGTGTGGTAAACCATGTGCCTCAGAAATTGACCTATGAAAATTGGCAATAACCTGCTTTCAGCCATTTTTGAAAAGCCGTAGAGAAAAAAGGAGTACTTTCTCATGGCTGTAATTGCTGCAGTCAGACATTTCAATTTTTTCAGTTTAAGTTTCGAAGCTAATTTCTCTGTACTATTCGCAATTAGTTCGCATTTTAAACATAGTTTATCCAAAATCAACCAAAAATATTTTTTTGACATGTTTCAGAGTAAGAATGAACAAATTTTTACTTTAAAAATCATATCTTGCACGAAATGTAATGATCTACAAATTACATATTTTTATTGAATTAGCAATTTCTGCCTTTTTCGACTCTTAAACATGTCTAAAACTAACTTTATTAAGTTGGCAAAATTCTTCTAGGTTTGACAATTGATTGTGGCTAAATGCCTACATCGAATTAAGGGATGTCTTTTGACATTTTCCGATTGAAAACATTTTTATATATGTTTTTTTCTATAGTCTGGAAAACGTTAAAAAAGGTTGGGGGTTTTTTTGCCCCCCAAACATTTTCTCCTTATCACATTTAGTTTAATTTTTGATATTTTATTCTGAGGACTCATCTGGTCCATTTAAATACGTTAAACCTACTACTTCACCTTTTGGAAGGCAGACCCCTCTGTTGGGGGTAATTTAGCTAGAATAATTGTAAGTGAGAACATTAGAACACAGTTGTGCAATTATTGTATTGTCATTGGTCCCCGAAACGAGTGAAAGTTTTCAAGTTATTTAGAATGATGGAAATAAGTACCAAGACTTTGCATCCAAAAATCCATACACTATGTCGAGCTGTTTACAAGAAGAGGTTCGAGACCAAAGGCCGACGACAAGGTCAAATCGAGGACAAGCTCAAAATGACTTTCAATTTTTCTCCAGACTACCTAAGAGAAGTAGTATTTCGATGGATAACTAACTTCCATGGCACAAAATTCTTCGGTCGGCTACCTTTGTGCTTGAACATTTTTCTTCCGACATTGTATGTGCGTTTTAAAACCACTCTTTGAAGCCAACTCCAGGAACACGGAATAAATGGATTAGTCAAAGCAAACATAATAACAACAAAAGGATTCTTATTGAATTATAATAGTTGGCAATGAGGCATTAAGGGATTCATGCAAAAGGACTTGTGATAACTTTGTAACATCTTCCCAACATCTCCAGAGAACAGAACTGATTAAAAGAAATACTCTCTGATTCCCTATCACCGCTCTTAATCTATCTAAGTATGAAAGGAATTAAGAAAATTAGGATTGAATATCGCTTTTAGAAAAGAAAGTATGCAATTTCCATCATGTAAAGACAAAATAATAGCTCTCCAAAAGAATCTAATATACATATAAATGAAAATAAAATAATACTCTTGCCTGACACTCAATTTACTCATTTTAGAGGTAGTATACAATACAAGCCTATTTCGTATGTTTTTTTGTTTTTTTTAATCGTTAAAAAACATTCTAAATCTTTGTTTACAGAACCAAATAACTATTTTTAAAAGCTCCCTTTGCAATTTACATCTAGTAGAAATAGAAAAACCGACCAGTAATATGGAAAACCGTAAAGGTTTCTATATTTATCTCATTAAAATCTAACTAACCCCTTTCTATCCATCACATCACGTTTTGCTCATTGCACTAATAACTGCAAGTCCTCTCATTACCCTAGGCGAGTGCTAACATGCATTTGATTTCTTGTCTACTATATTTACATTAATATAAATATATATTCTTATTTATGATTTTTCTGATATTTCGTATATTTTTAGAAATGAATATGTTCAAGATTTGAACTTGTTCATCTAATAAACCATATATCATAAAGTGTCAGGTAAAAAATCGATACCTTATTCTGATTGTATTAGAAATATAGAGTTCTCTTCTTTTTGGATAGCACGGAGTGTAGAATTTAGATTAGGGTGGTAGGTATATGTAAATTCAGGGAATATCGAAACAATAGTCTATGATGAAATAGTAAAAATTATTGTTTTTGTATTAGAAAGTATAAGGCTTTGTAGCTAAGAGTATTTTATTAACGCCGTAATATAATTTATTAAGGTTAGCCTTCTGCTCTGTAATCAAGGTCTAAGGAATCGATTGGTCCGTATTGTGTGTCAGGTGTACTGTGGTCAGTATCAGGTAGTAGGCCTCAAGTGATTAACTGAGTAATTGCGATATAACTATAATAACGATAATGGTATAATATAATAATTCTAGCATATAATATTTTATTATTGAACGTTATAAGCACACACACACACACACTTTTATATATATATATATATATATATATATATATATATATATATATATATATATATATATATATATATATATACATATGTATATATATATACACTCAACAGCAAAAACAACCGGACACTCAGCTTTGGTCTCATAATTTTGTTAAATATATTAATCTTTTTAATTTATGATAAGAAATGGTTTATTTATGTGATTTACACAAAATCTACCAAAAATGAATAATTTTCATAAATTATTAACTGAAAAATTATAAAATAAGGGAAAAAATAAGAAATTACCACATTTTTCAAAAACTTTATTCTTCTTTTTTATCGGGTTTTCTGACAATGGATGTTCTTCTAATAGCGGTTATTTCTCCCTCTTTTATGGCGAAGGGATCTAATCCTGTCAAACATAGAAGGAATTAAAACAATTCAATAAATAAAAAAGAAGTTGTATATGCGAAATTTCAATTATAGGAATTATTTTTTAAAATCTATTCCTCATTCCTTCAAGACAGGAAGGTATGTTTTTATCAAAAAGCATCGTCAAAGCATTTTTTCACAACGTACTCAACGAAATTATGAGACCAAATCTGAGTGTCCAATGCTTCTGAGTGTATATATATATATATATATATATATATATATATATATATATATATATATATATATATATTATATAAAAGGATTTATATTCTATCTAACGTTATTATACGTTCAACTCTACAACTTAAATAATAAATGGACAAACATACTTACTAACAGAAACCTATTTAGACATACGCTTTGCAGATATATGGACAGCTAAATAGACAAATATTAAAAAAAAAAAAACCCAAATCTTCCAGGCAAAAACATTCAGGGCAATCACAAAAGCACCCTGGAAAGTAACCAACACAACTTTACATACTGACCTACGCATGCCAACAGTTAACAAACAAATATGAAACGACATTTTAATACATTTATAGATGGCAGGACCACAATACATATTCCCAACAACACCCAGAGAAGGCTAAAAAGAAGCTGGATGAGGGACCTCTCAGACTAAAATATAAAAAATAATAAAAAAAAAGACAGAAAGTGCCACTGGTTTTTGGCCTCCCTAGAAACCTTTCACGCCATATACATTTACACAACAGATTCACTAATTGTCTGTAGGTGATATACAGGTGTGAATAAAGAAATAAAGCAAAAAAATAAAACAAAAACACACACAAACATATAAGTTTAGGTACTTTTTCTAATCACGCCCCTATTTCTCGCCATGCCCCTGCACATCGTTTTACTTTGACCAAGGTAAAATTTTCGTAACTGCAAGGAGCAAACTTTTTGTCTCATATTGGATAAAGCCCAGATGTTCCTACATCGGATTATAGTTTGTTTAGACCAATGTCTCATTTTTCAAAAGGTTTTATTTTTTATAATAACTAAGACTTCTTCCTTCTTATGTATTTACTCCTCGTTAATTAAAATATGTAATCTTAAATTAACTTTTGTTGAAAACCTAGCATTAATAGATTTTTATGAGTTCATTTTTCAAAATGTTATCAAAAGTGATTTTACAGTACCCGTTATTAATCACTATTGTGTATATTCTGTTTTTATGGCGATTTTGTTCATTTTGGTGGTGTATTTAGAAGACAATAGATCATTTTTAATAAGCTTTTATTACCTTCACCTTTATTTTACAATAGTCTAAAATTATCCTTTTACCGCCCATTTACTAACTGTAAATATTTTTTATACAATTTTAAAAATTAAAAGTATAAACAAAAAATTAATTAAACAAAAGTCCTAGCTTATATCGCATTGGAGGTCGAGTACGTGCACCATGTCGTTTGTTCCATGTTTATTGAACAAAATGATTGAACAAAAAAATAGTTATATATGATTAATTAAAATTCTTGGATATCTAGATGGGGAAAACAATTAATAGATTGATTGAACATGAATCTAAATTATAACCAACCCAATGTACATAATCATACTGGCCGTGTTAGCAAAAAGGATATTTTTTAAAATTATTGTAATCCTGATCAAATGGGTAATGGAAGATGTCGTACTCAATTAACAGTTCAATCGTCCAGATCAATTTAAAGTTTACAGCCGAGACCCAAC
Organism: Euschistus heros; assembly: GCA_003667255.2. Taxonomy (NCBI): domain Eukaryota; kingdom Metazoa; phylum Arthropoda; class Insecta; order Hemiptera; family Pentatomidae; genus Euschistus; species Euschistus heros. The sequence continues at coordinate 780,531 of RCWM02000153.1, read as the reverse complement.
TCCGAACCTGAAGAGGGCAGGCGTGGGTTTGAACATCGGAATTAATTTAGGTTTATTGGAAGAAAAATCTTGATATAATTTTGCGACGGGCAGTTTGGGGAAAGTTAGCGAACCATCGAAGCGAGTGCTTAATTCCAAACGGCTCCGAAAAATATATACATTTTTTTATTGAAGGAAATGTCAAAGTTTGGAATAAAGACCTGTACAATTAATTTGAACTGGTCGTCTGTGATTTATTTATTTAATAAAAAAAAACCTTTTATTAATATTTTTTTGTACAGTTATACTTTTATATCAATTAATTTGCAGTAGTTACTGTATCTCTATAATGTATGCAGACTATTAAAAATTACTATGCACTTTTTATTTTATTATTAAATATCAACTAATCGAATATTTTGTCAAAAAGTTTTTATCAGTTAAGTTAAATTTTATGTTTTTTTTTTTTTTTTTTTTAAAGTAAAAACGTCATTTGAATGCTATTTAATCTAATTATGATGTTATATAAAGTAGATTATTGTGATAGGAATATTTTTACAGCATACAAAAAAGTTTTGATCAGAAATAAACAAATCAAATAAAATTTTTAAAAATACCGTAGTAATATTTTTAAGTATTAAATTCAACATTCAATAGTGACTCATCCAACCACTGTCCTCACTGGACTGTGATGACACATGTGTGTTATCAGTAAATAATAATCCTTTCGTTGCATCCCAATCACTACAATCTCATATTACTTACTATTCTTGAATGTTACTTACGACTTCCTGTCCTACAGTATCCTTTAATGATATCCCATTAATCCCTGTTGAACAGATCCGCTACCTAGGACTCCACTTGGACAAACGTCTTACTTGGAATCCACATACGAGACTAAAAAGACAAGAAACTGCTCTTCGTTACAGATTACTTCAACATTTACTAGACAAACGATCAAAGCACCCAATTAATTACAAAAGACTCATTTACATGACTGTGATTAGACCTATTTGGACGTACAGAGTTGAGCGTTGGGGCTCCACTAAACCATCCAATTCATCTCGTATCCAATCCTTGCAATCCAAAATCCTTCGAAAAATCAATGCTCCTTACTTTGTGACCAATAAACTTATCCATAAAGACCTAATTGTTCCATATGTTGCTGATTTAGCCCAGAACAGAAACCTATCCTTCCATAGTAAGCTCCATAACCACTACAATCTACTAGTATCCCAACTTGCTTTCCACTCCATTCCTGATAATCCTCCGAGGGGTCTGAAAAGAAGATGGCCTAGAGACCTTTTAGTGTAGATTTTTATTGAAGTGCTACTATTCAGTAGTTCTTCAGAAGTTATTTACAAGCCATTGTATTCACTATTATCACATTTACTTGATGTATATGTTTTTGTACAGTTGTAAATATCAATAAATGAAAAAAAAAAAACATTCAATAGTTAATTGACTTAAAAAAGGGTAATTTCAGACAAAATTGCGAAATTATTTTTATCAACTGCTATCTTTATTTTTATAACAACTACAATTTTCTCGAATATTACTTATTCTAAGCAGTGGACATATTCCTTTTTTATTTGAGAACCCGAGGGAAGGAAGAATTTTCCTATTGCTATTCCAGATCTCCAGGCTATGACGACGCGAGAGGTAATGAGAATAGAACCCGCATATTCTCATTGGATATAGTTATCTTTGCCATTGCCTGGATTCCAGGATTCCTTCCAGCCACCATTAGTGTTGAAGAGCTCATTTCAGCCCCCCCCCATTATTTCCAGCGCTGATGCCAGGGTTACACAATGGTCGCTAATGTTCGTCTTTTAGAATGATATCCTGTATTCAAGTTGCCCTATAATCTCCCTGTCATTGCTTAAAAATCTACCTACCTATTGCAGTATACCTATGTTATAATGTATCTATGCAATCTATGTATAAATCAAAATCGTTATGAATATATACTTTCGACCTCTGAAATATGCTAACCATTTAGGGAAAAGATAGTTTGGTAGAGATAAATAAACGTTTTTTAAAATCGTTTTTTATGTGGTTTTGAATTCATTCATTCATTCGAAAAACATGCAATATAAAACAAAAGGCATAAATAGTAATAAATATAAATTAATGTTTTATTCAGTATAAGTCAGTATTTTTCTTCCCAATTAATATAGATTTTTTAGAAAAAACAAGCTAAATTTACTTTATACAATTTTTTTTTTTTTTTTTTTTTTTTTTTTTTTTTTTTTTTGTCAAATCAACCATTTTGCTGCTAGAGAAAATAATACATTGCAGCTACCGTGCAATAAGTTGGTTGTCGAACGAGGATAAGTCCATTTTTAAAAATATTTTTTGGAATCACTGAATTCAAATTTTTACTTGTTGCACCCATAAAGCTTTAGTGTTTGAGAGAAAAAAAAATCATATTTCTGTATTATTATTTTATGGAACTATACTAATTCAAATAATAATAAAAAAAAAAAAAATGATTTCCTATAAGTTGTTAGGGATAGTTTATTTTATTTATGTTTTTATTTTTATATATATTTGTTTTTGTTATATTAACAGTTTATACTCAAAGGAACATTGAAGTCAATTATGTGAAATTGGTTCAGAGACTGGTGAACAATTTTCCAAAGTCCTAAATTTTTACTACAGTTCAAAAACAAATAATTTTTTTGCTTCTCTTCAGAAAGTTTTTCGAGGGAAAAAAGTTGATGTTTGGATTCAGAATCATAAAAAAAAGAATAATGATTTGTAAAAAAAAAAAAAAAAAAAAAAGTATTCCTAAATTTGTTTATCCTCCCTCTTTACTGGACTATAGATTGGATAGTGACAAATATCACGGTTATGTGATAACAGTCAGCCACTGATCGGTGGTACAATGTAGTTGAATTCAAGAAAATAATAACTGATTCAAATTAATAAAATAAGAAAAAAAAATCGAATGTTCTTAAACTATTATAATAATAGATGTGAATATATCCTTGAATTTATTTTTGGTTATAAATGCATTTTCGAACTTATGATATTTTACTGTCTCAATTATTCTATTATTTATTCTTATTTCTGAATTCCTATTTCTAGAATCGTTATCGGACGTATCAATTTCTTCCAATACAATATTTTCATTGTAAAATGTCCTTTTTCTAAAAAAAAAAATAAATTTACAAATAATAATTTAAAAAAACTGAACCAGCACCTATATTTCTGTGGGAAGTCATTTCAGATAGAGTGGCAGGGCATTAAAGCATCGTTCAAGATGATTGTAAACACTCAAAAAACTTCTTTTGGTTCTCCTTTGTAAGCAAGATGTAAAGAGAGGATCCGTAATGACGTCAGAGCACAGTAAATATAAACTACACGAAAATAAAATTAGAGTCCTGTTTAAAAATATAATTATAGGTTTTGAGATTTTCTCCAGGCAGCGAATAATCGGGATACACAAAACCTAGTTTACTAAATATAAGACAAAGCAGTGTTACAGAAATGTCTACCCCTAGTTTCAAATCTGTTGATAGATTATTTAACTGTAAAATTTGCAATTTGATTGTAAAATGTTTTTATGTGGGTCGATATTTATATGTATATTATTTTAAATGAATCGGTCTGGAAAGGTTTCAGTCCATTCTTTTCATTAAATGAGTTGACACTGAAAAAAAAAAATTATCTGAAGGTAATTTTACTTGCAAAAAAAGTCAGTAAGTGAGAGAAGTAATTTCAAGCAACGCATTGGACTCAAGTCTTTTCTGTATGAAAACGTGAGTTTAGTTTCCAAAAATTGTTTTCAGTGCTAACTCATTTTATGAAAAAAATGGACTGAAGCCTTTTTTTGCAGAGACCGATTCAAATGGGAGCGCTGTTGCCAGCGAGTGTGTAAAGCTAAGAAGAGAATATCGTCGCCTGAGAAACCACACGTCGTAAGCCATTTTTCAAAACTTCATAGGAAGCACATAAAACACATAATAGTATGAATACAGCAAATAATTATTCATATTATTATTACCATCCATATTGTGCCAAAAAGTGGACTTGTGGCTTTCATTTTTACGAAAAATGATAAGAAACTTATGAGTTACTCCATTTTAGAAGTTTATCACACAGCTAAGCTGCAACTCGTTGACAGAGGATTCCATTTGCGCTATGCGTTTTAAAACTTTTAAATTTTTATTAATTTTTTCAAAATCTGTGCATGGAAATGGACCCGGCGCAAATTCTGCGTAAAGAATATGGTCTGAGTAATTTTGGCCAAAAAGTGACATAGCATTTTTTGTGTTGGCTTAAGCGTCTCTATATTTTCGATATTAAAAAAAAATATATATACATAAAAATAGTAACACCAGTTTTTCTTTCAAATTTTTTTCAGTAAAGAATTCTTTTTTTGTTGATCTGTTCTAGTAAATCCAGTAATAAAATATTTTAGCAATATGACTAAAATAGGAAGAATCAGAACTATGAATTGACATCTTACTAATAATCTTTGGAAATGAACACTCATTTTGGCAAACTCATAGCACCACCCTGGTTATTTGTGGACTCTCGATCATGTAACCAACCATAATATTTGTTTAAATAAATATAATAGAATTAAGATATTTTTGTATTTATGATTTAAAAAAATGAGTAGCGATTTGCAAAATTTACCACATTCAAATGGTATAATCCTGTGTTGTACTATTATAATTATAATGACGGAAACTACATTCACGAAGCTATTAGAAGAAAAGGAAGATACAACTGTTGTGACCCACTTTACGCTATTGAGCAACTGGTAGCATGTTCAATGGTTGATATATAACAGCAAAACTTAGCTTAAAAAATAAATGTTGAATGACTGAAAGGGTTCCATGCAGCTCCCTCCACCAAGGTCATGGATGACCAACGCGTGCTAAATGAGAAGGTTCGATACGAAGCGCTATCTGCTAAAGGCTCCAGTAAACCTTATCTGTTTCATAAATTTCGTTCTAATGCTACATAATTAATTATAAACGGAAGTATCGCTAACTCATTATGACGTTTATGGCTGCCCTACCCTGCCCCGTTATCTCCCTACAGGGTTTATAATTCACACTATGTCAATGGAACTATTTGTAGGGAGAGATTTTACAAATAAATCCACAAATCAATAAGTGAGCTAGATTGATCCATTTTTATTCATTTATATAAATCCTAAGAAATATATAAATGTTTTAATTTATTAAAAAACTAACACCTCCTCCTCCCCTCCCTCCAAAGCGGCTTCGCCCACATTCATAACAAATAACTTACAATTAGATAAATTTAAATAATAATTGAAGTTTCATTTGTTTATCGATAAAAATCTTGTATGAGGTATACAATTGAGCATTATTTCTTTAATGATATTTTGATATTTTCACCTTTAACTATCAATTTTATCCTGGTTAAAATTACACTGATTAATTTAGTATGAATATTACGTAAAAGCATAATTTGACAACTAGCTTTTAACTTTAATGTATGAATTGGTAATCCAGATGAGACCATTAAGAAACTCATGCGGACAATGTAATCATTATCAGTGCTTACAACTAAAGACCATTGGATCATATTTTTATTAACAATATCAAAGATTCGACATTTTGATTTGGTAATAATTTTTATTTGGCGGAATTTATTTTATTTATTCCATCTAGTTGGATTTTAATCTCTTAGCATAAAAGTATATGACTATTGCAGAATGGTGCTAACCACATATCGGTCGATTTTCAAACTTCACTGAGATGCACACGCGCTATAACATATTTAAATATTTTTTAATACTTTAATTAAATATAGGTAAATTTTATAATCTACTTTAATTTCTATATAACCTGGTAACATCTCGGGTAGAATCGCGCCACCAATCGGTCAATTTTTAAGCTTCACAGCCATCCAATTATTACTGCTTTTTAAATAACAAATTAATTAAAAATCAATAGATTTCATCATTGCTAAACCTTGCTTGAACTACATACAGGTTGAGTACCTCTAAGTATAACAAAAAAAATTGGTTGAAAGTAGATCAAAAATAAATAAAAATGCCGCAGACCTTACCTTTCTATACCAATATGTTGCAGATATACGATAATTCAAAGAATTTTTTGAGGAAACCACATTTTTTACTATAAAAGTTCTAATATCTCTATTTGGTTGAAATATGTTTTCAAATTTTGACCACATTTTCAGATTTGACATTAAAGTTCATATAAGAACAAAGTACATTTTACCTCGAATTTTATAAACTTGGGACCTAAAGAACAGCTTGATCTTCACCTTATTTAGGGAAGTTGCAATGTCTTATATTACTTCAACGCTGACCGCTTTTCGAATAAACTATCCAAAAAACTGCTAATCTCACCAAAACTTGCAAATTTAACCAGCTTTAATATGCTATGTATTAAAGGCATTGCAGACACTGGGGATACCTTGCAAGCTAATAAGATTGAGAAAGATGACCCTGGAAAGGACAAGTTGTAAAATTAAAACTAGAGTGGGTATCTCAAATAGCTTTAAGGTTAAGAGTGAATTAAGACAAGGAGACCAATTATCACCAGTACCATTCAACCTTGCCCTAGAAGTTGCCATTAGAAATATAAGAACAAACTCGGGTGGCACCATTTACAACAGGCTCGCACAACACATGGCTTATGCTGATAATTTAGTCATCACAGGGACAACCAAAACAGCATTGGCCGGTGCTGTAGAAAAATTCAAGAGAGCAGCACAAGATTTGGGACTGAAAGGTAATAGACAGTAAGGTAATAGACAAACTTTAATAAAGCTTTATATATAACATAGAATTATTTTTAACCGAAGTTTCCACCTGCCTTGTAGTAGTGTAAGTTCCTTCTTCAGGGCTAGGAAAAAAAATTGTGATACAAAAAAAGAATATAGAAAATTAAATTCATTTATAAAACAATATCAAAACAGTTTAATATTTTATAGTAATTTGATTTACTTTGGTTTTTTATTGTAATATCATATTCAATATTATTATTTCATTATTCAATTTTGTACCATAGTCGTTATTAGTATCGACAGAAAATGGGTGTTTTTTGTCAATAAAACTGATTTAATTAAAAAAATAAAAAAAATAACCATTTTATTTTTATGTAACAAAATATCTTATTTAGGTTTTATTTATCAATGTTTCTGCTTTAATATTTGAAAATTGCTATTTTTACACACTGAAGTTTATTGCCTGTGTTATCGGTGGAAGGACTCGAGGTAGAGGAGATGATGAATAACAAGAGAGGCCATTTATCACCCAGGAGGACCCTAACTTCCGAAGGAGTGAGCTCATGAAGGATTAGGAGCTGTCTTGAAATATTACAGGATTAAGGTCCTTGGCATGATATCATGGAATATGAACCGTGTCATGGGTTATTATGTCATTATCGTACAACACCAGCGGTCTGACTTGTACTAAATGATATAAAAGGAGGGGGATAAAAGAATAATCAGTAGACCGTTGCCAATTGTTTGAAAATATTTTTACCAATAACAACTAAACGTATCACATATCGTTACCACAATCTAGTTCTGACTAATTAAAACGCTTTCAGTGAATAACCTTTACTCTTTTTGCTTATTATTATTATTATTTTTTAGTTGGTCTTAACGCCCTTATGTACTGCATCTAAGGCAGGAAGGACAGGTTATTCGACAGATTACCTTATCTATTAAGGTGCAGGATAGGAAGGTCAAAATTCATTTGTGGATCCGCCATGAATCCTCGCGGTTATTATTAAATATAGTTGTTGTGATTAAATATCATTATGGTCCTCCTTTAGTTTATGGCTGTAAGCCTGATCTTAGTTGTACCAATCCGCTACCTAGTAATACATCTAAAGAAATATCCTAAAATTAATCCACATACAGAACTAAAAAGAAGAAATCCACATTGTTTCCCAACATTAGATATTTTTATTTTTTTATTATATCGGCGCTGGGGTCCTACAAGGACCTGGGCCTCCTTCTCAACTAACCAATCTCTTCGATCTTGCGCTCTCTCCCTCTATTTCTGAATCCCAACTGCCTCAGATCCTCCTCCACATCGTCTAGCCATCTGATCCCAGGACGTCCTCTCCTCCTCCTGCCATCCGGTTTCCCGTATAGTGCTCTTTTTTCGGGTGCCCGTATACTTTTTAGTGCTCTTTTTTTTTATCACGATGTCGGGTTCCCCAAACAGGATTATGATCAATTCATTCTTTCTTCTCCTCCAAAATACGTTCTCGAAAACTGTGCCCCATATCAACACTTTCTTTAGAATATCATAGAAAATTAGACATATTTACTAAAAAAATCACTCCAAGTTTTCAAATTATTTCAAACGATTCATTTTCATGAATTTCATTAGTTCTATTTAGACATACAATCATTACGATATTTAATACTTCAAAAAGTCCACACTTTGGTACAAAACAACTTTTTCATAATGATTCTAATGTTCCATGTATTTTGAACTGGTATGATTAACTGATATGATGTTGTTTTTTCTTGAAGTAAATAGTATTTCTTGAATCAATTGAAGTTCAGTTTCCTGCTATACTGTCATCAATGATAGTCAGGTCTTGTTTATGAAATTTTTCTGACTCTTGGAATGGTATTTTGGCAAAAGTCTTTCCTGATGTTCTAGATTTTTATTTACATATTCGGTTTCATTAACAGCAATATTACTTAAATTATAGGCAGACATTGTTTATATTAGGAATAAAAACTACTTTATTGGTTCGGTCGTTTCTGGGAAACGGCTGTAGTTATGGTGCTTCTAATAAACGCTATAACCAAAGGCACCTAAGATTGTACCAGATAAAGAAAAAGAAATCTGAGATACCTATTATTTTACAATAAATGCCATATCCACTCAGATCCATCAGCTTCTCACCTTGGTTTTCACTCTGTTTTCGGTAAAAATCTATGTAATGTGAAAAGAAGTATGACTCGAGACCTTCGGACGGGTATACTATTATATATACTTTTTATTACTTGATACTATTTTTTAATACAATGAATATGATTAAGCAAATATGAATTAAAATATTCTTGTTAAAAAAAGGAAACAAGAATCTTGATAGAGTTCCTCTAAATATTAACTTTTCGCGCTTTAAAGCCTTTGTAATGAAGTTTATCCTGGCTGTGTAGCTAATATCAACTTGATGCAGAGTTTTTACTTTTAAAAGGCTCCTGGAAGATCACACCAGTTTCCAAGGAAATTTGTCAAGAGCTCAGGTTTCGCAACTAGAGACCCGACCATCCGGTCTCTTAACTGTAGGACCTTCGTGGATCGATAGCCCCTCCTCTCTCTAAAAGTTGTATACCTTTTGATATTAGTTGGCATCTTCTTAACTTTTTGAAAGTGCCCAAAAGTTCTCTCCATTTTATTTTCAATAAAAAAAATTTTTTTATATTTACAATATATTGTTAGGCATAATTTTGATATTTCTGACATTAAATTCAAGTATGTAGAGCAGTTAAAATATCTAGGGTCTAACATATCAAGGGACAAAATAATTTAAGAGGAAATAACGGCAAGACTAAAAGCCGGCAATGCCTGTTATTTCTCGATTGCAAACCAACTCACTTCTTGCTCTTCAGAATTTCATAAATTAGGAAATTTAAGTCTATTATACTACCAACAGTTTTATATGTATGTGAATCGTGGCCAATTACGTTAACGGAAAAAAGCGTTAAAATTTTCAAAAAATATAAAATATATATATTTGGTCCTAAATAGATAAACATTCAGGAGAATTAAGAAGGCACCCTTGACCGAATTCAAAAAAAGGTAATCAGTTTTGGCGCGACCAATGGGTAGACTAAAAAGTAGATGGGAGGATTGCGCCAGTGCTGATCTTAGGGATTTATGTTTTGATGAGATGAGCTGGAGGGAGGTGTGTGGTCAGAGGTTGTTGCTATCGAAATCGAAGCGGTTTCGATTATTTATTTATAATTGAAAATTATAATCACTCAGATGAGAATAAAATGTATAAATCTTTGTTATTCACAATAACAGAAGAAGATTTCGATGAATAGTTAAGGTGTAAATTAAATTATTTAACTGTAATAAAATTATCAGCTATTTATTTATTTTAGATTTGAGTTTAGAACATCCTCTACACCGTGTATACAGCTGACATCCCGACCCATCCTACCACCGTCCTTACCACTTACGTTGATGACACGTTTGAGTTATCAGTAAATAATAATCCTTTCATTGCATCCAGATCACTACAATCTTATATTACTAACATTCAAGAATGGACTCGAAATAGGAGAATTAAAATAAATCCAAGCAAATCCCATCAAAGAACCTTTGCCCTTCGTCGTAAATCTACGACTTCCTGTTCTACAGTATCCTTTGATGATATTCCACTGATCCCTGTTGAACAGATCCGCTACTTAGGACTCCACTTACTTGGACGTCTTACTTGGAATCCACATACAAGACGAAAACAACAAGAAACTGCTCGTCATTACAGACTGTTTCTACATTGACTTGACAAACGTTCAAAGCTCCCAATTAATTACAAAAAACTCATATACATGACTGTGATTAGACCTATTTGGACATACGCAGTTGAGCTTTGGGGCTCCACTAAACAATCCAATTCATCTCGAATCCAATTCTTATAATCCAAAACCTTCGAAAATTCCTCAATGCTCCTTACTTTGTGGCCAATAAACCTATCCTTAATGATCTTAATGTTCCATATTTTGCTGATTTATCCTAAACCAGAAACCTATCCTTCAATAGTAAGCCCCATAACCACTCCAACCCACTAGTCTCCCAACTTGGGTCTCAATCCATTCCCGATAATCCTCGAGATCTGAAAAGAAGATGGCCTTTTAGTGTAGATTTTATGCTACTAGTGAGTAGTTCTTCACAAGTTATTTACATGTCATTGTATGCACTATCAGCTCATTTACTTGATGTATATTATTAAAAGAAAAAATAAAGAGTTTAGAACATTTTTTTAAAAAGAAAATCACACATTCTCAATCATCACCGAGTTAATTGAAATAATAGCTGAGAATAATAATTTAATAACTCTATGGTGTGTGTATAAATGTTTATATGCATTTTCGTTTATGCATATATATTTATGCATATATATATATATATATATATATATATATATATATATATATATATATATATATATATATATGCATAAACGAAACAAGGAGATAGTTATCTTAAATCCCGTAGAGACGAGAAGGATGACAGGGGGCTGCCGTGGTGACAAGGTGTCAAAGGAAGACCTTTCCATCTTTTAACGACCTTAGACCAGATGACCTTTTGTGAAGGCTAAATTTGTCAGGTTGTGCTTTACGAGGTGTCACTGAGCATAGTCCCAAAATGTATTAACTTAATTTATCTGTGGGATTCAAATTTATGAATGGGAAACTGATCCTTTTAACTAAATCTCAAGCGGCTGATATATCACTATCTGTGAATTTATACATTATAAAACTTCACACTTGCAACAACGATGCTATCGACAAAAATACATGCTGAAGATAATATAAAAAAATAATATCAATACTATTACATAAAAGGTCAAGCTTTTCTTTCTTTTGTTACCACTAAAACGTTGTATCAAATTTCAATCACATAAGCTTAATAGTTTGAGGAAGGTTACGCAATAATAAAATCTACTGATTTCCGATTAATTTGCTATTAGAAAAACGATAATATTTGGATAACAGAAAAGTTTGAAAACGTGACCGATAGGTGGTGAGCGTCATTCTACATGAGAGGTTACAAAGGTAGGGTGTTATATAAGGTGTTAAGGTGTTATATTTATATAATAAATATGAGAGAACAGAAACACAAAACTAAATGGGAGCATAATACTCGGTACTGAAGGTCGTGGGCTAGAACCACCTGGGTGGGAAAAAATTTATTATCGCGGTGAACCCACGAATAAATATTGACCTTCCCAATCTGGCTAGAGTAGGTTGGTAACCTGTAGGAAACCCCGTACTTCCTTCCCTAGTTGGAGTACATAAGGACGTTAAGCCCCAAAAAACAAAGAACAAAAAACTAAACCCTGAAACTATATATTTCACAGGCCTCCACAGTCTTACGGACCATAAGAACTCACATTGCACTGGTCTCCATCGTTTGCGATCTCTTTGTATGTATCCATAGCAACCAGTCTAGACCCTTCTAGATGTTCGAGAAAGCTCAGTGTTTTCTTACAATAGCCGTTCCTGAATACCACCTGGCATGCATCCTAAACAAAATTGTGCACAAATGATTGTTTAAATATTGAGAAAATATATTAATACGTGTTAGAATAATGTTGAACTAAAACATATGTCAGCAGAATATTTTTAAAATCATTCTTATAAATTACTCTTGAAAAAAATTTTGTGAAAATTAAATTAAGTAATTTATTTTGTTTATACAATCTATATAAAAGTAATATGTTTCATACAAAAGTTTTTTAGTCCATTCTTCACTCCAGGACTTTTCGTCAATATCAATCTACCAAAGATGCCCTTTTCGTTTGGGTTCCATTTCCAGGATTATTATTCTTTTTTCAAATTCATTTCTTCATTTCTCTTCAGTCCGAATGTCTAATAATAAAATAGATAATCTGGTCATAATTTGGTTTTAAAATTCAAATTATATGTGGGATTATTCAATAAACCATGTTTATTTTCAAATGTTTTCATAATTTAAACCTTGAAAAATAAAAACAACTATCTTTCCCTCCCCCGCCTCTCACCCCCTTCCTGTACTCTCTCTCTCTCTCTCTCTCTCTCTCTCTCTCTCTCTCTCTCTCTCTCTCTCTCTCTCTCTCTCTCTCTCTCTCTCTCTCTCTCTCTCTCTCTCTCTCTCTCTCTCTCTCTCTCTCTCTCTCTCTCTCTCTCTCTCTCTCTCTCTCTCTCTCTCTCTCTCTCTCTCTCTCTCTCTCTCTCTCTCTCTCTCTCTCTCTCTCTCTCTCTCTCTCTCTCTCTCTCTCTCTCTCTCTCTCTCTCTCTCTCTCTCTCTCTCTCTCTCTCTCTCTCTCTCTCTCTCTCTCTCTCTCTCTCTCTCTCTCTCTCTCTCTCTCTCTCTCTCTCTCTCTCTCTCTCTCTCTCTCTCTCTCTCTCTAAGCACCTATCGGAGGCTTAATCTGATGTGCGTGGCCAGGAGAGTGTTGGACTTAGGGGTCCCTGAAGAACTGCGCAAAGATTTCATTGAAATAAGAAGCAAGAGGATGCAGGGTGTTTTCCAGTTACCGGCCTGCGGAACAGAATATTTGAGAAATGCATTTTACGTGGTGGCGGCGAGAGAGCTCAACCGGCTTCCGATAGAGGTAAGGTCGTATTCCTTCTTCCACAGGGCTTGTCTTCGTCAACTACTGGGTGCGGACTGGGCGGGCGCTCGTCCATAGGGACTATTTATTTATTCCTTATTTAGTAACTTGTTTTTGTTTTGTTAATCTTTATTTTATTTTTTGTTTTGTTGTTCCTTTTTTTATTTTTATATATATATATTTTTTTTGTTTTTATCTCGTTGTTTTCTTTTTTTTTTAAAGTGTTTTTGCTTTCATTTCATCTGTAAGTTTATTTTTGTTTTTGTACATTCAGTCATAGTTTAGTTTTTGTATTTATATAAAAAAAAAATTAAAAAAAAAAGTTGTAACATATTTAGCTAAGACATATATATATTCTTTTGTCTGTAAGATAGGGCCTCAGGCCCTAAGACAAAAAACCAATTGGCTCAAACTCTCACAATTCTTCCTTTGTAGAGCCAATATTGACCTCTCCACTTGTTGCCCGATGTCCGTAGAGTACTACTTTATTAAGTGTTCTTATGTAAGATATCAATAGAGTGTATTTATAATATATAGTGCTACTATAAATATAATTATAATTACAAAACTCTAAATCTTTATATCCATATTTTTATTTTTATTTTACTTCGACCTCGATATTGACCGATTTATTAGTGTGAGCTTAATTAATGTAGAATATATAATAAAATGGAAAGTATAAAATTATAAAATTATCTATAAAAAGAGCTTATTAGTTACAAATACTTCTAAAATGACACAAATGGGCGTCCCATGAGAGTAGGTTGGGTCAACGGGACGTGCATCTCTAGAATGGGATCAGCACGTTTAAAATATGGTCATCTAGATTTGATTTATAATGGAAAATGCTTGGTGATAATATTAACAATATCGAAATAATTATAAAAGTCCTTATAAATTATATTATAATATTATTATAATATTATAAGTTATAAAAAGATTAAAGGACACTAAAGACCCTAGGTGTCGAATGTCTATAAGAAATTTAATCTAACGGAATAAAAAATAATTGAACAAAAGAGAATAAACAATTACCATTTTCCGAAATAATTGTATGAAAGATATGGACATCGCCTGAACTATGCTTACAATGCAATACTACTGTGTCATGCAATACTGCTCAGGCTAGGTTTTGAAGGCGCAGGTGCAAAACAATTTTTTATCATTATTGAGCGTCTATGTGAGTTTTCTTTAGTTCAAGACGGTTGCTAATAGTATATAATTTATGTATCTAATCATTTATTTTGCAATCAGATATTTTAATTTTATCGTTGATTTATATACAGGTGCATAGTTTTTATTATGTGGTAAGGGAAAATTGGCCTCAAAGTTTTGATATCGTTTTTTATGATTTCTGTCAAATCTTATACAGTAGAATTTTTTTTTTCATTGTTTGTGATTCACATATGAGTTTTTCATTAGCAAAAATATTAAACTTAGTTTTTTAAAAGAGATAATATATAGATTTAGTTTAGTATTATATCAAAAAGTTATGACAGGCAAACTTTTAAATAGCAGTATTTTGAATCTTGAGACAAATATAAGAGTTTATTAGCAATTTTAATATTTATATTAATTTCATAATAAATCGATTAAAATACAAATTTAGATTTTGACCATTTCGGTCGATAAAGCGTTCTTTCTTAGCAGAGCAGTATAGGGAGTGCATTAAAAGACCGTTAAATTCTGGAATTGTTTCTGGACATGATATGCAACGAAAAATTCCATATAAACTATGTCTCGATTTTCATATGTTTTATTTTCTAATTTCGTTTCAAAACTTTAATTGGTTTTTCTCAAAAATATTATACGTGACAGACACGTGCACTTTTCAAGAGAACATATACGAAACAATAGGAATGCTTTTATATAATGACATTCAAAAGTCACTGTATCCTTTTCTAAACTAACATTAATTTGTTTTCACTATTCATTACATAATCTATTCGTCCGATTCGAAATTTCTTTTATTCATCTAAAAGGAGGTTAAATTTAATATTAGACTCTATATATGATAGTTTTAATAAAGACCCTTAAAACACACATGCCAGCCAGCACTCTAAAAACCACGTACTGTTGAAAATCAATTTTTTTTTTTTCACATTTATCACTATAACCCCGATAATATATATCCGATCTAAAATTTATTTTCTTCATCTCAAAGCTGGTTAAATTTGTTATTAGATTCTATAAATAAAACCTTTTTTAAATCTGGTAAAATACCCTCATCAACGTGTATGTTTTGGGAAAACATAACAATTTTGACATGTTCAGTGGTTAAAAAAACCTTGAATTTTACAACAATACAAGGTATTTAGCGTGCTGTAGTGGGTATTTTGAGGGACTTTATATAAACTATCATATATAGAGATTAATATTAAATTTTAACTTCTTTTAGATGAATAAAAGAAACTTCGAATCGGACAAATATATTTGGAGTTCTAGCCAATAGAGTACCGATAAACGTGTTTTTGCGGAGAAGTAGGACTGACAGCAAGTTAGCCAATCTCTACAATGTTTTCAAGACCATAACAGCGAAAAAGACCGAGGAATGAAGAATGATTATTTTAAAGTAAATTTAACCTTCCTTCGAATGAGCTTAACCTTTCTAGGACTAAGTGGGGTGCAGGATCCTGCACCCCACGGATTGTTTTTCGCTTTCCATTTTTATAAATTTATAGATATCCATTAGTCCTTCTAGGAGTTTTCTTGCGAAAGTGTCTTGATTCAAATAATCAAAAAATAAATGAACTTCATGTTATTTCAACAAATATAACTAAAAACAGGCCTGCACCCCCACGTAGTCGTTAGTGTGGCCTTATTTAGAATAGTATAAATAAACTCTTCTTTTTTTTTAAAGCTTTTAAATCACTTTTTCTTGGTAGTAAATTGAATCAGTAACATTAACTTAATCATTTCAAAAACATTAAGTTAATGCGGGTTAATTTCTTTCACAGGAATTCTAAAGCCTGTTTCTTACATAAATTTTAATTGAACTTCCTAAAAACTCCTTCTCTTTAGATTTTAGTTTTCTCTTTCCCTGTTTTGAAGAATCAGTTTCGTGTTACATTTGTATGTGTTCAGATTAGCTCGAATTTAACGGATCAGCAGGTGAAATGCATTGTTTGTGCAATCACCCCAAATTAAATGCATTGTTTCATACACATCTTCTTCCGAGTCAATGTCTTTGGGCGCTGTTGGTTTGACGACAACCTATTGAGTCAATAACATCTGTTGCGTCATAATGATCTACTTCTACCCACTCTGTTATCTATTCTTGTGCCGTTTTATACATGGGGTTCTCTGACTACAAACCACCTAAAAGCCTTCCAGTTCTTACACTTCATCGCATTCAGTAGCTATTAAATACCACATCTTCAGGTCAAAGTTTACGCCAAGACTCTATTAGCGTGTCCTGCTTTATCCCTCCCCATGCAAAAACAATAGCAAAGATGTAATCTTTATAAAAAAAATATACTGCCTCGATCGAGCGAACGCTGTAAACTACAACAAAGTTTACAGAGAGGGTTACCGGGAATTGAAGATGCACACTTACCACGTTTGGCCTTGAGCCACTGCCGTGCCGGATTAACAAGCGTGTCGGGCCATAGGATGCCGGATTAGAGAAAGTTTACTCTACCTGCTTTATAGATGCGATATCTGCCCTAGAAGAGTCTCCCAACCCAAGGATAGATTATGTATTAATAATTAATTTCCGATAAAACTTAAATTGAGGTAGCATTATGTTTTTGTTTTATTTTTCTTCCTAAATATCAAATTTGTACTTGTAGTATACAAAGATTTTCAAGTGAAGTTCAATTACTTGTAAAAAAAAGGCTAACTATTTTTTTTTTTCGTAATTCCGTATGATTATCAAAAGTCACTAGAATCACACTTTAATCATTTGATTAATCAAAAATTAGCATATGAAAATAGTACCATAAAGAAGTTAAATTCCTATGAACTTGCTCTACAAGATGACAAGACATTTACCGTATTTTTGAAGCTGATTTAAATGATAGCTTTTTAACCATAACTAAAAAAAAAAAAATATGTTAAAGACGTGATGCTGAAAGGAAGGGAAGATGCCTAGGGCTTCACACAATTGGCATTCTTCCTTTGTAGAGCCTACATCGATCTGTCCACTTGTTGCCCATTGTCCGCAGACCACTACTTTATTAAGCGTTCTTATGTTAGATAGCAATAGAGTGTATTTATAATATAAAGTGCTATTATAATTACAAAACTCTGTATCCTTATATGCATATTTATATTTTTATCTTACTTCGACCTGAATGTTAAGCGATTTGTTAGTGTGAGCTTAATTAACCCTTCGGCGGTAACTTTTGTAACCCCCACCGGTCGCTAGCCGTATTTTAAACGGCATACAACTTCTGTTCTCTTTCACTTTCTTAATGATACTTGATAATGATGATATTTTTTACTCGAAATATATTTCTGTTCATTTATAAGTGAAAAAATGTATAAATATATAAAAACTTTAATTGTTTATTTAGAATAAGATAAAAAAATTTAAAAAAAAAAAAAAAAAAAAAAAAATCACAAACAATTACTACCTCATACACTTTTTCATATTAATTATATTATATTACTAAACATGAAAAAAAAAATATTTTGACCAAATATAACATATTATTATTGGAATAATTATTGCTTATTCTTAATCAGCAATAATAATGTTATGAACTGCATTCGCTAATACCTTCTGTGGCATGTAAGCAGTTCTCACATACTATTTTCGAATGTTTCACGTGTTTTTGTAGTATGAGATTTTCTTGACATACATTTTCTTTACTGGTTTCTTTGTCAATAGTAAATACGTTATTAATCAGTTAATTTAAATGTAAAACTTTTTATTTGTGTTTGATCTATCTGATTTTGTGGGTATGTATGGATTTTTGTATTCATTTTATACATTATTTAAAAGAAAAATCATGTAATTTTGTAACGGAAATGTATATTGTAATGTAAAACTTGGCTTAAAGGCTCTAATTAAAATAACGACTATTTTTTTGTTTTTTTTAATTTGGGCTGTTCTTGCAAAACTCGCAGATGACGCAGTATCTATAGTCAAGGCCAAAGAAATAATAAAATAAAAATGAATAAAAAATAAACTTTATTCTGGGACAGACTGTCCCCTAACGGATGGGCATACTTTGGTAGAAGATTTACCCTTATTCCTTTAAACTTCTCGTTTCTGGCAAATAAATATACTGAATTGGAAACTCTGAAAACTTTCAAAACATTGTAACTCTTACAGGCATAGAAAAAAAAGTGAGACAAAAACTTCAGGAAGTTCTTTAAAAAAAATCCCGAACATGACTTGAAAACTATTGTCAAAATTCATACCGATAAAAAAACGGAAATTGTAATTTCTCTCCAACGAACGAAATCGGAGCCTCGAAATGGGCTCATGTTACATGCGCTGATGCAGAACGCTCGTTTAGACGATATAAAAACATTTTATCTCCTGATAGAAGTAATCTTACATTTAAAAATATACCGTTAAACGAACTGACTCTTTACTAGTGAGTTAACTTTACACCAAGCCCAGTAAAAAGTTTCAGTGGAAGAAAACTATTTTGTTGTCAAAATTAGTGATATTTTATGCTTTATATCCTAATGTATGGGAGTAAGAAATATATAATATCCCTCATTTAGACGACAAAAAACTTTTTGGTGAGCTTGATGCAAAGTTAACTCACTGGTGCAAAGTAAGGCCATTTTACGGTTCTTAAATTCAAATAATTTTAAACAATAAATTTTGTATTAATATTTGTGCACATAATTTTGGTTTTGAATTAGATATTTTTCGTTATGGATAAGATCATTTATTTTACATATATGTATTTTTCAAATTACATATTTGCTTGAAAATAAATACATATATCTGTACATACTTTGTTTTATTTCACATATAATTCCGGTTCCTATTGATAACTTATTAATTATTAAATCCAACTAAAAACATAGCGTGATATTTATGGATTTTCTCAGCTTAAACTTTATCCTGTTTATAGCAATAGTTCATAGAGACCTTGAAAGCTGTAATAATTATTGTAGAAGTTGGGAGTGTTGCAGGAGACATAATTCAGCTGTAGAGTCCTCCAATTACTGAGATTAACTCCCTTGTAGCCTGAATTACTTGGAGAAGTTGTTCCTTATAGTTTCTTAGCTACCTGATATATTTATCCCCTCCACCGCCCACCTGACAACCGATCCACTGCCTTTTACATAATTAGTGGTCGCTCAAATTACGAAACTAATTCATCAAAAGGACTATTTATTTTCAGCTAAGATACAAGTTCTATCAACTGAAATAAGAGGTGTATAAAAATCAAAAAACGTGGTTTTATATTAGAAGTTAAGTTTTTAATTTATTCAAGCACCATAGTAAGTTTTTTGTACTTTATGAATTGTTTGATTGAATAAATATTACAAGCTGGAAACGGACATTAGGTTAAGGAGGCTACGTTTCTACGGTTAAATGGTCAGGATGAACCAGAACAGAATAAATAGGAAGATCTTTGGGAAAATGTGGGGATATAAAGTGGTTGGGGGGTACATCGGACAGATGAAGAAAAAAACGGGGAAATTGGGGATTTCAAGTCAGGACTGTTTCGATAGGGATAGATATAGGGAAATATTAAGGGAAATAAAGGTCCTTGTGGGTACCAAGGAGGTGAGGGGGAGGAGGGTATGGAGTGAGGAAGAAATAAGAATGCAGTCTGAGAGAATGAAGAAGGGGTGGGAGGAGAAGAAGAGGGAGGGATGTGTGGGGAGAGTTGGGAGGAAATGATATTCACGTGGTCTATAAGGCTGTTTCCTGTCAAAAAAAAAATTACAAGCTGCCTTTTAAAGGGCAATGAATAATGTATATTACAAAGAATCCATTAATACACTATGTACAATTAAGTTAAATAAAAATCCACTAACTATACATACAATATTAAAAAGATCATAAAATAAAAATATAAATAATAGTAATGATAAAGGAGCAGAATTTAAAAAAAAATAAATTAAAAAGCACAACCACACTATATATACAATGTAAGCAAACATCCCAGGGAAACCCCAGACCCAGTTTTTCCACAAATTATAGGAGGGCAAGCTAGGCTTCCTGTAATCCCAACGCTCTTCTTCCAGCTTCATCACCTGTGTGAAAATCTAGTGGAAGTTGAGAGGGAGCACCACGGTCGATCAGGACTTAGAGAAGTGTAAAGAAGCTGGCCATTATCAGAACTCCCGTAATATATATCTATTGCAATAGATCTCATGGCCATTGCCGTTTTAATCTGCGAGGAGGGTTATAAGGATGAGTCGAGCTAGATAATGAATGTGCCAGAGGGTTAGGATGGTTGGAAAGGTTTTGATGGAATTTGGAGCATTTAATGGGTATGAAGTATATTGAGATCATTATGTATCTTTGGGATAACTCTTGCACCGAAATTTCAATTTAATTCTACTGTTTTTCCCAGTTTATATGTTAGAATTAAAATGATCGAATTACTTCAATTAATAACTAAGTTAAATTAACAAATAATCATTATTTGAAATAAACAAAGTTATGAAAAAAACAGGAGTTTCAAACGTGATTTTTTTTTTTTTTTCATTCAAACCAATATAGCTGCTAAACAGTAGGTCCTAGTGACAAATAATACATAACAAAAAACAACCTGCAATTAATTTCTGTTTGTTTGTTTATTGTTTATTTAGGCTTAACGTCCTTATGTACTCCAACTAGGGCAAGAAGGACGGGTTATCCTACAGGTTACCAACCTATTCTAGCCGGGGTGGGAAGGTCAAGATTTATTTGTTTGTTCGCCACGAAATAAATTTCAACCCACCCAGGTGGGATTCGAACACATGGCCTTCAGTACCGAGCGCGCGAGAACCTCGCCCCCTCTCGCTCGGCCATCGAGCCCTCCCCCAATAAACTTCTAATAAAGAAACTGTCGGTGAATTCTCGTTCCGAGCAACACCAACAGAGCTAGAGCGTGTCAATGTTACATTTTGATGTCTGGAAAAAACGTTAAATCAAAAAAGTATAGATCCCAGCCAAAAGACAAGTCAAAAAATAGTGAAACTCTTATTTTGTATTTCACTTTGAACTCTTACTTAATATATTACATCCAGAGGTATAGTCACATGATTTCCTATCAAAAACTTTCCTAAGCTCTACGAACTAAAAATAATTCTATAAATCCTGAAACTAATATGCTCGTAAACAAAATACGATATAAATTGCAAGAAATTCACCAATTCCCTATTTTATTGATGTTTTAATATTACCATGTGTACTGATTTTGAATATGCTTGCAGGAAATAGGCTGATTACTCCGGGACCGGTTAAGAGGAGCTCTATCGTAATAAAAACCATTATCTTCAATACGTATCAAATCTTCATTTATAAATTTTCTTTAATATATTGGAATAAATGCGTAGCTTCATTTATTTTAAAAATCAATCACAACATATGTTTACCCCTAGACATGTATGCAACATTTCCGCTAATAGTCCAAGCAACGAAGACCCAATAGGCCAAATAGGGGACATAATTCATGTAGAAGCCAATTTTGGCACGGTTGTAGGGGGAGGTGTCCTTAACAACATACTAAAAGTACTGGGGGTGGGGGTGGAGCTAAGGGTGGGGGGGCGCTCTAAAGTTCGGTTTTTTCAGTTTTTCGTTAATAACTCGAAAACTCTTGCCTCTAGCAAAAATATGTATATTTACAAATTAATTTACACAGAACTGTTTATAAAAAAGGTTCTATACATTTATTTTCTGGGATCACTGCTTATGAAGACATAGTGGGGAGGGGAATATGGAAAATGTAAAAAAAAAACACGTTTTTATTGTTAAAATTTATATATTTATTGTTGCAATTCCAATGTTTATTGTTGCAAATGAATAGTTCATTATTATTAATTGAATGCTTATTGCTAAAAATAAAATTATTGTTGTTAAGCCTAATATGCTTATTATAGTACTTGCGGTAAGTCGCACTTTTCCTCAAAAACACGTTTGTCTAGTCACTATATCTTCTTAAGCATTGATCCCAGAAAAATGTATAAAACCTTTTTTGTAAACAATTTAGTGTTAATTAATTTAGTAAATAAACATATTTTCGCTAGAGGCAAGAGTTTTCGAGTTATTAACGAAAAACTAAAAAAAACCGACCTTTAGAGCGCCCCCCAACAATTAGCTCCACCCCACGCCAAGTACTTTTAGTATGTTGTAACGGACACCTCCCCCTACAACTGTGCCAAAATTGGCTTCTACATGAATTAACTCTTCTAAAAATCCTTTGTTGTCTGGACTATAATTTACCTTGACAACACCCTGTCCACAAACGCTGTAAGATACCATGCTCTAACATTTGGTAAGATAATGACATGGTGTCTACATGTCAAGAAAAAGAGGAAAACTCTCATTCAAAGATTATGATTTATTTACTTACCTTTCTCAAAACACTCAATGCTACCACTTTAATTTTAACAACTTAATCCTTATAATTACATTCTACAACCTACTTGGTCGTATGGATACGGAACTACTGTAAAGACACATAAAAAAACTCTTTATATTTTCTTCAGGAATAATACGATTATCACGAACAATTAGCACCTTGGTATGTAAGTAACAAAACTCTACATACTGACCTTCGTATGCTAAATGTTAATTAACAAATATTACAAACGATTTCACAGAAAATTACATGACATCTTAACACACTCATACGCGACATTGCCACAACTCATATTCAAGAGAAAGCTGAAGAGGAGCTGGATAAGGGATCTCCTGAGCCTTATTAAAGTAAAAATAAAAATCAAATAAATTTAGGAGGAGGTGCCAAATGGTTCTTCTCTCTTTCATGCCTTTCACGCTAGGTAGTTTAGGTGCTTTGTAAAATTCATTGATTGTTAGCCGCTTTGATTGACAGGTGTCAGCAGATCGAAGTTAAAAAGAAAAAAAAAAGGAGCGGTATTTTTAGTTGAATCGATAACTTTTAGCTCATGGTATAGTATAGGAAGTCGACAGCCCAACCAACTCTCAACTTAACGGTGTGTGGACACATTAATAAAAGAGTGCAAAGCCTGTGAAAACTTGAAGAGGGTTGATATAATAAAGAAGTTTTAAGTTCAAAGTATCAGGAAAACCGGCAACGGGCTCATCAAAAATTAATCCACCTCTATCCCTCCCCAGGTCGATAGGCCGGCTTACTTGCCATTTTAATTTTCTACCATGTTTTAATTTTCTAACGAATTTCCCGCAATGTAAAACAAGCTTTTGTTAATTTTTTTTTTCTCTTAAGCAATATTATTATGCAGGTTTTTATTCTATTGAAAATGAAGTCAAGGATCTTGAAGATAGAAAACAGATTTTAGATTAGAAAAAATTCTTTATCGACGTTTCGCCTTTTTCCTAAGTTTTTTAGACCATTAATTACAAGACTAAGTATAATAAAGTGTTAAGTGTAATAAAATGTACGCAGTATATAATATAGCAATACAAAATATTATAACTAAAATATCAGTATAAATATATTTAATAATAAGAAATAACTGACATTTTGGAAAGAGACACCTTTACACACTTTCAGACTCAAAGTTACATCAGAGCAACTGAAGCAGATGCAGTACAGACCGAATTGGTCCAAAAAACGTAAACGAGGTTTCTCGGGAACAATGAAAGCCTGTTGGAGCAACAAGAAGAACGCGAAGGAAATGATTCAGTAGTTTTCTTAACGTCTTCTATCATGGGGAGAATATGCTAGTAATTATAATAATTAGAAATATAATGAAACTTCTCGTATCCGACGGATTTGTCTGTTGAGAAGGAGTGTAAGCAGTGGAAGAGGAGATGGTGAATACAAGGTCTTAATATAAAAATATATGTATACACATCAAAATAAAGGTACTATATTTTAAGAAAACGATGAATAGATTTAAAAAAAATCTATGAAAACCGTCTAAAAGTGTTTTAAAAAAATTTGAAAAAATGGTGAAAATCACTTCAAAACTATTACTTATAGTTCTAAATTATGTTTTTAATCTTCGGGAAAAAATCCTTATTAGCCCGAGATAAAATATTGGAGCATAAAAAGAAGAATATTCGGATTATTTTACAATCAGCAGATAATTAAAATAAATATTTTTACGATGAAATTTTATTCCGATTCCTCCATCAGTGTCAATAAGGAAAAAGGAAAATGTTGACCACTATTAATAAATTGCATTAAAAAATTAAAAGCGAAACTCAAAATCTTTTAATTTTATGTGAAGATACAACTAATAACTACAATTTTCTTGATTTTTAACTTTATTCAAATCTCCGAACCGAGGGCTAATTTAAATGTTGAAAAATTAGAAAAATTATTTAAATAAAATTAGGTTATTGACTCATTTAATTTTTATTTTTAATGTTTCCCATTTCAATATTGTTTTTTTTATTTCTTTAACGGAGGGCTGCAAAACATGACGAAATGTCAACACACCAATAACGATTTTTTTTTTCATTTTTGGTATTGTTTTCAATTATCTGAATTCATCCCTGACCGGTTCGAAAGTTTCCATTCTACAGCCAACAATATTTTTTATATATTTTTACTCATAACAATTTATAGTATTTATACTTATGTTAATATTGAAAGATAGAATATTTAGAAAAAATGGTAAACGGAACGTAACATAAAAATAAAAAGTTAATAAACAAAGATATTCAATTACAGACAATAACTAATATCATACAGAAAACATTTACATTTCTATTCAATACTACCTCAGTCTGGGAATAAGCTGTTCTGAGGTTAAATAAAAGATGAACCCCATAATCTGATTGTAAAAAAATGAAATTACGCATAAATTTCCTAAAATGTAACTGGTATATCTAAAGGAGAAAAAAGTTATAAATAAGTAAATAATTAGGTCTAACAAAACTAAAAAAAAGGGTGTTTTGGAAAAACAAAATATATAATCTCACCTACTGTGGGGAGAATGATATAAAAATTCGATGTGTTTAGGAGAATGCCATATGGATTACACGACCTTTATATAACTTTCACGAACTGAAGTTGTTCATTACAAATATATATTGTACAGAAGATGGTTAGTTCAACATTTTTCATTACGAAAAAAAAAAATCAACTAGAACCTTACCTGTTGTTCAAACTCCCCACGGTCCAAGAGTTCCAAGAAGAGAGAGGGGATGCTTAATTCCTGGACTCCTTCCAGGCTCTTACAAACCCTCCATTTTTTGCTCTGTTACCAGCACCCTTAATCATAAGAACTGGAAGCTTATATGTAAAAAAATATTTATGCGGGTATTATGAGTATATTATATTTAGTACACCGATTCAGACCATATGATAAACACCATTTATTTAACTTAGAAATAATAATAAGTTCTATGTTTTAAAGATATTTTAATACACACTTAATAATGGAGTGTTTTTTTATATATTATAAATAGTAGAGGAGAGTGCCCAAACCCGGACCCCTGTTTTGTTTTTGATTTTACAAAAATAGAAAATAGTAAAAAAATAATGTTTTAAAAGCATGTAATATTAACTTTGTAATGTTGAGCATCATTTAACTTTTACTTTTAGAAAATCTAACTAAAATTTGGTAGAAACAAAATTATTTTACAAATTCTTACACTGTCTCAATTTATGAGTTCAGTTGTAAAAATAATCAAAATTAATAAAATGGTATTAAATCAAAGAATATTCAATCTAGTTTTAAATTTAAGTATAATATAACATTCAGAATACGTTATAATACAATACAAAGAAGATTTTATTCTCAAAGAATGATACTGAATGTATTTTAAACAGAAACATAATTTAATTCCTTATCGACAATAATCGCAGATGTTCACATCTTTTTCAGCTCCAGCACAATCCACATGGGCCCACAATGAGCACTTAACGCACATAACCCAATGTTCCATAGGAAGGCAATAGCGAACCAGCCCTTCTTCAAGATCATTACCCAAAACTGTAGGCTTGCCTCAGGAGCGTTGTTTTCGGAACATTAAAATATTTTCTGGCCTTCTTCCACCACATCTCTTTTTTTCCGAATTGCTTCAATGCTTTCCTCATTTTAGAAGGAATCCTTTTTTTTTTTTTTTTTTTTTTTCAGTTTTTCCCATTTTTTTTTTGAATTCTGAAACGAAATTTTAAAAGAAAAAGAGTGTATATAGATTCAGGAAACTTTGAACATGAACAAATAAGGGGTCCGGTTGGGGCAACAAGAGGGGGTCCAGTTTACTAAAGCCAAAAGTTTGTGAACTCAATAAACTTTTAAACAAAGATCTAAATGAAATGGTTTGATAATAAACATTAACCTTAAACCATGTCATTTAAGAATATGTATAGATATAAAGACTTACCTATGAATAGCTAGGAAAAATAACGAAAATTGTTCCACAATCAAAACATGTAATGGTAAACTGATAAGCGACAGGTGAAGTGGACGATGAGTGCGCTCCACTGCATAGCGGTAGTTGCCTAAACTACTGTTTACCATCGGTCACGATATAGTTCAAGAGAATACAGTGTCAGAAGATCAGGGGTCTACTTTAAAGGGAGGAGTCCAATTAAGGGCACTTTCCTCTATATAAAAAAATAAATAAATAAATAATCAATTTCTCCCAGACTAGGGAAAACAATGAATATTAGATATGTCTATATATAGTCTATTGTTTTTATATCTACAGTTTGTAATAAGAAAACTGTCAAATTTTTGTTGGGAGTAACACCAACAGTGCTTGACCATGTCAAAATGTTACATTTTCGAGTGTGAAAAAAGGTTTAACATTTTTATGGTGAAAAAAAAAAGTCATACACGAAAAGTATAAACCTCTAGCCAAAAGACATCTCTATGCCACAAAAATTATTATATTTTATATAGCAAATAAATTATATTTGCTCCCAATGGTCAATCCAGCAGATATGACATACAATTTTGGCTATTAAATGATTACATATCATATATGTATACAACAATATTTAACAATAATATTTTTAAAGTTATTTTGAATGAATATTTTCAGAAAATGTGAGGATATAAAAAAAAAAAATAAAATAAGGCTATCTTCCAGATCTGCTCGAGTTTTAGCTGTGAACGGATGTAGCAAGGGTTCTGAATTTCTGTTGTAAAGGTATTAAAAACAGTAAAATCGTGTCGTAATTTTATCGTGAATAGATTTGAAAATTTTTGCTTATATCTAACAAAATATCGCAACTTTGAGGTCTTTCTTTCGAGTGCCGAAATCGATATCTTATCGCGTATCGAAGCCCCGGAACAATCAGCCGTAATATAAAGAGGTAATGGTCCGTTTCCCTCTCAGTTGCTATAAAAACAATCATTCGGCCTGGAGCGTTTACAATTTTATTCCGAGCTTCAGCCATATCTCGGTATATTTCAATTAATATATTTCAATCTCCTTGTTCACTCTGTTCTAGAGTTTATACTAGAAATATTTGAGGACATTTTCACATTCAAACGATTTTGTTTTTCTGACAAAGACTTGCGTGGTGTACACACAACTATACCTCATTTTATTATAGAGCCTACAAGGATCCAAATAATATTATTAATTTGAATTGAACAAAAGGGGGGACTGATGTAGGTTTTTGTTCTCCTATTTAAACATTTCCTGAAGTGGGCATGTTCAGTTTTGAAGATTAGTTCTCGTTTGTTGAGGCTTTGGTCTTATTCAGATGTTCAGATATTCAGCATATTTTAATGTGATCTAGTAAACTTGGTAGTTCGGTGTGATGTACGTTGTTTCTGCAATACCCTGTTTTTTTTTCTTCTTCTTATTTCATTAACAGATATTAACAACTATGTTGTAATAATGCATCGAGTAAATATGCGGTATAAAATGCAAAATAATGACATGATTAAAACATAAAGAGGAGCTATCCATTGCTAGTACTCTTATGAAATATTTACAAAAAAAGAAGATCCCGAGGCCATCTTCTTTTCAGACGCTTCAGAGGATTGACAGGAAAGGAATGGGAAGCAAGTTGTGCAACAA
This sequence comes from Euschistus heros, assembly GCA_003667255.2. Classification (NCBI taxonomy): domain Eukaryota; kingdom Metazoa; phylum Arthropoda; class Insecta; order Hemiptera; family Pentatomidae; genus Euschistus; species Euschistus heros. The sequence goes on along the minus strand of RCWM02000153.1, from coordinate 752,166 downwards.
ATGGATTTGGATAATTATTAAGTTTATTATGAAAGGAAAGGTATCTGGTTCGTACCGAATCAGCGACATATGGGATATTAAGGTCATTTTGGATCGATTCATTTGTGACAAAGTTAGGGGCATTAAAGATTTGGAGTGATTAAATGCGGAAAGAATTCGATTGTTTGGACTAAATAAATCTAATAATCGTCATATATCATATGAGTTTTTGTAGTGAATCGGGAGATTTAAACGTTTATCAAAGTGTTGTAGCAGTCGAAATCGACATGCAGCTTTTTATCTTTTTAATCTTGTATAAGGTTTCTAGGTCAGTCTCTTGTCCAGAAAAATCGAAGGCATCGTATTTGTTCAACGTTATTTAACGGTACTCCATTAAAGGATACAGGAGAACAGGATGAGGTAGGTTTTCGACGCAGAGTAAAGGTTATTTGCTGGTATTTATCTTAACTCTCCAGTTATGTCACCATTCTTCAAGGGAAGTAATATGTGATTGGAGGGTCGGGGATGCAGCGAATGGAACATCATTGACTGGTGACACGGTAGTTTTTGCTAGGTTGTGAAGATAGTATTAGGATGAGTTGGGGTATCAGTTGTATATGATATAAAGAATGGGACCCAGGATACATACCATGTTAATCATGCAATGCATCGCAGTGTTTGTAATCAAAACGTTTGTTATTTTTTGTTTCGTAAATTAAGTCTATCAAATAAATCTTCGTTACAGCCAAAATGAGTTTCCTAATAAATAAACAAACAAATTATAAATTATAGTAAAAATTATCATTATTTTAATATTTATTCGAATGCTTTGAGAATTTGTATTAATCACTTGAGGAACGCATGATAGTATTGATGTATCAATACAATAAGACTTGATAAATTATACTAACATTAAAAAAATAAATAATAATAATATACATAATCTGTAGCATAGTGCAGATGTTTTAAATTTTTTATTTTTTTTGTATATTTTTAGAATTGATGATGAATGTTTAACATTCGAAACTATTTTTCAAATAAGAATAACTCAAATAGAAGTGGCAATTAATTCACCACTTTTAATTTTAAAGTGTTAACTTGTTGATATACAAGATAGCACATCTAATTATGTCTTGATATAGCGCACATTATTATTCAATATATATATATTTCTTTTGTCTATAGGATTTCATAATATCAACTGTAAGTAAATAGCAGTCTTATTCAAGCAGCCTTTAGAATATTGTATAATGAAATCATCAGGACAATATGATTATGAAGTAGATGGTTACATTTACCCCTATCTCTTAGATTATTACCCTTCAAGTTATAAAGAAAGAAGCGAGTCGCTGAAGGAATAGAAGAGTATCGCTCATTATCCTTGATGAACTGAGCTGGATCGGTCCATTGTCCTTGGAGTGGGTAACTCTAATACCCTTCGGGATCCCAGCGAAGAAGCCCTTAATGTTGTGCCTATCGAGAGCTTCTTTGTCCTTACTAATGTCGCCATCATTACCGATAACAATCTAAGGGCTCTTTCTTCTAAGCCGACCGCCGCCATTATTGTAACGATACTTTACTCAATACAGCAAGATGGCGTAAAATTGAAGGACAAGGGTTAGCATGTACTTAGGAAAACCGATTTCATTAAAAATTTAATACAGTTATTTTTTTTTCCATTCCTCTTTATTTTAATAATATCTAAGTTTTGTAATACATTTTTATATTGTTCAATTTCACTTATTGTGAAACACAAATATTATCATAACTTGATGTTCATTTATTCTATTGTAAAATTACCGAAGCAGATAGAAAATTGTACTTTCTAGATGTATAATTTAACTAAAATTTTCTTTAGGTGTGTAAACGAAATTATAGCATATTTAAACATCTGTTTTGGCTGTCAGATGTTTTTATTAAAAGTTTGTACCATATATTTTTGGTTTAATCGCCAAATATTGTTTGTTATATAATAGTTTTAAGGTACCGGTCCAAAAGAGGCAGGCTCCAGCAGATCAGGATAAATTCACTTCGAGTTTACATTTATCGATAGCTCTTTCCTATAACCTTACATGTAAACATTCACTTCCACCGTTTCAACTTGGATTGTGTTGTTTAGTGTTATATTGATATTTAGTCTTAAATTGAAAAAGGTAAAATAGAAGTTAACAGCATGAATTTGTACACTAAAAACTAAATCCATGTGTTTTATATATTGATGTTTTCTTATTTTATCTTCCTAAATGTGTAGAAGTGTTAGAAAGTACACGTTAGACACAGTTTTTTTTTTTTTTTTTTTTTTTTTTTTAATATCCGTCACTTCACTCTTTTAACAATTACCTAAACTCATTAAAAAAAAGTAATATTATTAATTAATATTAATGTTTCTAATATTACATCCCTGCTTCAAGGTCGCACTAGGGATAATATTAATATTGGGGAATAATATTAATGTTATTATTATTAATTATAATGATATACATATTATTATCATGATTAGTATTGTTATTATTACTAATATTATTCTAGTGTGGCTTTATAGCAAAAATTCATTTAGTGTGAAATAATAACAAAAACTCATGTTGTACGGGAGTTGTAATGGTTTTTGTAAAGACAGTTTGTGCACTTAATATCAGCCTCACCAGTATGAACTACATACCTACTTTAGTTATCATAAGCGAAAAATTATTGTAAATACTAATGTAAATATTAGGTTGTCACATATGAAATGTCCGATTTTTCTTTGCAGAGGATTAAAGCATTGCCTGTTGATTCCTAGCAAAATATTTACTATCTATAATAAGCACTTGTTAATCCTTTATTTGCAAACTGCGTTTATTTTTTTTCCTAATTAGGCATAAATATTTTAGTATAATTTTAACCGTTGCCATGGAAACACGCAATTTCCAAACGATTTTTTTTTTTTTTTTTATGAGTACCTTTGTGCCCAGGCAGCAAGAAATATTAATCATGCGTTTGGTGAAAGGAGTGCTAATGAAAGGACCATCCATCGTTGGTTTACAAAATTTTCCTAATGAGATACGACATTATAAAATCTGCCCCGTTGACGGGAAAAACAATTGATTCAACATCATACTGCCAAGAAATTGTCTAAATTCATCAAAATTTGACCAAGTAACAGCCGGTACTGGCACACAGGAAAGCACCTTTCCTTTTTCATGATAAGGCCCAACCTCATGTTTCAATACAGACAGTAAATAAATTAAAAAGGGGTTGGGCTATGGAGTCTTACCTCAACCCCCATATTCCCCTGATCTATCCCCTACAGCCTACCACGTTTTCCGGAGTTTGGACAACTTTTTGCGAGGAAACTTGCTTCCCAATGATTTAGACATTAAAAATGAATTTTCTGAATTCCTTTCATAACGTGACTCAGTGTTTATCAAATCTGGGATAGAAAACTTTGGTAAGCCGTTGGCAGAAATGTATCGAAAATGATGGTAAATACTTTGAATAAAAAATAAGTTAGATTTGATCTCAAATTTTTATTTTCTTCCTGGTTCTAAAAACGGTCATTTCATGTGTGACAACCCAATATTCGAAAAACATGTACTATGTATTCTAGTTTTGATCTTTGATCTAAACTGAGATAATCCAGGTGTCCCCCAAAAGTCATAAGACAATACATGTACCATGATAAACACAAATCACTAGCGGCATTTTTTTTTTAAATATAAAATGAAATTAGAAATAAAAGTAATTATAACATATTTTAGTACTATTAGGTTACTTTTCAAAGGAGAAGTCCATTATCGTATATAGTATTCATACCTCTTGTACGGAGTGAATTCAGATTCTAATTTTATATTCCGGATCGTTAGAGATAACAGTAGAACATAAATATTCAGGAGGCTCTTGTTGAGAAATTAAAACACTCTACGATATATATACAATACCTCTGAATTTTTGTTTACAGGGCACGCGATCTTTCCTCAACATTGCATTCTAGAACAACCGTCATTAAATTTCAGTTTTTGTCTAAGCTAATAGTATTTCTTAAGAAAAAAAAAAAAAATAAAAAATATATATATATATATATATATATATATATATATATATATATATATATTTACATCTTTGACTGGTTGAGGTATGCAAGATATTATAGATGGATCAATACTATTATAAATTTATGAATAATTTCCCTTCTATGGTATTTCGTTATGGACATTTATACTCAGTGCATGCACAAATCCAAAACAAATATTAAAATTGACATAAATCTTATATTTTTTATATAAATATGAAAATGAAAGGGAAGAACTCAAACGTAAGTTAGGCCTAAAGTAAAGTTCGTTAAAGTAAAGAACGTTAAAGTTCCTTGTGTGTGAGGAGAGACAATCAGTATAATTTGTTGCATGAAAAAATGTTTTATGACTTCACTTCTTTATTCACACCTTTCAACTGAACCCCTTTTAAGTTTCCTTAAAGTTTTTCCAGAATAGTTTAATATTTTTCCATTCATGTTTAATCCTTTTCCACATTTATTTAATCTGTTACAGTCATATTTAATCAGTTTCCATTTTTATTTATTTTTGTCCATTTATATTTTAACTTTTGCATTAATATTTTAACATTCTCCAATTATATTTAATCTTTTTCCATTTCATTTTAAACTATTCCATTTATACTTCACCCCTTTCTAAATATTTTTAGTATTGTTCCAATGAGGTTGAACCATTTTCCTATTTTATTTTAACTTTTTCTAAATGGAATAGACCTTTAAATTCTTAAAGGAAATTGGATAAAAGGGATAATAAGCATCAAAACTCCAAAATACAATAAAAATCTTATTTTATGGGAAATCATTTATAACAAGTTAATTCGTAAACTATTGTATACTTGACCTTTGTTACTCATTTACTGCCAACCATCGAAATAGCGGCTTTGTCCGTGTTTGTAACTTGTCATTAGCTTCATTTATCTATTATTTATTAATAATTATTTCTGTTTATGAAGACGAGTTAATTTTCTGAACTAGAAACACCTTATTACTTTCCTTTTCTCGTACAACTTAGTAGAATAATTTGTAATTCATTTTTATTGTATTTCATAAGAATAATGAATGATTTATTTTATATTCACATTATTGTACTGTTTGTTATCTGATAATAAATAAATAATGTCATGATGTAGAGTCTTGATGATTATTATCTCTTTTCTCCTATTTCCTTTTTACAAAAATTTAGAGGTCGATTGCAGTTAGAAAAAAGTTTAAATACAATTTGAAAATAGTTCAACCTCAATGAAAAACGACTAAAAATAAATGGAAAAGAGTGAAATATAAATGAACAAGTCTAAATAATAAATAAAAAAGATTAAACATAACTGGAAAAGAATAAACTGTTTTATGAAAAGGTTTAAGTAAACTTGGAAAAGGTATATAAAACAGACAATAAGTGAATTAGAGTCGTATGGAATATTTCTTGAGGCTATGCCGTTTATAAGTGTGTTGGGATGTTAAGTTATATTTCTTACGTACCGAGGTGCTTTTGTGATAGTCCTGAATGTTATGCTTAGAAGTTTTGGAGTTTGTTGATGTTTGCCTATTTAACTGTCGTTTATCTGTGCAGCCTTTCTTTATATAGGACAATGGAATTGGAAAGAATGAAGTAGAGGAAATCAAACGAAAAAAAAAAAAAATCTTAAGGGTTTTCTTCATGAGTAATTTTTTTTTTTTTTTTTACAGGAAACACATTGAAAATAAAAGTATTGAAAATATTTATTGACTTGTGAAAAATGGGATTGGGGATGGGGTTTTATTTTTTCTAATGGTTGGTACTTGTTTATTACAATTATTTATTTTAATAGATTTGAAGGTGAATGTCCAACATTTGAAAGTAGCCTAATAAATATTATATGTATTATTATTATTATTAGCATCATTATTTCATGAAGTATCAAAAGTTGAACGTCCTTGAGCATAACCTCCAAGAAGTGGATGTAGTACCCTTTAATGGTTTTGAGAGAACCATTGTGAGTGACCTTGTGACTGACTGTGTTCCAAATCATTAGGAAAATAGATTCAAATGTTTATAAAGTTGTGAATATTACACTGAAATTAATTTTTCTATTTAGAGCCAATCTGCAGCTGAACTGAAAGCCAGTTACATTTAGCATTTCTAATATATTTTAAAATTACTAGAATCAGTTGTGAAAGGGATCAAATGGACTCAGAGCTGTATTAAATACGACCTTTTTCAGTTTTCACTATATTTCAGTTACGATACTTATTCAAATACATATTTGTATAAATTTTGATTGATTTAGAATATATATAATTGAAAAGGTTTTTTTCAAATAAAACAACCAAATTAAAAGTGTTTTTTTTTTTAAATTCCGGCCTTCAACTCATATTCAGAATCGTCTAGTTTGATAATTAATAACTATTCAAATAAATTAGCATATTATATCAACATTATTTATATTCATTGGATCTTCGTTTAACGGGCACTAACGAACCGAACTTTTTATAACCAGATTCGCAGGCGTACGCATGCTGGGGACGCTGAACAATATTATAAGCAAAACCTCCAAAATCAAACTATGTTGGAATGAATTAGTACTAAGATAATTCTATTGTTATTCTAAACAGTAGAAAAGCTGAAATAAAAAGTAAACAAGTTTTTATTAACATTAATCCGCCACCTTGTGAACTTGTCTGTTATATGACTTAGACATCGTGTAGCTAAGTGCTTTATAACTTCCTTACTTTTGCAGTCCCGAATTTGATTTTAGTATGGATTTTTCTCAAGCTGGTATGTATAATTATGGTAAACTTTTCAAAAATTTTAAATTTTTCTTTTGTAATTTTTGGAACCCTTATATTTCAAGTTTTTTTTTTCAATGTAATGTCGTAAATAAAGTAATTCATATTTTTTATGTTTAATTTCTCTGTGTGGTACTGTAGAGATACTATCTGGTAAACTTAACGTGAAACAAAAAATTGTCCCGAGTTGCAACTTTTTGAAAAAAAACAACATATTTTACTGATTATTTTCTTTGACTTTTTTTTAATGTTTAATTTTCTTATTCTATTATAACCATTTTTGTATTAGTTATTATTCATTTTTTTTTAATATTTTGTTTATTTTGATAGCGTTTATTATTATATGCGTTAACTGTACAAAAAAAAATGTTCTTAAATGCTTAGTGCAAAAGTTATTATAAATATTAAAATATAAATAATATAAATATATAAATATTAATATAATATAAATATTAGTTTTGATTTTTTTTTATTCTTTCAATATACTTCACTCTCCCTCACTCTCTCTCTCTCTCTCTCTCTCTCTCTCTCTCTCTCTCTCTCTCTCTCTCTCTCTCTCTCTCTCTCTCTCTCTCTCTCTCTCTCTCTCTCTCTCTCTCTCTCTCTCTCTCTCTCTCTCTCTCTCTCTCTCTCTCTCTCTCTCTCTCTCTCTCTCTCTCTCTCTCACACACACACACACACACCCAATTGGAAGTCCCTTGTCCTTAATATGGCCCAAGGTTCTTAAAATGAGACCCATCATATTTTATATTGAATCCGAATCATATAATACGTCAATGGAATATATATGTCAGGCAAAATCCATGGAAAAATGAGTACTTTTTTTTCCGAAAAGCTAGTTATCAACGATTTTCCTAGAATATTGGTTTCATAAAGACAAATAGAGAAGGGAAGGGAATTATTTGTTCTATATAAGCACATCGTTAGTGTTTCAAAGAAACTTTTTCTATTCTCCCTACCGTTTTTATTTTTCTATTCTCCCTAACGTTGTTTTTATTTTTCTACTAACAATGTTTGTTGAGTTATCATTCGATATTTTATATAAAATATCGGTATTGAGCTATAGTAATATTAAAAAAAAAAAAAACGATCTTCAAGGGGAACCTTAGAAAAAAACTGACTTCAAGATGGTAAAAATATTATTGTTTGTACAACATACAAATTCACATATACAAATTTGAACTAAAAAGTAAAAAAAATAAACTATTTAATTGCATCGAAACAAAGAGAATTAAATGAATAACTTATGATCGAAAGCGAATAGCTTATTGAGTTTGATATAAAGGCGTTGATTCTAATTGTTCGATTCATATATCCTAGGAGGCCCTATATATATATATATATCGAGGTGAAATTATATATACTTGCGACCGTTAGTTTTCGTTCGACTTATTTAAGAACTCGGCTTATCGAAATTCGACATATCAAGAGTGGACTGTAAATTTATTAAAATACAATTACAGCTAAGTTATGGAATATATTTTGAATGGTAGAGTTAAGTATTGAGTTAACAAAGATTAAAGGACTCCAAGATGATTTCTCTCTCATCGCGTATTCGGAAGGCAACTGCAGCTGAGCAACTGAGCAAGGGCCATATTTCACGATACCCAGCCACTCCAGGGGCTCTCCTTCGAATATTTTACTCACTTCTTTTCAAGAAATTCGCTTACATTCTGAAGGGTAACGTTTTTTCTCTCTGACTATACCGAAGTAGAAATTTTATAAATGAAAAAATATAAATATGATAGAGCATAGAAATACGATTAAATGTAAACCTATATTGTATACGATTTATTTCATATATTATATACTAGAACCTCTCATATAAAGGCTAACCGTTTGATCAGTTAATCAGAGGTTCCCATTTCCAGTTCCCGGTAATTCTCTGTACACTCGATGCCAGTTCAGTTTATAGCTTTTGCTCGACCGAGGCAGTATAGATTTTCATAAACACCCCATCTTTGCTATTGATTTAGCTTGGAAAGAGGTAAAGCAGGGCATGCTAATAAAATCATGGCCCAAAGTTGTGGTGGATAATGTCACAGTTACTGAATGCGATGCAGTGGAAGAACTGGAAGGAGTTTTAGGTGATTTGTCGTCAGAGAACCCTCCATGTCTCAAAACGAAATGAGAAGAAATAACAGAGTGGGTAGAAGTATATTATGCTGAGGCGACAAAGGATATTAGTACAAAAAGGTTGTCGTCATTCCAACACCACCCAAAGACATTGACTGTGCAGAAGATAACGTGGATGAAACAATGCAGATCACTTGGAGTGAAGCAGGTGATGCGTTAAAACAAAAATTTAAAGTTTTCCGATAGGTGCAGTTCCTTCAACGATGCTGAAATAATAAGGTTTCATATTATTCGAAATATTCTTTAAAAAAAAAAGAAGTCAGAAGAAACAATTTCGTTTATTTTTTAATATTTATCATTTTTAGCCGTTTTATTTATTTTTTTCCGTCTAATAACTTTTACCGGGTATTTTGCTCTTCTTCTCCATTCTTTATTGTTGATTGAAAAGGTGTAGGTGTATTAATTTTCGCTTTTTCCAAATTTAGAGGAATTGTAATGATTATTGTTCCCATATATTGAGCTAATGCTGTTTAAATAATGGCACCTATACAATTGCTGAAAATTTGAGTTCTAAGGAAGAAGAAAAAATGTGTTGACTAGTGGAAGGTGTTCGATGGCAGAGATAAGATTGATGAACTTTAAGGCTCAGCACTAAAAAGTATAATGAGTTAATTAAGGCTCAGCTCAACCCAAGCTGCTTCATAACGACACAACTTAACGGCCAGCTAATTGCCCTTTTATTATTTTTATTATACTCTACTTTACTATAGGCCGTCTTTAAGGCTGATTTATGGCTTAAGCTTCATTAGTTTTTTGATCACGAAATGAGCTGCCATTTAAAGAGCCGTTCTTTAAAACAATCTCGTGAATATTCCTCTGTGTTCAAATTATGAAAAGATCCCTGTCACTAGGCATTTTTCTTGGCAAAAAATTTTGATTCTTTTTTTTAATAATTTGTATTTTATGAGTTGCTGAATTTGAATTTCGACTTTAAATTTTAACTTTTGATGAGCAAAAGAGTAGAATCACAACTGAAGAGTTGAAATTCCTCCAAAGCATTGCTGGGAAAACAAGAAGGGACTACATCCGCAATGAAGCAATTCGAAATGAACTTAGGGCCTCTCTAATGAAGGAGGTTCTCGAGGCTAGCCAGCTGAAGTGGTTTGGGCTTGTCATGGATGAAAAAATAATTTTTCCTAGGGAATCCCCCATAACCTATGTAACTGTTTCTCAAAATTTCCCTAGGTCAGTTGTGTACTAGAATTGTCAGAATTTATTTAGTCGATACCATATCCACCAATGACATTGTAAATAGTTTCATACTCCTCTGTATTCTGTAATTATATATATTTTTATTATTCTAACACATTTTGTTATATACCTGTTTTGTAGCTAACTTTATGTTTCGAAATAACTTGTATACCTTAAATATATATTTTTTTTTTTATTGCTAAATATTTTTATTATGTATTATTTTTAGGCATAAACGACTATTTTATGTTCAGTTTCGTTTTATTTTTTAAGTCTTTTGTCATTAGGTTGAAATGAGAATCATGGTTATATTACAAACATACTAAATACGTTCTTGTCAAAACGTAGTCAAAGGACTCTAATTGGAGGCAGTTTTGTCCTTTTCTTTTCTGAGTACAGTTTGTTAGTGGAATCTTTAAATGAGTCAATAGTCAAATGAGACCGCAGTCTTTTTTCCTTGAGTACGATCCATTGAAGCAGACTTCATTAGCCGCACCGATGGAGCTTATGAAATCCTATAATTGGTTTTTATAGAATATTTTTTTTAGTGGGTTCTGCAAATTTCGAAAGAAAAATATTTTGTAAATAATAAAAAAAAAAATTAAGAATTATAAAATATTTTACCCATTTATTGAACCATTAAGGTTACATAAATATATTTCCGTGGAGCACAAGTCTATTAGACAACTGTTTTGGAAACATGCTATATGTTTTTGTAATCGTCAGTTCATTTACTTAATGTAAATATTTGTATAGTTGTAAATTTCAATAAATTTATATATATATATATTTTTTATGTAGAAGTGTTACATTAATTGAATTATTACAATCCACCTTAATAATTGATATAAAGACCTAAAAATCCTTGCTCACAAAATGTGCTTTGAAAATTTCTCACATTAGGAAAGTTAAAATAACAAAATATCAATATATTTATAACACTAAATTCATTTTAGACGCATTTGGTGAAGAAGTTTTTCGATGCCGTTACTTAAACCAGCTTAAACGATAAAATAAACAAGTATCACATTGTAACATGATTGGAATATTTAAAATGGTATTTCATAAAAATAAAATTAAAAAAATCACGATGTATCGATATATCGATTCCGAGCTCAAAATATCGTCGATATGAAATAACGATATTCTTTTACAATACCCGTCTCTACCACCAGCTGCCCGAGGATCCACTGATCCGAATAGGCACCGACGAAGAGTAAATTACTTATCTTGTTTCATATTCAACCGAAGCGAAGTAGTGGAAAGCTGTTCGGATTTCCACGAGTTTTTTAATAGGACTGTGGAATCGTGGCTCCCTTGACCCACCATCCTAAATAGTTCAGTGACTTGGCATTGAAAAAACCCACAGAAGGTAGAAATCTAAGAGATTTGAGTCGACGGTTGTTATTCTTCATTGTATTCTTTGTTCCTATTACGTTAGACCAACAATCATCATTCGTCGGGAAACCATGAACAGCAATTTCACGGTTTATTCACAACAGTTAGGTAAAAGCCTCCACTTTAGGTTCAGAGAAACATAACTTAAAAATTAAAACTACCTTGAGGATTTAAAAAAATGGCTTGTTTGGTTATGTTGGAACCGATCGCAGTATTGAGAGACTTCAAATTTTAGACATTCGGAGAGTCATGTCTTCAAACTATTAGATATTGAAATGTAATAAAAAATAAACTTTATCCAAGGACTTGCTGTCCCCTAAAAATAATAATAATACAAAGTTCTTGGTACAATTACCTGGCCGTATTATTTGCAATTCAATGCATCAATAATTACGGCTTATATTGTCGACAAGGAAAAAAATACAATCGTAAATAAAAAAATAAAACCATTTAAATATTTATTTAATCATTTATCATTTAGGCCACGAATGTAGGAAGGTTTTTTGGTTTTTAGAGAATGGAATAGAAAAGTACCCAGAAAGTGTTGCCTTCGGAAAATAGCCACACAAGGTAAGAATATCAGTAAGAAGCGTGTGACCTGGGGAACTCGAAGATGAATCTAAAGAAACAGTCCACCAGTCTCCACAACCTTATCACAGTTGCCCATATTGTATTCTTATTGCTAATATTGTATTCTTTGCTAATGCTTAAAATTATGGAATAGGCCATAGCGTTTATTTTTTTTTTTAAAAAATCTTAAATTGGAATTAAGAATAAAGGGATTCAGATTACACAGTTCTGCCAAAAAAAAAAAAAAAAAAAAAAAAAAGATTGCTACCTTGAGAAATTGTTTTTTTTTTTTTTTTTTTAACCTGAAATAGTGTTTCTTGTAGAATTTCTTTCTTTTTTTTTCACTCCCATGTATATTTTTTGTGAATTTTATATTGTCAGGTGTGCTGAATTCTAATCTAAAGGAAAAAAATCTATCTAGCATAATTTTTTATAAAATATACATCATTTTTGAAAAAAACCTGAAATAACGTATTTTTAAAATTACATTTTTTTTTTTTTTAAACTCCAATGAATATTTTTTGTGAATTCTATAATTACAAGTGTGCTGAATTCGAATCAACAGCAAAAAAAAAATCTATCAAACGCCATTTTTTAGAGATTGGAGGTTGTTTAAAAAAATCAAACTGAAGTAGCACTTTTTTTCATATATTTTTGTAACACTTTTTTTTTTTGTTTTTGTATAAAACAATAAGATATGAAATAACTATATTTAATAGTGGACATAATCATTGTGTATATATTTTCCTTTTGTACTCTACATCGCGTCTCTCGCGTTGTAATGCCAAACAGTAGTCGGCAAGCATCTTCTCATTGCATTTACAGCTGCACCTTTTTTCCATTTGGGATATCTCTTGATGAAATCGTTCTCCGTGTTCATATAAAACTGCTCCCGAGTTGGGAGAGAAGAAATTCAAATGTGAATGCTAAAAATGAATTTTTGAGGACATACTGCAACCCATGGTCATACATGATAAAAGCAATGCTTCAACTTATTTATTAATTTATTTATTTCCCTTCCTTGCCTCTCGGCTACACGGGTTTTGCAGGGATGGCTTGTAACCATCACTGTTGGTTTTAACAGTTTAACATAACATTTCAATATTACTTTTAACATTGCAAGAATAAATTTTCTTAAACATTTAACAGAACATTTCAATATTACATTTAACATATAATATTTCAAGATTACACTACACGTTTAAAATAACATTTATTATTATTCAAAATACATTAAACGCTTTACATAACTACATACTTGTGTTTAATACAATATACCTCATATCTAATACAACAACCTATATTTAATACAACATACTATATTAAAATTAACTACATACTAACTATAACATACTGTAATACATAATAATAATAACTAAATAATAACTATAACATACTAATTTAAAATAACAACATACCTATATAAATTTTTTTTTAAATTTTATAGCTTTACATTTACGTTTATATAGGCTTTAATCGGTGATGGGGTTGTCGTCAGCATCATTCCTGTCTAGGGTTCTTTCTGGAGCGTGGCCCCTTCTTCCTAGGTTGAAGTGCCCTACCCCCACTTTAGTTTTCCAACCATACACAAAACTTTTGTAATACGGGTAGTTGTCAGCTGATACTGGTTGAGGGAAATCACTCTCCGTTAGAACATACATCCCTGTTTCTCTCTGTAGCTTGGCTCTCAATGCCTCAAAGGCAGTGCATGAAATTACCACATGTTCAGCGGTCTCCGGTACACCACAGCTGGGACAAAGCGGGTCAATATTTTTACCATGTTTCTGGAGCTTGGCTCGAAAGCTCCCGTGCCCTGTGAGAAACTGTGAGATCCAGTAATCCCGGAGTACCCAAGTTGCTTGAAGACGTGACCTAACAGTGGGGAAATATTTTCTAAGAGTAGCCCCTTTCGGGGTTGTTACCCACCGCCTGTTCCATTCTTCTATCGTGTACTCTCGGATTATCTCCAACCATTTCCTTGGATTTGCGTCGATCAGAGACCGGAGATTATTTGGTAGCCCCACCGAGCCTTCCCTTCCCTACTAACTAGGCCAGCACATCTTTCAGCTTCTTGCTTCAATTGGACTATACTGTTGGCAGACACCACGACAGCCAGATCGTCGACATAGGCAATCGCGGGGAACCGTTCTTCCTGGAGTATAGCCAACATATCATTGAAGACTAACTTCCACAGGGCCGGACCAAGGACAGAGCCCTGAGGACAGCCCCTCTCGACTACATCTTCATACTCATAAAAGTTTCCGCGTATTTTAACACGTCGGTCCTGGAGGTAGCTCATTACCAGCGCATACAAATTGCTAGGAGTATCGTATCTCTGGAGCTGGTAAAGTACGCTTGGCCACCACACACTATCAAAGGCAGAGGATATGTCAAAGAGGAGTAGCAATGCTTCAACAATGTCAGCTATACAACATAGCCTAATAGATATGCTCTCCATTTTTTTTTTCATTTTTTAATATATCATAAAAGTTTCAAAATCAAATAGGTTTTCTAATATGTTGTTAAATCCTTCAATGATAAAAAAAAAAAAAAAAAAAAAATACAAATTTAACAAAAAATGACGCTTAATCGAGATTTTCTGACTTCGTATTCGTGTTCAGCACACTTTAAAATATAAGAAAACAATATTTCAGTTGAAAAGAGTGTTTTGATGCAGAGCAGTGTTACTATATACTAGTAACAGAGACTTAACTAGAGACTTAACTATATACTATTATTTTATTTTTATTGATATTTACAACTGTATATAATACATACAATAAGTATATATGCGGTAAAATGATTACAATCACACTAAATAACTTTCAGAGAACTACCAATTAGTAGCACTTTAATAAATGTTCAACATTACGAAGTCCCTAAGCCACCTTCTTTTCAGACGCCTCTTATGGTTATCGGGATCGGAATGAGACTAGAGGATTCGAGTGATATTAAAAAATGGACGTAGATGTATATTGGGGTACTCTTCTCTCGATTATTTTCTATTTAGATTCATAGAGTAAAGTGAAAATAACGTAAACCTCTCAATCAAATTCATTTAGGCCTTTGCGAACCTGGTCGGTGGTTGTCGAGTAGTAGATATTATCGTGGATCCAAGGTCTGTGTGTCGATTATACTCGGCCACTCTCAACGACTGCTAATAACTTTGGTTATTACCTCTATACACGAAAAGGTAATGCCCATGATAGGAATCCAAATTGATTTAATTTTGTTTTTTAATGAAGTTGATCAAATAAATCATTTTATTTCTAGGCTTAATCTGAATATTCAAATATTCAATTATCGATTATTCCACGATTTTATCGTGTATCGATTCACTTCTATCATATTAATTACCGAAATCGAAACAGAATTCTCTAATTGAAATACAAATAAATTTGTCAGCCCTATGATTTTCAATAACTTTACTGATATAGATTTTTGTATTTAGATATTCAATTTAATTAAAGCATAATAAATTAATGTGTGATATGGCAATCAAAAATTAGGTTTTCTTGTGAGGTGACTATCTATTTGCCATTAATTCAACGATATTCTTTTATTTTATATCCCGAGAAGCTTGTCCAGACCCTTCGGAGTCATTCTCTAAAGGAAAAAATAGCATGTAGTGGGTATACAATCTACTATAGAAGGAAAAAGCATATAGTTTGGGAAAAACTATTGAGGTATGTAGGAATCATTATAGATGGTTTCTATAGTTATTTACGAAATAGTAGGAAACATTGGGGATTATACCAATTATTTTGGATGGTAAGTATTGGATCTAATTCGACGGCTGTGTTGAATCCAGGTCTGATTACAGTCATGTAAATGAGCCTATTTAGGTCAACTTGTGTAATGGTTATTATGTAGATAGAGTACATCATATAATTTGTATTTATGTTTAATTTATATAATTATTTTTATCCATAATATAAACTTATTATTTATACTGTAAAAATTATTTTTGTTTATATAAATTTCTCGCAAAATTGTTCAACAACATATTAACTTATACGCCCCCCCCCCAAAAAAAAAAAAAAAAAAAAAAAAATCACATATTCGAAAATCACAAACTTTTCAATCTAAATTTCCAAGATTGATTGACTCCCCTCCTTACATATCAAACAAAACGCTACGTACCTATTCCGACAATAAGAGTCATAAAGACATTTTCATGACAAATTACTTGAACACTGGGACAAACAAGAACAGAATACGGCAACATAACAAATTCCTGACTTACCTCAACGAAGGTGGATTTCCAGCTTGGGTGGATTTAAATTTGATTCAATTCGTGGAGAACTCAAGGAATGACTCTTACATTCCCAGTCTGGTTATAATAGGTTGATAATCTGTAGGATAAAACATCCATTCCTGCCCTAGTGAGTGTATATGTAGACGTTAAGACTAAACAAACAAAAACAACACAATATTGCATTATTAATTTGTTTTGCTGAATTGAACCAAGAGGTTAACATTAAAATATCGCACCAAGTTTGGGCGACTCATAAAGTAGCATTTTACTTTCATTGGCTCATTGGCACAATGATCTTTGGCCACAGTAGATCTTATTTACCAACAAGAGGTTCGAAAAACTCTGCTAGATACGGACACAAAGTCATAGGAACATTTGCAGAGCGGGTGTTGTTATATTGTCATTAAAGAGTATTTAAAAATGCCTTACAAAGAAAAGTCGATAGGAACATTTGCAGAGCGGGTATTTGTTAAGTTATGGTCTTGGGAAAATTGTATTAAACTTTTGCTCAGTATTCTAAGAAGAAGAGCAATCTAAGATTACTTTTTTTTATCTTAGAGCTGGTTAAATTTACTATTAAAATCCATATGATCAATTGCCTTTAAATCCCATGCCGGAACGCTTAAAATCCCATACTGATGTGAAATCCAAGTTTTTTAGTACATCTTTCACTATCCAAATAACTCCGAAACTATTTGTCTGATTCCAAATTTCCTTTTTCTTTCTAAAAGCTGGTTAAATTTGCTTCTAAATAACTGTTTGTTATCCTATATATTTAATTATATTAAATACCGTGAAATATCCACGCCAGCACGCTAAATGTGTATGTTTTGCCAAAATATGACAATTATGATAAGTGCAATTTGTTGGGGTGGTTGTTTTACCTAACCTATATAACCGAAACATGGTGGTACATATTGTGGCAAATATATACCTATCGAAAAACAAGTACCAAGTATCATTGCTTTGAACCTTGACCTAAACTGACAATAAGATAATCCGGTGGTCAGGGTGTCCTGGGTAGTGTCCCCCAGAAGTCATAAGTTAATTCATATACTATTATAAACACTAATCGACGGCGGCAATTTTTTTCATTATAAGTTTTTAATTTTCTCTATACCGCCTAAAACATTCGTGTTAATAGGCCTATACTACCTCGCCGTCTCCTGTTAATGCTCAATATATCCGTGGGTTTATTATCATCTAATGGTTCGAGTTTCTGGTGACTAGGTGACTTGATCACCAAAAGGTCAAGTGTACGCCCTCCATTGATGGAACCAAAATAACCGATCAATGTCTTAATGACCCGTCTGTGGGCGGATCGCTATTTAAAAATATCCCAAGCTGCCTTCATTCCCACAAGTGTCTAAAAGAGAGTTTGCAATAGGTCAGGATTTTTTTTTTTTTTAAATCCTAAAAAAAAAAATGTATAACCTTTTAAATGTTGCAAGGTTTTTCCAGAATCGTTAAACGAAATAAAATATTTTAATGATACTGTTTTACATTATTAATATAGTAACAATTAATGACAAATATTACTAACGATCCTATAAAATTGAAATATATACATAGAAAGCACATCTAAGTAAACAATTTAATTAATTATTTATTAATTCATTAACCCACAGTTTATATATGAAAATTATTGATTTTTGGTACTGTACAAATATATTATTTTATCCTATTTGATTAATGTCGGAATTCGTTTTAAATTAGAATAGATCGCTATTCTTATTGTGGCCTGTTGGATCGCCACTCTGAGATCCTTCTTACATGTGGTTAATACTAATCTGTAACTGTGATGCATCGATTAAAGCCATCAGCTGCTTCTTATTCAGTTTTAAGCAATGTTGATCTTCAAATGTCTCCTCTTCATTAAATTCAGTTTCGTTTAAGACATTTAAAATAATTTTTCCTACTGTTTTATTTCGATTTTTTACCAAAGATTTTTTAATTTTTCATTTTATAACTTTAAACTCGGGGTGGAAAATTAACTAAGAGTGGGATGATGGAGTAATAAGTAAGTGTGAGAAAAATGATTCGGAGATAGATTTCACCCTTGAAAACAGGAGGAGTCGTGGAAAGACTCTCTATGACTTCTCTATGATGAAGACGGTCTAAGACCTTTTTTTGAACAAACCCCCTAAAAAACATGCGAGAATCTTTCCGCCAACAATTTGATCATCCCCAACCACTTCAAAACCTTCGGTTAGGTAAAAAACTCGAAATTTAAAAGAACCACTTTCGTTACACAACAATGCACTACGTCATGCTTCATGTATGACATCACAGGCATGGGATGAAAGACTACCTCATCCACCCCACTCTCCAGACCTTTTAACAATATACTACCATTTTTTTGTTCGAGGCGAAACTTCTATAGTTACGTTATATTACTTTATGCGAATAAGCCTCTGAGGTCTGCGAAAAGCATTCACTTCTTTTGAGTCTTTTTGATCTTCCATATCTCTTTCATTATTTCACTGTGTGCTTTCTTCCTATCTTCCGACCATTTGGTTCCTGTTTTCATTTTCCTTTCTACCTAACAGACTTCAATTTGTCTACTTTATGTCTGAATTGTGATATTCTAATCTATTCCCTGTTATTCCCGCTTCACTAAGATCCTTCTTTACTTTAGTTATCTATCCCATCGTCTTGATCTATTTTGTATATTCTATAATCTGTTTAGTTAGACTTGAATTGTGTATCCACTCGATTTGTCCAAACAATCTCAACCTTATCTTCTTTATGTCGTTAATTATGTTTGGTATTTCTTAAGCCTCTTGTTTGCTTCTCAGCCTCTATTCTTCGCCCGTTTGATTCGGCCGCAATATCGTTCTGATGATTTTTCTCTCAGTCTTCTTTATTGCTTCCATTTCTCCTTTCCTATTCATAGTCAATGTCTCTGCCACATAAAGGCTTTCCGGCTTCACTACAGTGTTGTAATGTGAACTTAGTGTTTCTGGACATGCATTTTTTGTTGTAGATTTTACCAGTTATCCATTCATTTGTTTCTCGTTTTAATCCCTTAGCTAGTATGATCTACCCAAGATATATAAATTTATATACTTTATTATATTATATACTGAACGTTATATTGCATTTTATACATTAGTTATTTCTTATTTTCCGTTACAATATCAGGTTTATTATTATAATTATGATTAATGTATTATACTTACAAAAACATTGCTTTAAAAACAAATATAACCTCTAAATAATTTATTCATAATATAGAACTATGTTTTGTACTAGAGTTTGTCATTAAAATGAGTAGAAAGGGTTAAATATTTTCGACAATCGTTTTAAATATCATCTATAATTGTTTTAAATTGTGTATTTGGATATGGATTGTCCAATGCGCCAACCTAATAAACGAAACCGAGATTATACACCAACTATCTTCATCTTCATCATAGTCCACATTTATTTAATCTTTCAAAAATAACAAATTTGTACCGATTTTATGGCGAACGTAAATTTTGAAATACTGTTACAGCCACCTCAATTTGATTGAACTCTTTTCTTTGGAAGCCTCAGAATAATTTTCTGGTTCATATGCAATAATTTCTCAATAGGAATAAAAAAAAAAAAAAATAACATAATTCAATGTAAAATGCGTTTTTAGCATTCGTTAATAGCAAAGACTCAAACTTCTATTGACAAGTTTGTTTGTTTATTTCGTTTAACGTCACTTTATTCTGCTATGGCTATTCGGACGATGCTACGGTGGGAGTCCTAAATTTTGCCTATCCACGTATAATTAGTATAGGGATCTTTAACGAGTACATGACATTGCACAGGCTCGGGACCCCCATTTTACGTCCCTTCGGCATAGATAAGGATTTTTTACTCCCTTTAAAAATCCTATGGTCATCTGCCGGGCTGACTAAGTTTAGTAGGCTGCTATGCTAACCACTACACCACAGGTGACCCCTGCCCTATTGACGAGTTATAGAAAGTTAATAACTAGTTGACACATATTGAGAGTAAAAGAGAGTATTTTCATAAATAAAAAATATTATTAATCATTTGTTTATTTTTTAAATGTATTCCACTAATCCCTGTTGAAAAGATCCGCTACCTAGGACTCCACTTGGACAAACATCTAACTTGGAATTCACAAACAAGACTACAACGACAAGAAACTGCCCGTCGTTACTACTACGTTTACTAGACAAACGTTCAAAGCTCCCAATGAATTACAAAAGACATTTACATGACTGTGATTAGACCTGTTTGGACGTACAGAGTTGAGCTTTAGGGCTCTACTAAGCCATCCAATTAATCTCGTATCCAATCCTTACAATCCAAAATCCTTCGAAAAATCCTCAATGATCCTTTCTAAGTGACCAATAAACTTATCCATAAAGATCTTAATGTTCCATATGTTTCTGATTTAACCAAAACCAGATATCTATCCTTCCATAGTAAGCACCATAACCACTCCAATCCACTAGTCTCCCAACTTGCTTCCTCCTCCGTCCCTGATAAACCTCCGAGGTGTCTGAAAAGAAGATGGCATAAAGACCTTTTAGTGTAGATTTTATTGAAGTGCTACTAGTGAGTAGTTCTTTACAAGTTATTTACATGCCATTGAATTCACTGTCAACACATTTACTTGCATATTATTTTGTACAGTTGTAAATATGAATAAATGGAAAAAAAAAAAATTAAATACTTAAAGACATAAACTTGTTTTAATTTTCGGACAATCCAAAATTCAAACCATCCTTTCATTATTTTTTTCTATTTATTTTTATGCTACGTCCATTCTTCACCCTATTTATTTCTTTAAAGAAATTTGTATTAAATATTTCTTTTACTTGTAGGATTGTTTTGAGATGTACGGGTTTATGGTGTTTAGGTGTAGTTAGTGGCTTTATCCCATGTTGTTCTCAATCTATAATATTTTAACGGCCCTTTAAATGTTAAATGCATTAAAGTAGCGTGAAAGACCGGTCGCTTCTTGCCCTATTTTTCTTATCTCGAGCAGCTCGTAACTTATTCCACATAACAGCTCTATCAAAATAGGACAAGTTTGGTGGTAAGTTACTTTTATCCGACATTAATCTTCCAAGTTTCCACAAATAATGACAATGTATTCATAAGAATAAAGATAAGAAAATATGTAACAAGAACCTACAGACAAGTAAATCAACAAAAAATAAGCCTTTTTTAAAACAAAGTAACATCAATGTTGTTTTTATTTTTCAAGGTGAAGGTGAAGAAATAATTATATTTCAATTTATTTATTAATTTTTTTTAATTCTATTTTTTCCAAACAGTCTTGATTCTACGAGTTTAAGTAATCAGACGGCAATATACAGATCTTCAATGTAGTACATAAATTCATGCCCGCAGAGTTTTAATATATATTTTTATAGTAATTTAAACATGAGATATTTTGTAAGGTAGTTCAATTTCTTAAAAAATAAATTATATATAGTGTAAAAAATATATATAAGACTAGTATACACGATGAATGATTTTTTACCTTTAATATTTTTCCCTCTGAAGATTATCAGGATTATACTACGAAACGAGGTGAAGGACTTGTTAATTCAAGTAGTTGGAGGTTATTATGGAAGGATAGATATCTGGTTAGGGCCAATTCAGCAACATATAGGACAATAAGATCTTTATGGATAAGTTTGTTTGTTACATAATTGGGAACATTGACGATTGATGTTCGCAAGGATAGATTACCAGAAGAATTTCCCAAAGCTCTACTCTGTAAGTTTAATTGTTTTCAAGTCACTCTCTTGTAATTTATTGGAAGCTTTAAATGTTGAACCAGTAAATGCTAGAGTAGTAAATAATAGCATACAATTTCTAGTCAAATTAGTCTTGAAAATAAACTTAAAGTATTTGTACAACTGGAGTTCCAGATATCGTACGTGTTAATTATAAACTATAACCAGATAACTATAAACACAGGAAGTCTACTTCGAATTTAAATTAAATAGAAAATAGAAATAAATTGATTAGACGTGGTTTATAAATAATAGTACATAATTTATATAATTGAATATATTGAATTATGAGGTACTTAATTGAATATAGTAAAAGGGTCATAAGATGCTAATATTAACAATAAAAAAAATTGCAGTTTGTAATTTATGTTTTTTACGGTACATACATAGTCTTATGACATCTGGGGTCACACCCAGACCCCTGGATTATCTCAGTTTAGATCAAGAATCAAAGCAAGAATACATAGTACATGTTTTTCGAACGGGTATGTATTTCGCTGGATTTTTTGTTATTAATGAGCCACACTCGAATAATATTAATGATAATAATAATAGTAATATTAAAAATATTATTATAATTAATAATAATAATAATTATATATATATATATATATATATATATATATATATATATATATTTTTTTTTTTGAAGAGAAAAGATTTGACCCCAGTTGGGATTCGAATCCAAGTCTCCACCTCTCTAGCGTGGCGCCTTATCCACTAGGCTACCGGGCTCGTATCCGAACCAGGGAAATCTTTTCTCTTCGATACGAGCCCGGTAGCCTAGTGGATAAGGCGCCACGCTAGAGAGGTGGAGACTTGGGTTCGAATCCCAACTGGGGCCAAATCTTTTCTCTTCAAAAATAAAAAATATATTTAAAAAATATTTAGTAAACAAGAACCACTTCATAATTATATATATATATATATATATATATATATATATATATATATATATATATATATTTATTAGTACTAATTCACACTGTAGTGTGACTTTAAAGGCGAAATGTAATATGAGAAATATTAATATCAATTAATAACAATTATTTTTTTATTAATGAGAAACAATAAAATATTTGTTACAGGAGGTAAAGGACGGACGGTTTTAGTCTTGATGCCGAATTAGTCGCCGTAAAAACATGTACCATTTTATACATATTATAAAAATAGATATGATGATAGTATAATTAACAATAAAGAAATAAATGAATAATTCATAGAGAAATTACAATTTTTTATTAATAATATTATCATCATAGGTATTGTTATTAGCCATAAATTTTATTCGATTTCTATACTTTGTCTGCTGATATTTGTTAATATTTTATTTGAATTCCTTTTATATTTAATGATATTTATTTGTTGTTTACAAACCCTGATGAAGGCTTTCAAAGTAACCCGAAAAGTTGATACGATATATTTCTAATAGTTTATATTGGCCATGCTCTGAACGATTTTCTCAACGGGATTCCATTCTCGGCCTATGCTATGCTATTATGCTATTATGCTATTATGAAATAATAGGTATTAGCATACTAGTTGAATAGTAATCCATTAAATGTATGTCCAAAGTAGTGTAATAGTTCTTACAATGTTTTAAACGATAACATTGTAAATAATGATAGTGATAATGGGGTACTGGTCCAACAAGTGGGCAATGGCTACCTAGAGGTTCCATTCAAGAAACAATAGTACGGAAAATAAATATTAATCAAACCAGTACAGAATCGAACCCAAAAACTTCTAAACCAGTCCCTCGATGACCTCCACCCCAGTTCACTCGACCATCACTGCCCTCAACATTGTAAATGAAAAAAAATATTGGAGGTAGCATGGTTGGACGGCTTTTATTGAATTTTCCCTTCCGACTTCCTTGCTATTTATAAACATGCAATTCTCATATTTAATATTATTGTCTACTAAAACCATAAATAAATAAATCATCCTAGATAGTGCGGCCCCATTTAATCGCCCCCAGAACGACAGCAATCGGTTTAGCCGTCACGCGAATCACTCCATCATGGTGACGATCTCTGCAGTTACGACCTGACGATAAGAACCACCTGGGTATAAGAATCACGATAGAGTCCCCTTGATAGCCACCACAAGCTCCTAGATAACTGTGCAGTCGATATATCGAAAGGCACAACGACAATCGATACTGGGCTCGAGTCAAGGTCACTGAGTCCATCTCAATTACCGCTTACATCAAATATGGCGGACTGTGTTAATTCTCTCTGGACTACTGAATGGCGTATTTTTTTAAATCATTGATTTTTATTTAATTTTTGTGGAAAAAGGCTGAAGTTGGCTGAATTAATGTTCTATGAGGTACAGATATATAAGTATATATAAAGACCGAGACAAGAAAACTTACAATTTTACTATTACAAAAAGCCCAGCCATTTTTCGTTTGTCATCACTAACCACGAAAACTACAGAACCAATCTGTAACAAATTTTGATCACATCATTTTTATATATCCAGGATGGTGTAGCAATAATAAAATATACTGATTTCCCATTAATTTGTTATTAAAAAAGCGATAATTAGTAGATGACAAAGAAGTTTGAACATTGACCGATGGTTGGCGAACGCTATTCTACATGAGAGGGTTCAAAGGTACAATATAATATAGAGCTTGACATTGACATAAAAATTTAATATTTTAAATAAAATTGTTATTAAAAAACCTATAAATATTTGGGGAGATATGAAATGATCTCAATAAAGTTTAAAAATATGTGGCAAGCGCCATTCATCAACATAGTTTGTAATAGTAAAACTATTGAACCCATATTTACCAAATTTCAAATACATCATCTTTATAGTTCTAGAAAGGTTTAAAATTATAAAGATTTAATAATAATAGTTTAAATTTTCAGTGTTGACTGCCAGAAACAAGGTTTGCCTCACTATCTCTCATTTACTTTTATGGTTAGAAATTAAAATCCAAAGAGATGAAATCAATAAAATTATATCTGCCGAATAAAAATCATAACCAGATCAAAATGTAGATCATTCGCTTTTTAATATTGTACGTAAAAATATCATTGATTGGCCTTTTGTTGTAAGCACTGCTAATGAAGTACATTATCCACAAGAGTTTAATAATAGTCTTTTTCCATCTGGATTACTAACTCATAGATTAAAATTAAAAATTGGATGTCTAATTATGCTTTTACATAATCTTCAAGCGCCTAATCAATGCAATTTAAATAAGGTTAAAAATTACAGCTATGCTTGAAAATATACTTGAGGATATGATGCTTATTAAATGCATGCTGTAATACAAAATTTCCGTGGATAAACAAATAACATTTCAATTGTAATTCACAACTTTTTAAACAAAATACATCAAGTAAATATTATGGATTATAGTGTACGAATCCCAAGAAAGCTGAACATTTTTATATAAAACTTTTACTTTTTTTACTCAAACATAAAAATTACTTTTTCACTTAGGTTATAATTTATTTTCAATTAAAAGCGTTAAATATAATTAAAAGTAACCATAAATATATAACTTACAACATAAATTTTAAGAACCACCTATCTATGACCACGATTAACCTTAAACTTCGTCTGGCCTGAAACCATTTTGGCGCAAACTTTATAAACCATTCCGTCCTCACTAAAATAAACGTTCAAAAGCTTTCAGGTAGGCTTGAAATATTGAGTGTCCCTAAAAGCTTATAAAATTTGATCGGCGTTCTATAGTGATTTCCATTTAACTTTAACAACCAGAAACATTAGTTTAATATTAAATAAACTTTAAGATTTAAAAGTTTGATGCTGTAACAATAAATTTGGGGACCCAAAGTTTTATATTGTTTTCTTTACTTACTGTTTTCTCCAAATTAAGTTTCAGAATACTATACTATATATTTTTAATAATGAACATTATTATGATATAAAATAACAACTAATATTAAAAAAAAATATATAAAAAAAACTATCTTTAGATATTTTAGACAGACAAGGAAACTAAATGTTTATCATAACTATTTTTCACCTGAATCTTTCCCTAACAGTAACGGTTCGCCAGTTGTATACAGACTACATACCTACTGTGTAGGGCATACTATGCCCAACATATTGTTCAAATCCAAAATTCTTTGGAGAACAAAAAATTTTACTCTATCATCACTCATCAGACCTATAACACCAAATAGGCTGCGATGGGCCGGCCATGTTGAGAGAATAAAGGACGAAAGACCTCAACAGAAAATGCTGGATATGGCAATATTGGAAAGGAAGAGAAGAAGAGGTAGACCCAGAAGGATGAAGTGGCGTAAGATGCGGCGAGGTTGGGAGTTCGGGACTTGAGATTTGCTGCGGATGACCGGAAGAAATGGAAGGAGATAATTCGGAAGGCCAAGGGTCACACCGACCTGTATAGCCAGCCAGTGAGTGATTGTTACATTTTAACCGATTAGCGCCAAAACATAAGTTTTTATTTATATTTGCTTTACGAAGAATATCTTCATTTTTAATTTTCTTAATCTTCTTAATTGAAACATTAGACTCCTTGAAAGCTTCATCTGCATAGCATTCTGCATCAGTTTGAGTTTAAGTTTTTTTTTTTTGTACAAGTTTGAGCCCTACAAGGAACAGTGAACTTTTAAAAAAAAATTTAGTGACCAACATTTGCATCACCCGGCTTTATTCTCTTGTCGGATTCTTTATTCATTTTTGCTTCAAAGGCAAATATTTTTCCAAAATAGTTGAACTCTACTACATATTCTAACTGCTACTATATATACATATCCACTATAAACCTTCCTGGTAGATATGATTTTGAAATTATCCTTATTAATTTTTATAAAAGTAACGTATCGTCTGAAGGGTCTAATAATCTATCCAAAAGAATAAGAAAGTACATGCAAAGAATGAGAAAAATTTACTTTGTTCTGGGATAGCTTGTTTACTAAGAATAACCTAAGAGTACAATTCATAGGGCTATCAACTGGATTCTATAATTAATCATTGAAAAAATCTATACAGTTAGAAGTAAGATAAAGGGAAGAGACGTGACTGAACTACACATATCATACATTGCTCGGAATGTAAAATTTAAGCTCGGAAGATTGAAAATTAAGGAGGTAAAAAAATAGATATAATGGAAGTCACATGGGATGCGGTTCGAATGTATGTATTTAAAATATATAAATACAAAATTGTGCAATAATGCATTCTTTTCAAGGTAGAGATTTTTTTTATAGTATATAACCTCTTAGCATTTAATGAAGTATTAACAAATATAGTGAAGCACGGATTATCCGAATCAATTGGAGCCGAAATTGTTTTGAATAATTAAACATGTTACATTTATATAATTATATTTATGTAACAACAAAGTTTAGTTAACATGTTCCGATACAGAACACATCCACCGAATTTTTTTCTCAGATTTGCCTTTCCTTAGTTATTCTACAATGGACAGTTAAAACAACACCATTTCTATAAGGTGCTATAAATTTTTAAGTTAAGACACCATTCGCGACGGCAATAGGGCCCAGGCTGGTCAAAACCTGTGTAGCATTAATGTACAATGCTTCCATAAAGTCACTAAGTACGTTTACTCAGAACTTGACTGTTATAAGGTGCGCGGGCTCCGCCCCTAATTCTGAAATGCAGTTCCGGCAGCTTGGTCTATTTAGTTTCAAGTCTTTTATTGTGACATGAAAACTAATAAGACGGATCTATGACATGAAGAGGACCGAAGCAGGCTGTATTAGCCTTAATCGTGAATATTCTAACAGTCATACTGCGTTGTTCTTCACCCTTTTATTTCTTTTTTTTAAGTTATTTTTCGTCAGCTTATTTAACTGGTGCCGAAACCCGGGAAGACGAGGAGAGAGGACCAAGGTAGGAAAAATTTTTTCCTTTCTTTTTCCTTTTTGGTCAGGAGTAAGTGGTATTTATGGAGAACATTTTGAAGCCAGCCGTGCTTCAAATCAACCCCGAACAAGAAATAGCACGTGAAACCATGGCAGAAGCACACGCCAACACCCTGGCCTGGCTGAAGGTGAGGACAGCTACGGCGCAGGATCTCACTAATAAGTGACGGAGAAAATGAGGGAGACAGCGAGCGCCAGGAGGTTTTTTGTCTTCAAATCAACCCCCAGGAAATATTTGGGTGCCCGCGATATGGTGCATCGAAGACCTCGAGGCCCACCGTGGAGAAGCAGAGAGGCCGAAAGGAGAACCGATAATCTGGTAGTAGTTTGTGGCAAGCCACTGTGTCCCCGCACAAAGTGCTTTGATATTGCGATACATGTTTATAGCCCATGGAGATCAACAGGGTATATAGGGACATCCGAGGTGTCGGATACTGAGAGAGAGGACCCAGGACTAGGGAGCAGCGGAGACGAGGGAACTGGCTGACGGGAGCGGAGCGGCCGGAGGAGGGCGGCATGGACGGGTGGCGGCCTGAGGAGGGTGTCAGAGGAGAGGCGACGCATCTTAGAGGTAAACAATGTGAGGGGCGAGATATCATCCGAGTGGAGCGAGGGGTAAGGTGTCTGGTGGACACCGGGAGCTCCAGCACCATCCTGAGTCGGCGAGCGGCGGAGCGTTTGAGTGGCTGCAATGGAGCACTCCAGTAAGGGTATGTTCTTGTATAATTATCTGGGTGGCCCTTGTACCATTGAGGGGGAGATAGATGGATTTAGGGAAATGGTCGGACAGGGGGGAAACTAGTGTGCCATGTAATGGGGGAATGTCCATCATACAATGCCATATAGGGTGCGATCTATTAGAAAGGGTAGGGGCCAGAGTGAGGAATAAGGAGGGAAGGTGGAGCGTTAAGATGGGAAAAAGCAATACAGGTGTTGCTCGGTATAAAAGGGGAGAAGAAAAGGCAAATTGGGTGGTAGACAGAGCGGAAGACTGGAGGGGGAAGATTTTAAGAGAGTTCGATGACATTTTTCAAGGAGGGCGATAAAGTCTGGTAGGGCGGAGCATGAGATACCGCTGAAGGAGGAGCGGGTTACATATGTTAAAGAAAGGAGATACCCACAGGCGCTCCGCAAGCATATCGGGAGGAGATCGAGGACCTGAAGCGACAAGGGATCGTCGTCGATAGCACTTCCCCCCCTACAATAGTCCGCTCTGGGCCGTGAGAAAGAAGAGTTCCCCGGGGAGGAGAAATATAAGACTACCGCAAAACTAAACGAGAACACCCGGGACGAGAAATACCCTATCCCCAGATTCGAAGACATCTTAGATAGGTTAAGTGGGGCTAAGATATTTAGCGATCCGAATGAACCCCAGGGACCAGTGTAAGACGGCGAGCGAGGGCACTACGAGTTCACCCGATGCCGTTTGGGCCTTAAGAACGCGCCCATTACTTTCCAGAGGATCATGGATGAGCTCCTGAGGGGTCTGGATGAAAGTATGTGCCAGATTTACATGGATGATCTCTGGTTTTCAGTTCGGAGGGCGAGCATACATCTCAGGGCGGTATTCGGGAGAATTCGGGAATTTGGCTGAAGCTTTCATTGGAAAAGTCGCGGCTGGGGGAAAGCGAAATTAGTTTCCTGGGGCATACGATATCGGAAGACGGTGTGAAGCCGGATAGAGGGAAAGTGGAGGCAATCGCGAGAATGGCAATTCCGCGGGACGTTAAGGGCATACGGCGGCTACTGGGTTCCTGAATTACTACCGTAGATTTATCCCCGAGATGGCGAGGTTTCCTAGTTCCGTTAAACAACTTATTGAAGAAGGGCAGGAAAAATTTTTATCACTCCGGAATGGAAAAAATAACATCAGGCGCTGCATGGAGGAGCTGCAGAGAGAGCCGGTATTAGCCTTCAGGACTTCAATAAGGTGTTTACCGTAACTACGGATGCGAGCGAATTACGCGTTGGGGGGCGGTGTTATCGCAAGAGAACGAGAAAGGGAGAGGCCGGTAGCGTATGCGAGCCGAAGGTTGATCTATCGTATTTCACGTGAACTCGGAAACACGGCCTACAATGTCTGATAATAAACTAATAAAAAAAACGTATGCATTAAAAAAATATATGTGTTTTCTTCAAATCAACCCGGATATTTGGATATCCGGATAATTGGAGTTTCACTGTGTATATATATATATATAAACAAAAACAATAAATATGATAATAAACTGATAAATATTCTATAGCCAAAACGTTTTAAAAAAGTGCGTATTTGGAAATAAAACGAAGAAAGAAATACGGGAAGTTGTGAAAAGCGAGAGAGCGGTGAAGTGATCTCTGACATGAGTTATTTCCTAGCGACTTAGTCCTTTCAAAGCCAGCAGAGGTCCCGGACAAAGAGGACTCGGGATAAAGAGAAGGTCCTGGGCCTCAAAGAAGACCTGACATTAGTTAATGACATCCCCACCAGGGTGTGCTCTCGTTAGCCTAATGGATGTTAGGCTCCTGAAGCTGATTGGCTTCATCAAATTGTGTAAAATAGTATTTTATTTAGCAGTTTTGTTGTTCCTTTATTTTAGCATTAATTTCATTTTCTTTAGAAATAATATTACTAACATCCTAATTCATCTCTTGTTAGTATTTTTATCTTTATTTTGTTTGTTTTCATTGTTTTAAATTATGTTCAAGATGTAGAAGAGATAATAATAATTCAACCACAAATTTCATCTATATTGCATCTTTTATATTTTATATATTCGGTTGTCAGAAAACAGTGTGTGAGTTTTAGGAGGTACTGACAATGGGACGTTTTGACTAGCAACAGATTTTAATGCCGATTTTTGTGAGGGTATTAGAGGGACCTATGATAGTGCGAAACTAATACCATGGCCGGCCATGAGCATTGGGAGCCGACAAAAAAAAAAGAAAAAAAAAAAAAAAAAAAAAAAAAAAAAAAAAAAAAAAAAAAAAAAAAAAAAAAAAAAAAAAAAAATAACTTTTTATTTTTTGCTTAGCTTTTTACTTCTTTTTTTTACCCTTTCAAGGACGTTAACATATTTGAAGTTGAGATATTATCAACAATTTTTCAGGGCCGTAACATT
Organism: Euschistus heros; assembly: GCA_003667255.2. NCBI lineage: Eukaryota > Metazoa > Arthropoda > Insecta > Hemiptera > Pentatomidae > Euschistus > Euschistus heros. Next base: position 721,081 of record RCWM02000153.1, on the reverse strand, counting down.
TGCTGTGTTAAACCGATTGAAATAATCCAGTTTTTAGTGGACAATTAAAAAAAAAAAAATTCCGAGGTAAACTATAACTTGAGATATTTCAATATGGTGAAATCCTGCGACCTCCGCATTTGAGCTAAACTATGCAATTTTACGGCTTCTAGAAGCGCTTAAAATTTAGTTTCAATTGGTGGCGAAATCTGGGAGACAGCGCAAATTATTTAAACCTTAAATTGACAGCCTCTTGCCTTCTAAAATCCTAGAAAATCTTATCGGTTAAAATTTTTAATTTTTGATACCGACCAAATTTGGTTTCTACATGTTTTTTTTTTTGTTTTTTTTTAAGGAATCTGGAAATTTTAGTTTTTAGTTTAATAATTTTCCTCAACTATATTTTTGAGAAAAATATCCTAACTTTTTTTTTCTGCTATTGAACACATTTCTTCAAATAAATAATCTAAAAATATGCCATGTTATAGTTGAAAAACTCTATATATTATACTAATATAAGGGATCTAACGTTTACAGCAAAACTAATAGAGGGGGAAATATTGGGTTCTTAGTGCGTTCGGTGGATTACTGTTTTGTATTGTCAACACTTTGGTTCTTTGGTTCTCATCCAAGCAAACCTCTTTTTATTTTTTTAACCATATAAACTTGATATTATTTTTTGACTTTTAAATCTGTGAGTTACAAAGCAAAACGTCTCCTTGTGAGTAAATGCATATGTTATCCGTTATTAGTGGATTCAAACATATACAAATGCTTTGCTTAAACTTTTTTTCTTTAACTTTGAATCTATATTTACACCTGTTAATCAAAGTAATTCAGATTCAATTGATAAAATATTAATTTCTTAGCGTGACAGCCAGTAGGGGTTGTAGAATCCTGTAGCGCCTAACATTTCTTCTTTTTGACTTAGCTCAGGGGTTCCCTAATCCAGCTCGTTTTCAGCTTTCCCTTGTTGTTGTCTGAAATATGAGCTGTAGCTATGTCGTTTATGAGTGTGTTTTCCGTGTAATTTTCCGTGAAATCGATAGTATATTACGCGTTTGTTCATTAACAGTTGCCATGCAAATGCCACTGCGAAGAGCTTACCATGCAAAATGCTTATCAGGGTGTTTTCGTGATATTCCTAAATGTTTATACGTGAAAAATTTAAAGTTTTTTTCCCTATATCTGCGATGCGTTGGTCCAAATTAGTTTCGGTAAGTAATTATAAGTGTTCATTTTGTGTCTAAGCTGTAGCTTTCAATGTTTTGATAAAAGTGAATACAAAAAGCCTAGCCTTTGATTAGTAGGTTTTCCATTTGTCTTTATGTGTGGACTCCATGTCACATTTTTTGAATCGGTGAGTTGCCTAAGTAAACTGGAGGACATGTTTCATATCGATGATTATGAGTTATGATTCATTATAATTTATGCGGGTTTCAAAATGTACTGTAGAGAGATTGCCTTAACTGAATTCATCTTAAGAAAAGAATTAATAACGCTGATATTGATTTAAAATAGTATAAAATAGCTTTAACTGTATTTATATGTACGGTGATGCAATCGAAGCAAATTATTGGAACATGTTTATGAGGGGCAATTTTTGTCAAATTTTTGTTTATGTGGGCAAGATTTTTTATTAAATCTTATTTCATCATTATACAACGTAAAACATTAATATAGTACGTAGAAAAGCGATAAATCGTTTTAAAGACTTTTTATTTACCTATGGAGTTCCCTCAACAAGATTCTTGTTTACTTGAGGTTTACATGATGGTATAGAAAGATCAATACAATAAGGATTGATGAATTAATTACCACTTCTATAGGAAATATTTTATTCCAAAACGTTTCGAATACTAAAAATTCATCTTCAGTTCTTAAAAAAAAAAAAAAAAAAAAAAAATTCAAAACATCCGCACTTTGTTACCTGGATTACATATAATAATGTTTTCAAAACTGTGAGACAAGAAATGAAATATATTGATATTTAAATGAGTAGATCTAACAGATATCTGAAGTATATCCACACTGGAAGTGGATGATTCATAAATGTTCCACTAGAAATAAAAAAACCGTCCAAAACCAAACTAGATTGCTTAAATGACCAGATAAACATTTCTAACAGCCCCATTTTTAATTTGTTTCCAATAGGAAAAATCCTATTATTCATTGAGAGAATTCCATGGTAAAAACGCCAAACATTTAACCTACCTGACCCTTCCCCTTCTACTATAGAACTGAATTTGAATGCATAGCATTCGAAACCAGTTTTGTAATAAAATCATTCCATTAGAAAGGGCAACTAATTTATCCTAATTAGATTCATGTTGTTGTTAGATGGGGCTTAATGTCCTTAAGTATTACAATTAGGGCAGGGTATTGCAGAGTATTCATGGGTATTCTAGCCAGAGTGAGGTCAGGATTCATGCCGTGGATCCGCTACAAAATAAATTTCAAAATGCCCAGGTGGGATTCGAACCCTCGTCCTTCTGTAGCGGGCATGCCGAGACTATACTACATTCAATTCCCTTTTTCCATCCCTCCCTATATAGCGCCTCCGCTTCGGTTGATCCATATTCGCCCATGCGATCGCTTATTCTATCTTTCCATTTTGTACTAGATCTTTTTCTTCTTCTACCTACACCTTCGCATTCGAGTTAGATCATTGATTTATATTAAGAACACACTAAAAAAGTAAAATGAAGAATGCAAAATATGAAATTCTATCCGATGAAGGCTTGGATGTACTCGTATGATGAGACGTCAGCTCATTAGAATAATTAATAATTATTTCGTGGAAAAGTCAATAGAATAGTAACCTCTTTAGAATTTAAACAAAAATTGATGGTAAAAGATTAAACTTCAAGCGATGTACGAATGTAAAAGTAAAGCCAATTAACTAAATTTTGACTACAATCAATGGATTTATTATTTAAAAATCCGTTAAAAAAGATCATTTAATGTTCATATTTTTACCTTAAACTATTTTAAAAAAATATATTTAATTGGACGAAACAACAAAGTTATTGTAGAATAACCAAATCTGCTATATATTTGTCAAATACCACTCACTCATTTAACACGAAATCTCAGAAACCAATGAACGGATTGGAATGAAATTCGATATGTAGCTTCCTCTAGGACCGTAGGTGCTCGCTAAGAAAGGAATTTTGAAAAATCGGCCTGGATCGCGGCTAATTCGCGAAAAATGCGACTACAATTTTTATTGGGTGAATAATAATAATAGATTAATAGTCATATGGTATATTTAGATAAGCTAAGTTAAAAAATAGGTTAGATGTTTAAGCCGAACACTTTGACCACAAATTAAGTTCCTTATAGTTGTAAACAAACAAAAATATGATCGATGTCGAAACCCTATTGTATGGTACTTTCTATGAACTCATGGTGTCTTCAGAGGTGTACCCTTACAAGTTTGAGTTGTTTCGTGACGAGAAGCTCTTAAAAGACTTATGTTAAAGAGGGATTATGTTTTCTGATGATGACGTGTAAGGCCAGTTCGATGTTTATGGATACAGTATTAACATCCCTCAGTGTGTCCCAAACACCAATACACCAATTAAGAAAAGTGTGTCTGCAGCTGATTTTTACGTCTTAATGTTGATTGAAGAACCTTATTTACTTTGATTTCGTAATCTCCTCAACCAATTTATGTTTTATACGTACTCGAAAATCGAAACAGAAAGACTAATGTTTATTCAAAAAAATCAAAAAAGTTGAGAAGTTAAGACTATATTCACTCAATGTATGCCATAAGAAAAGCTGATGGTCTGGTATCAGATCTGGGTAAGATGGTAGACCTGCCTCGAATATTCGCTGGAGGACTGTTAAAATAATATAAAATTAACTTTTGCAAATTGTCAAATTTACTTATTCAAATTATTCTTAGAATGGAATTCTTTAGGTTTATTTAAGTAATCATAATTATCATCGTTAAGCTTAACTTTTACTAATTTATGTTGTCCTTAATCGTTATGATTTTAAACCGTAGCGGAGCAGGGTACTTTCAGCTAGTAAATTTATATAACAATAAAATAATAAATAAAAATATCAAAATTCGCATTCGGGTTCACTCAGTCAATCAACATAGTTCTTCTTTTTCCGATGAGGGCTTCCATTGTATATAACGAAATTTCAGCGCATTAAATTAATTAATAATTATTTAGTGGAGAAGTAAATAGAAGTAATTTAAGTAATATACTTTTATTGTGCCAACGTTTCGTTAGGGCTAAAAAACAAAAGAAGTTCTGACTTAAACTAAAGGAAATTTAAATAAAATAGAATAGTCATACCAACGTTATCTCCTTTTCTAGATATTAAAAATAGAAGTAAAATAAAGAATGTTTATTTTTACTAGAATCACACCTCCAAATTTCCTTGTTTCTAGCATGATCCCTCCTTAAGAAATTATTGGTGAGATATGACTAGAAATCCATCTCCACTATTAATAATAGGTTTCTAATACTCAATTAATAGCCATCCTATAAAAGTCATTACACTTTCAACTATTGCGGTTTTATTTTTTGTTTGTTTTCTTTTACTGACAATTCTTTAAAATATATCACAATAATATTATATAACGATAGATTGAGGAAGTGATGAAAGGTGATTTCGGATTTCATGGTTGATTTTTGTGATGTTTTAATATCTATGAAGACATATACAAAGTTCTATATATGTCTTCATCCGTAACTCTAATCAATGGTTGGTGATGTAATGGTTACGTTCCACATTATGAGCATTAATAACATCTTAATTATATATTGTATGATTTTATTATTAGGATTCAGCTATTTAAGGAACTGGAAGCTCCAGGAAATAAAGGAGCTAGAGGATTGTATGTACATATGACCTGGAACCTCTCCAGGAGCCCACGTGCGGGCACTTCACATGTTCATCGAGACCACTCTTTTGTAAACCTTTCTTTTCCCTATGTACTTTTTTTTATCTTCGTCCTGTAAACTAGAACTTCGTGGGATCGAGTGCAGGGCAAACTGTGACCGAAAGGGACAGCGCTGCTCTTGAAACTGTGTTTCTTTCTTTCGTGTTACGTGAATTATTAAATTCATTTTAGTTTTCAATATCACATCATCTCATAGAAAAAAAATATATATAAAAAAATGAAAACAAAAATTACTCTTTAATTCATTTTTTTGGCTTTATACTAGAACATATGTACAAAGATTAAACTTCAATTGATGTACAAAGATTAAGCTGAAATTAATTTACAAAATTTGAACTACAATCATTAAACACATCCGATTTAAATTTATAGCTATATTATTGTTGCAGTAAATTAGATAGAGAGCTGTTAAAAAAATATAAACAAATAAACAAATAAGAAAAAACTCCATTCTTTTAATACTTGAAATCTCTATAACCTAATATGGAGAAATCGTACGTGTATTTTAAAAGTGACACAAATCAAAAATCTTAATTAAGAAAATTTTAAATCGCATGTGAGATGTAGGGATTTAAATTTAATTCCTTACATTTATATATAATGCCTATAAATAACTCAAAAATACTGATTTGAATCAAAAAGTTGAGTCACTTTTGAAATACGTGTGCGATATATTTAAACACACACACAAAAAAAAGGGTCTTCAAGCTATGCAGAACAAAACTATCCACTTTTTGAGGTTTTGAATACATTTTTAAAAAAATTATAGAATATGGAACATGATCAACGATATGCATTAACCATTTCCTTTTCTCAGCTGATTACCGAATACATGCATATCCTTCCTCTATAACAATATATTAAGAGCTTTACCGCTCAAATAAAGTGTTTTTGAAAGAAATTAAATTGACTCTGGATATGAGTTGGTCCATTTTAAAAATTTCTTAATGAGAAAATAAGGGAGAGAAAAAAAATAGAAAAATTCAAAACAGGATCAAGCGAGGAAAAGATATTTAAGAGTAAAATACGTTTTGACCAAGAGTAAAATACAAATAAAAGTATGAATTATGTAGTACTTGAAATTAAAATTTGAGAATACGGACTTCAGTGCCATCATAGTTTAACCATAATAAAGAAATTTTAAAAAATAAATAAATAAAGTACTTTTCAGAGATATTATCTAGGAAATTTTTAACCTTTCAATAGTAGACGGGATACTAGGTGTGCTAGACTAGGTGTAGACGAGATGAGTTTATTATGTTTGGCCTTATAGATTTGGTTTAAATGTTGTATAAACATACCAGCTCCCTGTAAATTACAAACAACTTATTTAAATGACATTAATTAGACCTATTGTGACACACTGAGTTCAGCTTTGGGGCTCCAGTAAACCTTGCAATTCTTCTGGTATCCAATTGTTGCAATAAAAAATCCTTCATAAAAGCCTGAAAGATGCTTATTATGTCATAAAAAAAATGTATCCATAAAGCTTTTGAAGTGCTACTAGTGAATAGTTCTTTAAATGTTTTTAACACCATTTTCCTCAAATTTACTTCTTGTATAAAATATATACAGTTGTACATTAATATCAATAAATATTAAAAAAAAAAAAGTGTGATAGAAGGGCTAACTAACCAGTGTAAAGGTGCATTTACACTACGCTGACGTGACGTGTTGACAAATCAGTTGACGTGTTACGAAAAAATATAAACCATTATTTAGAATGAAAGTGCTCACACTACGCTGACGTGTTGTGTTGTGTCGCGGCACACTTATTGACCCGTCAGCACCAAATATAAATTCCCATATCTCGTCAGTAGGCATCAGGTCCGTCAGCAATGAACAATGAGGAGCAGCTCATCGAGCATGTGAAGAAATATCCATTTCTTTTTGACCAGTTTCAGAAGGAGTATAGGAATAAAAAAAAACACGAAACGAGGCATGGGAGGAAATAGGAGGAATGTTGGTAATATCAGGAAATAATTACATTTATTTACTAATTAATTGCAAATTTGACTGTTTTATTTATTTAAAAATATTTTTAAACACTTTAAAAGCACGTTTAGTGATTCTTTAGATTTGCCATAGCATAAAATTTGGTTTATTAAACCAATGGTTGCAACAGATGGTTATTTATCTTGTAAAATGTAAAAAATGACGAAGGTGTGATCCAACAAATTAAATTAATATATTTTATATACAATTGTGAAAATTGCAATTGAATCAATTATTAAAACCATGAGAACATTGATAATGAATGACCTTCAATGGTTGGTCAAAAAAAAAAAAAAAAATAATAATAGTAATAATGTTTCATTTGTTCTATCATAAATTTGAAAGAAAAAAATACTACAATATTTTTGTAGTTTTACTTTATATTTAAATCAAATATAAACAGTTGACACGCGATCAATAGAACCAGTAGACAGTTCTAAATCCGGTAGAAACCTAATCACAGCTAAAATTCAATAAAAATTTAATCATTACTGTTTGACAACTAATTTCCAGGAATCAATCACCAAATCTAATAATAGTTAAATTTCAATCATTATTAGTTCACTAAAAAGTCGAAAGAAAGATTTAATGATTAATAATGATGTAATTGATTTCCGGAAATTAGTTGTCTAATAGCTATAATTAAATTTGAATGAAACTTTAGCTATGTTTAAATTATGCCTAACTCTGCCGGTAGGGACAAAAGTGTGTTTATATATTATGAAATTAAAATTTAAATCGGTCTGCAACTGTTTATAGGGTGCATCCATATTCTCCTTGAGTTGTGAGCGGCTATAAAAGCTGCTATCACAGCAATATACCCTTCCTCTTCATCTAAAATTCTCATATTCATTCTGCAAAGATGTGCACATTGTGAAAACCAAATAAAAACTGGCATGAATTCGTCACGACACGTCAGAACAGTGTGCACACAATGGCTGACGCTGACGTGTTAACACGAGTACTAGAGCGCGTGTCAACACGTCACGTCAGCGTAGTGCGAATGCACCTTTAGTGTCAGCATCGTATGTGCTGGTACCTCCAAAAATTCAAAACATGACCTGGAATGATGGGTAGACTTAAGGCAAATAGTATGGTTCCAGCCAAGTGTAAAATAAAAACGAAAATATTTAGCTGGGGTAACGTATAGCTGATTGTCCATTGTCCGAATGATAATATTTTTCTAAATATAAGTAATGTGGAAAGTAGGAGAAAATAATGAAAGGATAAAAAACTACTTATGGCTTTTGTAAGTAATAAAATTTTATGTTTTTATTTATTTTATTACTAACCGCATCTACTCACATGACTCATTAGCGGCTTACTTCGCATACTAAATTTTGTCAAACAATTTACAAAATTTCAGAAATTCAAAAATGTTTATGATTTTGTCTTCTGTGTCTTCCAGTGCTTTCTTTATCTATACTATTGCATTTTGTTCTTGGGTCAGAGTATAGTTAACATGTTGTTTCAAAGTGTTTCAATGTAGGTGCTATCATGCACGTTGTAAAAATCGGTGGCTTTAGGTTTCTCATCAGGTAACCGTGGGTGAAAATAAAAAAAGATTCAGTATATATTTTATTTAAAGTAGCTGTCCATTTTAGTTGTTTCAAATTTACCAATCAATTCTAAAACAGCATCATCTCCATCCATCTTCAAAGAACAAAAGTTGCATTGTTCTCCTTTCGATGACGGTTGAGCTACACTGTTATGAACTGGTAAACATTTAAAATTAAAAAAAAAAAAAATTAGCTTTTATAGTTAAGGTTTTAAATCGTCAACAAGGCCAATAGAGGATTCAATAATATTGACTTTGTCTTCAAGGTTAAGAATATTTCGTTTCTTTTCAACATTGTACGAAACCTGTTGCAGAAAACATGAAACCACAAATCACGGGATAACCAAACACGGAAACTAAACAGACACGAAATCACTTTTTTTACTTTGATTATTACCTGGAGTTTAAATCAAAATAGAATTTTTTAGTCAACCTGAAAAATTTCAAGCCAAACAGTATGGATAATTGACTATCCGACCAATCGAGGTTATGCTGTACTTAAAATTAAGATTTAAGAATACAAACCCTTAACAGGGCAATTGTCTAAGCAAAAAAATAAAATAAATAATCATATTTTATAACTTCAATGCTTAACTTGCTTCAATTAGAATTCCTAAACTATTCTAAAAAAAATATTACGAAATTGGTTATTAAAACACCTGAGTAATTTTAGTGCTTCATACCATTCCACATCCATTTCTACCGGCCCACTATGGAAAATAGTAATCTACAGCAAAGAGAATAAGAGGAAGACCAATGCCAGCTGCTCAAGGTGGAGGGCAATCTGAGACGTCTGGGAGAGAGAGGTTGGTAAAGAAAGGTGGTAGTTCGGTGAGAATGAGAGAGGGATCATTAGTGAAACTAATAGGGCTGTAGATTAAAATAAATAAGAATACTATTTTTATTCTGAATATTTAATAGAAATTTTATATTGTAATTATTTGAAGTTGAATAATGTTAAGCAATGTGATTGAAAGTCATTATAAAAAAAATTATTAAGTTTGATATAACGTGGATGGATGACGAACTGCGAGCAGGGGTGCAGTGGCAGAGGGGATATTGCACAACCTTTTTTAATTTCCCTCTTCCCCCTCTCCCTCTTCCCCAAGACCAAGACTCCATCTGCTGGAGGAGGGGGGGGGGAGGGGAACGGAGTAAATCCTACTCCAATAACGCTTCAGGCCACCCACCCTTTGCGGTAGAGTGGAGGATATGGCCATAACAGCCTCTCTATATTCTATTGCTCCTTTCTTCTATCTCTTAAAACAAATAATTTAAAATTAAAAACAGATAAATTTCATACATTATTTTAATAAATTACCAAGTTTAAACACATAAAACAAAACAATTTATTTTATTATATCAAAGATTAATAAATCTGTATAAATGCTTGGGGTAAAACAAAAAATGTTACTAAATAGAGTATTAGTAGGACATTAAATTCACTAAATGTAAATATTTCCGCAGAAATCAACCGCATGAATTTTGATCATCTATAAACATGAACATTTGAAAAATTAGACATTTGGCGACATAATAGTCTTTATTATTAAATTCAATAATTTATAAGATATGAGTAGAATTTTGCCCTTTTGAATCACTACCCATATTGTGAGGTGTTTAACATTAAAGATGCGTTGTGGATACTTATTAAAACATGAAAATACTTATAATATGAACTAAAAGATTTTTTTTTTTTTGCATCTTTCAGCTTATAAAAACATCTAAATAGTTATATTAAAGAAAACATCTACATAGAATAAATCTTTCTACAAACCATCTTTTCCCAGCCATTTTCTTAGCTACACATTGTTTTTCCATCTATATCCCTGGAGTCATGTAGGATGAAAACCTTTCCTGGAAAGATCACTCATCACAAATATACTGTCGTTCAAACCCTACCCTAAGACAGTTCCATTATTCCCGTAATCTCCTTGCTATATGCTCTCACCAACTCTTAGTATCTTTCCTTATCGACTTTGACTTTCATTATGGTCGTTTGGTTTATTATATGATCTCTGGTGAACTGATTGCAATATCTAAAATATGAATGCATTATTTTCTGTGATTTATTTACAAGATTTATTCTGACCTCTACTTCAACTATTTCTGTCTTCCCAGACATGTACATGAAGTCCATTCCAATTTAAATAATTTTAAGTTGGGTCAGGTTGTGTCATACCCTGTCGCAGTTAGACTCCCAACTTCTGCCTGACATCAGAATATATTTATCTATGCATTTGTCTTGAATTAATAGTTGCCTGCCAGAGAGCATTCTAGTTTCTCATTGTGTTAATCTAAATCTAAAATTATAGTTTGTATCATATTTACAATACCACCAATCATAATATTTATATATATATATATATATATATATATATATATATATATATATATATATATATATTATGTTATAAAGTTCAATTTAAAAAGTGAAAGTTATATCAGGAAGGTATAAATATAAAAAACCTTAAATAACAAGGATGGGTTAGAATTTAGATGTATTTATAAAAATACATTTATTTGCAATATTATAGTAGTTTCATAATAATATTGCTTCTTAATTTATTGTACAAATACATCTAAGACTCCTAAAAGTTTAGGCAGATAGGTAATTGCCCGGGTTGGGGGTGAGACAAGACAACTACCCGAGGGCACTAGCCCACTCAGAGAGCCTTTAGAAGTTCTAACTTCCTAACCGACTTTGGCTCGAGTACATTTTCATTGGAACGTGATACTGACCACATCACAACTCCGGGTCTAGTATCTGACACTGTTCTCTCCTTCCTTTGTGGTTGTAGTAGTATCAAGTCTTAGATAGTTTTCTAACTGTTAAATGTCACTTAAATTTATTTAGAGCCGCTTTTATTTGGAATACATTTTTTTAAATATTTTCAACTAACAGGAAATAATTTTCTTGTAGCTCAACCGAGATTACGTTTTATGAAATATTTTAATTTTGATTTTAGCTAACGCTACTAAGTTATAATATTTATTTAGCAAATAGAAAATTATTGTTCCTATTTATCCTATATAAATAACCTATTATTTTCGAAAATAGCTAACTTCGAATCTGATATATAGTGGCATAAAAAATATCTATATAACAAAATAAACGATTGAAACAGTATAATCTCACTCAACCGATCTTTTTACTACCAAGCCCATGAATATCATGGATTTTTCGCTTCGCCTGTTAGTCCGAGATTTCGGACAAAAATAGTTCCTTTATTCAAAACAATAAATATCATTTGACATTCCACTTCATTAAACGTCTTAGTTTCACGGAACAGGCAGATTAATCTGAGGAGTGGATGACCCATCGGTGTAATTATCTTAAAATTTGATAAATACCCAATTTTTATGAGTTGGTAATCCAGATGGATAGAGAATATTAGGAAACATACGGATAATGGACTGCATTATCAGTGCTTACAACTAAATACCTATGAATCATATTTTTAGGCACAATTTCAAAAAGCAAAGGATCAAAATTTTGATTTGGTTACCATTTTTGTTCGGTAGTAATAATTTTACTGATTCCATTAAGTTCGATTTCAAACCATAAAAGTATGAGACAGGGTGTCAATCCTCGTTTCTGCCACTCAATATTGTACTTTAAATTTTTACTATTGTAAATTTTGTTATGGCTGTGAAGATGATGTAGTTAAAATTTAGCACAAATGGATTCGTTAGTTTCACCTTTGTAACCTTTCATGTAGAATGGCACTCCCAACTAACGGCTTACTGTGGGTAACAGTGAAATTCTCAAATTTCACTGTTAACCACGTTTGTCCCATTTTTTAATTACAAATTAATCGGATAATCAGTAGATTTTATAATTGCTAAGCCTACCTGAAACTTTAATGATGATGTCAGTAAAATTTGGTAAAGATTGGTTCAGTGGTTTTGGTGGTTAGTGATTACAAACGAAAAATGGCTTTTGGAACATTTCCTTTATCCAGGTATATTTAATGTAGCAATCATGAAGAACATACCATCTATTATTATAAGGAATTATGATAAACTAACTTTTGTTATGGTACACGGAACTAAATATGAGTGAACACAACGATGTTCCATGAAATCCAGTAATTAAATAGGTCTTGTAATTTATACTAATAAAATAAAATACATGGTGAGCATATTTCAATTGAATAGGGGATATTATGACTTCCTAGCCGTTTAATAAAACGAAATTACTTTCTTTTTACTCTAGTTCCTTAAGGATGATAAATGAGTACGCTGAAGTTAAAACAAGAACATTTTATTTCTATTTAATTTTCTTTCATTTTCATTCTATTTCTTAAGAATATTGCTATTATTGTTTTGTTTTTTTATGTTTGTGTATATCGTCGATAAACATCTAGACTATGGAATGTAAAAAACCGCTTTTTATATATTCCGATCATTTAAAACTCGTTATTGATTTTGGACATAATCAAATAGTTTGCACAATCGATCCTTTAACAGGGTCATTTCTCTCCTTTCAGAAGTGAATTAACATTCCTGAGCTCACCACAACATACATCAGTTCTAGGCAAAAATAAAATAAAAAATGCGTTTTTTTGAATTCGATAATTAAATTTGTATTTTCCATTTTAATTACTGATTTCTAATATATATATATATATATATATATATATCTGAAATTATTGTTTTAAGACTATTGTACTATATTACTCCACGTTTAAATTGTTCCTAGGAAGCAATAATCCGGAAAAAAAAAATAGTTTTCATTTAAAAAATCCTAACTTATTGAAAAAAAAAATTGGCTATTTATTGAAATTTATAACTCAATGCAAAATGAAATAAATAATAATAATACACAGTTTTATACCAATGAAATTTAACAATTTACAAATTTTTAAGACATTAAGTTAATACACGTTTTGAATAGAACAGTTTACACTAAAGGTTAATGTTGAATAATAAATTAAAAGGAATAGTATACATCTATAACAGTAGAAAAAGTAATGTAAAAATGAGATGATATAGCTCATAATATTATATAAATTGCTTGTAATGCGACTACCCATTGGTAGCACTTAAACGAAAGTTCTATATTAGAAGGCCCCGTGGCCATCTTCTTTTCAGTCACATCGAAGGGTTATCTGGAATAGAATGGGATGCAAGTTGAGATATTCATGGATTTTAATGATTATGGAGTTTTTACTGTGAAAGGATCGATTTCTGATTTGGAGTAAATATTTATTATTATTACATGCGAATTGACCTTTTAGGATCACGCAACAACTTTATTTCCACTTATTCTTTTCATTGCCTTTATTTTCCTCTGACTACAGCAGAGTTGCCCAAACTTTTTTGTGTCGTAGACCCCTTGCCATGTTGTTCCGTGTTGGGTAGACCCCCTACTTACCTGATATTGATTTCCTGTAAATTTCGAACTGTAGTGAAGTTTAGTGTTAAAAACTTAAAGTAAAAACACATGTTAATTTATACATTTATTATTTGAATTTAAATTAAAACTACTCAAAATAAAATTTCGTATCTGTTATGTAAAATATACGTAACATTAAATAAACATAAAATAAACTATAAATAAAATAACATAAGCAATAGGTCAATATTTTTAGTGAGAAGGATGAACCTAATGCTTTAATAATAAATTATCAACATTTGGCGTCAATTTTGTAAGGGTTAATCTTAAATCTACTCGGCTAATGATGTCGAGTCTGTTTCTTTTTTTCGTTAGGAGATTGGTAACAGCGCTGAACCCCTTTTCCACTAGGTATGACGATGGAAAGGAAATTAAAAATGTCCTCGCTATATTCCATAATACGGGATAAGTAACGGGTATGTTGTTTTGCAGTCAGAATTGCTGATATCCGTTTTTAAGCTGAACCTTAAGTTCTTCGTTTTTTACTTAGTTCAGTCAGTTCCTCTTGTATTATGGCATCCGTTTCTTCTATGTCACCATATGGATTAATTATCCACGGTGTTATTACCATAGTCAAAATATCCTCAAACCTAGATTCAAAATCTGAATAGAGGGCATTTAAATGTTGAACGTAAGTTGAAACGTCGTCTTCCTGGCAGCTTGTCTATGACAAATTGGGGAACTGAGAAAATTCGCCCCGTCTAATATTTTGCTTCATTAGTTTAACTCTGGCAAGAAACGCTGATAAGGTGGACTTTGTTTTACCTTAAGATATGAAGACTTACATCATACTATCTTACATAACTTACATAGGTACTATCAGTGTATGTGTTGAGATCAACTATCATGGACCCCCATTTTCATTTCATGGACCCCCAAATTTTTTTTCGCAGACGTAGACCTCTTGCAGGTTGTCATAGACCCCTAGGGGTCGATATAGACCACTTTGGGAATCACTGGTCTACAGTGCTCCTTTATGCATTCACTAGTCTGCTTCATTTGATCTGTCTACGTTCGTCCGCTTCTCTTAGGTCTTCCTTCAGCTTGAAACCCTACTCTACACCCAAACGTACCTCTTTCTAACATTTGGGACTCTGTAATTTTCAACCGTTCCAGGTCTTTCCTAACTTCATTAATCCACGCTCTAGTGGTCTTCTTCTTCCAGAGGTAGTTGAGTATCTGTTTTGTTAATTGGTCTTCGTTCATTTTGTACAAATGTTCGACAAACGTCAATCTCCTCTTCCGCATAGTCTTTGCGATTCCACATTCTGATAGACTTTTTTGTTGGATAAGAGATGAATTGGATGGTTTATTGGAGCCAAAAAGCTCAGTTCCGTACTTCGAAATAGATTTAAAATGAGTATTTTATAATTAATTAGAAGCTTTTAACGTTTGTTTAGTAAATGTCAAAGAAGTCTAAAAATAGAACTTTCTTGTTTTAGTCTTCTAGGTCTGTTTAACAGGAATTAATGAAATATCAATAAACGATATTGTAGGACAAAAAGTGGTAAGTTTACAACGAAGAGCAGAAGTTATTTGACACGATTTCGACACCATGTTTGCAGATTCGTTCAATAAGATTAGGATACAATGAGTGGATCATTATGTTCTAATAACACACATGTAACATTAGAGTATGTGGTGACCTTCAATCACTTTTAATAAGAATAAATTTTGCAACAAATGAAACTACTATCTGCATAAAATCCAATTTACTCAATTAAAAATATTGGGTTGGCAAATTCTGTTCTGTTTTTAAGGTTGATATAAGACTCTGTGTAGAATAGATAACATTTATTATAATCTACAATATATTCAACATTATTTAGTATAAAGTCTGGGGTTTATTGTCAGAAAACAGAACCAAGTGGTTTTTAATGCCCTGTTCGTTTTGGAATTGCTTTTTAATCATGGAGTTCTGCAGATACTGAAATAAGTGGTAGTCACTTGAAGCTAGGTCAGTTGAATACGGAGGATAGGGTAAAAGGCCCCATCCAAAGTTTAATAATTGCTAGTGACCAACGTGATGTGAGGCATTGTGTTCTCTTGGTGGAAAACAACACCCTTCCGATTTGCCAGTTCTGGGCGCTTTTTTTTTAAATTGGTTGATTCAACTTTATTAATTTCGACCATTATAGAGATGGATCAATTGTTTTTCTTGATGGCAATAACTCGTTTTCATTTCTTGCGCGATCTTGGAACGTCATTGATGTTAAAATTTCCTGAATCAAATTTGGCGAGCCAATTTTCAAAGGTGCGGTTAAGGAATCATCCCCATAAACACTGCAAATTTTATTATGGGCTTCTGCAGCACGGTTACCTTTTTTAAAATAGTACAGCGAAACATGCCAATAATGAATGATATTTTTTTCTATGTTCACAGTGTAATTGAAATCACAATACTATGCTAATATAAACAAGTATTTTCAGAAATGTTTGTTAACATATTACTGAGTAAACGATCTACCTTAGGGATTAATTCATCTGATAAAAAATGGACCGTAATGATAAATATAGGGAAAAACCGAAAGGACGTATTTGCCAACCCAATACATTACATCGTTTGAACCCAATCTACGAGCTGAAAATCGATGCATACCGGCCATTAAATGATTGAGGTTTCCCTAAAAAAGAAATAAAGCACATTGGAAGCCCGTGTCTCCCTCTTTAATTGTTTTATGCCAAACCCGCCCAACACGTGTATAGATCCACTCATTCTCTCCCTCTTCATGTACCAGTAGAACACGTTTAAGGTTTTAAAACTTTTATCGATAATAATAAACGTCGTAGTATGTAGCAACTGAATTTAGAAATAAAAAAAAGGCAAGAAACTTTTATTTATTATTGCCTACTTTAATATATAGGTGCTAGAAAAAAGTGCTAAGCTTCCATTTATTTACAAAAAACTTGATTGACCGTAATTTTACCTATAGAGATTTGTGGCTACACTTAACTATTCAATTCCTCTCGTGAAATTCTCAATGATCCTTCTTATGTTACAAATGGATGTCTAAGCAACAACATACTATAAGTCTCTTTTTGGCCAAAATGGGTTAGGCCTTATCCTTTACGTAAAATTTTAATCTGAATCTTTTACCGAGGACTGATTTAGGAAAAAGAAACGAAAGGCAACACTGGTTATTTTTGCCCACATGCCACAAACGGAACCAATGTCCATATGCTACAACTTAGCTACTTTCCACGTGATAAACCGGTGAAATGGAGGCACTCGTAAGTTTATCACTTTTTCCAGTGTTAATTAAAGGAATAAACCCGTTTTTTTCTTTGTTTCGATAATAATAATATGAATAAATCAGTTTTATGTGCCAACTTTAGAGTTGGAAAAAATCATGTAAATGCCCAATTCGTTGCTGATTTGTCTAACAGCAGATACTCATTTTTCCATGAAAACCTCCACATACATTTCTATCCACTAGTCTAATCCAGCGACTTGTTTTCCACTCGATTCTCAATAATCCTCCGAGACTGAAAAGTAAATGTCCAAGAAACCTTCTAATATAGAATTTATATTGTTGCTACAAAAAGATACTATTTCCGCAAATTTAATAATCAATAAATAAATAAAAAACTAAAACGATCTCATTTAAATCCGTTTGAAATCATAAAAAGTATTTTTAAGCAATCTACAGATCATTAGATTGTGATGATTGTACACAATTGGATCTAGTTTTAGTACAGTCCGTCGAATGAGGTTGAGCCGTTTGGCAGCAGTTGCAGTGGGCGGATGTTTAAGGTCAGGGTTCATACTACAACTTCTACAAATGAAAAACTTTAACAAATGGAGTCGTTCCATTTTATTTTAAAAGTAATTTCTTTTAAAATTTATTTAGCAATAAAAGAATATTTTATTATCTAAACCTAAGAAGTTGTATAATTAAACAAATTTACAATAAATTATATAATTACTTAATTTTAACATTATATTTCATATCCTTATAAAACTTTTCTAATTATATTTCAAAGCTTCACGATTTTATTTCGGGTTATAAGAGTAATGAGTTTTATCAAACAGCTGTTTTACAATTTTTTTTTTATTAAATCTCCTTTAAGAAAAGTTTAAGTAATTTACCGGTGATTTATTTTTATTAAACTATCTTCAACTTATCGATGAATGCGTTAGACAATAACCAAATCCAAGGGATCAAACGAGAAGAGAGAGTGTCCTTTATAAAAAAACATTATATTAAATTCAATTTTTAAAAAGGACAGCAATGACGGTATTTCAAAAGGACAACGATGGAGGATTATCCTGAGACCTTTTAAAATCGTTAAATCCAGGAAAATACCAAATAGTATCCTTAAAGACAAAAGCTAATAAAATCGTTAAATCCTGGAAGATTACAAGAAAATAGAATTCTTGTGAACGAAAACTAATAAAATCATGGAAGATTAAAAAAAAAAAAAAAAAAAAAAAAATAGAATCCTTTAGGACGAAAACTAATTTTTCGGGAAGGAGAGTTGCCAAGAATGTCCTTCCTAGAAGTAAATTAAAAATAAGTAATCAGATGGATGGATTTTTTTTTAGCCTATCAATGGAACTAGAACATATAATTGACCATAAATTTTTTTAAAGTTCTTACAGAGATCCTGCAAGGAAGCCGACCCATTGGAAGACCCAAGTTAAGATGGAGAGACTGTGTGAACAGGGATGCCAGGGGACTGGGCGTGAGAAACTGAATGGCGGCAGCACAAGACAGAAA